>OY284475.1:67587616-68319040 GCA_958336345.1 Dorcus parallelipipedus | reverse complement strand
AGCAGCTATTTTATTCTTCAATTTAAAGTAATGAAATTCATACTTTTTCGTTTTATAAGATCACAAGCGTCCTAACAGAAGGATGATTAAAGAACTATTAAAATTTGTGAATTTCCACTTGCCAAATTCTATTTTCTTTGGTTGACTACAAAATTTGTAGTAACAGTAATCGTTGTTATAATTTCCATGCTATCTTAATAAAATTAAAAATATTTGACCTATTAAAATTGTAATTTTCTATGAATTAAATCGAAAATGTTTCATAACTCAAAAACTGTTAAAGTTAGGTATAGGGAATGCTAGTACAGTTCGACGCAGCATTTGATTTCACATACAATGGTGCATTAAAGTATCGGTCATTCCATTTGAAAAAAAGTATTTTTCTGTGTTTGAATATCTTCGAGTGGAGCGGTGCGTGTCTAAAACGCACCGCTCCACTCGTAGCTTAATAGATTATGCTGATGGAATTTTTAAGAACCTTAAAGCTTCAAATACAATATTAGCTATTACAAATAAAATTGCTTCAATAACAGCTGTGTTATAATTTTTTGAAAATCAGATTGCAGAATCCAAATTTCTAAGAAAATTCAAAATATCTCAAAAATGATGCATTTTAGAGATAGGGAAATGTATTGCAATTTAACATATTTTTACATGTAGAATTCAAAAACGTGATAAAAAATATAGCATTCCATTTAAAATAAGCGAGTTGATAGCGACTTCCGGTACAACCGGAAGTGATACAAAGGCAATTTTATTTTATTTAAAGAGATCTCCACGGAAAACCCTTGCTCCTTAAATTTCAAATATCTACGTGAACTGCAACCTTGAAAACTTTTAACGAACGGTTTATGTGAATATCCCTGTATAGGCATTGCAATTAATTTGAGTAACAGAAACACGCAACCCCGGGTAATTACGTGGCGCGAATTTCGGGGAAACACGTAAGTGATTTCATCCGGTTGTCGTTCGTGAACGTCTGAATTGATACTCTACCAATTTAAGGGATTAATTTAGGAGGGTGTTTAACACTATAGAAATCGACGTGGTGCCTTGAAGACGTGTGAATCGAGCTCGCTATAGAGCAGAATCATGTTCACCCCCTATTCTATAATTTCGAACTTTACAACGTGATCAAAAAAAAACAAAATGTTAATCGTTTTTAAATTGACGGTGATACACGTATTTTTGACAAAAAATTTAATTAGTAATTTCATATTATACCGTGTGATCAGAAAAAAGATGAATTCGATTGGACTACCGGAAATCTGTGGACGCGCCGGGAATTTTGGTTTGTTTTATTTTGAAGATTACGCTGGTTGGGGGTGTAGGAGAATGTAATATGTAATGTTATTAATTTAGTGTTTTGTCAACAGGTGAAGAGCAGCTTTCGGAGAAATACCGTCAGGATTCGAAGCTGAGTTTCGTCATAAAGGCCATCTACAGTCTCGCCCACGGCCTGCACAACATGCAACAGGACATCTGCGGACAAGGATCCGTCGGACTGTGCGAGAAACTGCTGCCCTTCAACGGCTCCCTGTTTAAGGTAAAACCGCCGAGTTTTCTTGCAAACCCCTCCGGGTAACGTACCGGAAGAAGGTCAAAGGAAGTCGGAAATAAATTGTCTCTGCGGCGAGGAAGTGAATTAAGCGGAAAAATCTGACGCGGCGCTCGCAGATGTAAACTAATTTAACGTTTGCAAACGAGGCGCGAGGGTTTGATTCGTCCTCGAGGACTTCTTGTTTAACCGGAAGTGAATGCGACAATCCTCGTGTTCTTTTTTCCTTTACCTTTACCCCCGAACAAGTATTAACAAAAAAAAAAAGAAAAAAAACAAGAACTTCGTATTTAATAGATGGCTCTTCAATTTGGTATGTATCAATTTTCTTGCATTAAGGATAATAAAATCAGTTCATTTTTCCGTCGGCAGATGGCGCACTTTTTTTATCCGCTGTCCATTAAATCGAAAGACATTATAGTTAATAAAACGCTGTGGCTCAGAAATAAAATAAACTAAAATTTCGTTTCACTATTTCAATTTAAAAAAATATTATTATGAAACGTGCTTAATAAACTGATTATTATTACTATTATTATTATTGTTAAATGAAAGTTTCTCAGCCTAGCTTTTGATTTAATTTACTGCCGACAGATAGCACTCTTTATTAATTTAAATAAAACCGTTAAATTGCGATTCTTCGAAATTCTTGAAAATTCAATCAAACGAAATATTTCGTTTAAATAATTGATCATTCAAATATTCAAAAATTCGGAAAAACAACTTTTGAATATTAGTTCTCTTTTCCGGCGACAGATGGTGCGGTTTTTTCTGGGATGTCCATTAAATTAAACGGAACGTTTATGCAATTAATAGGAATGAAAATTTCGTGGTTCTCAACCATTTGATTTTAATTTATCAAACTCCTCAAAGACTCCTCGTCCACATAATTTTTTTCCCTTCTTCTTTTTATTCTGAAAGGTTGTTTCATTTTGACTGAATTTTGGGCTCATTTCCTGCATAACACCAAAAACAGCAATAACTTTCCTTGGTGATAGGTTTACAAAAAACATAAATAAATCAAAATTATAAGGAGTACAACAGTAAATCGAAAGACACATAGAACGGGATGAAATATTTACGAAAAAAAAAAACAAAATGAAAAAGAAACACGATACATCGCCCTGGAAAAAAAAACGGAAGCAGCGCCATCTCTTGACTAACACCAAAAACAGCAATAACTTTCCTTGATGATAGGTTTACAAAAAACATAAGTAGATCGAAATTATAAGCAGTGCAACAGTAAATCAAAAGACACATAGAACGGGATGAAATATTAACGAAAAAGAGAAAAAATGAAAAAGAAATATTGATACATCGCCCTGGAAAAAAAAAAAACGGAAGCAGCGCCATCTATTGACTAACACCAAAAACAGCAATAACTTTCCTTGATGATAGGTTTACAAAAAACATAAGTAGATCGAAATTATAAGCAGTGCAACAGTAAATCAAAAGACACATAGAACGGGATGAAATATTAACGAAAAAGAGAAAAAATGAAAAAGAAATATTGATACATCGCCCTGGAAAAAAAACGGAAGCAGCGCCATCTATTGACTAACACCAAAAACAGCAATAACTTTCCTTGATGATAGGTTTACAAAAAACATAAGTAGATCGAAATTATAAGCAGTGCAACAGTAAATCAAAAGACACATAGAACGGGATGAAATATTAACGAAAAAGAGAAAAAATGAAAAAGAAATATTGATACATCGCCCTGGAAAAAAAAACGGAAGCAGCGCCATCTATTGACTAACACCAAAAGTAGCAATAACTTTCCTTGTTTTACAAAAAAAAAACGAAATAAATCAAGCAGCGCGTCAGTAAATCGAAAGATACACAGAACGGAATGAAATATTTACGAAAAATAAAAAAACTAAATTAAAAAAAAACGAGAAACACCGCCCTGGAAAAAACAGAAGTGGCGCCATCCCTTGGCCAACACCAAAAGTTGTCGTAAGTATTGGATGAAATATTGAAAATCCAAAGAGAAACTAAATTATATACGAAAGAAAGAAGAATGACAAAGAGAACAGACGTTACTGTATAATTGAAAAATAAAAAGAAACAAATTAAATTCGAAGAAGTATTATAAAATGAAAATTATAAAAATGAAACTCTTACGCTGGATTTCACAAACGTCACTTAACTTTAATCATCGATTAAGAATAATCATTCCTATACCTTCAACACATGTAACCATGGCAACGTTTACTTTTAACGGATGATTAAATTTAAGTAACGTTTGTGAAATCCACCATAAGTAATGGAAATGAGTCATTCAAGTTAAAAAACAAAAATCAATGAAAACTGTAAATGACGCAACAATGAAAAACAATTGAAAATCGACATGCATACACCTGGAATTGGATGAAATATTCACGAAATGAAACAAAAGAAATTTGAAAAACAGGAAACGGCGTCGGCCTTCGTGTAAAATTAAACAAAAGAGGTTCTTGACGCCATCTATTGACGAATTCTGAAAGCGAAACAGTAACAATAAAAAAAACAACTGAAGATCGCAAGGCACGTAGAATTGAATGAAATAATCGCCAAAAATAGAAAATTTGAGAAATAAGTAGGAAAAAATAAACAGAAGCTCCATCTATTGACGAACTCCGAAGGCGAGGCACTAACAACAAAAAGAATTGAAAATTGAGACACAAAGACTTAAATCAAATTGTACATAATCACGATAAATAGGAAATTTGAGAAATAATAGAGCGTCATGGAAAAATAAACCGAAGAGATTATTGGCGCCATCTATTGACGTACTTCAAAGGTGAGCCAGTAATATAATGAAAACAAATGAAAATAGAAGGCGCACAGAATTGAATGAAAATTTCACGAAATGAAACGAACGGAATTTGAAGAACAAATCGTCGTGGAAGAAAATAGAAAAGAGTTAGTCGAAGTTATTGGCGCTATCTATTGACGAACTTCGAAGACGAGATGGTAATATAATAAAAGCAATTGAAAATCGAAAGGCACACAGAACCGAATGAAACACTTCACGAAAAGTGGGATGTTTAAGAAATTGTTGATTTGTAGTAAACTTTTTGATCTCCCCCCCCATAGATTTTTCTGTAGTGTGGCCCTAATCCTGTCTACACTCATTTTCTCCTTGTCTTCCTCTTTTTGTTTCTGTCGTTGCATTTGGCTATTTTCTCATTCTAATCACAACCAATCACTTCTTCTTCTTTAATCTTCATTACTGGTCAGTGTTCTCCATTTTGATTGGTTCGTCTCATTTCCTCCTCAGTTTGGTAACATTTTCGCATCTTTCCAATTTTTCATCCCCTTCATGTTCTTCATCTTCTCGGTATTGTAATCGGCTTTTTTCTAATTCACGTTTTGCACTTTGGTCAACTTCAGTAACCACTTTGGCCAACTCCAGTGACCACTTTGGTCAACTTTGGTGACCATTTTCGTTGATTGGTTCGTCTCATTTTGGTAAAATTTTTGCATCTCCTTTATTGTTTTATTTTTGGAGTCGTCCAAATCTTCTCCATTCGTTTTATCCTTGGCTTCCTCTTTTTTCTCCCACCGTCCGTAAGTCTTCCCAATGTTGTCTTCGACTTTCCTCTTCTCGTTGCTAAAGAAGAATTTCTTCAACTAATCGTGCTGTCAATTTTTCCTTCTCTTCTTCTTTAATCTTTTTTACTCTAAGGAGTTTCGATTGGCTTTTGACTCGTTTTCTTTACGACTTTTTAAAATTTTAATTGATTTTCCTCTAGAGCAGTTCATCCAGTTTCTCTTTGGCTTCCTCTTTTACTTTTTGTCGCCTCCTTTACCTCCACAATTCTTCAGCATTGCATTCGGCTCATTTCTGATTATGAACGAAGGAGTTAACTCGCAGTCAATTCTTTTCTTCTTCTTCTTCTTCTTCTTTAACTCGCTTTACTCTAACTAACGGATGGGTATACTTTTGGCCGCGTATTTTGGCCCATTTCCTGCACGTTTCTTTTTTATATTTTCAGACAACTTTTTCACCCTCTTCATGTTCATAAGTCCTCTCAATATTGTATTCGGCCTCCTTCTAATTAACAAAGAGAAACAGTTACTTCTTCTTCTTCTCCTTCTTTAATTCGTCTTACTCTAAGAAGTATTGGATGGCTTATTTTCATGCTACTTTTTCATCCCCTTCATGTTCTTCATCTTCTTAGGGCCAGTTGTACAAAGTAGGTTTAAACTGACGCTCAACCGAACCAGGTTCAAAGTAAACAAATTCACATAGGATCTTAATGACATATGACAATTAATGCATTCATAAATAAAATTTGATGCGAATTTGTTCACTTTGAACCTGGTTCAGTTGAGCGTCAGTTTAAACCTACTTTGTACAACTGTGATATTATGTGTGCTTCATTTTGGCTGACTTTTGGCCCATTTCTTCCACGCTTTCCGATATTTGATCTTTTAATTTGCCACCGATAGATGGCACTGTTTGTTAATTTAAAATACAGTCACTAAATAAATACAGTACCGCAATCCATATGCTTAATGTGTAAGATAAAGAAACCACTTGTACTAAAATGGCCACTTTCGTCAACTTCAGTGACCATTTTCGTCAATTCAGTGACCACTTTAGTCAACTTCAGTGACCACGTTGGTCAACTCCAGTGACCATATTGGTCAACTCCAATGACCACTTTGGTCAACTCCAGTGACCACTTTGGTCAACTTTAGCGACCATTTTCGTTCATATGCTTAATGTGTAAGATAAAATGCACTAAAATGACGGTCTTTTCTAGTTATTTTCTTTCCGGCAAGCTTAAATGGTCGACATTTCTAGTGACTTTTTTCCGTTAAGTTTAAATTGCCGACTTTTCTAGTGATTTTCTTTCTGGTAAGTTTAATCAGACTTAACGCTTGTCAAATAAGAGTTTAAAATGCTCGAATGTGTCGTTGTTACGGTTAGATGTTTGAATTTCCCGCCAATAATTTGCACTAAAATGGCGGCCGATTGCGATACTGTAATTATTTAATGACGGTAATTTAAGTCAGTAGATTGATAAAGTACCGACACGAATGACGTCACAATGAATAACACACTCGCAAGAGGCGCTGTCGGCGTTGGTTTAATTTCGTAAAATTACACATGTGCGCCCTCTATTGGACAAAAATTCGTTTGAAGTCGGGTACCTTATCATATCTGCTGGCTTCGATTTAAAATAAAACAAATAAATTGTAATTTTTCGAAATTAAAAAAAAAATCAATTCTTTCAATAATTGAGCATTATGAAGTCCATTAACGATAATAAAATTTACGGAAATAATCAAAAATTCTGAAAAATATTTTTGTGGTATTCTTTCAATAAAAAAAAAACTATTATAAAATAAAAGGTTCTCAACTCAGCTTTTGGTTTCGTTTACTGCTGACAGATGGCGCTGTTTATTAATGTAAACTACAGTCACTAAATAAATACAGTACCGCAATCCATATGCTTAATGTGTAAGATAAAGAAACCACGTTTTTGCACTAAAATGGCCGACTTTCCATTTTCGTCAACTTCAGTGACTACTTTCGTCAACTCCAGTGACCACTTTAGTCAACTTTAGTGACCATTTTCACTCATGTGCTTAATGTGTAAGATAAAGAAAATGTTTTTGGACTAAAGTGACCGTCTTTTCTAGTTATTTTCTTTCGACATTTCTAGTGATTTTCTTTCTGGTAAGTTTAATCAAATATAACGCCTGTCAAATAAAAGTTTACAATGCCCGAGTGTGTTAGTGCCCGTTGTTAGAGTTAGATGTTTGAATTTCCCGCCAATATTTTGCACTAAAATGTCGGCCGATTGCGGTACTGTAATTATTTAGTGAAGGTGATGTAAACGATAATAAAATGAACGGAACTATTCAAAAATTCTATTGTTTTAGATTTAACATAAAATTCGACCCAGCTTTTGATTTAATTTACTGCCGAAAGATGGCAGTGTTTTTTAATTTAAACAAAACCATTAAATCAAGATTTTTCGAAATTATTAAAAATCCAATCGTTTAAATGATCATGAGCATCGTAAAACAAATAGAAATGTTTAAAAATTTTAAAACATAATTCTTGAACGTTAGTTGTATTTTCCGTCGACAGATGGCGCGGTTTTTTTTAGATGTCCATTATAATGCGGGACGTTTGTGCAATTATTAATAAAATACCGTAGCTGCTCAGAAATAAAATCAAATGAACATTTCGTAATGCATTACATATTTCAGAATAAAATAAATTAAACGATGAAATTCGACGGTTCTCAACCCAGCTTTCAGTTTAATTTACGGCCGACAGATGGCTCTGTTTATTAATTTTAAATCAAACGAAAAGCAATTTAGATTCCTACCGACCCAAATATTGGCATCTTATTACGTCAGCGTCAATTTTAGAATTCACGTGTCATTTTGAATAATAGTACCTAGATGGCACTAAATCAACCAAACTTGTCAAACCAAAGTTTTAAAAGTTATCGAGCTCTTTACAGGCGAGTGACTCAAAACGTGATTAATAGCATTGGCAACGCTGTCTCGAAATTTAAGCGTTCTGAGGGACTTAACGCCACGTATTATAACGCCACCTAACGGCGGTGTTAATTTCAATCAAGCGCATGAAGATATTTAAGCGACGACAAAGTAATTTAAGCAAAAAATGATGTTCGCTTTCCCTAGTCGAAAGGATCGACGAGCTCGAAAACTCGACACTCAACAGCAAAAATCACGCCGCCATCTATCGGCTGTCATCAAGATTAATTACGCACACATAGTCATTTGAGTAAAAAAAGAAATGAATTTAGGGATGCAGGGATGGAGTGACAAGTACAAGTTTAACCGGAAGTGATGGTTCTTATCTCTTATCTATCACAGGGCTATCTTATGAACGTTTCGTTCGAGTACGAGGAAGACCTCGTGGAGTTCGACGAGAACGGCGACCCTCCGGGCCGATATGACATCATGAACTACCAGAGGAACGCAGACGGGAGTTTCGACTACGTCCAGGTGGGAAGCTGGAGTAATAAAACGCTAGCGTGGTGGTCGCGCCAGCCCATGCAACTAGGGCCCAGGACGCACATGAAATCCGTGTGTTCACCACCGTGTCCGGAAGGTCATTACAAGGTAAAAAAAGTCACTCGCTCACTTCTGCTTTTATAATTGGATCCTTTCGCTCACGAATGAATCTACAGCGTCAAGTCAATTTGGGTTGCCTATTCGCTATAAGATCAGACAAAAATGGGGGGTAACTTATCTTGTTTATTTTTTGTTTTTAGAACGTACAGAAGGGTGGTAAGGACAAGCGTTGTTGTTGGGTATGCGTGAGGTGTCCCCCGGACGAAATCCTCGACGTCGTCTCGGATTTCCAGGACTGCGCCAAATGCTCGCCGGGGAGCGTCCCGGACGCCACTCAAATGTGTGAGTTAATTAGATCACGCGCCCCCGTAACTCCTTTGAGCCGATGATTTATTCGTGTAGATTGCACCCGCCTCCCCATTGAATACGTGCAGTGGTTCGACCCGCAGGCCATAGTCGCGATGATCTTCTCCCTCCTGGGCTTCCTCACCACGATCACCTCGTTCTGCATCTTTTTGAAGCACAACGACACCCCCGTCGTCAAATCCTCCACCAGGGAACTGTCGTACATCATCCTGGCGGGGATGACGCTGTCGCACGCCTCCGTCTACCCCATCATCGCAAAGCCCTCGGTGATTACTTGCGCGTTAACCCGTTTACTACCCGGATTAAGCTTCGCGATGATCTACGCCGCCTTGCTGACGAAGACGAACCGGATCGCCCGGATCTTGGCCGGCTCGAAGAAGAGGTTCCCAACCAGGAAGAGGCTGTTCATGTCTACGACGGCGCAGGTCGTCATAACCATCCTCCTCATCGGGGTCGAATCCGTCACATCAGGCTGGATGCTGTTCCATCAACCCCCCAATGTCACCCACACGTACCACTCAAACCGGACCATCTTGGAGTGCGACACGACAGCCGAAGGCATCATCATCCCCTTGTCGTACGATTTAATCCTCATATCCCTCTGCACTTTATACGCGTTGAAGACGAGGAACGTCCCCGAGAACTTCAACGAAGCCAAATTCATAGGCTTCGCGATGTACACCACTTGCGTCATCTGGATCGCCTTCATCCCCATTTACTTCGGAAGCGAGTCGAAGACCATCACCATGTGCATGTGCATCACGCTGAGCGCCATCGTCACGTGGCTCTTCCTTTTTATACCGAAACTGTACATCATCATCCTCAGACCGGAACGCAACATTCGGGCGTTGTTCACCACGAGCAAGAGCATAAGGTGCCACATAGGCTCGCGCGTCGCTTCCGCCGTTTCCGAAAAGAGCTCGGTCAACAGCTGGAGGGAAGATCCCCCGGATCCCAGGCCCCAGCCCCAAAGGAGGACCCTCTCGTGTCAGACGGGCGCCGAACTGATCCAGGTCTTGCTCAACCCCAAGACGCTCATCGAGACCTACTCTCCCACGCGCACGTACCTGCCCAGGATCACCGAGAGGAAGTGCTGCCAGGCGGACACCTGCGAGCTCAAGAAGATCACCATTAAATTGCCGGACCACCGATTTTGATTAGAACTAGACAATCGCCAGGGAATCAAATTCTTCTTCTTTTGTCAATTAGAATTATTTAGAGGGCATCTGTTTTACGTTTTCGGAGGAGAATAAAAACACTGTGTTATTTATTGGTTAGTAAACGAAATGACTTTTATTTAATCCATGGGGAATCCCCGACATCCTCCCAAATACCTTTCGGCTATCAGATTTTATATGCATATAAAAAAAAAGAAAGACCTCAACCTGGGGAGTAGGCAACTTCAATAACTCTCAAAACCTACTTGATCAAACCTGCTACCTATCTGGTTGCAATCACCTCCCGACTCGAGGAGATGGATGTGGGTTGTACGTAACCCCAAAAGTAAATGGATTACAACATGGATACAACAATATAGCACACTTGTCTTTATTTGTGGTAATAAGTAAGCACGAAATAAAATAAGATGAAAAGCTGTGTTTGATCCCTTCGGATTTCTATGTAATGTCCTTATAACTTTACAAGAAATTAATAATAATTAATTTTATAATTTTACAAGAAATTTGGAGATTAAAAATTGGCTGGGACGATGAAATTACAAATCAATTGGCTGACTACTGGAATAATTGGATTCAAATTTTCAGAAATCTGATACCATCTATTACAATACCTCGATGTTACGGAGAAAAAATGGCAGATTCGGAAAATATCGAATTACATGGCTTCTGTGACGCAAGTGAAAAAGCATTTGCAGCAGTAGTGTATTTGCGATATGAGTATAAAATAGTATATTATTATACAAGTTTCACAAGAAGGCTTATTGTAACACGAGTGGGGTTGCCCCAACTTTGCGTCACTTGTTGAACAAAAATATGAAAAATATTGGATCTTCTTAGTATATGGGGAATTTTAGTTGTAATGCGTGGCAACACTGAAAACCTTTCGTTTTAATCAAAAGTCACATTAACAAGTTATTAATTTTTCTTATCCAGCTTCATTGTGAGTATATTGTTAAGTGACAAATAAATACTGAGTTATTTTGTAAAATCTATTAAATATTTTCAATTAAAAATGACTAAAATTTCCCCAAAAACAGTGTCACAATGAGCTTCATTGTGAAACTGTTTTTGGTGTCACAATGAGTTCATTGTGAACGCAAAGTAGAAAAATAATTTTTACACATCATTCGTGTTAGAAAAAACTCGAGTTGCACCATTAAAACCAATTTCTATTCCAAGAATGGAACTGCAAGCCGCCGTGATGCTGAGTAGGCTGATGGACAAAGTAAAATCGGAATTAGAAATAGAAATCCAGAAATATTTCTACTGGACAGACTCAAAAACAGTTTTGTGCTGGATAAAATCGGATACGTCCTTATTTAAAAAATTTGTGACTCATAGAGTTGGAGAAATTTTGGAACTTTCAAAAAAGGAGAACTGGTACTGGATTACGACAAAAGAAAACGTGGCTGATGAAGCTACCAGAGTTTTAAAGCGCGGACAAATTTCAACAGAACGATGGTTAAGCGGTCCGCCTTTCTTGAAGCATGCCGATCTCTGTAATTTTACAAAAAATGAACCAATTTATGAAATGAATGAAGAACAACTAGAAAAGAAGAAAAATCTTACTCTAATACCTTTCTAATTAAAAGAACGAATGAATTTTTACCTGATGTAAATAGATTTTGAAAATATTTGAGATTAATTCGTACAACTGCTTGGATTCTCCGATTTATAACTAATATGAAGTTAAAAAATAACGTGAAAAGAAAAATTACGAGAAAAAAGAAAATGAAGGAAGAAGAATTGAGAAGATTAGCTGAAATGAATCCACTTCGAGAAGAAGAGATTGCGAATGCAGAGAAACTGTGGTATAAAAAAGTGCAGCAAGAATGTTATTCTGAAGAATTAAACATTTTAAATAATTCTGGAGAAATTAAGAAAACAAGCAGAATTTTTAAATTAGCACCATTTTTAAATGATGAAAAACTACTTTGCATGAAAGGAAGAATAAACATTAACTTCTTAGAAAATGAACCGGTATTACTGGATGCAAAACATAGATTCACAATTCTGTTGATAAAGTGGTACCACGAAAGAGCTAATCATCAAAATTACGAGTACGTGATAAATGAAATTAGACAACGGTTTTGGATTCAAGGATTGAGAAATGCTGTAAAGAATTTGAAGTGTCAAGCTTGCAAAAACCGAAAGGTCAAGCCCTTAACTCCGGAAATGGGAATTTTACCGGAAGCTCGACTAAATGCTTACAGTAAACTCTTTACACAAACTGGAGTTGATTATTTTGGATATTTTGAAGTTACAATTGGCAGGCGACACGAAAAACGATATGGAATCCTTTTCACTTGCATGACTACACGAGCAAAACATCTAGAAATTGCAGCATCTTTAAATACTGACTCATGTATTATGGCTTTAAAAAGATTTATTGCCCGCAGAGGTTCAGTTACAGATTTGTATTCCGATAACGGAACAAATTTTCATGGAGCAGATAACGAACTTTTAGAACTCATTAAAGGATTTTCCCAATGTAAAATAACAGATGAAATGTCCGCTAAAAGAATTAGATGGCATTTTAATCCAGCGGCTGCACCACATATGGATGGCAGTTGCGAAAGATTAATTGCTTCAGTAAAAAGAAATTTAAAATTAATTCTTCGTGAAAAATATCCACGTGAAGAAGTTCTTCAAACAGCTTTTGCAGAAATTGAATTCATTTTAAATTCAAGACCACTCACATACGTAACTGTTGATCCAGAACACCCAGAAAGTTTAACACCAAATCATTTTTTGATTGGTACATCTGGTGGAAATCTACCTGGTTATGAAATACAAAATCATGAATTAAATGTGAAGAAACAATGGCATCGTGCACAAGCTTTATGTGATCAATTTTGGAGCAGGTGGGTAAAAGAATATCTACCAGAACTTAACAGAAGAGCAAAATGGTTGAGTAAAAGCGAAAATCTCAACGTTGGTGACATCGTAGTAATTGCCGACAATAATTTACCACGAAACACATGGCCAATAGGAAAGATTGTAAAAGTCTGTCCAGGAAGGGATGGTATAGTACGAGTAGCAGAGATTACAACAAGTCATGGAAACTATAGAAAGCCAGCTACAAAAATCTGTAAACTAGAGGTACAAGAAAAAAAGTGAAGAGCCTTCACTAGGGCGAAGAAATGTTAAGATTATTATCATGTTATTAACTTTAACTTTAAAAGACAGTAGGCATAGAAAAAATAATAATAAGACATCTGTCAAAAGAGAGCACAGAATGAAAACGTAAAAAAGTAAATACTTTGATTAAATCCGAACAGAGGTTGTAAAAGTCCGAAATCCGGATCCGACTTTCGTTACAAACTCAACGTAATTTTCTAAGCTCGGACAACAGAAGGTAGCTTAATTTAAAAGTAAATTGAATACGTGCATTACCGCAAATGCGCAGTCACATAAAAAATTCCAACTTTGGTTACATCGTCCGCGCCCCGCACGTCAGCTGTCGAGTCGTCAACGACGTCCAACGAGTATCGAATTCGGTGGAGGGCGTCTGAAGCAAGAGCGTAAACATATACGCCTAAATTTAACATAGAAACACATTCTAAAATCAAATCCTTATTTAAGAAAATAAAATAAAATAAGAAGTAAGTAACTGAGAAGAGAGAAAAATTAACAAAAAAATTATATATATATCTTTTTTAGTTGTCCTTCATTTCGTTCCAGTCTTACACAATTTGTTGATCGTCTTTTGTTTATTGTTTCTTTTTCCTGCTTTTTCCTTCAATGAAAACAATTTTTTTTTGTCGTTTTTGTTCTTATTTACTTTTCTCATCGTTTGTTTCTTGTTTGACTTTCTGCGCAACTTTTTTCTCACTTTCCACTTTCCCACTTTCGTCTTTTGTTTTTTCTAATTATAAGAAATATATGTAACTGACATGTTTCTCAATCTATTGACGGAAAGTCGCTTTGTTAATCCCCAAGTAAGAAACAACTGCAAGAAACCTGTTCGATAAGGATGTAAAATTGCTGTCGGTAACAACGAACGGGGTCTTTCGACCCCATCGACCCTATCTAAGTTTTAACTTCGTTATTTTGGCTAAAATCGATAGATGGAGCTGCCAACGTCCAGTGTCGATAACTTCGAAATTGATTGTATTTGTAAAACCTTGAGTACAGAAAGATGAACAATTGTGACGGTCCCCTATGAGAGTCCTACACACGACACGCTCTTTTCTTTCTATAATCAATTTCCATCATAAATCAGCCATATTTCTTGCAAGATGGCGTCGGTGTGACAGTCGCCTTCGCCTCTTCAAGACCTTTCACCTGTTTTCGCAAAACATTTCGGTCATAACCGATCACCCTGTATAATAACTTATTTCTGTAGTTGTGATTAATTAAAAATAACAAGTACTTAGAATTCTAATTTCTAAGGAACACTAACTTTAGCAAACAACTTTGTTTGTCGGTGATTTTCTTTAATAAAAAAATTCATCAATTTGCTATTTTCGGAATTTATTTTTTAATTTATTGAATTATTTTTTCTTTTTTGTTTTAGCAGCTAATTTCTACTAAATTTTGAAGCCGTATAATGTCTTTTTTTTAACTTTTGCTTAATTTCTGGATTTACACGAAAAAAACAGTCAGTGATTCAAATGTCCGCATTTTTTAGTATAATTCCAGTACGATTACAAAAAGGTTTCTCTGTGGCACAGAATTTATTTTAATGATTTTCTTTCAATTATAATAAACAAGTCTTTCTGAAAATTTCGTTTTGCATCAGTTCATTTTTCTGGATTTTATTTTGGACCAGTCAGATATACTATTATTTAAAATACTACATTTTACAAATTAACAAGATACAGTCGACATGATCGAACTGTCGGAGACATGATTATAAAGAGTAAAGCAATGTTAAAAAAAAATTTTAAAGAGAGACATCAAAAGAAGAAAAATAATCCAAGGGAAGTGAGTACCAATTTATAAAAGAAAAAGACAAAAGAGGTTTTGGGATTATTTTGGCATCGCCCCATCGTATTTATTAAACATAAAAATCAAAGTCCATGAAAAAATATTTCAACATCTGACTAAATTCATAAATAAAACGATTTGTATTTGTAACGCATTTCGAAGAACCATAGAACCACTTTTTTTTCTGTTTGAGAAATTACGAAAAAAAAAATTCCATAGACTTGTAACACGCCGACGTGTCACCTTCTTTGTTGACTATTACGGACAACTAAATAAACAAACAAAAACAAATTAAATTTATTGCCAAATTAAATAACTGTTTACTTACAATGTTTACTTACGGGGAATTCCCAAGAGTCACCCAAACGGTTTATGAACGACCCTCCGGAATACGGAATAAAATAATAATATTTCTAATATGCCTCGTAACCGCTGCAAATCTGGACTTACGTTGTTGTAACTAAAAGATTAAATTAACTTTTGAGATAATCGATAGATGGAGCTGCCAACGTCCAATGTCGATAACTTCGAAATTGATTGTATTTGTAATCCTTGAGTACAGAAAGATGGAAAATTGTGACGCTCCCCTATGAGAGCCCTACACACGACACGTTCTTTTCTTTCTATAATCAATTTCCATCATAAATCAGCCATATTTCTTCCAAAGTGGCGTCGGTGTGACAGTCGCCTTCGCCTCTTCAAGACCTTCCATCTAATGTGCCGCACTATGGGTTTTCGCAAAACATTTCGACCATAACTCAACCATCTTCAATTCCAAGATGGCGTTTTCATCTGCTTATTGATGTATCACAAATACGAATTTCCTTTTGTTTTATAAAACTGCAACGGGCTACTTCACGAAATTGCGGCTGAAAGAAGAGGGTGAAGGAAATTGAAACTATAGACCGTACGAAAGTTCCAAGTCAATTCCAAAGATGGCGCTGTTGAAAATACAAAATCGAATTTCGATTCCGTTCGAAATCTAAAACTGTTTTAGCAAAGAAGAAGATACAAAGTCACTAGGAACTTTCCCCTCGAATCCTTTCTCATCTGGGAACGTTTACGTTCGTTCCACTGTTGATGTAACACTTCCACTTTTTTTTATTAACCTGCCACGTGCTATTTGATGAAGCTTCCGCCGAAATAAGAGGGTGAAGGAAATTGAAATTTTAGACATGCGAAAGTTCCGAGTCAATTCAAGCGGGTATCCATAGATGGCGCCGTTGAAAATACGAAATCAAACCAGTTTCTTGCGAATTTCGGTTCCCTCCGAAGGCTGAAACTGTTAGAAAAGAAGAAGATTTGACAAGGAACTTTCCGCTCGAACCCTTTATCACCTGAGAATGTTTACGCGCTGGGGTTGATATATCACGTGCTTTCTTTTTGATAAAATTGCGGCCGAAAAAAGACGCCGAAGGAAATTGAAATTTTAGACCGTACGAAAGTCCCGAGTTAGTTCAAGCGCGTGTTCACAGATGGCGTTGTTGAAAATACAAAGTCGTATACATTTTCGCGAATTTCGATTCCCTGCGAAAGTTGAAACTGTTAGGAGATGCAAGGAGCGACAAGTTTTGCTAAGACCCATGAAATGTTGTTTATAATTAGCCAATAGATGGCGCCGTGTGCGTTAACAAAGTACAGTGACTTTATACAAGACAGTGTGGCCAAGGAGCACGAATCCGCCATGTTGTTGCCAATTTTGAATGGTGACCTATAGTTCTCCTTATAATAAAATACCTAATGTATTTTAAAATAATTACCCAAGAATATTGTAAGAGAATAAAACTCTTCTAAGTTGAACCTTTACTGAAAAAAATAATAAACACAATATATTTAAGAATTATTATTTATTTACAGGCATGAAGTACATAGTTATTTATGCATGACAATAGATTGATTTGCTTGAAAATTTATCAATACAATTTTTTAACTTTCTTTTTCCAGCGATTTTTAATCGGAGGATTACAAATCTTGAACACATTTTTAATTTTAAATTGTGACATGAAGGTATATGTTCTGCAGATAAATCCTTCATTTTTTTAATAAAAAAATCTTTTATATTTATATTCTGATTCTTGATTAGGTCATAAAATTTTCTGAATGTAGCTTCCATGTAAATAAAAAATAGAAATGTTGCATCATTACAAAAAAAGAGAGAATCTTGTTTATAACATTTGAAGGCAGAAAGCTTCGCAACTTTAGATTTTCTAAATTTGTTTGCTCCTGCTGCGCTGATACAGTTATCACATGTCTTTGAAGTTCTTTTTATGCTCGTTAGTAAATAACCACATACATTGTACAAAGAATTAAGTTCATAATTACTGAAATTAATAGAAATATTTGGAATATTTTGCGGCAGTTTTACATTATCATAAGTCACAAGTTTGCCTGATTTGGAATTAATGACATCTAAAAAGTCTGATAAAAACTCTCTATCATCTTTCTCGTAACTACTTCAAATTGTTCTTAAATTGTACTGCTGTAGGCACAACTTGTTTAGACCTTACTACACAAAACAGATTTTCTAAGCAGTCTTGAGTGAATCTGGACGTGAGCAGAAATTTATAGCCCTTTTCTTCAAAAAACAACTTCGATATGTTTATTACTGATTGTGTAGAAATGAGAGCCCCCGTCTGAGATGGTTTCCAAACTGGTCGTGTACCAATTTCCATGTATTGAATAACTTCAACAAAACCTTCTAAAAACTCCAGAGCTTCTTTGAACATTTCTGGGTTTACTTAAAGCCAGGGTAGGATGTCTGGATGTCATTAAGCAAAACCATTTTTCAATCATTTCAATAAACCATGCAGTTGTGTTGAATTCTGGCCGTCTCATTTCTTCTGCTAAAAACTTCAATGCACTACTAACACTATGGCTAATTACGTTTGTTGATGTCGAAACTTTCTTTTGAAAATTATTTGGTGTCAAATCATCTTCTGTTAATTTAGGTGCCAAACGGAAGTTAAACTTCTCTTGCAACTGAATTAATTCTCGGACATGACTTGCCTTAATGGTATCAGTTGGTAATTGATACTTCTGTTGTAAAAATCCTGGTATTTTTATAATTTCATTAGCCACAAACATGTTCTTTATATTTTTAAAAAGATGTGGCACATCAGCAAAAATGTAAATTTTTCTTTCACTATCAAAAGGATGACAAATGGAATTTTGAATTTTTGAATGACGGCCTCCTACAATACTCCAACTTTTCCACAAACTTTGATTTGATGAACCCATATCTGATGTAACACTAATAATTTTCAAACCTATTCTTTCTGCGTTTAAAATAATTTCATTTATAAGGCTCACATAAGCTGAACCATCCGTAGAATGACCACTAAAGTGAAATGCAACAGTTTGTTTCCAACGTGTGTGTGTGTAGTGACATTTCCCAAATATTTATTTAGGGATGTGTCATATAAATTGGAAGGCACAATTGACATTTCATCCATTATTATAACACAGTCTTTCTCATGTTCACTTTTAAAGTTCTCTACTTTAATCTTGAGAAAATCAAAAACTTCATGTAACACTCCAACATCAAATTTCAAATTTTCTAGTCGTCTTCTTAAAGTGCGGAGTGAAGGTAATGGTAACTTTTGTCTCAATAATTCATTATACCCGCTGCTGCCACAAGAAAATTTCAATTTAAGTGCTTTTTGTACTGTAGCATTAGACCACTTCATAAACTTTGTACAGTTTCTCTCCATCGCATTAATTTGATCTTTTTCAAAGAGAGATTTTAATAGTTTTGTATCTTTGTTAATCTCCTTCTCATTTTTTATAACATTTTCTAACTTTTTAATTTTTATTCTTGCGTTACGTAAACACTTCTGACTGTTTTTATATTTTATAAGCAATTTTTCATAATTTTTCTGATATTCTTTTATTTTGCTTAGCAATGCTGAAGTATTGCTAGCTTCTGTAAAAATCAACGGTTGCACAACTTCCTCTAAGGTAGATGCAATAGCAGCTTCAGTGCCTTCTAAATAAGATTCAATTGCATCAGCTTCAGTGCCTTGAAAGTTACTTGCACTTATTTCTTCATCTTTACTTCTCAATGTTTTTGAAGTTTGAACTCTATCTTTTGGGGCCTTGCGTTTATATTTTAGTTTTGAAAAACTAAATAATGTAGGTACAGCATCATGCTTCAGTTTCCGTGTGCCATCTACACGAGTTTTCTCCCACATGCAGGGTTCAAAATGAACCTAAAAGAACACATTACTTACATTTTAGTTATTTTATGTTTAATGTAAGTCTTACTTCACAAAGAAATGATGTGTCCGTTGCAGTCCATCCTTCTCTTCGCACCTTAATTTCCCATTGCTTCCTTCGTAAAGAATCTTTGGGAAATCGTTTCATAAGAAACCCTTTTTCAGCTCTGTTAGAACAGCCAATAGCTGCACAACCCGGTATTTCTACTACACTAAAACATTATATAAAAATTACAATATTGAAATGCAAAGCATTTTCCATTATATTAATGAATGCATAAAATTTGAAAGTTTTATATATAACTAATTATTAAAATTCAAAATAAGATACAGTCATTGCTTACAAATTCAATTAATGCAATTCAACTTAATTCGTATTTCTGACGTATTCATTTAAAAACACTAGAGAACTAAAGCACGCAAAAGTAACAAGTTGATTTACATTCACAATACACTTACCTATTGTACGAAAAGCAACTGATTTATGACAATTATCACAACTAAAAAAATTAACCACTGAATGAAAACACGATTTAAAGTTGCTCCACTATGCAAAAATCACAGGCAAAAAAACGTAAACAATGCAGAAACTGGCAACATCATGGCGGAATTGTACCTCGTGACTAGTTTAACCAATAGCGATGAAGACATCTGTATGGCCACACTGTTCTTATAAAGTCACTGTATAACAAAGGGAATTCAGATTTTGGCGCACTTTTAAATCAAGTATCAAGTACTTAGGTTTGACGTGGAGGAATAACAATGAGGCGGGGGATTAATTTATCCCATTTGTTAGGAGATTAGCATGTGGACGGTCTTTTTTGAACCTCTGCAATTTTTGCTTAAATTTGGCCAATAGATGGCGCCGTGTTGTCAACAAAGGAATTCAAATTTTGGCGCACTTTTTAATCGAGTATCAAGTAGTTAGGTTTAACGTGGAGGAACAACAGTGATGCGGGGGGATAATTTACCCCATTCGTTAGGGGATTAGCACGTGGACGGTCTTCCTTGAACTTTTGCGATCAATTTTCGTTCCCGAATTTACCGACGCCGCCGCCGCCTCTCACTGAAGCGCCACCGTATCCGCCGACGCTATTGATCGACGTCCACCGCAAACAGCAAGCGGACATCGATTCCAGTGCGCGTAAAATCGGCATGGACAACGGTGATTACCAATACCCCGGCGTCGGGGTCGGGGCGTCCCATATTTCTGCCGGGGCGCGCCCCAAAGTAGACCCGGAAGCCCTCGGAGAAGTGGACCCCTCAAGGTAATCAACGATATCAAAACAGCAGTTTCTGGTTTTGGGAGTAACTTTGCTTCTCGCATACAGCTACCCCCAACCGAAAGAAGCCACGCACAAAATCCGGGGCAGATCCGACGTCATCGAGATGATCTTCGGGGCCGTAGATCAAGAACTCCTGGTCGTCAAGTGTTTCTACTTCTGTTTCTACTCGGCCTTCGGTTCGCTGTTTCCTCTCATGGGGGTCTACTTTAAGCAAATGGGGATGAACGCCACCCAGTGCGGGCTGTTGATTGGCTCTCGCCCTTTCGTCGAGTTTCTTTCGGCGCCATTCTGGGGGAGCATAGCCGATCGCTACCGCAAGGGTAAAATCCTGCTCTTGATTTCGTTGGCTGCCTGGATCATATTTACGGTGCCCCTCGGCTCGATACAGCCCCCCGCCACGTCTTGCCTGGAAGACAATAGCAGCGGGCCGATTTTGAGACCACCCGAGGTGTCCACGCGGATGTTAAATAAACGCTCCTTAGAGCAAAACGAGGTTTTCCTCTACGGTCCCGACAAAGACAGGTAGGTTTTTGGACTCACCCTTCCACGTTCCAATTCGCCTTTTCTTCAGCCACGTCCGCGTACCAAGATCGACCAAACCAATGTACAGCGCCGGCCAATCGCCCGTCAACGTGGATTACGCCGTCAACTACAAGAGCAAGGAGCACAACAGCTGGGTCAAACCCATCATCTCTTCCATCGTGTATCGCACGCAAGACATCGAAAAGGCCTTCTTCCTCCTGCTCTTGCTGGTGATAATCGGGGAGTTCTTCAGCGCCCCCGCGATAACCCTAGCGGATTCCGCCGTCATTACCATCCTGGGTGAGGACTCCGATCGCTACGGACACCAAAGAATGTTCGGGTCGCTCGGTTGGGGGTTGGCCATGTTTTTCGTGGGCATCGCCCTCGATCACTCGACGGCTTTCCCCAATCACCCCTGCTTGCCCGAAACCAAAGAGAAAAACTACACGATCTGCTTCGCCACGTTCTCGGTCTTGATGGGGGCGGCCTTCATCACGGCCACTCAAATCAATTTTAAGTACGACGACCCCCAAGAGGAAGTCCAAGCGGAAAAAGAACCCCCGCCCATGACCTACGAGGACCAGATGCAGGCGCAGCTCGCCGAGCAATTGAACCTACCCTCGTTGGCCGATACGAGAGCGTCGGTGCCACAGCGTCAACCACCAACCGAAGAAAAAGTAATTTGCTCTTTGCTCGTCGCGTCGTGAGGGATTAACTTGCTGATCAATTTTTTTTTTAATTTATAGTCGAAGATATTCGCGCAGACCACGAGGGAAATCCCCGAATGGATCTCCGTGCTCCAGCAGTTCAAGAATCTGAAATGCGCGTCCTTCCTCTTCGTCGCGTGGTTCATGGGCTTCGGGATCGGGTTGATCTTCACGTTCCTCTTCTGGCACCTGCAGGATTACGAGGGTTCCCCCACGCTCTTCGGCGTTGCCTCCGTCATCAATCACATCTCGGAAATCTTCGCGTACTTCTTCAGCTTTAGACTGATCAGACAGTTGGGGCACGTCAAGGTGCTCTGCCTCGGCCTGGTCGGGAACACGCTGAGGTTCCTCTACATTTCCTGGCTTACGAGCCCTTGGTGGGTGTTACCTTTCGAATTTATGCAGGTGAGGCCTCCGCTTGCGTTCTTTGTTGCTTTAATAAGATTGATCGGGTGGGTTGCAGGGTATCACCCACGCGGCTGTTTGGGCGGCCTGCTGCTCGTACATCGCCCACAACACCCCCCAGCAGCTGCGCTCGTCCGCCCAGGGCGTCTTGCAAGGAATCCACCACGGACTGGGCCGCGGCTGCGGCGCCGTCATCGGGGGCATCTTCGTGAACGCGTTCGGCTCCACGAAGACCTTCAGGGGTTACGGGATCGCGTGCGTGGTGGTCTTGGGCGCCTTCGTTTTCATCAACTTTTACCGGGTCGACCAGGGTTTCGTCTCGGACATCCCTCAAACGGAGGATCCCCGCCAGGTAGCCGAGGAGACGTCGCATTTAGCCCCGCACGGCGTACCCAGCAATCCCATTCCGAGGGCCCTTTCAAGCACCAAACTACACGAGCTTGCCCAGAATGATGGGTACGGGACTTATCAAACGGGAGCCGGTGGGACTTTGGACGTTCCTGGAGGGGGAGGCAATCCCTTTAATCAGTCTGGAAACAGTCAACAGCGATATGCAGGATTTCAGGTATGGGTTTAGACCTTCTTGACGTTTCGCTACTCACACACGTACCTGAGCAACTCATTAGATCACCTCAAGTGACTGAGAAATACACAGCCGATTAAATTGGATGTGAGTGCAAGTTAGCCGTTCCCTCGCGCGCACTTATCTCAAGGAGAGTCGACTAACTCGACCCCTTGATCACCTGAGAACGTTTACGTTAAGGTTTAACTTTACTATTATTATTTTTAGATGAACGGCGAAGCCATCAGCGCAAGATGTGGCTTCCCCTCGCCGTTTACGTCGTTGGAAGTCCAGCAACCCCTAACAACAGGCTCGGCCAGCTACGACTGGTAATTTACTGGCAAGTTGCCACGACGAAGTCCCCGACGAATATTTTTAATACAAACCTGATTTCAATTGCAACGTTGCACCTTAATCTTATTAACGAATCAGGCGTCTTAATTACTCATTGATCTGTTCTGAAAATGTACATTAATGTAAAAATGAATACTTTAATTGTGAAATCTATGTAAGGGGTGGATGGAAACACTTGGACGTAAAGGGTTCAGCAGAATTTACAGTTAACACCGTTAGATGACGTGTCACTTTTTAATGAAGGTTTACGTCACGCTCGCGCTTTTTGCGTTCACGTGTGACTTCACCCCATTGCTTGAAGTAAACAAAAAAAAAACGAATATGTCTAGATATTTTACGTCTGTTAAAGTAAAAGGAAGTTATCAATGTACAAAAGCAACTAGGTGATAAGAGGAAACTACTTAAATGTCCTAACTAAATGTAGAGCGTCGTTTCCGGCGGGTTGATTTAATCGGGCGGCCCTCGTCTTCCCCCCTCTCTGCGTTTCGATTTTCTTTTTTGGCATCCGGACTAAATCAGGGCGCGGAAAAAATGCGGCGGCACTCTTGATGTTGGTGAATCGATATTTATTGTGTTTAATTCGATGTAGTTTTCAAAAAAAACCGAGTACGTATATTATGTAAGTGAAGCTTCGTAGTTTTCGTTTGAGCTAGATTTCATGGGTTCACGACGAAAATTCGTTCTCTCTGACTCTCATCATCCGCCATTGTCCCTCAGCCTAATAATAAAAATACTGACAGCAATAATACTCCTCTTTTTATTTATTTATTTATTGAGTTCTTGGTGCGTGGAACCCTCCCCCTTCGAAAGGGTCCCCTTGTTGGAGACGACAAATTTTCGGCCCCACCTTGTACACACAGTGATACCACTAAGTGACCACCTTAGTCGATACATATCTAAAAAGAATCGAGTATTTGTTAACACGTTGAGATGACGCAGATTTATTATTTATGTAAGTAAGGCGAGCACTGTATTTTATTCGTATGTGTTAAGAAGAAACATATAAATATATATAGATGCACTGAGATGTTATACGTGACGTGAGTTTCATTTCTTCTGGATTATTTTTCATTATTATTATTATTATCTTTTACAATAAAATCTAAGGGTAGATGGTATGACCATCCTTTAGATGGACTTCCAAAAGAAGAAGTTAAAAACGGAAAGTTTTATATTTCATGCCGTCTTTTATCCGGAGAATGACTTAACTATAAAAGAAACAAAGAGGAAAACTCATTTTGAATTTCGCGCCAAGAAAACGTACTTCGACAAAATATACATAGATGGCGCTGGCGTAACGCATTTTCGGTTTGCTTATAGCGAATTCCAATCGCTACACTAGTGCACGCTCTGTGTATTCTTATCCCATTTAAACCTCATATAATAATAAGAGATAAAGATACACTGAGTGTTCACAAGTGTAGCGATTCGTTAAATAGGTACTTAATTAGGGCCTTACTTCTAACTTATTGTGAACGAATGGTGATTGTAGCCCGGCGCTAATTCTGAACGCACCCTCGAATTGTTGACGTCAATCGTGCGTTGCTTCTGTCAATGTTGTCAGAGTTATCAGTTGAGTTAGTGATTCTGTCACTAGTTCTGGTAACTTTCTGTTTCTGAAATTTCAGACAACTTCCGGTGAGTTCAGACAAATTTTGTGATTTTATGACCGGTTTAGCGACAGACCTAGTGATTTCATTTGAAAATAAATAATTATTTCAGTTGATTCTGTCATTTTGTAAAGATAAACATATAACACACGAACAAAAATGTAAATAAATTTTTATAATAGTCAATTGGTCAGCTCGTCAACTGTCAACAACAACCAACTGCACATTTCAGATTGATTAAAGACGAATTAATTTAGGGGAGGAGTGAGTTGGCAACACTATTCATTTGTTTTGCGTGTCAAGCTTAACCTGTCAAAATTGATTGTTTCACTAACTTGTCAAAGTAACGGTTTATGATTTTTATTTTCGTCTGTCATTGTGCATTACTTAAACAACGCATTTATTTAGTTGCCAAAATTGTTGGCGTTTGTTGTTTACTTTGTCAATATCGACTGTCTTCCTTACTTATCAAAGTTGTTGACGTTGGTATCTGTTTCGTTCGAGAATTGGATGACCCTGTTTTATTTGTGGTTTCGTTTGTTTGGCGTGTCAAACTTAACCTGTCAATTTTTTGGACGTTTGCTTATAACTTATTGAATTGTTCGTGATATCTACTTTCATCCGAATTTACGCATTACTTTGAACAACGCGTTTATTTACTTGCGAAGTTTGTTGAGACGTTTATTTTCCTTTACCTGTCAAAGTTGTTGGTATCGTTATCCGTTTCGAGAATTGGATGGCTCTGTCGTTTCGTTCGTTTTGCGTGTCAAGCTTAAACTGATTGTTTCACTAACTTGTCAAAGTTATGTGCGTTTGTTGATGTCTTGAATGGTTTATTATTTCTATTTTCGAGCGTCTTTGTGCATTACTTTGAACAACGCACTTATTTACTTGTCAAAATTATTGACTCTTGTTATTTGCTTTGTTAATACCGCTCGTTTTTCTAAATCCGTCAAAGTTGTTGACACTTATTGTCTGTTTGGTTTAGGAATTGGACGGCTTTGCCTTATCTGTCGTTTCGTCTGGTTTATGTGCCTATCAAAACTGTCAGTTTCACTAACTTGTCAAAATTATCGGACTTTCATTTATAGGTCGAACGGTTCACCATTTGCATTTGTTTCTACAAATTGACAGTACATACATACGTCTTTGACAAAATGCGAATTACTTTGACAGATAAACTAAGTCGCTTTAAAAGCAAACAACTCGTAAGTAAAATATAAAACTGTAAATATCAACAACTTTGACAGATGAAAAAATAAGAGAAAGTTATTTTTTCATCTGTCAAAGTTGTTGATATTTACAGTTTTATATTTTACTTACGAGTTGTTTGCTTTTAAAGCGACTTAGTTTATCTGTCAAAGTAATTCGCATTTTGTCATTTTTCTCGTGTCTGTAGTTTTCGATTGTTTTTGTATGTCAAGCCTGTCAAAAAAAAACGACACTGTCGCTAATCACGCGATACATGTGTGAAAGCCTATTTGTTTGCCTGTCAAAGTTGTTGGCATTTACAATTTTAGATTTTACTTTCGAGTTACATATTCGATTTTAAAGCGACTTAGTTTATCTGTCAAAGTAGTTCGCATTTTGTCATCTTTCTCTGTAGTTTGTAGTTTTCGATTGTTTTTGTATATCAAACCTGTCAAAAAAAAACTACACCGTCACTAGTCACACGATGCACGTGTGAAAGAGATCGTCGCTTTTGTTTCAGTTTTTGACAAAACCATCTATCCCGTTTTCTTTTGAAATTTTAACAGTTTTTTTTTGCGTTGAGGTCAGTGGTGCCAAAATCCTAACGTGCATTACAATACATTTATTTATTTACTTATTTTCGCCGCGCTTCGGCGCGCCAACCTTCACGTAAGTGTGCGATAATCTAACTTGAATTTATTTTGAATTCTCCGCATTAGATGGTGCTCTGCGAAATTTCCTTGAAACTGCTCGATTTTCCGCATTTTTTTACAATACGCAAGCAATAAAAAAGGAGAATTGGAATTTACTCCTGTCGTATTTCAATTGTTTCTTAAATTTATAAACCGTAGGCTTGACATTATGTTGACCGTCTCTTTAATTTCGGATTTTTGTTACTTTATATTCATTACAACACATCTATTTATTTATATACTTATTAATTTATAATTTTCGCTGCGCTTCGGTGCGCCAATCTTCATTTAAGTGTGCATTAAACTTACTTGAATTTATTTCGAATTATCCGCGTTAGATGGCGCTTGAAACTATTCGATTTTCCGCTTTTTTCCATAATCACACAAGCAATAAAAAGGAGAATTGATTGATTGATTCACTCGCTGTGCTTCTGTGCGTCAGCCTTCACTTAAGTGTGCATTAAAGTTACTTGAATTATTTTGGATTCTCCCCGTTAGATGGCGCTTCGCAAAGCGTCCACATTTGACTTCCTCGAATAAGAGAACTCGTAAATCATACCTAAAGGAACTTTGATTTTTTTTTAAACTGCGGTTTTGTTACAGGATATTACAATTACAAACAATTATAAACTCCTAGGACTGTTTACTTTGTTTACTGTTTACAATAGCAGATTTGTCGCTGTGTCAGTGAATGACCAATTTTTTTTGCTCGCGACTGTACATTAGCGGACTATAAAATCCGGGCAAGAATTTGACATGTCGTGCAAATTTTTAAATAGGGCTTTCATTGAGGTTATATTTCTGTCAAGAACGAGAAAATCTGAAATGTCAAACTTGTTAAACTGAAATTTCGCAACAACTCCAACCTTCTCTTTACTGTAACTTCCTGAGCGGAACTTAAGTGAGCCAATTTTTTTTTTCAAAATACAAAATAAATAAATACGAATTACGAATTATTAACGGTAAAATTTGTACGGGGAAATCAACCCACGTGACCCCACCGTATAGGCAACACATTGTACTCTGTTGGTAACAATGCAGTGCTGTGTGTCAAATCGTTCGATGATGTAATGCCTGCGATTTACAGAGGCATCGTAATTTACAACAGCCTCCGGGAATGCTTGGTTAAAGTGATTAAACACCACAGAACATCTACAACCACGAAAGTCAGTGTCAAATACGCCCCAATTTGAAACAGCAACCTCACTTTTCTCAGTGTTGCCACCTCTAGAAGACTAACCCTAATTCGAACTGGTCACGTGGGTTGAAATAATTTATGATTGCCCAGGGGGTGATAACTGCTATTACATTATTTGGAAACAAGTTTAGTTGTGTGCGGCAATCACAGATGTCACTATAATCTAAATAATTTAAGGTTGGCAGAAGTGAAATTTCTCGTTTTGCAGAATTACAAGGTTTTTTTGTTATTTGAAGTTGTAATCTTGTGGAGGAGGAAGTCGTTGGAAGTTGTTAATTATATTGGATTTGCTAATTTTATGTTAAATAATCGGCGTGCTTGTTGTATTTTGTTTAATAATCAGCGTGTTTGCAGTGTTTTGTTTAATAATCGGCGTGTTTGTAGTGTTTTGTTTAATAATCGGCGTGCTTGGAGTGTTTTGTTTTGTTAATGTAATTAGTACTCCTATTATACTTGATTATACTATATTTTGTAATTTGTTAATAATGCATTTTAAATCAATTGATATTTACAATATTTTTGTGAATGAATAACTGTCAAAACAAGAACATGTATTTCGTTCATTTACAAATGTATTGAGCTAAAGGTATTAGTTGATTCGAAATGGATTTTAACAAATATGGCTGGGTTGCACAAGATTTAAATCAGGTTTAAATTTAAGCCTAACTTACACGTTATGACGTGCAGTATATTGTATGTCACACTCTAAATTAGGCTTCAATTTAAATCCGATTTAAATCTTGTGCAACCCAGCTATAGGTAAACATTTTAAAAAAGTTTGATTTAAATCTCCCGCCAAAGCTTCCCGCATACTAAATTACAGTTACCTACATTTTTCGCTTTAGCCAACAGCTTCTCAAGCGCAAAAATTCGGGGCGGTAACTAGAGATGGCGCAGAAAGTTGCTGAAGGAAAGAGCATAGGGACTGACGTATCTATTTCTTTCATCTGTGTGATTGCCCTCCCACATAGCACAGTGATACGCGTTAGATGTCTTATAGATATCTTCTTGGATGATATTCTCTGGATATCTTGGATATTTAGTGGAGAACCAGTGGATATCCAAATGTCCTTTTTATATCCATAACAGGTTGGATATTTATAGACATACATAAAACATCCCTGTCGATGTTTATGGAACGGCTAATAAAGAGTATTATACGACAAAATTTATTTTATCTAATTGATACAATGTTTCGATCTAAAGAAGCATTAAATTTATATTGTTATACAAACATTTCTTAACTATGTAATATGTTGCCTGAAGACTGTCCTGTAAGCTGAAACTGGTCGTACCAATTTAATTAGAAAAAACTGTAAGACATAGAATTTTTCTTCGTTCCCTACTTTGATTCAAAATTACTAATATAAACATTTTGGAATATCCAAACATTTCAATGTTTTTAAGTATTTAATATGTACCTATCATTGTTTACTTTTTCTTCTACATACATTGTGAATGTTTACTAGATATCCATTATTTGATATCCACAGTCAATATTTGTCAGATATTCAGTAGATATTTTATATGGATTGAACATAATATGGATGTGAACGGCATCCATTAGATATCTCCTAGATGTTTGTGCTATGTGGGCTGTATTAAACGTCAGAGTTACTAGTGACATTTTTTATATGAGCTAAACATAAAAAATATTAAAGTAACGTTTACATTTCACAAATGACGTGCCCAGATTTTATTGTCCGTTACTGTACCTAAAATCGGTAAAGGAAAACGGTAACGAAAATTTTAGTGAATTTTTTTTGCTTGTCTAGTGTAAAGTTGTAAAACGCATACGTTGTTGACTAATAAAATTGGATTAGGATAAAATACATATAGGGCTGGGTATACAAATACCGTCTTTTTACATCACTACCCTATATAAAATCGCATGTTAATTCCCTACAGCTACAGCTCGTGCATAGCGTTTTCGATTCACCTGCACTGATTGCATACAAGTATTTGCATCTTGTTTTAACCTCGTTTAATAAAAGGAGATGGAAATAGTTTGAGTGCGGTCGATCGAAAACGCCATAAGATCTGCCGGGATACTACTTTCTGCCGGAGCCGTTTCTTTTTCTGCCCCATTTTTGTCCGCAAATAAAAATCAGGCGCAACACAATATGCCTAATCCCGTTATTTCATTCCATATTATGGATCCGACGCGAGGCCGAGCGCAGCCGAGTCGGGCCGAGCGATTTTCTTTTTAAAGAGTACAAGAAATCGGCCATTTTGATCTATATAGGGAGTGAACAGTTATTAAACATCGCCTGGGAATACTTGTGTTGTTTCGGGATCGCGCACCGCACCACGGCCCACCAAAATTAGTAAAATAGTGAACACATATGGCTTGTTTAAACACGCTCAAGCAGGAAATCAGGACATTAGAATCAATTTTCCCTAAGAACCATGAACGATTTCAGATTGTGTCCGCGAGTGTTGACGAACTGAGCTGTAGATTTATCGGCAAAAATGGGAAGAGATACGAAATTCACGCAAACATCACAGTAAGTAGAGGACCAACCCGGACGACAACAAAGGAACCTCATTTTGTGTTGTTTTTTTTTTTGACATTTCTCACAGCCTAACAGCTGAGCACACACCAGTTGTGTGTATACGTCACTTGGCTCTTAAGTTCGGTTCTTTTTGTCCGCAGGAGACCTACCCCTCGGTTCCTCCGGTGTGGTTTGCTGATTCTGAAGAGACGAGTATCACAAACGCTGTACAAATTTTAAGTAACACCGAAGGCTTAGATAACCACGTCCTGCATCAGGTAGCAATACTTTTAAGAGAGCTGTGCCGCTTACATGCCGTCCCTGAGCCCCCCGACTTAGATAGACTGACTATTCCAAATCCTCAAATGACAAACAGGTAAACATCTTGGCTTTGCAAAACATTTCGCAAGCGTTTTTTTATTTCGTTTTTCATAGTTGGCAATAAATTGCTCTAATCGAATAACTCAACATTCTGGGAATGCTGACAAGTCCTGATGATTAAACTTAAACAATAATGATGATCGACTTTTTTTTTTTGAAATCATCATTTCCTGTTGGTGACCCGATTTTCATTTTTCATAATACAATACTTATATTAACTTTCCTAAATAAATATTAACTTTCCAAAATAACTATTAACTTCCTTAAATAATGGCGCCAATCTAAGGGCATGCTTGGAAACCCAACATTAACGTTTTCGTTTTTGATTTTCTTTAAAAAGAAAAAATCAGTGGCGCCATCTATGAACATTTTCTTGAACCGCAGCTTTTTTTTAATGCAACATGAAATTATTGTTTTTTTAAATTCTCAAATTGCTTTTTAAAACCATTGCAGCCAATCTGAGTCGACTTTCATTTCACTTTTCTAAACAATAGCCAATTCAAGGGATATACAGGGATACAGGGATATCTACATAAACCGTTCGTTAAAAGTTTTCAAGGTTGCAGTTCACGTAGATATTTGAAATTTAAAGAGCAAGGGTTTTCCGTAGAGATCTCTTTAAATAAAATAAAATTGTCTTTGTATCACTTCCGGTTGTACCGGAAGTCGCTATCAACTCGCTTATTTTAAATGGAATGCTATATTTTTTATCACGTTTTTGAATTCTACATGTAAAAATATGTTAAGTTGCAATACATTTCCCTATCTCTAAAATGCATCATTTTTGAGATATTTTGAAATTTCTTAAAAATTTGGATTCTGCAATCTGATTTTCAAAAAATGATAACACAGCTGTTATTGAAGCAATTTTATTTGTAATAGCTGACATTGTAGTTGAAGCTTTAAGGTTCTTAGAAATTCCATAAGCATAATCTATTAAGCTACAGGGTGTCTAAAACGCACCACTCGCCTCGAAGATATTCAAACACAGAAAAATACTTTTTTTCAAATGGAACGACCAATATTTTAATTCACCATCGTATGTGGAATTAAATGCTGTGTCGAACTATACTATAAAAAATAGCATTCCCTATATCTAACTTTAACAGTTTTTCAGTTATAAGATATTTTTGGTTTAATACATAAAAATTTACATTTATTAGGTTAAATATTTCTAATTTTGTTGATATAGTTATGAAAACACCAAACATTGCATTTAACGTTTCCTGTTACTACAAATTTTAAGCAAAAGCAAAAAAAAGTTGAGAATCAAAATCAAAATTATTCAAACGCTAATATTTTAAATCTATTTTTTAAATTCATGAAGAACGATCTAAAATTGTTCAGAGCAGAGAATGTGTGTTCAATCAAATGTACCCCTCTTGTCTCCTATGAATAAAACACAGTTTGGAAAGTTTGAACCCAGCTTTATACAATTTGGAAAAATAAAATGTACGAAGATCAGTAACAAATAACGAAGATAATTAGACAATGGTTTTAAAATGCTTTCACGCTAATCCAGAGAATTGCAAACCAGCAGCTATTTTATTCTTCAATTTAAAGTAATGAAATTCATACTTTTTCGTTTTATAAGATCACAAGCGTCCTAAGAGAAGGATGATTAAAGAACTATTAAAATTTGTGAATTTCCACTTGCCAGATTCTATTTTCTTTGGTTGACTACAAAATTTGTAGTAACAGTAATCGTTGTTATAATTTACATGCTATCTTAATAAAATTGTAAATATATGACCTATTGAAATTGTAATTTTCTATGAATTAAATCGAAAATGTTTCATAACTCAAAAACTGTTAAAGTTAGGTATAGGGAATGCTAGTACAGTTCGACGCAGCATTTGATTCCACATACAATGGTACATTAAAATATCGGTCATTCCATTTGAAAAAAAGTATTTTTCTGTGTTTGAATATCTTCGAGTGGAGCGGTGCATTTTAGACACCCTGTTGCTTAATAGATTATGCTGATGGAATTTTTAAGAACCTTAAAGCTTCAACTACAATATTAGCTATTACAAATAAAATTGCTTCAATAACAGCTGTGTTATAATTTTTTGAAAATCAGATTGCAGAATCCAAATTTCTAAGAAAATTCAAAATATCTCAAAAATGATGCATTTTAGAGATAGGGAAATGTATTGCAATTTAACATATTTTTACATGTAGAATTCAAAAACGTGATAAAAAATATAGCATTCCATTTAAAATAAGCGAGTTGATAGCGATTTCCGGTACAACCGGAAGTGATACAAAGACTATTTTATTTTATTTAAAGAGATCTGCACGGAAAACCCTTGCTCCTTAAATATCAAATATCTACGTGAACTGCAACCGTGAAAACTTTTAACGAACGGTTTATGTGGATACCCCTGTATAGTTATTTCTAATTTTTTTTTTTAATATAAAATTTCATTGACGCCATCTAGAGGCAAGTATTTTCTCGTGCTGCTATTGCAGTGCCACTTGTGAGGATCGCGATAGTGAATAGATAGAGTTAAGACATGAGTGACAGTTTGGAAGATTAATGACAACATAAACAGCTGGTGAATCAAAGAAATTAAATCCCCTTATAAAGAGAGCAATTTGCTTCCAAACTGTCACTCATGTCTTTATTCTCTCCAAAAAAGACTAGAAACTAAGATCGGGCAGCGCCATCTGTGAACATTTTCTCGAACTGCAGCTTTTTTTAAGCTAAACTAATGAAATTGTTGTTTTAGTTAGTTTTTAAATAATTCCTGTGGATGATTCAAGTTTTTATTTTATTCATTCATAAACAGATGCATTTGTATTAATCAACTTTCTTAAAAATTAATAACCAGTCCAAGAACTTTACATACGTCTGCAAATTCAAGACAACTTGACAGTTTTAAGAAATACCACTGTTTTAGTTCTTGTTTTTTATTTTCTAAAAATAAAATGTTTGTAGACTCAGCATGAAGTCATTTGACTTTTATGAAATACTGTTTTGGTTTTCTAAAAATAAAATTCCAGTGGCGCCATCTATAGAAATTTTCTGTAATGTTGAGAATTGAAATTGCATTTTAGTTGACCCGAGCAAGAGTGCCATGTTTGATGCAGACTTGACGTTAAATTTAAAAAAAATACTGTTGATGCAGTTGTTGTTTCTAATTCTTTCTTTTTTTTAAATAAAATTTCATTGGCGCTGTCTATAGGCGGGCATTTTTTTCGAGCTGCAGTTACCCTTAGAGTTAAATTAACGTTACGGTTTCAGTTAACTTATGTTCAGTAAAATTCCAACTACAAATAAATCAAACCTGCTGAAAATGAGATTTCCGTTTCGTTCTTTATTTTGTGAAAATACGATTTCAGTGGCGTCATCTGTGGTTAGTTTCTTAAGTTACAGATTTTTTTTGCTATTTCGATTGAAAAAGACTTACTTAACAAATGCCGAAGTAGAAATTTTCATTTTTGATTTTGCGAAAAGGAATTTCAGTGGCGCCATCTGTGGTTACTTTCTTAAGTTATATATACTTTTTTGCTATTTCGATTGAAAAATATTTACTTAACAATTACCGACACAGAAATTTTCATTTTCATTTTGCGAAAAGGAATTTCAGTGGCGCCATCTGTAGTTACTTTCTTAAGGTACAGATTTTTCTTTCTATTTCGATTAAAAAAGATTTACTTAACAAATACCGATGTAGAAATTTTCATTTTCATTTTACGAGAATATCAGTGACGCCATCTGTGGTTACTTTCTTAAAATTACAGATTTTTGCTATTTCGATTGAAAAAGATTTACTTAACAAATACCGAAGTAGAAATTTTCATTTTTGATTTTGCGAAAAGGAATTTCAGTAGCGCCATCTGTGGTTACTTTCTTAATTTACAGACTTTTTTTGCTATTTCGATAGAAAAAGATTTACTTAATACCGATGTAAAAATTTTCGTTTTCATTTTGCGAAAAGGAATTTCAGTGGCGCCATCTGTAGTTGCTTTCTTAAGTTATATACATATACTTTTTTGCTATTTCGATTAAAAAATATCTACTTAACAAATGTCGATATAAAAATTTTCATTTTCGTTTTGCGAGAAGGATTTTCAGTGACGCCGTTTGCGGTTACTTTCTTAAATTACAGATTTTTTTCGCCATTTCGTCTGAAAAAGTTTTACTTAACAAATACCGATGTAGAAATTTTCATTTTGCGAAGAGGAATTTCAGGGGCGCCATCTGTGAGCATTTCCTTTAACTGCTTTTCTTAATGCTAAACTAATAAAACTGTAGTTTTTTTTTGTAGTTGAATACTTTCTTAAATAATAACCAATCCAAGGACTGTTTGCAGGATGTTTGCAGATACAAGTCACTTCACAATTTTAAGAAATGCTAGTATAGTTGTTTTTTTTTTAAAGAAATTTTGTTGCAGATTTCATTAATGTTAAATGTGACAATTTCAGATTTCAGTAACAAAAAAAAATGAAGATGTTGATACCTAGTGAGATTTTTGTTTCGTTCTCAGTTTTGTGAAAACAGATTTTCAACGGCGCCATCTGTGAGTATTTTCTCAAGTTACGCGTTTTTTGGGTTTTGTTTTGATTTGGAGCCAAAATAATTCAACAAATAGAGTTTTTCATTTCAATTATAATTTCACGAAAGTAGATTTCAGTGGCACCTATGACTTTCAATTACTTTTTTAGTGCTGAATATTACGTAATTTATTTATGTGTAACAACTTCAGTTTGGCATAAGAAAAAATATGTAATTGAATAACTACTGATAGTGGAGATTTAAGTTATTTTCAGTTTTGTCACACATTCCAGTGGCGCCATCTATGATCATTTTTCCGAGCTACACTTTTTTTAATGCTAACTTAAACTTGTAGTTGTTTTAATTGATTTATGTTCAGTAAAATATTTTAACTAAAAAATTTTATTACTAATAATGAGGTTCTGTAAATATACGTACCGTCACTAAATAATTACAGTATCGCAATCAGTCGCCATTTTAGTGCAAAATATGTGCGGGAAATTCAAATGTCTAACAACGATACTCTTGGGCATTTTAACCTTTTATTTGACAGGTGTTAAGTTTGTTTAAACTTCCCGGAAAAAAAATCACTAGAAAAGTCGGCTATTTAAACTTGCCGGAAAGAAAATCACTAGAAAGTCTGCCATTTTAGTGCAAAAACGTGGTTTCCTTGTCTTACAAATTAAGCATATGGGTTGCGGTACTGTATTTATTTAGTGACTGTAAATATACGATTTGAGCTGCGCCATCTGTGGATACTTTCTCGAGACATAGATATCAGTGACGCCATCTATGAGTTGATACTGAATATTATTTCACATATGAAATTGATTATATTTAACAAGAGCTGATTTAAGAAGAACTAATAGAACAAGTACTGACAGAGGGATACATTTCATTTATTTTCATTTCTATAAAATGTTACGTTACAGTGGCGCCATCCGTGAGCATTTTGTGGAGCTGCAAATTTTTTTCAATAGATACCAAACCAAGGAAAACGTAATTCTAATTGAAGCATATTCAGTAAAAAAACGCAAAAAGACGCCAATAATGAGATTCTATTTCGTTATTAATCTTGAAAATATAGTTTCAGTAGCGCCATCTGTGTTCATTCCCCCGAGCTACTTTTTTTTGCCGTTGTTTCGATTAAAAAAGAATTCACTTAAAACAAACCGATACCAAAAGTTTCGTTTCGATTTCGATTTTACGGAAATGATTTCTAAGTCGCCATCTGTGATCTTCAAGAAGAATTTTTTTTTTTTTGAAATGCTATTGTTTTAGTCGATTTATTTCTAGCAAAGGCCACTTCGATTTAGGAAAAAATCGAAGATGTAGCGATGTGGGTAATACTGATAATGGAATAAATTTAATTCGTTCCCAATTTTATAAGAATCAAGTGGCGCCATCTATGAGCATTTATCTGAACTGTAATTTTTATAAGGCCAAATTAAAATTACAAAGTTTAATTAATGTGTAGGCCGCAAAGGCTATTATTTCGATGAATGTGTTAAGTCGTACTCTGTACTAGTAATAAGACTTTTTTATTTTGTGTACGCACCATATGGCGCCCTCTGTGAGCAACGTCTGGAACTGCAAATATTTTTATTAGTTTTGTTCCAGGCGCAGTTTCTGACTAGTTCGGAACCGTCAGAATCAGTTGCTTAGTGGAGTAATGATCGATTTTAAGAGCGCCATCAAATGTTCAACTTTGATGGATGCATGCTTTTGACAGTTTCGAACTAGTCAGAAACTGTTGCTGGAACAAACCTATTATGAAAACAAATATCGATAAATACAAACGAAATAGAATTGTGAAGTTACTGAAAATATTTTTAGTTATTTATTATTGATTTATTTCCTAGGGAAGAGAGCCTTCGTCTGAGTGGAATCACCTTTCCTAACAAGCCTTGTCCTCCTAATGTCAACACTTTATTTCTTTTTGGCGTTAAAAAAAGTGGATTATGAAGTTATAGATTCTGAGAGCAATTTACATAGCCGGACGCTATTTTTAAAATCTATTTAAAGGCAAGGAATTTTAAGTGTTAAACAAACACTGCAGCAAATAAACTATGTTCCCTGGCCCCACCGAATTGCACTGAGCAAATAGGAAGGAAAACAAACTACAATTTCAAGACCCCGATTAACAAGCTGATTTATTCTAATCTGCGACCTTGAAATTAATCCCTGAGACCACAAGATTTAAATTTTTCGTTTCAGACCATCCCCAATTCACTCGATTAAATTAAAATAAATGCAACTCGCAGCTCATGCAGTTCTTATTGTTAATAATAAAGTAAATTTGCAGGCCTTGAGTAAACAATAGTATTTTAGCAGAGACTTAATTGTTTATGACTTGGGCAGAATAAGCCTCTGCAAATATTTGCTGGCTGAGTGTAACACATGTGCATGTTTGCACTATGCACTGCAAACATGCTGTAAACTAAATCTTTGAAAGAGCGACCTTGTTATTATTTTGCCTCGCATTGTACTCAATTTTGTTTTGCTTTTTTTTGTCGTAGGATAAGCAGTAGCGGCATGGAACAAATGGAAGATGAAGGCTTGGACAGTGAAGCGGACGGTGATCTAGTAGAAAGCGACCCCGAGGGTGAAGACAGTGATGAAGACGAGGATCTCGCAATGGAAATGGAAGATGGCCGAGCAAAAAACGACGAGATGGGGGTGGAACACCTAGCAACATTGGAACGACTTAGACAGAACCAAAGAAGAGATTACTTGAAGGTTGGTCGATTGAAGGATATTTCGTTTCGTTAAAAAAAACTACCAAAAACTGTTTTGTGATAGGGTTCGGTGTCTGGCTCCGTGCAAGCGACGGATAGGTTAATGAAAGAACTTAGGGACATATACAGGTCGGAAACGTTTAAAAATAAAATGTATCAAATAGAGTTGGTCAACGATTCGTTGTACGAGTGGAACGTTCGCCTGTTAGCCGTCGACCCCGACAGCCCCCTCAGCCATGACCTCGCATTACTCAAGGAGAAAGAGGGGAAAGATGCTATTCTTCTCAATATGTTGTTCAAGGACACGTATCCGTTTGAACCACCGTTTGTCAGGGTTGTTCATCCAATTATATCAGGTATTTATTATTTTATAAGCAATTTTACTTAAGAATTGTATTTTATCTAATAATTTTTTTTTTATTAAAGAGCAAACACTAATAAAAGTAAGTTTTGAAAAGTCGGGCTTATTAGAAGTGAAACATATTAAAGTATTTAAAAAAAATACGTATTGCTTGATTAATGAAACGGTTTTAGATATTTCACAACATTCCGGAATAAAAGAAAATTTGTAACAAACAATTTTGTTAAAACAATTCATCATTCGTCAGTCACCTAACTTTTTATTTATTTATAAAAAATTGGCAAAAAAAATCTGATTAGAGTAGGCAATGTCTGTGATTTACTGAATTAGGGTCAGTTTCATAATGGAATTTAAAGGAGGCTTTAAATTTAAAGTCACTTTCCTTTAAATTCCATTATGAAACTGGCCCTTAATTAGTATAATAACACAGTATAAGAATCTACACAGTAGTGTCACTCGAATATAACTGTCACATTTGCCATTTTGTTTGATACCCACCGATTTGCAAATTATAATACATTACATTTCCATAAGGGTATCAAACAGTATGGCCGCCTTTTTTTGACACTGACGTTTAAGTGATGCTACTGGGTAATTACTTATACTGTGGTAATATATTCATGAACCGTCAAATTTATTGACTTTTTATTTAATCACAGACATACATTTTCTTCGTACCGCTTACTCTAATCTAATTTTTATTTGCTCACCGTTTATGACTGTAAAAACTGGGACCCAGTGGCGCCATCTGTGAGCATTTTTTTTCGAATTACCTCTTCTTTAAGCTAAACGGTGATGTTAGGAAACTCTGGTGTTTGCACTCTGTTCATTTGTTTTAAACTAAAACGAACCGCAATCTCACGGTCTGCTTCAATGATTTGCCGGTAGATAACACTTACACTGCTACAGAAACCTGTAATACCTACTGTAATAAACGTCAAAAGAAACTTCAAATCAAATTTATTCCTGGTCGTAATTGTGCGTAGTTAAACTGTAATCAAGTGTCGTAAAGTGTTGCTGTTGTTTCTTGTTCATAATTCTTGTAAAGTTTTGTCGTTTTTCTTGTTTGTAATTCTTTTAAAAAGTTTTGTTGTTTCTTGTTCAAATTTGTTGTTGCTCCTTGTTCCGAAAATACCAAGATATTGTTATCTATGTTTACAGTCTAAAAGAGATAAGCAAGATTTAACTTTATTTGCTGCACCCAAGGTAAATTTCTTTCCAATTCCTTCTTTTTAATTTAAAAATTGGGTCAGAGTAAAAAAGAACGTGAAGCATGGGGAATATTTTTTGGAAAACCAATTCCACCAGCTGGTTTTGTCTGCAATACACATATTTCAGACAAATATTTGAAAAAAAATTCAACTAGATCACTTCTTCATAAATCTTTCACAAGCGACTGGTAAGTTTTACCACTATTTGGTGATGGTGAAGGCAGAATTAGTCAAATTTGCTTTTTGCATAAAACAAGAAAAACTTCACATTAGCTTGAACATGGTCACTGATAACCAAGCAAGTTGGCATTCAGAGACGTTTGATGATAATAGGGAAGCATTTGCCTACTTGTGTGGCTTTTTGGCAAGAAAATACAAAAAGATTAATTGCAAGGACTGCAAATCCTTTATAATCGGACAAGGATCTGAAAATTTTAACAAAATAATTAAAGAAAAAAGTATAGGATTTTTAACATACCCATCAGGCCAATTTTATAATTTTCTTCTTGATATTGAAATGGTAGTCAACAATATTTTTAAAAATGAACTGAGGAAAGATGCTTTAACGGTGATCACTAATACATTAGCTGCATTCCTTTTACCACAAATCTCAGATATGCTCATTTCAGATCATATAAAATGTCGTTCCTTTTAGCACGAACAAGTGAGTTTGAACTGAGATTTCGATCTCCCCCCTTGCCGCTCAAGCACTACGTTTGAAGTCAACTAACTCAGTATTGAGATTTGGCGCTCACTTAGGAAGGGGTAATTTTGATACATGTGATTGCATAAAAATTTGCAAACGCGTATTTAACTGACAATTTTCGAAATCATTTACCCGTGATTTACCCATATAATTTTTAAAATGTCGTTTATATCGACACAATTACACGAAATGCAGTGATTATACGTAACGAACTTTTCTAGAGCGTTCCATTACGACAGTGAGTTTGTTTGTGCACTTCAGCTTCGCTCAGCTCACATAAGTTGTCAAAAGGAAAGCACCTATTAAATCATAAATTCAGATACCTACTTGTTAGGTTGTCCTGAACATGCAGCAGAACTGACTCAAGATGTCTTACATCAATTTGTTGTTCTCCGTTTGACAATAACCTGCCAAAAAGAAAGCAAAAATAGGAATGATCAGAACAAATCGAAACAGTTTGCAAAACTAGCAAAATTAAATTAGGTTAGGCATTTACATTCTTCCACCTCCTAAATTCAATGTACCTACCTGAATCCAATTATAATAAAAAATTGTTTATTTCTTAATAACTATAAATTCACTCTAAAAATTAGTCGAGGTTTCACCGGAAATTATCGTCAACTTATAACTTACAAACGTCAAAGTCGTCAAACGTCCATATGTGTCAAATAAAATAAAGCCAAAAAAGGAAAAAAGGACAAAACGTATGTAGGCCTCTATATGGCCTCTATAAGGCACTCGATCTCTGTCTAGGGACACAGGTACTGCCATCATATGTTTTTGACAGTGACAGTGGCTATTTGACCTTGAACAAATTGGTTGTCATTGTGACAGTTGTTCCATTCAATTTTCGATTCTTGGAGTAATAAATTTAAAAACAGCCTAGATAATGCCTAAAGTATGTTGTGTTGCCCATTATAGATCAAATACTGCAAATTTAAAGTGTTTAACATTCCTAAAGGTACATACATACAGCTTTTCTTTTTAAAATATCATAAGCTCGCAATAGATACATTTGTACATTTCATATAATATATAATTTAATGTATTTTTTGACTCAAGGGGACATTTTGTTGTTTATTTTAACTAAATTTGTTAAAATACATCAGACATTGTTTTTAAATTTGATCTAAAATATGTATAGGTAAGTATACGCAATTTTTTTTGTAAATGAGAATTTTATGCAAGAAAATTTGTATGTAAATAATAATAATATTAATAATAATAATTTGTCGCTAGTAAAGCTAATAAACATTAGTAAAAAAGCCTAGCACATTAATAAGTTAACTTTTAGTTTGGAATATCTCAGGTATGTTCTTTAGATTAGTACTTACAGTTTTCTAATTTATTCATTTATTTATCATGTCATATTTTCCTATAAACGCTTAAATTTACTGTAAACTCACACTTTGTGTCAATAAAATGAAAATTTAAAGTAATTTGCGCCTTGATTTACATAAAGTATTCCAGTTTGTCATTTTTGAGAACTAATTTCTTCAAGGTCAAATAGCCACTGTCAGTGTCAAAAACATATGATGGCAGTACCTGTGTCCACAGACAGAGATCGAGTGCCTTAGGCCCAAAACCTTAGGCCTCTATTCTTTAGTTCTCCATCTAGCGGAGAGTCCTCGAACTAGACCATGAACTTCTGTTGCTACGGGTTGAATGATTTTGCGTGTAAAATATTGGGAGTGGAGACACCATATTTTCCTAACATCACCAGCTAAACTAATAAAATTGTTGTTTTAGTTACTTTTTGATAATCCCTGATGGTCATCCAACTTTTTGTTTATTTATATGCTGATGCGTTTGTATTAACTTTCCTAGAAATTAACCAGTCTTGACAGTTCTAAGAAACACCATTGTTTTAGTTTTAAATTGTCTAAAAATAAAATTTCAATGGCGCCATGTATAGAAATCTTGTCTAATGTTTAATCAAAATTGTTGTTAATATGTTTTCAGAGTCAGTGACAAGTCACTTGACAGTTTAAAGAAATATCATTGATGTATTCTTTTTTGAGTTGTGCCACCTATTGACATTTTCACGAGCTGCAGATTTCTTTAATTAGTAGAGATCACAGTTTCTGCTGATTTATATGCATCAAAATTCCACTTGCAAAAAAAAAATTGTAAGTAGATTACGGTTTCATTTTCAATTTTGTAAGAACTCAACTTCAGGGGCGCCATCTGTGAATAATTTCTCAAGTTACGAGTTTCAGTTTTTATTATTATTGTTATTTGACATAGTTAACAAATTTTAGAAAAAAAATAATTAAAATTAAAATAAAAAAAATAAAACAAGTACTTAATTTCTTGAACGCACCCTAGGCCCGTGTGACACTATGATATTTCTTGTGCAAGATTTGTTACGAAGTGAGCGAGAAGTGCCAATTCAACCAATCAGAATTCACTGTGGTAGCTCATCTCCCTCACTTTGTAACCAAAATGATATCAAATCTTGCATGGTTTCACACAGGCCCTAGTTTTAGTTTTGTTTTTGATTTCAATATGTAGTGACCTTTGGAAGATTAACGGGGAAAGAAACAGCTAACCAATCAAATAAATTTTATGAAGAGAACAATTCGCATTTGATTGGTCAGCTGTTAATTCCGCCATTAATCTTCCAAATTGTCATTCATGTCTTTGCTCTTTCTAAAAAGGACCCTAGAAACTAAGCGCTAGTGGCGCCATCTATGAGCATTTTCTCGAACTGCAAACTAATAAAGTCGTTGTTTTAATTACTTTTTAAATAATTTTTGTCAGGGGACACAACTTTTTATTTTATTTATTAATAAGCAAATGCATTTGTATTATAAATTAATCAGTCCAAGAACTTTATGTGTGCAGACTCAAGACCACTTAGCGTTTTAAGAAGTTTTAATGTTTTAGTTCTTGTTTTTGATTTTCTAAAAATAAAATTTCAGTGGCGCCATCTATAGACAATTTCTCGAGCTACAGATCTCTTTGATGTTTAAGTAAAGATCACAGTTTCTGTTGATTTATGTTCAGCAAAATTCCAATTGCAAAAAAATTGATAATTAGATTATTGTTTCGCTTTCAATTTTACGAAAATTCTACGTCGGTGGCGCCACCTGTGAGTAATTTCTCAAGTTACGATTTTTTTATAATGTGATTATTATTTTACATATTTAATAAAAGCTATTAGTTTGATTTAAGCAAGAAAATAATTTTTATAAAAATGACATCAGTGGCGCAATCTGCGCCTAGTTCTAGTCCTAGTTCTCGCGCTACAGCGTTTTGTTACGAATTAAAATTGTAGTTTTAGTTGATTTATGTTGCAGCAAAATTCTGACTACATAAAGAAACTCAAGATGATGATTTTTGTTTCGTTCTCAATTTTGTGAAAACTCAATTTCGGTGCCGCCATCTGTGAGGAGTTTCTCAAGTTACGAGTTTAACTTGCGATTTTTTTACCGTGATTATTATTTTTACATAATTAACAAAAGTCAGCTTGATTTAAGAAAAAAAATAAGTTCTCTAACGCTCCCTAGCTTTCATTTCGTTCTTGATTTTTTGAAACTAATTCGCTATCGCTAGCGATCGCTACGCCGTGCTCCGTGATGCAATTGAACTATATCAAAGTATAGTTTGTGTCAAATACACCGCACGTGTTACACTTTATTTTTGTTACCTAATTACTTCATCATGTGTTTTATAATTGTTACTACTTTGAGCGGCCGTAACAGCTGCAATTGCAGCGCCACTTGTGAGGATTGCGATAGTGAATAAGGAGAGTTAAGACATGAGTGACAGTTTGGAAGATTAACGGCGAAATAAACGGCTGGCCTATCAAAAAATTAAATCCCCTTATAAAGAGAGCAATTCGCTTCCAAACTGTCACGCACTCATGTCTTTACTCTCTCTAAAAAGGACTCTAAAAACTAAGATCTGGTGACGCCATCTGTGAACATTATTTCGAACTACAGCTTTTTTAGGCTAAACTAATGAAATTGTTGCATTAGTTACTTTTTAAATAATTTCTGTCGGTGACCCAACTTTTTATTTTATTTAATCATAAGCCGATGCATTTGTATTAATTAACTTTCCTGGAAATTAACCGGTCCAAGGACTTTATGTTTGCAGACTCAAGACCATTTGACAGTGAAGTATGATTGTTTTAGTTTTTGTTTTTGATTTTCTAAAAATAAAACTTTAGTGGCGCCATCTACAGACAATTTCTCGAGCTACAGATTTCTTTAATGCTTAAAGTAAAGGTAACAGTTTCTGTTGATTTATGTTCAGCAAAATTCCTGCATGCAAAAAAATTAATAATTAGATTATTGTTTCGCTTTCAATTTTGTGAAAATTCTACTTCGGTGGCGCCACCTGTGTGTAATTCCTCAATTTCTCATATTAAAAAAAAATCTTATTATTTTACATAATTAATAAAAGCTATTAGTTTGATTTAAGAAATGAAATATGTAATTAAACAAGTACTGACAGTGATATAAATTCCATTTATTTTCCAATTTTTCAATAAAAACTATACATCAGCGGCGCCATCTGCGAACAAGTTCTCGAAATACAGCGTTTTGTTATGAGCCGTTCTCCTTTTACAACCTACTTGAACACGGATCGATTCAAATTCTTGAAAATCACCTGATTGCATTCCATTTGCAGTTCTTATTCAATTGGTGATCCCTGACGAGGAAGTGATTGAGTTTTCCCTCCCGCGCCCTGTAATGCTCAAGCTGGTTTTTGAAATCAGTTATCAGTTTCATGTGATTTCATATTTTGAGGTTATGTTCACTTTAAAATCAGTTCAGTTCAAAATCAAATCGGTTCGATTTTGGGTGAAACTAATGTAAACGGCTGTGCTGAATTTAAAATTTTAGTTTTAGTTGATTTATGTTACAGCAAAGTTCTGATTACGTAAAGAAACTCAAGATGCTGATTTTTGTTTCGTTCTCAATTTCGTGAAAACAAAACTCAATTTCACTGGCGCCATCTATGAGGAGTTTCGAGTTACGAGTTTAATTTACGATTCTTTTTTAACGTGATTGTTATTTTACATAATTAACAAAAGCTAACAGTTTGATTTAAGAAAGAAAATTATTAAAGAAGTGCTGACTGACATAATTTTCATTGATTTTAAATTTTTATAAACATTACACTTCAGTGGCACCAACTTCTCGAGTTGCAACTTTTTGGTTATGCTGAATTAAAATGGTGGCTTTCGTTGATAAAGAAAAAGTACATAAAGAAACGTGAGGTGTTGATTTCGTTCTCAATTTTGTGAGCACTCAACTTCGGTGGTGCCACCTGTGAATAATATGTCAAGTTACGAGTTTGAGTTATTTGTTTCTTAGTGCTGAATATTATTTTACATAATTAATTTGATTTAAAAAATAATAATGAATAAACGAGTATTTTCAGTTTTATAAAAAGATTAAATTTCTATATGAGGCCATCTGTGAGTAAGATGTAAAATTGTAGTTTCAGTGGCGCCATCTATGGTCAATTTTTCGAGCTTCAGATTTCTTTAACGTTAAATGTAGCGTAAAGTGCTGATAATGAGATAGATTTCAAATTGTTTTCAATTTTTATTTAAAAAATGAAAACATTTCAGTGGCGCCATCTACGAGCAAGCTCTTGAGCTTTTTGTTATGCCGAATTAAAATTTAAAAGTTTTATGTACAGTCAAATCCTAATTACTTAAAGAAACCCAAGATGCTGATTATTGTTTCGTCTTCAATTTTGTGAGAACTCGACTTCGGTGGCGCCATCTGTGAATAATTTGTCAAGTTACGAGTTTGAGTCTTTTTACATAATCAATTTGATTTACAAAATACTAATGAATGGACGAGTACTTTCAGTTTTATAAAACGATTAAACGTCTATGGGCCAGTTGTAAAAAGTAGGTTTAAACTGGCGCTCAACTGAACCAGGTTCAAAGTAAACAAATTCGCATAGGATCTTAATGACATATGGCAATTAATGCATTTATAAATAAAATTTGATGCGATTTTGTTCACTTTGAACCTGGTTCAGTTGAGCGTCAGTTAAACCTCCTTTGTACAACTGGCCCTATGAGGCCAACTGTGAGCAAGATGCAAAATTGTATTTTCAGTGGCACCATCTGTAGACAATTTCTCGAGCTGCAGATTCCTTTAAACTAAAACGCAATGTAAAGAACTGATAGTGAGATAAATTTCAAAAACCTTTTTCACCTTTTATTAAAAAAAAAGAAAGCATTTCAGTGGCGCCATCTGCTAGCAAGTGCTTGAGCTACAGCTTTTTTTGTTATGTTTGTTAGTTTAAAGTCGATTTATGTAGGTACAGCAAAATTCTAAATACAGAAAGAAACCCAAGAGGATTATTATTTCGTCCTCAACTTTGTGAGAACTCAACTTCGGTGGCGCCATCTGTGAATAATTTATCAAAGTACGAGTTTATTTTTTCTCAATGCTGAATATTATCTGACAGAATTAATTTATGTTTAAAGAGGAGCTTTCAGTTTGATTTAAACAAAAAATAGTTAAACAAGTACTGATAATGTGCACCTGAAATTTATGGTCGAAGTATTGGTTTGGCCATGTACAGGGTGGATCAGATTTATGCTACAAATCTCAAATTTCAATAACAAATCACTGGGTTGTATTTTGCATTTGAAATGCGTTCTATTTCATGTCTTTAGAAATATGTAATGCGTTGTAACTGTCACAAGTGTTTTAATTTCATGTGCGTGTTTTGTTTTTGTTTCTAGGGGGCTACGTTTTAGTCGGAGGGGCAATTTGCATGGAGTTACTTACAAAGCAGGGCTGGTCGAGTGCGTACACCGTCGAAGCTGTCATCATGCAGATTTCGGCGACGTTAGTCAAGGGCAAGGCCCGCATTCAATTCGGGGCACCGAAAGTCTGCTCGCAGGGACAGTATAGCCTTGCTCGCGCACAACAAAGCTTCAAATCACTTGTACAGATTCACGAAAAAAATGGTAAGAATAGAAAGCGACCGCTGCGTTAAGGTAAGCCCACCCCCTTTTTTTTTAATGCGTTTATTTGGTTTAAGGTTGGTTCACTCCTCCGAAAGAAGATGGTTAAGACTGTGCCAATTAATTAAAAAAAAAATAATAATAATAATAAAATTAATAAGAATAAGAATAATAATAAAACGATAACTACACATCAGTTGATGCCTGTCTGTTTTTCTTTTCATAATGTTTGGTAAATCTTTAAAGTTGTATCTTAGTGCCTCAACATGTATATTTGATTTGATTTTCGTATCGTGATCGAAGTCGAAGAGGTTGGATTTCGAAACGAAAGAAGCGACGTTCATTCCAGTTTGTGTTTAAATAAATGACGAGATAAAATTTAGAGTCGCAAGTTAAATTAACAAAAAAGAAACATGTGTAGTGTTGTAACAGTAAAACAAATTCAGCTCGGCGTTTCTATTGGCAAATTTAAACGACGTGTTTTGTTTCAAATTGGGTATCGACTAAGCTATAAGTAAACTGTGATCTTGATTGTGTTTTCGTTTCCTTTTTATATTGGCTCTTACATCCCCTGTTTTTTTTTTTAGTTAATTAATCCTCATAAGGCCAGTATAAAACGTAAATTTGTTAATGGGAGATTTAGATCTGAATTGTTTTACCCTCCGGCTCTCCCCCACCCCCGCGATCAGTGTGCAATCACGTTGAAATTTGGACTCATTGTTGTATTATAATATCAAACAAGTGTTAAATAATTTTCGGACATGTTCTAGTTTCTCCTCGCTTATGTTTATGTTTTGTGATGTTAATTTTGTTTTTTTTTTCTTTTAATTTTGGAAACTCGTTCTCATGTACGTTTTTGTTGTATTATTGTCAGCATCAACGCGCGAGGTTAATTCCCATTTCTGTTGTTGTTGCGGCCGCGATGGATGGTAAATAACCTTAAATTTAAGTCGGTATTTCTCTAGTTTTAGAGTTATTTAGTAACTTTTGCAGCAAATGTTTTCTGTATAAATTATGTATTTGTTTGCTGCAACCATTACTTCAACACTATGTGAGTATGTGCTTTTAATTTTAAGTTCAATAAACATTTAAGAAACAGGAGTCTTTTCGTATCTTGTTACACAACTTTTTCTTTTCTTTTTTAGCAAATTCTAATCTCTTATTGTTAGGTTATACGCGAAGATTTTGGCCTAAAATTTGTATTTATTTTTGTAGTACTCCTATTATATTTTGTGTAACATCTATGTATAGGCAACCAAACTAGCACGATGTGCTCAGATGACTGTATAAAAGATAGCATATTATTTTTGACTTTTTTTTGCATATTCGTGCAGGTAAACTTTAGGTTATATGTTTTATCAATGGCCGCGTTCAGGTAACTGCAGCAGCTGAGTTGCTGACTAAGCAATCGTTTGTGATTGGTTCAAATTAAAGTAATAGCCAATCACAAACGATTGCTTAGTCAGCAACTCAGCTGCTGCAGTTACCTGAACGCGTCCATTGCTTTTATGAATTATTTATCATTTTGAGCAATTGAGCTTTGTGGTAAACTTATTTCAGCAAAAAGAAAATAGAATGTCAATTGAACGAATCACAAATAAATGAAACAAAAAATTGAGTCTTCTGTTTTCATTGATGCTCTTCCGATTTCACTTTCACCAATTTTAATTGGTTTCTTTCGGGCTTAACTTTTTCTTCGTGCTTCAAAAATCTTTTGTTTTCTCTTTCATGAATAGAAGTCAAAACAATAAGCCATTCTTAAAACATTATCGCTAACCATTAGCTGCAAGTACCTTCAAACACTGCTTAATTTCTTGCCAGCTGATCGATGTGGACATTCCAACGTAGATGTTCGTCAATGGTGAGACCTAGGAGTTTGGCCGAGGGGCTCACTGTAATTGTAGTTCCAGCGATTTTCCAAGTTGGGGGGGGGGGCCTCTAATGTGTTTCGGTTGGTTCTAAATATGACACATTGTGTTTTTTGGGTATTCTGTTTGGGATCATTATTGATAAGCCATTTAGAAAGTTTATTGTAATATGAAGATCCGGATGTAGCGATATGTTCTGTATTAGTACCTCTGAAAGCAAGGCTTGCATAATCTGCAGAGCCTGTTATATGTACAGTTCCAGACGTGTTTACTGGTGTCTTTCATATAAATTCAAAATAGCAGGGTCGATAGGGCGCTTCCTCGTTGACTTCCATTTCCTTTGAAGTTGCTGAGGTTTCACTCTTTCTAAGTTGGACAGCTTGCCTCCTATTTATTAGATATGATTTCATCCAGTTTTTGCAGTAGAATATTGTGGTTGACAGAGTCAAAGGCCTTCGGCCTCCGACTTCGGAGTTCACAAATTGTAATCGTTGTTTATTTTTAAAGCACTTTAATGCCTACGATCATTTAACACAATGAAAGTGCAATAATGTCGAACTGTACACTTATCTGACAAAATAACACTTAAATGTTATTAAATTCGCTTACTTCCATCGCTTTCTAAATAAGACTGACTTAAATATCCCCCTACTTCGGGATTTTATAAGAACCAGCGCTATTCCGGAATAGCGGCGAATAACGCTAGGATATTCAAGTAAATTCTATCATTCGGTGCGAGTCTAGAATAGACTAGAATCTTGTAGTCTGAGTAGTTTTAAATTTTCTCTCGTTTTTTCTAGCTTAGGTGTGAGTATAAAATTATTTCTTTTATTGTTTGTTGTTATTCGTCTTATTGGGAAACAGTATTCTATACAATTGGCCACCACTATTTGAAATGCATTCAATTTTTCATCAAGGTTTTTTTTTGCCGTACCTATACATTTTTCCCCAACTCTCGTTCTCCAAGTTCAAACGCAGGCTGTTCATACAGGTTGATGTGTACAGCCGTTTGTATGTATAATATGTCTGTGGATTGTGGTTCCCCTGAAATAACGTTTGTAGTAATTGACCGTAATGATCGGACAAAGTGTTTTTTTATAACTGACGTTTTAGCGTGAGTAGTTATTAGGATATTATCAATCGCAGATTCACAGAATTTTGAGTATCTATACTCTGTTTTTTAATTCGGAGAAGTATTTTGAAATGTTGGCGCTAAAAGCGAGCTTTGTCATTGGTAGTTACCGACCAAACGAGCTTTGTCAATGGTAACAAGTAGTGTCTAAATAAAAACCTGGTCAAGTAGGCTACATTTTTTTTAGTAATTCTATGTATTATGTAAATGCAATGGATAAATTCTCGATCACAACCTACTTGACCAGGTTTTTATTTAGACGCTCGTCAGTTACCGGCCAACTACCAATGACAAAGCTCGTTTTTAGCGCCAACATTTCAAAGTACTCCTCGGAATAAAAAAAAAACGGAGTAGTGCAGGGATGAGGAAAATGCAGGACGAAACGATACGGTGAAAATGAAAACAAAGTACGATCAAAATGTCGTTTTTTTTTTTAAATATCTGATCCCCCTTCTCATAACATAAAATTCTTTTTTTTATATCGCATTCTTGAATTTTTTAATTTGGCGTCCCCGATAATTAAATTGATTATGACTGTTCCGTTGTTGATTTATGCAAAAATCACAGTATTAAGAATCACACAGTAGCGTCACTCGAGTATAACTGTCACATTTGCTCTTTTGTTTGATACCTACCAAGCTGCAAATTACATTGCATTTCCATAAGGGTATCAAATAGAATGGTGTTTTTTTTTTGACACTGAGGCTAAGTCCCGATGACGCGGAATTAACGCGGAACGGAACGTTTATTCGAGATCTTATTGGTTACAGGTAGTTACGTTGTGATTCCGCTTTTTTCAAGGTCATAACGCAGAAAAGTTGCCCAAGTTTAACTTTTTGGCGGATTCCGCGAGTTTTCTAACCTCAAATCATCCTAACAAAGTGTTTGCATCCATTTTTGTGCAATAAATTATCAACTGATAGTGATGAGTGGTAATGATAATATGATAAATATTTGCAAAAAACTTTTTTTTTTCTAGATTGTCATTAGATTATTTACTTATTTATTTATTTACAATTCATTCCGCAATTTTATTAAAGGACGAGTAAATTAAACATAGCGCAATTCCGCTACGCTTCCGTTTTTAATATTCCGCTTCATCGGGACTCTACGTGACGCTTCTGGGTAATTACTTATACTGTGCAAAAAATCATCATTTTTAATTAGACTTGGTATTTCCCTAGTTTCCACCAAATTCTAGTAACGTTACCCATATAACTAACGTGGTCAAAAAGTCCCGTCACACCAATAGACCTTGGATGTGTAAGGGCACGTCTTTTCTTCGAAAATTGAATGATGTTTTATTTTGTATATGTCATATTAGAAGTGTCAAAGCAAAAGAGCTTCTTTCTGTTATTTGAGAAACGGTCAACGGTTAGAAAATGGAGAATGGAGTTATTCCGTTCCTGAGTGAATTCCGGCAAAGATTCCCGCTTGTAATTTTAAATAAGAACCAATGACTGATATGTGTCGATTGATTCAAACGCAAAACCAATCAACGTCAATTTTGACAGTCGAAGAAAAAATATTCAGAAAAAAAAATGTTAAAAGAAAACAGATATTTTGACAGACGAAGAGACGGGCGGAAAAATGAACGAAATTTCCTTGAATTTGAAACCATCAATTTTGACAGGCAAAGAAAAAACACTAAAAAAACAAAGTTATTTTGACAGACGAAAAACAAATTTGACAGGTGGAAGACAAGAGAAGTTTCGTTGATTTAAAACCAAATTCGAAGCCGGCAAACATCAATTTTGACAGTCAAAGAAAACAAATATTTTGACAGACGAAAACACATTTGACAAGTGAAAAAACAAACGAAATTTCCTTGAATTTGAAACCAGAGCAAACCATTTAACGAAAGATTGCGAATACAGAATAAGGTAACAATTTTGACAGGCAAAGAAAAAACATTAAAAGAACTAAAAGTTATGTTGACAGACGAAAAAATTAATTTGACGGGTGAAAGACAAAAGAAGTTCCGTTGATTCAAAAACCAGATTCGAAGTCAGCAAACGTCAAACCAATCCACATCCATTTTGACAGTCAAAGAAAAATCATTCAGAAGAAATGTTAAAACAGATATTTTGACAGACGAAACACAAACGAAATTTCTTTCAATTTAAAGCAAGGATGAAACTGGCAAACCATTTAACAAAAGATTGCGAGTACAGAACAAGATTCAATTTTGACAGTCAAAGAAAACAGATATTTTGACAGACGAAAAAATAAACGAAATTTCCTTGAATTTGAAACCAGAGCAAACTATTTAACGGAAGATTGCGAATACAGAATAAGGTAACAATTTTGACAGGCAAAGAAAAAACATTAAAAGAACTAAAAGTTGTGTTGACAGACGAAAAAATTAATTTGACGGGTGAAAGACAAAAGAAGTTCCGTTGATTCAAAAACCAGATTCGAAGTCAGCAAACGTCAAACCAATCCACATCCATTTTGACAGTCAAAGAAAAATCATTCAGAAGAAATGTTAAAACATATTTTGACAGACGAAAAACAAACGAAATTTCTTTCAATTTAAAGCAGAGATGAAACCGGCAAACCATTTAACAAAAGATTGCGAGTACAGAACAAGATTCAATTCTGACAGTCAAATAAAACAGATATTTTGACAGACGAAAAATCAAACGAAATTTCCTTGAATTTGAAACCAGAGCAAACCATTTAACGAAAGATTGCGAATACAGAATAAGGTAACAATTTTGACAGGCAAAGAAAAAACATTAAAAGAACTAAAAGTTATGTTGACAGACGAAAAAATTAATTTGACGGGTGAAAGACAAAAGAAGTTCCGTCGATTCAAAAACCAGATTCGAAGTCAGCAAACGTCAAACCAATCCACATCCATTTTGACAGTCAAAGAAAAATCATTCAGAAAAAATGTTAAAGCAGATATTTTGACAGACGAAAAAACGAACGAAATTTCTTTGAATTTAAAGCAGAAATGAAACCGGCAAACCATTTAACAAAAGATTGCGAGTACAGAACAAGATTCAATTTTGACAGTCAAAGAAAACAGATATTTTGACAGACGAAAAAACAAACGAAATTTCCTTGAATTTGAAACCAGAGCAAACCATTTAACGAAAGATTGCGAATACAGAATAAGGTAACAATTTTGACAGGCAAAGAAAAAACATTAAAAGAACTAAAAGTTATGTTGACAGACGAAAAAATTAATTTGACGGGTGAAAGACAAAAGAAGTTCCGTTGATTCAAAAACCAGATTCAAAGTCACCAAACGTTAAACCAATCCACATCCATTTTGACAGTCAAAGAAAAATCATTCAGAAGAAATGTTAAAACAGATATTGTGACAGACGAAAAAACGAACGAAATTTCTTTGAATTTAAAGCAGAGATGAAACCCGCAAACCATTTAACAAAAAATTGCGAGTACAGGACGAGATTCAATTTTGACTGGTAAAAGAAAGACAAAAAAAAGACAAAAGTGATTTTAATAGAAATGTCATTCTGATAAATCAATTGCTTTAAGAAAAGACATGCGTTCACACTTCCAAAGCCTACCGGGGTGCCGGGATTTTATGACCACATTGTACATATATTCATAGTTGACGCATCCAATACCTTTCACATTGAAAATTTAAAAAATCTCACTTAAAAAAGCGGTTTTCGTTCATTTAACAAAAACAAATATATGAATTACTTACATAGTGTATTAATAAAATTAAATTAAAAAATAGGTACTTGCATATAGGCAACCAAACTAACACTAATAATCTGGCTGTCTAGATAAAAGTGGAGTTCGGTTATTACGCGATGCAAGACTGGAGTAAAATTAGAGCGAGAGCGAAGTTGTTTTGAAACAAGTAAAAGTGAGACAAAAGCGCGAAAATTGTAAATAGTTTGAGCGGAGTGGAATAAACGAACGCAGATTTTAGACTAAGCAGTTGGCGAAAGATTTTTTTTTGTTTTTGAAAAGAAAGGACCAAATTAATTCGGCTTTCGCACTTGAATCTCAAGTTTTGCGTTAATAATAAGTGACGTCACCAGCACCATCTTTGAATAATTTTCGAAGCTCAACTTTCTAAGTGGAACCTTTGTTGCCGCCGTCGTATTTAGAATTTTAATTAGGAAGGCAGCGTTTTCGTAACACGCGTAAAAGGCCACGTTAATTACGAAATGCGTTTTATAGGGTCATCGTCGCGGTCTCCGCGCGGTTGGTACGACTTCGCATTCCGCTCGTAACAAATAGAGATCAGCTGTTTGCGTGTTTTGTTTTATTTTTGAAAGTTAACGCATGACGTAAAAATGGCATAACGAAGCGGAATGAAAACGCAGTAAAATGCACCGGGAGAAGCACGGAATCACGGGGAACGCGGCGTCGGCCGAACGGACTGCGTAAATTCGGAATGTTTAGGGACTTTTGCGTCGTCAAATTTCACAGTAGTATATGAAGCGTTTTTTATGGCGAAAACTGTTGTGTATCAAGTGAAAACACATTAGCGAGATATTTTTACATATCTGTAGTATTTTTTATTAACCAAGGAGTAGATGAAGGTACGTGGACGAGGATCGGGTAATATTTTCGTGCTAGAATGTTAAGTGCTTGCGTCTGTGTAGAGCAAATTATTCAGGGCTTGTCTTGTGTTGATGTCTTCTTCCTTTTAGTAATTTTTACGCCACGCTTTTGACAAGCGATAATTTTATCTTGTGCGCTTGCCTTACCTAAAGTATGGTGATTTTAATAATAACTTGTTTGGATTGTTTACACGAGAAAACCTCGATAATTATGCATCTCGCTATTTTGACAATAACACAAAGCAAGCTGCTTGCCTTGTTTACAGGTGATCAAAAGTTTGTTGAACTTTTGCTGCCGTTGAGTCTCAGCTGAAAGAAGTTGTGTAATAAGAAGAAGCAATGTAGTCAGCTGTTAAACAAGGGCATCTGTCTGTTGTTTTTTTTTTTTTTACTGTCAAAATTCTAGTGTACTTTATCAAGAACAAAAAAAAAATAAATAAAAATGAACACATACTACAATCTTCTAGGATATATTATGCCCCGCACTCCCAAGGAAAACAAGTTCGAAAACAATGGATCGAATCGCAGGATGCACACGTACATGTCGCCCGAAGATCTGGCGGCTGGAAAGAAGTCACTTTGGACAGAACTGGAGATAACAGGGACTATCAGGAATTTGAGCCCCAACCTGTTCCACCTGCAGAATCTCACCGCCCTCTATCTTAAGAACAATCACCTTCAGCGTCTGCCCCCGACCATCTGTCAGCTGATTAACCTTCGCACTTTAGATCTGTCACAAAACAAACTGAGATCACTGCCTGCGGAGCTCGGAGATCTAATTCACCTCAGGTGAGCCTCCCATCACCTCGCATCCCGAACAAACTAACCCCCTAAATGGAATTGTAGCATGAACCCCATCCGTCAATGCGCCAGACCTTCCTGTTACATTCCCGGTTCCCCGCACTATCCCATCACCACGGGAACCATCAGTTTTCCCTGCATACTTCACCCGTTTATTGTACTATGTAAACTTCAGTAAGTTTCACTCATTTACAGACGACCTTAAGTACTCATCGAGTTTTTTTCTTGCAGGGAGTTACTGTTGAGTCATAATTATCTGAGAATATTGCCGTATGAGATCGGCAAACTGTTCAACTTGATCGTGTTGGGTTTACAAGGGAATCCCCTTAACAAGGACATCTTGGCTATCTATACCGAGCCAAATGGAACCCAAAAGTTGCTGACGTATATGCTGGACAATTTACAAGGTAAGAATCCAACTTAAGACTTTCGTCCCACCTTCACCACGGCTAGCTACTTCTCTTGCCAGAAGAACGATGTGGTTTTATCAGAAACCATGGGGAAGATTTTATTTGTTTGAAATGCAAGGTTGCAAAAGTGCATGTCAATCAATCAGGGCCACATTGGCCATTAGACGGGGTAAGCTAAAGCATAAGGCTAAAGGATATCACAAAATATGTAATTAAAAATCGTCGGACTACTTCGAAATAATTGCCCATCGAAATACTGATGAGTTTTGACGGTTCCATCAAGTGTACAACTTTGATGAGTGTGTGCTTTTGACGATTTTGAATTAGTCAATTAGTCATAAAAATCAGTTCAAAAGTCTTGCCTTCAACATACAGTTAAGCATAGACTTTTTGAATTGATTTTTACAGCTGTCCAATCTTTTATTGCATCTTTTGTTTTACTTTCTAATGGGCAAGAAAGTTTTAAATCATAAAGGAAAGGTTCGGACAAGCACAGGAAGTTTTTTTCAAAATTAAGTTTTCTTATGAGGGGTTTGCATAGATGTAGATGGTGTCACAAAAGCACTCAAGAACTAGTACGACTAGCAGCCCAGAAATGGCTTAATTTCATTGTGAATGTGAGTTAGCCCCAGTTGTATAATTCCAGTTTAAATTTAAGCTCCAGCTTAAGCCCATATCAAGGATTACTACAATTGTTGTTAAGTGTTTAATCTTTGGCTTAGATTTAAGCTGAAATTGTATAACTGGGCCTTAATATAACTACTTTTCAGTTAAAAAATTCATTTTCTTCGGGCAGCTTTAAGTGTGTAGAAGTAAGAAGTGGGTTCTTTGTTAGAAATAATTCTGTTCGCATTGTCCTTCCTCATAATCCTCGTCTGGCACTTTCAATTAAGTTGCAAAACGCAATAAAATAAAAACAAACACGGCTAGCGATGTGTAAACATTTACATGAAAATCAGGTCAAGTTCTTTTAGCTTTGACTAAAAATAAATCGCGTTTCCTTCGCTTTAAATGCACCCACTGAAACGTATAGATTGTTATTTTGTTAAACAGTGAAGTGCATTTTAACGTGAACTGATAATCTAAAAAGCCTATTAACGTTCGCCTCCTTCCTGTTAAATTGATAAGACGTGTTTTCAAGTTAATTCAATGGTTCCTAAAGAGATGACGCTTTTTAATGGTCATCTCCTTCCTAGTAAAGCTGATAAGATGTGTTTTCAAGTTAATTCGATGGTCGTCAAAGAGATGGCGCTTTTTAACACTACGTTCGCTGCCGTTCGTGTCCTTGCTAGTAAAATATTTACGGTCCATTTTCGAGTTAATTCGATAGTTGTTAAAGAGATGGCGCTCTTTAACGTGCGTCACCTTCCTAGTAAAATTAATAAGATGTGTTTTGTAGTTAATTCGATAGTTGTTAAAAAGATGGCGCTCTGTGTTTTATTCTGAATTCACCGTAAGGAATGTATTGCAAAAACACACTTTAAATAGAGGCCATCAATCGGCGTTTAAGTTAAAAATCCAGACAGTACCTAACATGGTTCCCTTCCTGATAGAGTAGTTCGAGGACCTCTTTACAGCTTTCCTCTTTTCGTACACTATCAAATCACCCACACCAGGAATATTTACATTGAAATAACCACTCGCAAAAGGGGGTTGATGATAAAGTTAATGAAGAAGCATAAATGATAAATAATTTTTAAATTTGAACAAAGATATAAAAATAAAATACGTAATAAGGGGGACACTTCTGTTCACAAAAAGGATTCGGCAAACATTTTATAAGAATCACGAAGGAACAAGGTGCATATTGTGAACGCACCACAATTTTGATTATTTGTTGTAAATCAATGGCAAGGATTGTTAAAAAAAAATTTTAATCATGCGGTATTTTGAACATTATTTTTATAAAAGTAGGCGATGCGAAAGTTATGGCAATTATCAAGTTTTTTTTTGTTTTTTTTAAAGAATTAATTTCGTTCAAATTCACAAATAACTCTGCTGTCATGTGGCTCGTTTTGTTTATGAAAATAAGGCGATATGGCGCCATCTATTGAAGGTTTTGGCAGTTATCAATTAAGAATCAGTTAAAAAAAATCATTCAAATTTATAAACATTTTATGATTCGACTGGCATACTTGTCCTTTGAACATTATGGAAGTAGGCTTTTCCATGTTTCCATGATGTGGCGCCATCTGTTGAAAGTTGAAACAGTTACCATTTTTTGTTTCATTCAAACATTTTACGATTACTGTCATGTTGCTTGTGTTTTAAACTATTTTTGTGAAAATAGGCGATGTTGCGCCCTCTACTGAAAATTATAGCAGTTGTCAAGTTTTTATAAACAGTTATAAACATTTCATGATTCGACTGTCATGTACTCGTAGCTTGTGCTTTGAACATTGTTTTTCATGGAAGTAGGCCTTTCCATGTTTCTATGCAGTGATGTGGCGCCATCTGTTGAAAGTTGAAAGAGTTTTGAACATTTTTTTTGGTGAAAATATACAGTCACTAAATAAATACAGTACCGCAATCTATATGCTTCATGTGTAAGATAAAGAAACCACGTTTTTGCACTAAAATGGCCGACTTTCCACTTTCGTCAATTTCAGTGACCACTTTCGTCAATTCAGTGACCACTTTGGTCAACTTCAGTGACCACTTTCGTCAACTTTAGTGACCATTCTCGTTTACGTGAGAATAGGCGATGTGGCGCCATCTATTGAAAATTATAGCAGTTATGAAGTTTTTTTTTTTTTTAAGAATTGTTTTCATTCAAATTCACAAATGATTCTGCTGTCATGTTACATGTCTTTTAAACGTTATTTTTGTGAAAATAGCAGTTATCAATAAGAAATCACTTTTTTGGAGAAAAAATGTCATTCAGACTTATTCCACTGTCATATTGCTTGTCGTTTTAACATTATTTACAAAAATAATGCACAAGCAAGTCGGCCTTTCCATGCCTTGATGTGGCGCCATCTATTGAAAGTTGAAGCAGTTGCCATTTTTGTTTTTTTTTTAACTTGAAAGTTATAGTATGTTTTTTTTTTAGAATTATTTTCATTCAGATTCACAAACATTTTATGATTCTGCTGTCATATTGCCTGTCCCTAGAACATTATTTTTTATGGAAATAGACCTTTCCATGCGGCGATGTGGTGCCATCTGTTGGAAGTTGTAGCAATTGTTCATTGACTCTTTCGTAGTCTCTCCTTTCATTGTCTGCTGATTTTTTCCTTGCACTCCACTGCAATATTGTTGATCTTCTTTTGTTTTTGGAACACTTTGTTTTTTTATTTCACTGTGACACTTTCCTTTTGTTTCTTTTTGACGAATTACTATTTTTCATCGACTCTTTTCGTAGTTTCTTTACTTTACTGTCTGTTGGTTTTTTAATTTTTTACATTCCGTCGAGAACCGTCACCCTTCTTTTGTTTTTGGATCGCGCCTTGAATTCATTAATTTGTGTAATGTTCATTAACGGCTAATAATTAATTTGCAACACCTATTCTTTTTTTTAGTGTTTATCCACTTAATCCTAGCCGAATTTTTTTTTTTGTTTTCTGGTCTTCACCATTCGTTAACTTTACTTTTTGTCCTTTTCTTTCCCACGACTTCTTCCGCTGTTTTTTGTTATAAAATTGTAACAAGGAAATTAGAACGCCACCAGCGCAAGAAACTACAGCTGCATGAAATACCCTGCCAAAGCTTCCAAGAAGGATAATTAACGTAAACAATTACAGAAGTTAATTCGATAGTTGTCAAAGAGGTGGCGCTTTTTCATCTCCTTCTTATGCTGGTGCCCAGTTTCATAAAATATAGTTAACCACTCGATCAAGTTAATCGTGTGATTAAGCAATAAAAATTAAACATTCCTCCAATGATATTGCTTAATCACACAATTAACTTGATCGAGGAGTTAACTCCGTTTTATGAAACTGGGCATGGGTTTCTTAAAAGTCAAATAAATTTAATCATTTGATGGCGCTTTTTAACACGTCCGCTGCCGTTCGTGTTTCTGTTAATAAAATTGATAAGATCCACTTTCAAGTTAATTCGATAGTCGCTAAAGAGATGGCGCTCCTTCCTAGTAAAATTGATAAGATTGTATTTTGAAGTTAATTCGATAGTTGTTAAAATGATGGTGCGTCTGCTTCCTAGTAAAATTGACAAGGTGTGTTTTCAAGTTAACTAATTCGGTAGTTGTTAAAGAGATGGTGCTTCTTAACGTTCGTCTCCTTCCCACTGTAGTAAAATTGATAAGAAGTATTTAGAAGTTAATTGGACAGTTGCCCGCCTTCTTCCTGTAAAATTGATAAAAGATGTTTTGAAGTTAATTCGATAGTTGTTAAAGAGATGGCGCGTCTTCGTAGTAGCAAAATTGATATGATGTGCTTTCAAGTTAATTCGATAGTTGTTAAAGAGATGGTGCGCATCTGCTTACTGGGAACATTGTTTATTCAAGTTGATTCGATGGTTGTTGAAGAGATGGCGCTCTGTTTTATTCTCGAATCAAACTTTCGCCGCGTGTTCGCATTAGACTTAAGCGATGGCTTATCATCGATGATAGCATCCGATTTAATCTTATCGTCGGTTATCAATCGCCGTAATTAACGCGGTTAATGTCTAATCGATTGTTTAAAGCGTAAACATTTCTTGTGAAATCGCAAGGACACTTTCAGTTAATCAAAATGAATCGATCACACCGTGTCGTCTCTAATTTTATTAATAAATAAAAAAATGTGATCGGCGGTGTTGCCAGATTTATGAAACCTTCCCCATTTCAGTGGAAATAATCGACGTTGCCAGATTTACGAAACCTTCCCCATTTCAATGGAGATAATCGACGTTGCCAGACGTATGAAACCTTCCCATTTTATTGGGAATAACTAATTTCGTGATCCGAAAAGCGTCTCTCGTCGTAAATGGTAATTAATAAATCTGCTCGTTACTTCTCCGGACGTCTCGCTTATCGATTGACGACTTCTTCAGGATCGTTGCCTGAATTTTGTTTAACGGCGTTGCCAAACGTATGTTTTACCGCGAATTTTCTGTGTTTTGATGATTTTTAATAGTTAGTCGATGAAACTAGTTCAAAAAAACGATTCCCTCCTAATACGGATGGCATCGAGATCGTGATTTGACGTAACCTTTTAAGTGAGACGTGAAAGGTAACGAAGCACCAGCTTCACGCAAGAGCTCCACATCAAGCCGAGCAACGTTTTACATAAAATCAACTAACGAGACACTTTCTAAGCCTACTACCTACTTGCTCGCTTATACACATTATTATCAAACGGGTTCGTTCGTTACACTAGAATACGTGTAGGCGTAAAGCACAATGGCGAACGGTAAATAACGTATGCGTGTGTGTACTTAACATAAATACGTCCGTCGGAGGAGAGACAAACGCCCCCCGAGAATAAGAAACACCGGAATACTAAACTATTACTAAACTAAGTATAGACGCAAATTATAATACTCTCGTCCGAATTTGGAAAGAGATACTAAAAAAAAGCAAAGAAAAAGGATTAACGGATACGTCCGCGTACGGTACATCTCGTCTGAATGAATTCAGACAAATAGCGGCGGCCCACATTGTTAAAAGAGATTTATTTAATGAACGACGTGCACGGGCTTGTAAAAATGTTAATCATTTAAATAACTGGACCATTTATGCTAATCAGTTATGCTTTCTAGTACCAGCTAACAGTTACAGTTTTTATTTGGTTTCCGTTACTGAAATTCACTAGGCCGTGCTCTTTCTCTCTCTCCCCCCATCTCTTTGCTTTTACTTGGATTTTAGAAAATTTGTTCGAAAACCAACTTATAGCTTGTAATTAATTTTATTTACTAAATCAATTGAATAACTTTTTAAATTTCTTCTATATAGTAAATAAATTGGTATTTTTCGTATTCGACAATTTTTTTGCAATGTAATGAATGGAATACTTCTGGAAGCGTAATGAATCAATTTTTTTTAATGCTTTTCTCGTAGTTGCTGAAATTTTTTAAAAGTCTTTGGCAACATTGCTCATTTTTTTATGTTTTTGACAACGTTTTTCGCTCATTTTTTATGTTCTTAACAACGTTGCTTATTTTTTATGTATTTGACATATTCAACTAATTTTGTTTTTGGACGATGACCAAAAAATAACTTGCGTTGTTGTAAAACGTTCAACGGCGCCATCTGTTGAAACTTGCCAAAAGTTTTCTTTTCGTTTGTTTTAATTTATGACCTACTGAATTCTGCTTTATTGTGTCTTCTTTTTAAATTTTTCTTTATATATATTTTTAAGTTTTGTTCATTTGATTTTTGTCACCTTTCCTCCCAGTTCTTTTTTTTTTAAATTTATTAATCTACTGAATTGTGCTGAAAAATCGATGATCTTTTGTTTCTATTGTTTTTTTTTTAACTTTATTACTTCGCATGCTTTAAAAATATTCATATAATTCAATGATCATCGTCCCATTCATTTTTTTTAATATTAATCTTTGAAGTTGTGTCAGAAAATCGATTGTCTTTCGTTTTTGTAATTTTTTTATTTGATTATTTTTGAATTTTTATTATTTTTTCTATGTTTTGCAACCATTTTTTTTTAATTTATTAATAATCGACAACAGTAAAATCTTTTTTCTCTTAAAGCTTTTTATTTATTTTTTTTTAATTGTTGTAAAATCGATTGTCTTTTGTTATTTGATTACTTTCGAATTTTTAACGTTGTGTTCTTTGTATTTTGCGACCATTTTTTTAAATTTATTATTAATCGACGCCTGTTAAACCAATTCACTTTCGTTTTTATTTTATTTTTTCTCTTAATACTTTTTATTTATTTTTTTAAATTTATTAGTTTATGACTTAGTTCTAAAATCGATTGTATTTTATTTTTATTATTATTATCTTTTTTAATTTATTAGTTTATGAGATTATTGTAAAATCGATTGTATTTTATTTTCATTTTTATTATTTCTTATTTGATTATTTTCGAATTTTTATTATTTTTTCTGTTTTGCAACCATTTTTTTAAAATTTATCAATAATCGACAACAGTAAAATCTTTTTTCTCTTAATGCTTTTTATTTTAATTTTTTTAATTGTTGTAAAATCGATTGTCTTTTGTTTTTATTATTAATTATTTTTCATTTGATTATTTTCGAATTTTTAATGTTTCGCTTTCTGTATCATGCAATTATTTTTTTAAATTTACAGCTGTAAAATCGACCGCTGCAAAATCAAGTGTCTTTTATTATTATTTTATTTCTTCTCATAGTACTCTTTATTTATTTATTAGTCTATTAAATTCTTGTAAAATGTATTGTCTTTTGTTTTTATTATTTTTTAATTTATTATTAACGACGCCTGTTAAACCAATTCACTTTCGTTTTTATTTTATTTTTTCTCTTAATACTTTTTATTTATCTTTTTAAATTTATTAGTTTATGACATAGTTCTAAAATCGATTGTATTTTATTTTTATTATTATTATCTTTTTTAATTTATTAGTTTATGAGATTGTTGTAAAATCGATTGTATTTTATTTTCATTTTTATTATTTCTTATTTGATTATTTTCGAATTTTTAATGCTTTGTTTGTTGGGTTGACCTTGACCTTTGAACTTTTCAAACCTCTGCTCATGAAATTAAAATTTTTTAACTTGTCTTGTGTTGATTTTCTAAATTTTTTTCTTAATTTCTTGGTACATATTTCTAAAGATTTTTTCCTATTTTCTTGCCTTGGGTTGAGGTGACCTTGAACTTTGATCTTTTGAAACTATTGCTTTTGAAATTTAAAATGTTCAAATATTCTTTCCCTATATTTTTATTATACACTTGCTTGGGTTGACCTTGACCTTTGATCTTTTCAGACCTTTTCTCTTGAAGTTTTTAGAAAATTTTCCCTTTTTGCTTTTTTTTGCCTCGGGTTGACCTTGACCTTTTCAAATCTTTGCTCTTGAAATTTAAATTTTTTAAAAATTTCTCTCTACTTTTTGTTTTTTGCCTTGGGTTGATCTTTTTCGAATCTCTGCTCTTAAAATTTAAAAATTTTTCCCCAATTTTTTGCCTACTTTCTTGCCTTGGGTTGGATTTGGGTTGGACTTTTGACCTTTTCGAACTTCTGCTATTGAAATTCAACGTTATCGAGTAAACTACAGTTCATTTTTTTTCTCTGTAGGCCGGTCGATCGATAGACAAGTCAAAGAATTTTTATGTAGCTATCTCCTTCTATCTTCCGTGAAACAGCCTTGCGGCTTTTGTCAAGTCACGACACTTCAAGATGAATCCTATACCTAAGGCTGCCAACCGTCCAGCATTGAGTTTCTTGAAAGTTGGCAGCCCTACGTATACCAAATGTATTACAAATAGTCTAGAATTCCACAATAATTTAAGAAAACAATAACTTTTCAGTACACTTCTAAACGTAAAAGTAAACGTAAAGACGTAAATACCACAAAAACCAATCAAAATGAAGACGTAAATGTTGGTTGCGAGTCGTCACGATCGCAATGGTGCCCCCGAGCATATTCTGTATAGCTATTTCGGCCCTAATTGGGGCCTCATCAGCAGAACAGTAGCTCGAGAACTCCACTGCAACCCCGACGACCAACGAGATATACGCACGGTTAGCGCGTGAATGCAAACATGCAAACATTATTTCACAAAATGAAGACATTGCTTGTCTTGTATAAAGTCAGTAGTCACTGTACTATTTTTGTGGTAGTCACGCCATCTCTGGGTCAGCCCAAAGATTCCAGAACTTTCCGGACGCGTCCTAGATGGTGCTAGTTCGCTGTTTTTTCCCTATTGTTCTGGAAAGGGTGAATTACTATATAGGCGAGGATCGGCGTGCTATTTAGGGCCAGTTGTACAAAGGAGGTTTAAACTGACGTTCAACTGAACCAGGTTCAAAGTGAACAAAATCGCATCAAATTTTATTTATGAATGCATTAATTGCCATATGTCATTAAGATCCTATGCGAATTTGTTTACTTTAAACCTGGTTCAGTTGAACTTGAGTTTAAACCTACCTTGTACAACTGGCCCTTAATTAGTTATTATTCCGAAAGTGATAAGTCGTGAATCAAGCGATTAGTAGATCGTATAAGTTATTTGTGTTTCAACTGTGTTTAGCGACTGTGAACATGAAAGGGTTTTAAAAACGAGTCCGTCTGACAGCACCGCTCAAATGAGCCGAGTTCTCTTGTTAATTTATGCGCGTCGAATCGCCGTTCAAATTGATACTTTAATAATAAGCAACGCAAACAAAGACGACTTATAAACGCGTCTTCTTAACGCGATCGTTATCGTCCGAGCACGTTTCACGCCTTGCTAATTGAAGGAAACGCCGAAGAAACCTCTTCCATTGTGTGCGAAACGAGGCGCAGCTTCTCCTATTATTATTTATTCACGGAGGAGATAACTCTCTGCATGTACAACAATCACCTGTATACTATGTATAATTCATGACGATAGTTCCATACAATATTGGATTGAATTGATGGGAGACGGTTTTTTTTTTTGGGGGGATTTTTCGAAGATTTGGCAACGTTCACTTTATCACTCGGTGGATGTGTATACCCAGGGCGTGCACCTAACGGGCTCTAATCATCCGTCGGCTCAAATGTGGGTTTGTGCCGAACGGTAGTTTGTTGAGAGGCCAATTAAGATCTCTTCTTTGTTCTGTATCGTTGCTTCTCTCCTGCTCTTGACACGGCTTCCTCGGATCATCCGTCACTCTACGAACACGTTAGGACGATTAGCTTCATTTAACAACAATTTTTTTTCCTTCACGTGTATGACACGATTGATTTTATATTAGGCTTCGAATGTACGGGGTTCGCAAGTTTCTACTGAAAACTTTACTTTTCGTTTTTTTTTTTTAGGTTACTACAGATGGCGCTGTTAAGAAATGTAAAAATAAAGATTTTTAACGTGAATCCTTGAACGAAGAAAAAAAAATCTTGTCATTTTTAATCGGGCAAGAAATTAAAACAAAATGAATTATCTTGATGATGTACTTCTTCTGCTTCTTAACAGATGGCGCTGCTAAAAAGTACAAAAATAGAAACTTTCAACGCGAGTCCTTGAATGGAAAAGAAAAAGAAACAAAAAGCAATTTTGTCATTTTTAATCAGTCAAAACAGATGGCGCTGTTAAGTAATATAAGAATGAATATTTTCAACGCGAATCCTTGAACGAAAAAGAAAAAAATATGTCATTTCTAATCGGGCAAGAAAATTAATTACTTGGTGATGTACTTCCTCTGTCCTTTAGCAGATGGCGCTGCTAAGAAATATAAAAATAAATATGTGTACTTTCAACGCGAATCCTAAATAATAAATAAATAAAAAAACTCCCAAAAGTGCATTCGCCAAATTTTCCAGACGTTATTAATGGGAATATCGAAAAAGTGTAAATACGACTTCGACGGAATTTTTGGACGCGCAACTTTCCTGGGGAACGGATTTTTCGATTTCCCCCCCGTTTTCGAGTAAATTTCGAAAATGACGTTTTTCGCTCGAAATCTTGCGATTCTCGCGTCTTTTTTTGATATTGCGGACGCGAGAAACATTTCCGCGGAATGCCTTTTCTACCGCTTATACCTTGATCCTTGGGACGATTTTTGGGGGCGGTGGCAAAGCGACCGCCCGTCGCTGCGGGGAGCCAGGGGGCGCGACGTCGGACTCTGCACGGATGTAAGCTATTTTTCGGGAATTTTTTCCACCCTTAGGAGTGATCAAATCGAGACGGAATTTCGGCCAAGGGTCGAAGAAAAAATACCGAAAAATCCGAATCCGGTGTGCGCTTGGCGATCGGACGAGGGGGAGAAAAGTTTTTGTATGCGCGTTTCCGAAAGATGCCGTTTTTGGGGTTTCAAAAAATTCCACGACCCTTATTTACCGACCGAATCGGATCAAACTCGGAACGTAGACGCAGGACCGATACGTGCTTCTACGTCCGGACGCACGGCCCCGAGGCCGGTCCTAGATTTGAGCTGGGGCCCGAAAAGTGACGCGAAAACGAGGTCGTCTTACATTTTCGAATTTTTTTCAAAAATTCGAAGCCAGAATTTTTTTATACTCTCTCGAGGGCAACGGCAGGCTTCCGCGTACACAACCCACCGGGTCCGGTCCGGCCCTATATCACGGATCGGGAGGTATGATTTTTTGAAAATCACCCATTTTTCGCGAACTTTTTTCGGAATTTTTTGCGGTACCTTGGGGGGGTCGGAGCGAATCGAGTTCCACACGAAAATCACGCAGAAAATCGCGAGGAACGCGATGCCGCCGCGCGTTTCGGTCACCCGGAACGACGCTACGGGCCCGGAGTTCCGGAAAAGCATGGGACAAGTTTCGGGGGCCGCCCCCGCCACAATTACCGACGGATTCGGACCGGGACACGTTTCCGCTGAACACCTTCCTTGTTCTTGCCGCCCCAGTGCGCAACTTTCCCCTCGGACCCACCCTAAGCCGGCGAAATGCGCTCGAGCTGAACGATGCGCCCAATGCATTTTAAATGGGGACACCCTTATTGTGATGAAATGATGAAAGGAAAAAGAAACGAAACAAGATTTCGCTATTTTTAATCAGGCAAGAAATTAAATAAAAAGAAAAAATGTAATTCCCCCGTTCCTTAACAGATGGCCCTGCTAAGAAATATAAAAATGAAAATTTTTAACGCGAACGAAGATGAAGAAAGAAATCTTATCATTTTTAATCGAGCAAGAAATTCAAACATATGAATTATTTTGACGATGTACTTCCTCTGCTCCTGAACAGATGGCACTGCTAAGAATTATAAAAATAAAAACTTTCAACGTAAATCCTTAATCGAAGGAGAGAAAAAAATAAAACAATTTTGTCAATTTTAATCGGACAAAAAATTAAATAAAACAAAATTAATTATTTCGATGATGTACTTCCTCTGCCCCTTAACAGGTGGCGTTGCTAAGATATACACCCTGTCAATTTTTCGAGTGCCACTATGGGGATCTCGCTTATCTTAAGAGATACGAAATATCTTCAATAGTTTTGAAAATATTGCAAAAAGAACGAAAATTTCTGATTTTCGTTTTTAATTTTTTCACGATAAACTAATCGTACTAGACATTTCTAACCAAGACATTATTTAGTCACTTTTTTGTGGAAAATTCGAATATGGCATCCCCCTTTCAATAATTTCCAAGATGACGGAGAAACACCTGGCAACTTCATGTTTTCTTATGGACGCCATTTTGGATTTTAACATTTTGAGATAACGTTCTTTTTTCTCTTTACAACGATGTACCACACATGGTGGTCCAATTTCACATTTTTGCCAAAAATCCAATTTTTCATTTTTTGCGAAGAGTGCTTTGGAAAAACAAAACGTTCTTTTGTTGTGAACAAAAGTTTGACAGTTGAACGGCCATACATACAGCTCAGGGAATGTTAATGTAGCTGGCCATGGTTTTGATGATGTGCTTCCCTTGCCCTTCAACAGATGGCGTTGCTAAGAAATATAAAATAAACGTGAATTCCTGGAACGAATTTTTGGTTTGACAAATAATTTCTTAAGAAGTGAAGTTAAGGTGAACAAACAGTTGGGCGAAACCGTTCATTCTGATATCTTTGAGCGACTAACTCAATTCTTCAGATTTTCTTGCAGCTTTTTTATTTTTCAAGGTTTCACTGTTCACCCTCGTAGTTTCTTTAAGATGTAGCCCATTTCTTCGAATACTGTTCACTCTGAATTGCTTGAGGAACTAATTTAATTCTTCAGGTACCAAGAGGTGAACGTAGGGTGAACAAGAGGTCGCTAAACTACAAAACAAAAAAGAAGATTTTCGCTGTTTATTCTGTCAGTTTCTTAAATATCTAACCCATTTCTTTAGATACTATGAAGTGAAGATGGATCGTGAACAGTCAGTTGCTAATAAACAGTAAGGGCAAAATTTGGAGCACCTGTCGAGGTTTCGCTGTTCATTTCTTTGATAACTAATTTGGGTATTCACAAGTGAATGTTCTTGATTGTTCGATGTTCATTCTGATTATTTTATTTAAAAGTTGACTTGACAGTTTCTTAAAGATCTAACCCGTTTCTTCAGGTGCTATGAAGTGAAGATGGATCGTGAACAGTCAGTTGCTAACAAGCAGTAAAAGACCGCTAGGCAAAATTTGGAGTACCTATCGAGGTTTCGCTGTTCATTTCTTTGACAACTAATTTGGGCATTCAGAAATGAATGTTTTTGATCATTCTGATCACTTTATTTATAAAAGTTAACTCGCTTTCACAAATTAAATTTTGAACCGGGAGTTTCTTGTCGTTTCGCCGTTCATCGACTTCTTCGGGGTTGATTCATTTCTTAAGTTAACATAAAATTTCTATTTATCATCTTCAGATACCATCGAGTGAAGATAGGTCGTGAACAGTCACTTGCTGAATAATGAAAACCTAAGCAATTGTTGTTCATTCCGAAGAACTAATTTCTTTCTCCTTGTAGTAAGAAGTTAAATTAAAAATGAAGGTTTTTTTTTATTGTTCACTCTGATTAGTTTATTCACTGTTCATCTTCGGATATAATTAAAATTAGTTGAATTTATTGTTTCGACAATTGTTGAAGTGGACGTAACTTAGATCATCTTCGTGTCACGTGACGCTGTTCGTTTCTTCAAGAACTAATGTGGGTATTCAGAAGTGAATATTTTTGATCATTCAATATTTCGCTGTTCATTTTGAGCATTTCGTTTAGTAGTTAACTCGTTTATCAAATTAAATCTTGGACAGGTAGTTGATTTTTTTTAAATGTGGGTACACTTGTTTCAAATTTACTGTTGCGAAAGTGCAAGAATTTTTTTTTTAATGTTAACAGAAAATCACACCAGAAAAGAAAATTTTCTTGTCGTTTTTTGTTACTCAATGCTTCGCTGTTCATTCACTTCTTCAGTTACTTATCTTGAAATTCTGTGAAATAGCCAAGCAAAAAATTGAGACGTCAAGCTTTCGCTGTTCATTTTGACAGTTTCTTCTAGAACCAATTTAATTCTTCAGGTGCTTAGGAAATGAAGTTTTTGAACAGTAGAAAAACCATGCAAAAATGAATGTTTTTTTGTTTTAATTATTTAAGTCCTTCAAATGCTACAAAGTGAAGATAGGTCAGGTCGTCAGTTGCTGTTAATTCAGAAGAACTAATTTCCTTCTCTAAGCACTGAGGAGTTAAGTTTAAAATTAAGGTTTTCTTGTGTGTTTTTTTTTAAATTGTTCAGTATTTCACTGTTCACTCTGATTAGTTTATTAGAAGCTGACTCACTTATTTTTTTCAAATTAGATCCGGAATACCTAGCTGTTCAAACAACTGAAAACACAAGAGAAAAAAGAAAGGTTTTCTTGTGAATACCTACTGTTCAGAGCGTCACTATTCATCTTCAGATATATTCCGTTTTTTCAATACGTATAATACCTGTCAAATGTTTCTGATACTTCTTACTTGAATGTTAGCAAATTTCTGTTCGACATTTAGAAACCCTAAAATGTTGACACTTGACTGTATACACAGATAGATCGTGAACAGTAAGTTGTTGAATAATGGAAAACGCCAGGCATGACCTGATGGATTGCTGTTCATTTCGCCGTTCATTCCGAAGAATTAATTTCTTTCTCCTGGTAGTAACAAGTTAAATTACAAACGAAGGTTTTTTGTTCAATATTTGACTGTTCACTCTGATTAGTTTATTCACTGTTCATTTTCAGACATAATTAAAATAAGTTGAATTTCTTCTTTCGAAAATTGTCGAGACATAACTTATGTAATCTTCGTGTCACGTGATGCTGTTCATTGCTTCAAGAACTAATGTGTGTATTCAGAATCAGAAGTGAACGGTTTTGATTATTCAATATTTCGCTGTTCATTCTGATCGTTTTATTTAGTAGTTAACTGAACAGGCAGTTAATAAAAAAAAATTACACGTTTCATATTTACTGTTTCGAAGGTGCAACTTTAAACTTAACAGAATATAAATTATACTAGAAAAAAAATGATTTTCTTGTCTTCTGTTATTCAAGGCTTCACTGTTCACCAACTTTTTCGGAGCTGATCCACTTCTTCAGTTATCTTTAAAATCTGTGAAACCGCCATGCGAGAAACCGAGACGTGAAGCTTTCGCTGTTCATTTTGACTATTTCTTCTAGAACTAACTTAATTCTTCAGGTGTTTAGGAAATGAAGTTAGTAGATTTTGAACAGTAGAAAAACCACGCAAAATGACCGTTTTTATTATTCAAGGTCGTGAACAGTCAGCTGTTGTTCAGTTCGCTGTTCATTCAGAAGAAGTAATTTCCTCCTGATAAAAGAAGTTCAAGTTAAAAATTGAAGGTTCCCTCACGTTTTTTTTTAATTGTTCAGTATTTCACCGTTCAATTACTTTTTTTCAAATTAGAACTTGAACGCGTAGACTGTTCAAACAACTGAAAATCACAAGAGAATAAAGAAAGTACCTCTGTTCAAAGCTTCGCTGTTCATCTTCAGATATCATTCAACTTTCTTCGAAACTTGTTAAAATGATAATGGGTGTTTTTTTTTAAATTTAGCGTCGAAGTTGACCGTGACTGCGTGCTTATTGTGAACGCACCACAATTTCGATTATTTTGTTGTAATTTCTATTTTCTTGTTGTCTTTTTCGTTTGTTGCGACGGATCTCATTCTTATTGTCTGTTTTTTGTTTATTTCAGTAGATCAATTTCTTGTGTTGTTGTCCTATCTTACTCTTGAGTTCGAAAGTCAAGTTCAAATGTCAAATTGACAATTGTTCACAATTATATTTCCATGGCTTCGACGCCAGATTAAAAAAAAAACACTCTTTATATGAGAACGATACATTGATACGTAATTATAGACTTCAGTTAAAAAGAGAATGATTTTTAGGTTAGTTTCCGAATTTTTCGATGTTCAGTGGTGCATCAAGCGTAATGTAAGTAGGCTTCTTTCAAGTACTTTCAGCCTTAGGCCCGGTATTTCAGTAACAGTTTAACTATAACCTTTAGTTTATTCCGGGCCATAGAACTCCAGTGTATTGACATTTCTCGAAGCATATCTAGTTAGGGGTTTCCACGTGAGCCTTAGGAAGTCATAAATGTACAAAATACATCGAATTTAATGTATTGTATTATAAGTGTGTTACAAACAATGATAAACTGTTGGTTTGTGGACGATCCAGAATTTTGTAAAACGCTTGTGGGGCTTAAGGCGCCTATGACATGCAGCGGCCACATTTAGTGACCAGTTTAGACAAGAAACTACTATTAGTATGACTCTCTCCTGATATTCTTAACTCGTTGGACAGAAATGAAGATTGCTAAATAATTATTATTTTACGAAGACATCACCACAAAATAATTATTTATTATAAGGACTACTAAACCTTCAGTGGCTTGGTTGAAACTATTTTCAAATTAAACCACCAAATTTGTCATTAAATCGAGTCACTGCATATTTCAACCGAAAGTCACTGGAACTAAAGTGACAAAGTCACTAAATTGGTTCACCTCTCTACATTTATGAAATTCTGAAATACTTATTGGGTATTTATTTTTTTTATAAGTGTTAGAGTCCCTAGATTCACAAAGTACCGCATAAATAAAGCTGTTACCGTTTCGGAGCAAAAATGGCGGTATCAGCTTTTAACATTCCATAGTTGTAACCTTGGCTTTAGGGCTAGTCAGCGAAGAATGTTATTTTTTTTTGTTAAATGTAAATTTATTTTTCATTGAAAGTTAAATCAACCATAGTAAACAAGAATTAAGGAATCGCTAGCTAATAACTTAAGCCATGTCGCGTCACGCAAGGATTTTTGTTTTTTAAATGAATCTTCTTCTTTAGAATCTATTTGCAGGGAGCCTTGGGAAGAAGAAGAATTCTTCTTCTGATCTACTTTCCTTATCCTTTTTTTTCAGGTTTAGTTTCCACCTTTTCTTGCACGTTTTGAAAGTCTACATTCTTCCTGACTATTTTTGAATTCTACTTCTTTTCTGTTCACGAATTGTTGGTTTTTTTTTACAACTTTTCCCAAAAATGAACTTTGTACCTACACATCTTCGATTGTCTTATTCTTATTAGTAATAACAAGACCATGTAACAATGAGGATTTCTTTAGTGCTTACTCACCCACGATAATTGAACTGCATAGGTCTTCTTCTTGATGAAGAAATTCGCACGAAGTCGACGTTTTCTGCTTATTCATCTGAACTAATGGTCAGATCCATTTTCTAACGAGGAGGAACGAGCAGAAACAAGAATTTCCTGAAAAAGTGTTTATGGTCAGTTTTACTACGACGATAGTAACTTTTATTAATAATCCATAATTCATGGTGCGTTCTCCTCGATCACGTGTGCGCTACATGAAAAACACCTGCGGACAGATCCGTGCAAGGTTGGACCTCCAAGGCTTCTTCCGTTTGCGCTTCGTTTTGACGAGCGGCCTAGAAAGCCGGCCGAATTAATTCATAACCAGCTCTGACCGCCGCGATGGATGATGATGGTATGGTGGTGGTGATGGAGCGTGATCGTCTCCCATATGGCGAGATTAAAACCCGCGCGCTCTGAATAAGGCAGCAAAAAACCAAACTGCCCATTAACACTGTGACCTTTATTTATTCAGGTGATTTGCTTGCGTCTTCCACTCCACGTTGTTTTGATGAATGTCTTTTGCTTCCAAGAACGCACTTTACATTTTTAGAAGCTACGTTTTACTACTAGACAGGGTGTACCTGAATTTATGGAAAACTCTGAAAGACTTCAGTCACAGTTTAACTTCAATCTTCAGTTTATTCCCATAGTAACAATTATCAAAATAATTGTTTCTATGGGAATAAACTGAAAGTGAAATATTGGGCCATAGTAGAATTTGTGGTTTGCATTAACTGTCTAATTCAAATCGTCGCCAGTGGAGTATAATGGTTTTGGGTACAATTTTCTCATCAATTGGAACAATTAAAAATCTTGTCTAATGTCTAATTACAAACTAGGCCCGCTTGTTTTCTGACAATTTTTTGTAAGTGTAACCTAATTACTGCGGACATTCTCGACGGTGATTAGCGGGTTTTTTTTCCCCGTCCGTCCCGTTACGTCAAGACGCATCGCAATTTGCAGTAAATTGTCTAATAGTATGCGCGCTCGGTAATAAAACAGAGTCGGCCGAGAGTGCTAATTGTTTAGAGTCGAGCGTCATTAACGCTTGTCCCATTTCAGATGAACGTCCCGTACATAATTTATTACCGTAGTAATGGCCAGGTTAACTAACAAGCGCGCCGTAACGTAATGTTATAATTTGCGGACGCTTTTTCAATCTTGAACGCTTGTTTGTTTGTTTGCGTCCGCGCTTGTTTAACGCACCTTGCGTTTTTGTTTCGGTTCGAAGTTGAAGAATGCGGTGGAATGCGAATGTTAAATATCACGGCGAACGGCTAACGCGAGGGCACACGCGGTTTTCTTGTCCGTTTAACAGCAATTACGCAGTTATTATTACCATTAGAAGAGATTGAAAAAGAGCCGTGGCTAATTCACTCTGGTTTCGAGCGGCCTCGCGGCTTTTTTTCTCCCATCCGTCGACTTTAATGACCGAGTCACTCGTTTAATCACCGAAAAAGGAATCAATTGTAATTCAAAGTAAATAAACAAATGAAAACAACCTTCCACATTAATGCTTAAAATATTTAGCAGGTCTCTATTCGCGTTTTAATTCACCAACTCAAGTTTCCGCGGTTTAACGCAACCTCACGCAGTGTTGCCAAATTGGGGGATTTTCCTCAATTTTTCTTCCATTGAGGATAAAATAGGGCAACGGTGTTTTAAGTTGAAGGTAATTAAATTATTTTGGAGTATCTTTAAAGGATAAAATTCTGATTGATATGGGGGAATTAAAAATTTTATTTCGATAGTTAATAGTATTTGTTGCCTATTGGTTGACAATGCTAGGCTAAGTCAAATGGTAATGTATTACAAAAGTTACAAAAGCAATGCTTAAAACAAAAACAGCGACAAAATCAAGTGTTTCACAATTAGATTAATTTAGGTTGATACTTTTGTTGTCACTAAAAAAATCCTCTAGTCTATAAAAAGCACTTCTCAATTAGATAGGACTTTAATTGTATTTTAAATTTATTTATGGTTAAAAGTGTTAATTCTTTCGGTAAATTATTATATAATTCCAAACCAATTCGAAGTGAACAGGTACTATTCAGTCTGTAATTGTCTATGTGAAGGGTATGTTTTGTGCGAAGATTCAAACCATGTTTTTCTTCTCGGGTAATGTGTAACGAACTATTAGATTTTATGTGCAACAATTGCTTATAGATATAAAGACATATTACAGTAAGCATTCTGTTTTTCCTAAATAAAGGTTTGCAGTGTATATCAGGAGGTACGTTTTCTATGGCTCGTAAGGCCCTCTTCTGCAAAATTAAAATTTTATGAGTATGCTTTGAGTGTCCCCATATTTCAATCGCGTAAGTCATTCTGGAATAGAATAGAGCATAGTAGGCATTTACTGTAGTTTTCTTGTTGGTCATAGCTTTTATTCTCTTAATCGCGTATATGGCTTTTGCGAGGTTTCCACTTAGATGCTCAATGTGTTGTTTCCAAGTCAAAAAAGTATCCACAGTGACTCCTAAAAATTTAGTATGACTCTTTGCTGCTTTTTTCTGAGATGTGAAAGTCATTTCAACTGTTTTTTGAGTATTTAGAGACAACTTATTAGCGTAGAACCAGTCTTCAGCTTGTGCTTTTGTAGATTTGGTTGCAGTCGTTTTCCGTTTTTGATGTTTCACTGCTAATGTAGTATCGTCAGCATAGAGGGTTGTGTGACAGGAAAGACAGCTTGGCAGATCGTTTATAAATATTATAAACAATAAAGGTCCCAAAATTGAACCTTGTGGAACTCCGTTTTTTACAGAAACAATGTCGCTGTTTGAATCCTTATGACTGACAAACTGCTTCCGAATTGATAAATAAGACTCCATCAATTTGAAAGTAACGCCTCGAAATCCGTAATGTTCAAGTTTATCTAATAGCAGTTCATGTGGTACACAATCAAAAGCTTTTGTTAAGTCACAAAATAACACATCTGTAGCTGTTTTTTCTTCCATGTTCTCCATAATAAAATTTGTAAGTGACTTTAAAGCATACCCTGTATTGCAATTTTGTCGGAAACCGAACTGCCTATCAGAAAAATAACCATTTTTCTCAAAGAAACAAATAATTTGTTGTGCAATAATTTTCTCAAAAACCTGTGAAAGTGTCGGAAGAATGGCGATGGGTCAGTAATTGTTACATATTGCTGTATCCCCTTTTTTCAGAATAGGAGTTATTTTCGCGAGCTTAAGACCTGTTGACAAAGTAGAATTTACCATAAAGGCTAAAGGTTCGGCAATGTAGTCAACGATCTGTTTCAGTAGTTTAGTACTTATACCAAAGCAGTCAGGAGTACTCTTTGTTCTGAGGCTACTTACAATTCTTTTGATGTCTTCTTTGGACACTGGTCTGAAAAACATGCTCTTTCCTTGAACTGGTACGTCCTGGAAGTATTCATTTGCCTTTCTTCTAGATTTTGGTATTTGAGAGACTTATCTCCTCGGAAATATTTTGAAAATACTTATTAAGCACATCACTGGATGGTACGTTTACTGGAATGGATTTATCACTACGTATTTCCTTATTTATTATTTGCCACATCGTTTTAGTTTTGTTGTCCGCCATTTAAATTTTTTCAATGTTTCTCTTCCTTTTTTCTTCATTTGCCATATTATTGTAGTGTTTTTTAAACTTAAGAAATAATTGTTTTATTTCTTCATCGCCTGTTCTTTTAAATGCGCTGTACATTAAATCCAAGGTTTCTTTAATAGCTGACAATTCTGGTGAAGGGCAATGGCTTTTAGTAGAAATTCTTTGGTGTTTTATAGGAAAACAGGAATTAAAGTAGTGCAAAAAAGTATCCATAAATAATTGCATCTGATCGTTGGAGTTGGAATAGATGTTCATCTCTTTCCAAGATTCTGCGGCAATTTCATTTATGAAATTCTTTACATTAGCATCAGAAAAAGACCTAGAAATTGTTAATTGTCCTTTGTATTCATCGCAATCGACTTTAACAATTTGGGCTTCATGATCAGAAATTCCAGCAGGGTAGACATAGGCTTCTTTTACAGTGAAATTGCAAAAGAATGTTATCTAAGCAAGTAGCAGTAATTGATGACATTCTAGTCGCTTCAAAAATGGTGCGTTGTAACCCATAATTGAGAAATAAGTTAATTAACTCAGAGGATTTACTATCTTTTTTTAAAAAGTCAACATTGAAGTCCCCCGAAATAGCTACTTTACTACTCGGGTAATTGTATTCAAGTTCCGTGAGAATTTCCTCCATTACCGTTCTTACAGTTGTAAAATCTGCATTTGGGGGTTGATAACAACATATTATAATGAGATTTTCCCCCACGTATGTAAATTCCGGACAATTCCACAATTTTCTCCACACTTTTGTCAGTAATCCAATTTAGGGTCTGTGCCTTAATAGTATTTTTGACGTAAATACAGACTCCTCCGTGAGGAGCTTCGAGTCGACAATAGCAGGTTAAGTTAATATAATTTTCAATGTTGAAATACGTCCAATTTTGTTTATTCATCCAATGTTCGCTTAAACACAATATACAGCCTTGCTCATATGTATTAGACACCCCTTGAAAATTAACATTATTAACAATACTATTCAATTTCTAAGAAAAGAAAGGCGGTATATATTTCAGTTTGGATGCCTTATGAAATTTTATTGGGTAATAAATCCGTATTTCTCAAGAGCAGGTAAGAAAAGAATAATATCGGAATTTTAGTACATCAGTATCCTTCGAACGCTCCAAGCTCTGTGAATTTCTATATGCGATTTGTGATGTATGATAATTTGTATATCGTAATAATAGTACAGTGCGTTAAATAATGCCTAAAAAACGTGAATTAACGCAAGTTGAGCGTGCTCAAATTGTGTTATTGCATTCGCAGAAGATGTCATTAGCTGCAATTGCAAGAAAAATGAAATGCTCGCGATGTGCGGTCCGCACTACGATTAAACGTCATCAGGAATCAGGATCGTTTGTTAACAGAAAAAAAAGTGGGCGAAAACGCATTACAACGCCAAGGGAAGACCGACTTTTAGAGCGAATATCCTTACGTGATAGAAGAAAATCGTCGAAGGAACTCTCTGGCGAGCTTCTCCAACGTCACGGAGTGTCCGTTTCTGCTCAAACAGTGAGGCGACGCCTCGTAAGTTTTGGTTTACGGGGATGTAAAGCGCGACATAAACCTCATTTAACTGAGGTACACAAAAAGAAACGTTTTTTATGGGCAAAACATTACAAAAATTGGACCGTCGATGATTGGTCGAAAGTTATGTGGTCAGACGAATCCAATATAGAGGTACGTGAGAAATTGTGCACACTTTTCTTATAGACGTAAACAATTCTGTTTGCACAACGCATTTTTAAAAATCCGAGAATTGTATTTATTGAACAATTTCTTCTTCTGTCTTACAGCTTTTCGGGCAGCCTGGGGCTCAATACGTTCGTAGAAGGCAAGGAGAAGCATACAATCCAGACTGCGTTATACCTACCGTAAAATATGGCGGGGGTAGCATTATGGTTTGGGGTTGTATGTCTGCCTCAGGAGTGGGAGAGTTGTACGTGTGCGAGGGTCGTATGAACGGTCAGCGTTACATGACCATGCTGGAAGAAGTTTTAGAGCCCTCCGCTTTAAAATTATTTAATGAGGAGACCCCTAATTATTACTTCCAACAAGATAATGCCCCCTGCCACAAATCACGGGAAGTGATGCGTTGGTTCAACGAAAATGGGGTGCGCGTGTTAGAATGGCCAGCACAGAGCCCCGATATGTCACCAATTGAACATTTGTGGCATATACTAAAGGTGAAAGTGTCGAAGTTTAAATGTGCTTCAAAAGACACATTAAAACGGAAAATTTTTGAAGCGTGGAACTCAATAACTGAGGAAGAATGTCACAATCTCGTATCTAGTATGCCGAGAAGAATAGGTGCACTGATTAAAGCACAGGGGGGTGTCACAAAATATTGAATATTTGTAAATAAAGTGACTTTGAAACCATGTTTATTGATACAGATTTCTTTTATTCCTTGTAGTATACCTCAAACTGATAAACATGTAGGGTGTCTAATACATATGAGCATGGCTGTATCTGCATTTATTTGCTGCGCAATATATTCTATTGAAGCTATTTTATTCATTAAGCATTGTATATTTAAATGAAAAATCAGTATACATTTATTCATTTTTTGATTCGTTGTAAGATCTTTAAAGCTATGTTTCATTTTATTTACATACATTGATTGCTATGCTGACTCATACTCATATTGAATTCTTGCCTTTTCCATATCCATTCTGTGACGCAGTATTGGACAGTTGTAATCAAACGGCGAATGCTTGTAGTCACATGGCTCTGATTTGTTGTTAATTTCCAAACAGTTGGGGCAAATTTTTTCCGAGTTACCACGATAAAGACGACTGTCTCCTCGTGTCGGGTATTTTCTTAGTTTTCTTCTTCTTAATTAAATTTTATTAATCTTAGTGGGGTCGCACTAATCCAAAAATGATTTGGCCTCGACAAAATCTGTAGATTTGAACGTACGGGACGTTTGGGACAGAGATCTTCAAGCGGCAAAATTGAGATAATAATGAGTTTGATGTACAGGGTGTTTTTTTTTCACATTTGGGACCCCATCTGCAGGAGCTTTATTTTAGGTTCTACAAACAACTAGAAATACAAAAATGGTAGAGTTTCATACGTAGAGTTATCACAAATAAAGAGCGCATCACAAAGAGAAGAAAAAACTACAATTTCTGTTTTCTTAGTCAGTCATTCAAGACTATATTGTAATAACGGCTTCTATAACGAAAACGATGGTGGTGTTTATCACAAGTTAATATTAGACATTCAACTACTTTTTTAACGAAAAAAGACACATATGTTGTATTAGATTTTTACGAGCGTATACGATGTTTGTTGTGTTTGTATATTACGGCCGATTTAATTTGTTGTAAAGTTATGTACGTATGGGAAACTCGTACTCCTTTCAACCCCTTCTTACATTTCATGAAACTTAATCACTGTGTTGGCTGAAAAGAAGGATCCTTATTTTTCCTGATTACAAAAATGCATAATAATGTGACATATTTAAGTTTAAAATATAGAATTGTCGTTACAAAATGAATTAATAATAGAACATATTTTCGCACCCTTTTAAATGACTTGTAAAATATGTTTGTCCAAAAAATATAAAAAATTGGGCAGTGTAGGGATATGTTAATATTGCATTTATTACTCTTCTCCGACGAGTCTTCATTTGCATTCCATAAAGTTGTTTTTAATAATATCTCTGAATTTTTTTCGGTAGTTTGTCACAGTCAAATTATACAGGGCGTCAGGAACTCAAGTGCAATAATTCCACGCGGTGATAGCTTGGAAGAAAACAATCAATTTGTTATACATTTGATGTTCTACTTGTAACCGTTTTCGAGATATATTTTTTGGAAACTTGGCAGCAACGCCCTTATACCTACGTAATGCCATTGACCTTACCTAATATTTATACTAGACAATAAACATGATCGGGGCAATGTTTCAACAAAGCCCGCTTTGGTGAACCAACGATTTTAACAAGAAAGTTAATAATATAGGAGTATTTAAAAAAACACTACCAGACATGATTTTTGATATTTTTTGTTAGCCGGTCACTTTTCCAAACGGGACTCGAACGTTTTAAGTTCGTTTTTCGATCGTTTCCTTTTGTTTGATTCCTTTTTTTTTTTTTTTTGGATAAAACAACACAAGTGATTTTGTTGTCTCAACAAAAAGAGAGAGAGAAAAACAGAGGATCCATCTACAAAGAAATCAAACGAAAGAGATTTTGTTTTATCGATTTTTTAAGTTGTCATGGACGTGAAAGTTATAGACGTTTACCATGGACGTTACAAAATAATCGCGATAATCTACGAATCTGAATATAGTTAATAATTTGAATAATTAACGAAAGAAACTTTATTAGGTACAAGTGATTTTCTAAGCAATCATGGACGTGAATGTTATAGACGTTTGCCACGGACGTTACAATTATAGACGCAAAGGATTAACGAAAAAAATTAATACAAGTTATTTTCTGAGCTATCATGGACGTAAATGGACGTTTCATATGGACGTTACAATTATAGACGTGACAATCTGGGAATCTGAATAATTTATTAATAATTTGAATGTTAACTTATTACAAGTGATTTACTGAGCTATCATGGACGTGAATGGTATAGACGTTTGATATGGACGTTACAATTATAGACGTGACAATCTGGGAATCTGAATAATTTATTAATAATTTGAATGTTAACTTATTGTAAGTGATTTTCTGAGCAATCATGGACGTGAATATTATAGATGTTTGCCACGGACGTTACAATTATAGACGCAATAATCTGCGAATTTGAATAAAATTAATAATTTGAACGATTAACGAAAAGAATTAATACAAGTTATTTTCTGAGCTATCATGGACGTGAATGTTATAGACGTTTCATATTGTTGAAATCTTTGTCCAGTGGCAGATAGTAAAAGAGTAAGAATTGAAATATGCCGAGAAGAAGATTCTGTTGTAAACTTTTATTAACTGTGTTTACATCTATATTACTTCATTTTTTATTTCATTGCTAACTACAATTAATATCTTAACACATATGGACGTTACAATTATAATCTGCGCTCGGGGTTTCATGATTTTCCTAACTCACCCAGATATGATATTTTTTTTTATTATTCCCATTATTAAATACACATAAACGAATATTTTCACGTTGTATCACGTCACGTTTTTTTTTTTTTTTTTGGATAGGCATTTTTGATATACAGTGACCAGCAAAAAATTGGACACATGGGAAACTCTTTTAATATCGATTTCTCAGAGAAACTTACTCTTTATGAAAGTTTCTGCATCTTTCGAAACTCAAAATGCAAACATCAAAATTTGACTGCATATCTGACTGTACCTAACTCAGAATCCAGACGTGGTACAATAAATCTCTTGATGATTTTGAATTTAGCAATTCACAATTACTTCAAATTACATATGTGGTTTTACCGTTGTAAAGGAAGTTTAAAAATGTCGAGTAGTGTAATTATCACCAGACTTCGGCGTTCCTTAGGATATTTGAGAGCCGGACTTTTTTTTTTTTTATCTCATACGCACTTTTAAGTTTTTAAAACATAAGATTATGAGTTCTCCGATAATATTCCAGGCAGTTTTTATTACGTCCACAAAAAAATATTGCCCGCCGACCTGTTAATAACTCGTAAATCGATCAAGATGATATCATGACAGAGTTATCATTAATATAAATGTTAGTAGATTTATGGCCGTATTCACCATTCCTCAGATACATGTTTAAAGGTCAGTTAAGCTGCTAACAGACTGTTAAATATAAAACCTGTAGTCACCGACCACTGTTAAGAGCTAATGGTCTGCCAAACTCACTTTATTAAGTTAATTATGCATTATTTGGCAGTTAATAGAATTTAACGTTTTGTTCTAAGTAATTACACTTGTGTAGCACAATAAATATAGTTAAATTAAATTAAATTTGAAAAAAAATCCGCCGTAATCGAGAATCGAACTCGAGTCTTCTGCTTACGCGGCAGGTGCTCTGACCATTGAGCCGCCATTGCCACACTGAGTTCAGTTATCGTCTAATATAAATAGGAATCGGATGGTAAATTTTAGATAGAAAAATTTTTCGGCCAAAATTTGTTAGTACTTATTTCAATTTAATTATACAGGGTGTCCCAACAGTGTGTTCTCGGGCCAAATCTCCATAACTACTGAAGATACAAAAAAATTTTCAACAATTTTTTTTTTAATTTAAGAGATCTACAACACGAAATTATTTTCATCTGTATAGAGTGAACCAAAACAGTGGTGCCGGACACAACTTTTTTATATAAACTAAGTTCCTGTAATGGCCATTTGTTTATATACAGTGTGTCCCAAAAAGTTTTATACAAATAGAGAAAAAAATTATCTTCCATTTCACAAAAAAAAACAATTCTTTATAAAAAGCTCTGCATGACTTGTAGCTCCATAATCAGGTACAAAATTTTTAAAAAATTGGCTGGAATACAGGGAAAATAAAAAATAATGATTTGGAGGGAGAGCAAAATACGTTCAAACTGTAGTGGAGAGCAAAATGTTCATTGAAATTGTGATTAAATAGCAAAAAATTATGCACACTTGTAGATTATTGATATTCCCAGATAAAAATTAAAAAATAAACACTTCAGCAATTGTCAGTAATCCCGCGAATATAGCGAGCCCGATTGTGAGGTTATGTAAAAACATTATTTTTATGATGAAAAGAAATTACTTGCCTGATACGCAGAAATAAAAAGGAAGATATTCCTTCGATAACCGTAAAAAAAATTATAAAATTCAGTGGTTGTCAACTCTGCTTTTAATTTTAGTTTAATTTACTAGTTTAATTTACTGCCGACAGATGGCGCTGTTTATTTTTTTGTTTGTTTAGTAGGTTTGTTCCAGCAGCAATTTCTGGCTAGTCCAAAACCGTCGAAAGCGTGCGTTCATCAAAGTTGTGTATTTGATTGCGCTGTTAAAATCGATCATTTCTTCGATGAGCGACTAATTCTGACGGTTGCGAAACTGCTGTTGAAAATTTGTTCTTTTTTACGTCGATAGATGGCGCACTTTCTTTGTGATTCATGCAATTAATAATATACTCTAGTGCAATCGTAAGATAACAGATGGCGCTTTTTATTTATTTAGGATAAGAATCTGGTATCTGTTAAATAGTGCTTTTTATTTTAAAAATTGAAATTGTGTGTATCGGGAAAAAAATCTTTTGCATGTCTAGAGATGGTGCGACTTTTTCAATTACTCTTTAAATAGAGAGAATTTATACCGCAGCGCAGGCATAAAATTAAATAAAAATTTCGTGGCATTCTTTCCTCGGTTCTCAACCGAACTTTTAGTTCACATTATGCGTCGACAGATGGCGCTCCTCAGTTACTTAAAATCAATATCTGTGAAATGGTGCTTTTTTATTTTATTTAATTTTTATTGAAACTTTGTAAGATGTATTGGATTTTTTTCTTTTGGATAAAAATATACATATTTTTTAAAGTTTTAATTCTTTTGCATGTCGATAGATGGCGCGATTTTTTCAATTCTTCTTGAAATACAGAATTTACTCCATCAATAGGACAATGCAGGACAAGTAATTTATTATTATTTGTTTTAAGACCGAATTTCTTCATTTATGAAAAAAAAAAAATTATTTCGCAACTTACTAATCTATTATGTATAAAAAAATTGTGAAAAATAACAATTACATATTTCTTTTTTATGTCGATAGATGATGCATTTTCTTTGAGATTGTTTCTTCAATAATCGGTAAAAAAAATTACAAAATGCAACCGTTCTCAACCCAGCTTTTGGTTTACATTACGCGCCTACAGATGGCGCTCCTTATTTATTTTAAAATAGGGTAATTTAAGATAAAATCATTTTTTGATAGAAAATATATTTTTGAAAGTTTTAGTTCTTTTGCATGTCGATAGATGGCATGATTTGTTCAATATCGTTCTTTGCATACAGAATTTATTCCATCAATAGGAAATTGTAGGACAAGTAATTTGTTATTATTTAACGCTTTCTTCATTCATAAAAAATTAAATTCACAGTAATTGTGTTATCAATTTTTATCTGGGAATATCAATAATCTACAAGTGTGCATAATTTTTTGCTATTTAATCACAATTTCATTTAACATTTTGCTCTCCGCTACAGTTTGAACGTATTTTGCTCTCCGTCCAAATCATTATTTTTTATTTTCCCTGTATTTCAGCGAATTTTTTAAAAATTTTGTACCTGATTATGGATCTACAAGTCATGCAGAGCTTTTTATAAACAATAGTTTTTTTTGTGAAATGTAAGATAAACTTTTTCTCCATTTGTATAAAACTTTTTGGGACACACTGTACGTAATCTCAAAGCAGTTCAAAACGATTGAAGACGTAATTATTTATTGTTGTTATTAAAAACAAATTTAATAGTTCATAAACAATTTGATTAATAGTCTGTTCAGTCTTACGGTTTTAGATGTACTTCAACTAACGTTTATTCACACTTCACTTTACGTTATTTAATTGAATCGCGATACGTTCAACCTCGCAGGTTTTATTCGACTCCACCCCAATTAAACTCTGCTCCTATTTATAGACTGGTATTGAACACATCGTACAACGATGAATACTGATCAACAATTTTTTGTGAAAACGCGAATTAATTTCTTTAATCTTTTAATCGTTCCCCTCACGTTTGTTTTTCTTAACAAAAATTTGTGTTGATTTTTATACTACTGAAATTTTTTTATTAGGCGTTTTTGAAAATTGGAGCGGTACATGGATCAATACATAATAATAAGTGAGATAGTACGAATGCGTTTAATGCATGTAAGAGTGAGAAAATATACTAACCGGTAATACAGCTCCAATTTTCGAAAACGACCATTGCAACTTCATCGGTGACTGATTGATGGTGGACCAAGACGTAATTAGTAGCAAGGAAATGGGTTTTCATTACAAAAAATTTCTGGTAAATGCAGTGTAATAAAGAATATTACACTATTAATTGATTTTGTTTTCAGTTTTAGCAGTATAATTGTTTTAAAATGTACCTCGAAGCATCAAATATATTGTATTGAAAAATATATTTTGTTAAACCTTTTTAGTTTTCTACCTTATTTACATGTAAAATATGTAGAAAAGTCTTCATGTAATTTACTGAGTATTTTACATGTATTTTACTCCTTTTTTAATTTCAATTTCAAGATTGGATTAAACGCATCTGCTATTACTGATTTTACAAATGCATTGAAAATTCCCGGTTACGTTAATAGCAAAGGAAATACTGACGTTGTCACTGATTGGGTTTTATGAAAAGTAAATACGAGATTGAAATGGAGCATGAGCTTCCTAAATATCTTGACATAACTAAACGTTAAACAAATTAAATTGTCTGTACACACACAATAATTATATCGGACGTGGACTGTTTTTGATAACTAAACACTTCGACAGCTCTCGACCAAATTGATAGTTACAAACGAACACGTTTTTTATGACGCTGATATTGACCCTGACCCTGGTGAGACGCTACATGTGCGGCAATTTACATAAACACATTAAAAAAAAATATTTCGGCCATGAGCGGACCTTGGTGCAGTGTTGTCAGACGTTTATTTCTTCGTTTATTTGAAATTTTAATTCCACAGAATTGAATTATGTATTAAATTTTAATAAGTTTTTCTCAATTTCAATTTTTTTTTTGTGGAATTTTGTTGTGAGTTTTTGAAATTCAACATTTTTTCCTCGAAAACGCTTGCGTTTTTTAATTATTTTAATCCAAGCTACCACCTTGTGAATTTATTACACTCGAGTACCTGACACGCTGTATATTTTTGGAAGAGGAGAAATAAATTGTTCCGTTTTTAGCGGACAATATACAGGGTGTTCCATTAAAAAAGGCGCACAAATTTTATTTTTTCTTCACCTGCGAGAACTGTAAGAAATACAACGCATAAAAAGCCGTACAATTTTTTCTCGAGCTCCTAAAATGAAGCTTCTAGAGAAAGTGAAAAATATAAAAATGACCTGTACAACCAATCAAAGATAACGTTACAGGAAAAGAGATTGGAATAATTCTGAAGAATAGATGTTGTTACATCCGCAAACCCGATAAATCCATCTCTTGTTGTAGTCACGCCATCTATGGGCTAGTCGCTGATTCGAGAACTTTCAAGGCGCACTCTAGATGGCGCCAGAATTTACTGAAACGTTCTTTACTCGTTTCGCACTATTCTCGAATGAGTGAACCGTAACATAAACAGATTTGCTACAAAATTAACGGTTTTCCGAAGACGATGTTTCTCAAAATGGGGGTTGCCCTAGCATTCCGAGACGTCGATATTTCGAGCGCTACAAGAGCTACCCGAAATGTAATGATGTATTACAAATTACTTTCAGTGATTGAATTTATTTGCTTTTGTAAGCTTTAAACAACGTGGTATACACAAACAGTGGCTTTTCAAAGTTGAGCTGTCAATGAAGAGCGAAACGTCGATTTTTCGATCGCTATAAAAGCCGTCCGGAAAAAAATACTGCAAATTTATTTGTTAATTGTGTGCTTCTATTAGTTCATATTTATTTATTAAACAATAAACGAATTCTAGAATAAATCTGGAACAAGTTTAGTTACTTTTTTAGTGACATACAGTATCGAAACAGATTTGTTTAAAAAAAAATATTTAATTTGGTCACGTGGTACTCGGAAATTGTCGAAGGCACGACATATTCGATATTATTAAAAAGAGGGGGGACTCGTTCGTAGAGCCTAAGTGAGATTAGAAAAAAATTCCGGCGGCCTAGAAATGTTACCGATCTGGTTCTTCCACCTCGCCGAGAACCATTGATGAGCGTGATGCATTGACACACTGGCAGAGTGAACCCATCGAAGTGGGAGTCGCCCATCGGTGTTTCGGATCTGGGTCACGACGAGACGGCTTGACTCAGTCTGGAAACTCACACGAAATAAACGATGATAAATCGCTTCCTCTTCGCCTTCCATCCCATTTTTTTTTGTCTAACCCCCGTATACTCAATTTTTTTTACAGTTACTGTGAAATATTAATTCTTTTTCTTTTTGTTCCAGGTAAGTGAACTGCTGTTTTATAGACGCAATCGAAGTGGTGAGGTATATTGAAAATTTTAAGTATTTATTTCGTTTTTAATTAAAACGTTTCTCAGCCTTTTTTTTAATCGGTTGGCGACGTTAAATAAAAACGAAAGCCAATCAATGTGTATAGAGTAATTTAAGGGAAGTTTTCACAACTCTGGCAGTGTAAACAATGTTGCCACATCGATGGGAAAATCGTACGTGGCACGACGTCAAATTAAATGTCGCAACAATGTTGCCACTTTGGTGGAAGATTCGCACGTTTTTGAGACTTGAGTCTAAATTAAGCGGTTAATTTAATTTGGAACAAAAAACGTCACATAAATGTTTTCGCAACTTGGCCAAAAACAGCGTTGTCACGTTGATAAAAAAAAATCGGTCATTTTTGATACGTCCGTCTTTGCAAGCCAACAAATTAAATGTCGCGGCACTGTTGCCACATCGCTGGAAAACTCGCGTCTTTAAATTACAAATTAATTAATTCATTTCGATGCGATGAACCGTTATAGAATTTTGAAAAATTTGAAGAAGGAGAAACCGGGCATTTTCACAACTTGCCAGCGTTGTCACGTCGCTCGTTAAAAAAAATCGTGCGTTTCTGACGGTGTCGCTTTTGAATGTCGCAAGAGTGTTGCCACATCTTTGGAAAATTCGCATATTTTTGGGATTTATGTCTTTGCGTGACGACAAATTGTCGTGAAGCACATTTTGGACGGTGTCATCTTTGAGAGTCCCAACAGTGTTGCCACATTGATGGAAAATTCGCATATTTTCGGGACTTATGTGTTTGCACGACAACAAATTATCTTGAAGCACGTTTTGGACGATGTCGTCTTTGAATGGCCCGACAGTGTTGCCACATAGATAATAATAATAATAATTTCTTTATTTCTCCCATTTCAACTTACACAAATACAAAAACAATATAAATAACAATGTAGGAGAAAACGGTGAAGGGCAGACGTGCATAAACAAGTTCATGCACCCTGATTACCTTAACCTAAACCTAAGTTGAGCATTAGCACTGGTTATTATTCTTCCAACCTTAATTCACTCATGATAAATTTTGATAAAGAACACAATGAGTTATAAATAATTCGTAAATAAATAAATTAAATAATTAAATTAAATTGTTGTTAGTTTTAGCAAGTTTTATCAAGAAAGGAAAGCAACTTTACAGTATTCTGTCAAGGAGCGCACATTGCCTCTCGAATAATTTTGCCCTTACCTTTTTCTTAAATAATGATATGCCACTACCAACACACTGCAAGACTAAATTGTTCCAGATGAAAGCCGCCTCGTAAGTAAACGAACGTTTAAACATTTCTGATCTATGAAATGGGGGTGTTAGTCTACACTTAAACCGTATGTTGATAGTGTGCACATCCGTTCTGAAAGTAATTTTGTTATATAAATACGGTGGAATTTTGAACTGAATTATGTTATTCAAAAGACAACCATTACGCAGCAGGCGCCTATTAGCCATGTTGAGCCAGTTTAATTGTTTAATGGTGCCTACGTATACCGCAAATTAGACGCAAACAGCAGTTTTGCACAATTTGAATCTTGCGATTAGTTTCTCCATCAATACAAGGTCCGTAAACAGAGCAACAATAATTAAATCGATCTAAGACTAGTGATTCACATAATAATGTTTTGACTTTTTTATTCATAAAGTGCCTATTGTTGTAAATCATTTTTAAGTTACAGTAAGCACTTCGAAGACAATTAGAGATATGAACCTTGAATCGTAAATCAGTAGACCCAGATTCCTTGCACAGTCAGTAACTTTAACTAACTCTCCGTTAACTATTATATTAATATCCGATAAAGCTGTCATTCTAACGTGCTTGGGTCCTAATACCAGGACTGAAATCTTTTTCACATTTATAGCCAAGGAATGTTTATTTGCTAAATCCACTAAATTACGTAGATCTTCATTTATTTTTGCTACTTCCACTCTTACATTGTCAGGATGGAAAGAGTGATACAGTTGTATATCATCTGCATACATATGTACAGTGGAAGTTTTGACACTTGATATGAAATTTGAAGTGTAAATTGCAAAAAGTAAAGGACCAAGAATCGAGCCCTGGGGTACTCCAGATGACAATTCAAGAGGGGTAGAACTATTACAATTAATCATAACTTGTTGCGATCTGCCTTTTAGATAAGAATCAAAAAACTTTAAAGCTGTAACATCAAGACCAATATGCAAGAGTATATCATGATTTACCATATCAAATGCACTGGAAAAATCTAGCAGAACAAGTACTGTTATCATTCTCTGATCTATCCCTCTCAAAATGTCATCCACAACCCCCAACAAGGTTGTCTCGCAACTGTGATTTTTCCTAAATCCAGACTGATTAGTTGGTAAAACCTTATTCCTCTCCACATGGTCCTTCAACTACTTTTCTATCACTCTCTCCATTACCTTCGATAAAACAGGGAGAATACTGACTGACCGTAGCTCTTTGAACACAGTGGGATTTTTTACTTTAGTTATCGGATGGATAAGCGCAAACTTCCAAATATCTGGAAAAGATCCGCTATCAATACAACAATTAACAGTATGTACAAGATATTCATTAATCTGGGGACAACAAAGCTTGATCATGTCAATACGCAAACAATCATGTCCTACTGCTTTAGACTTAATATTATTAAAAATTAGTAAAATGTCATATTCAGTAATATTAGAAAAAGACAAGGTGGTACAGTATTTTGCCTTATCCTCATAATATTTTATAAGTTCCTGATTTGAGGTAATGTGAGGAATTCGACTGACATAATAATTATTGAGCGCCTGCGGATCATTTAGTGTTAGAGGTAAAGAGATATTTTTCTTATTGCGACCACAAATATTATCTAAGGTGCGTTTAGACTTGAGCACGCACGCACTGAGCATACGCGCACGGTATTCGTTCGCGCTCGCGAAGAGCGTTTAAATTAAAATTCATTTTCCAACGCATGGGCTGATCCAGTTGTTCGCAAACGTGCGTTGAAAATGAGCGACAAAATAGCAGCAGCCGCGTTTATTGTGATGTACACTTTAATAAAAAAAAAAGAAATTCGAAAACGTAGACGTCGTCGTTGGTGGCAAACGCCAATTTTTTGTAACAGACAAAATAATTTATTAAATAATTTAGTGTCAGAGTGCCGTTATGACCAATTCAGAGACTTCACAAGAATGACCAAAACCGATTTCGAATATTTACTTAGCTTGGTAGCACCAAAGATTATCAAAAAAGATACAAAATTCAGAAAAGCAATATCTCCAGAAGAACGTTTACTCTTGACTTTGCGTTTTTTGGCAACTGGACACTCGTACAGTAGCCTACAGTACTTGTTCAAAGTGTCGAAATCTACTATCACTTATATTATCCCTGAAACATGTCAAGCCATAGTAGAAGTGCTTCGTGAACGAGAATACATAAAGGTAAGAAATTATTTTTGGAATATTTTATTTTTATCAAAAACTTAGATATTATAGATAGGTAGTATAAAATAAATACATAAATAAATTCTAAAAAATCAAAGTAAATGAAACATTCTCAACAAATATAATAACTTCTATGTTTAAAATCTAGTTGCCTTCGGAAAAATGCCGAAAATATTGAACGGTATTTGTACCGGATTGAGTTGGCGACATATTGTTAGAGTTAGGATCGTAATAGCTAGCAGAGGAGTTACTTAAACAAGAAGATGCCATTGGGATAGTTGTTCTAAGTTCAGATTGTAAGGTATTATTAGCATTAGACATATCTGAAGACGTAAGGTTACGAGAGAAAGATGTGGCAGTCGACGTAGAGGAATGTGCGTCAGTGAAAGAAGGAGAAGGCAGTGGTGTAAGAGTATTACTGAAATTATGGGATGATATTGGCATACCATGATGAGTGGTATGATGCATATTACAGTTAAACACCGAAGGGTTTGATACTCTTTGATTCAAAGTACTTGATATAGCAGAAGAATGTTCAAAATGACTAACATCACCTTCAAAAAGAATATTGTTAATTGAGTGTTCAACTAATATTCGTGTTTGGTTCGAATAACCTATCATTTTTTGTGCAATATGCTGCCCGTAAGCAAAATAAGGGTTTTGAGTCTCCTCAGTGGTATGTTTTTTTAAGATTCTAAAAGCCTCCTCAATTCTAGAATCCTCCGGTATTCTTTTCTTTCGCTGGCGTGTGGGAAGCTGCAAAGGTGAATTTGGTTGTGAGAAAGTGGTATCTGAAGTAGTTAATGTTTCCGTTTCAGTGTTTTTTTGTGGCTCATCTTGAGTGTCATTGGCATCTTCTTGTTCTGGATCCGAGACACCGTCGTCCTGCAATTAATCAGAAATAATATAGAGGGTGTTAATTGGTGGCGTCGAAAAGTTTTTTTTTATCAAATTTTTATTTTTTAGTTTTACATTATTTTCAAGAGTAACTTTCGTTCCAGAAATTGAAGATAAAGTGTATTTATTAGTGTATTACTTCGTTTCTAAAGCTAATTCAGAAAAGATCAAATATATTTCTGATTTATCAATTTAGCACTCAATCTGAAATTGAATTGATAAATCTGAATTGTAAATGATACATTCCGAAATTAAATTGATTAAACGGAATTATATTTGACAATTTCTGAAATACTTTTGATCTTTTCTGAATTACACTTGGAAATGGTGTATATACCTACATAGTTAAGCCCATCAGCGAACATAATGTAATATGTATTTAATAAATTTTTTTCAGATGCCTACTACCCCAGAAGAATGGTATAAAATTTCTCAACAATTCCAGAATTTATGGAATTTTCCAAATTGCATTGGCTCAATGGACGGCAAGCACATAGTATTGCAAAGTCCTATCCATAGCGAAAGTGATTTTTATAATTACAAATCAATGCATAGTATCGTCATGTTCGCACTGGTGGATGCCAACTACAACATATTATTTTTGGACGTTGGAACTCAAGACAGAATATCTGACGGTGGTGTATTTCAGAAAACTAAATTGCACCATCGGTTAGCAACAGGAGATTTGAGATTACCGCCACCAAAAGTTCTACCAGGTAGACAGAAAGAACAGCCATATGTTATAGTAGCCGACGAGGCTTTTCCACTAGAGACGCATATTATGAAGCCTTACTCAGGAAATCATCTTCGAGGCACGCCAAAAAGAATTTTCAATTACCGTCTAAGTAGGGCACGGCGAATAGTGGAGAATGTTTTTGGAATTCTGTCGGCAGTGTTTCGAATACTACGCAAACCGATGCTACTGGAGCCAAAGAAAGCAGAGATTATAGTTATGACAATTGCCTATCTTCATAATTTTTTAAGACGTCATAATTCGCGTAATACTTATACTCCCCCAGAATTTTTAGACAATGATAATGAAGGCTTAATAATAGAAGGACGTTGGCGTCAAGAAGTACAAGCAGAACAAGAGTCATTGGTCCCTTTGCGACGAATACCTAGACGATCCACAAATCAATCAGAAGCAATTCGTAACGAATTTGCTGAATATTTTATTACTAATGGAGCTGTTGACTGGCAAAATCAATATCAATAGTTTACAATATCAATACTTACAGTTTCAGTATTTAATCCCCTTCGTGGTTCATCTCTATTCAGTAAGAATTGCATCGGCTCGAATGCAAACCACTTTGATTTATACACATCTTTTGATCCTGCAAATTTAAATATATACGTTAAAAAATACAAACGATACATTTTTTATATCTGACATACCTTTTCCGGTTCCCATACTTGCCTTCATTTTACTTTTTTCGCGTCGAAATGATCCCAGGAGGCTTTTTACCTTTTTTTGTACTTCTGCACTATCTAAATTCGCAATATTTAATTCCTTTACAATTTCTTCCCACGCATCATTTTTTTTTGTTTTACTATAATATTGTGGATGCTTTGCATTCCACAAAATAGGTTTTTTTTCATAATATTGTAAAAGCAACAAAACCTTATCGTTGCTCCACTCCATGGCTAAATGTATAAATCTAAATATTTCAATACCTCGAACATACGCCGCAAATTCAGTACTGTACAAATTGAGCATTCGCGAACCAATTAATTCTTTTGAGCGTGTACCCGAGACCGACACCAAGCGGATCGCGCTCGCTGTTGTTCGCGCATAGAAAAACACATAGTGAGCGTGCGCGCATAACCGTTTACACTTGAGCATTCGCGGTGGATCAGTGCGTGCGTGCTCAAGTCTAAACGCGCCTTAACATCTTCGATACTTCTTTGACATTTGCATGTTCCAATGAATGATTTAAATACGTCTTCTTTTCATTTCGGCAAGCTAAAGTTGTATAATTTCTAATCTCTTTGTAATACTCAAAATGTACTGTCACGGAGCACAGTACACTTTTGCCATCTACGTCGGGCTGAATCCCGAATGCTCATTAAGACTCGAATTGTATCTGTAATCCATGGAGAATAATGATTTTTAACAATTACTGATCTAGCAGGTGCATGAATATCAAAGAGCATCACAATTAAATCAGTTAAAAGATTAACTTTGCCGTTAATATCAGGGAGATAATATATCTGATAAAAGGGAGTTTCAATAAGTCGGTTGAATCAAAGTGTCTAAAATTTCGGACAAATTTGATCTGTGGTGGCATATTAACCTGACCTAAGATATTTAAATAACAGATCACCATGTCATGATCCGATATCTGCTGCATAGGAATTACTTCAGATGTCTGTACTAAAAATTTATCAGATACAATAATCAAATCCAATAGCGCTTGAGTTGATGCAGTGACTCTAGTGGGAGAATTTATAATTTGCTCCAGATTAAACGTATCAAGTAGAGGATAGGAATTTTTTAACACTAATATTATTAAAGATCAATAAGTTAATATTGAAATCCGCAGTGCAAATAATCTCATCAATGGAAAATGGAAAATTCGTATATTTTTGGGACTTATGTCTTTGTGTGACAGCAAATTATCCAGAAGCACATGCCGACTTTGAGTGTCTCAACAGTGTTGCCAAATCGAGGGAAAATTCGCAAATTTTCGGGACTTATGTCTTTTCATGACAACGAATTATCGTGAAGCACATTTTGGACGATGTCGTCTTTGAATGGCCCGACAGTGTTGCCACGTAGATGGAAAATTCGTATATTTTTGGGACTTATGTCTTTGCGTGACAACAAATTATCTAGAAGCACATGCCGACTTTGAGTGTGACTTTTGTATGCCTTGTTGTAGTGTGCAACCGTCTTAATTCTTCTCCGCTTGGCGTTTATGTCGTTAGTTCTTGGAAGGCAGGTAATAAACGGGGGCACAAGGGCCTTTCTAGATGCGACCGGCTCGATAAGGCGATTATCTAACGACGCAAGTAAAAATTCTCACGCTCTTCGCAGCTAACTCACAGCTAACTTTCGTAAGTGTACACGATGAACCGTGATTTGTCGGAAATGTCATCGCGGGTCTGCGACGTGATTTACATGATTAACGAAGAAGAAGAACTTTCATACTGTTATTCTCACGGAAAACGCCTCATTTCATCGTTTCCCCTCAAAATCGGCGGCGGTTTTTTTTTGGAAATCCTTTGGGTGCAATATCTTCGCGTTCGCGCGACGTGATTATGCAAATGCGCCTGCAATACATACATAGTAGTTAGTTGTTTATTCTTGTTGTTTTGAGCCGGATGAAATCTCATTGTATTGTTACTTACATGGTAAATAACACGCTGACTTAATTCTCAGGCGGACAAAAAAAGAAAACGCCAGGCTATCGAGGTTGGGTAAATAGATAGCTTCCCATAGATACGGCGAAGTAACTGTACGTTAAGGAGCCTGTCGGCCATTTTAGAGAAAGTAACCGACCTTTCTACGCACCCAAGCGCTCATTGTGTTTTACTTGCGTGTCCCTAAACTCGCTTGGGGAGTTATTTGACGAGTCTTGGTAAAAATCGGCCGTTCCGATCTCTGCTGCAGCATAGAAATTACTCGCGTCCAAATAAGGCAAACAAAGACGGCAATTAAAACTTCGATCTGAAATAATCATCTGCACGTTTCGTACGTAATTACCATTTGCAGGGGCAATTACTCGGCCGTCTACAGTTACTCGATTTTCATTATTTGGAACAATGCGCCGTTCCCAACGCACGCCGGAATCTAATTAAGCTCCTCGGAACGCATCTCCGCCCCCCAGAAGAACCCCATTAAGTCGTTCTGTTACGATCGAACGGACGGACGGACTGGTTTCTATGCACCTGTAACATTGACCCATTTCAAGTGCAATGGAACGAACGACACGCACAAAGGAAGGCGATGATGATGAGTCGGAGGATTCTTTGTCTGAGCGCTCCAAAGAAACTGATTAAGATACACGTCAGTCGCCTCAGATTAAATTCCTTCCGTGTATAAAAAGCCAAACAAGAAAAATGTTACCACACTATACCTTAAACGGTATATGTATATTTAAAGTTGGTTCTTGTCCGATGCAATTTGTATCACAAAATCTTTTAACCGGACACTAAATCTCGCACTATACACTTAACGTTTCACCGTCGTGCGACAGCTTCGTCAGTATAATCTGAAAGAGATGGAGATATAACGATAGATAAAATTGCTAGAAGGTGGCGCCCTCAATTTTGGCTGAGTTCTCATTAATTTTATCAATAATCTCTATTTTCATTCGATTTTTTAATTTATTTAAGTTTTTGTGTTGACCGAGAGATGGCGTTGTATTTGGATCAAAATACTGTGTACTAATCATCTGAAAATAACCAATGTTTACTTTTTGCTAGACGGAATAAAAGGAGACCCTAAAAATTGCCACTGTCCTAGTAGAGATGGCACTCCGAACCTCGCACTGTAACTGTAAAGTACAAAACAAGATGGCGCTCCGAACCTCTCACTGTTACGCTCACTGTAACTGTAAAGTAAAAAACAAGATCCTAATCGAGGAGTAGAAGGCGCCGCGACGTACCGTTCCTTCCATAAAATCAATAGAACAAAGTTGCTCTGAAAATATCTTTTTTGTTAAGTTTTAGAATATTTGCGCTTTCGTTCTCGGTTGTAAGATGGCGCTGTAGTCAATCGTAGTTTGGAAAAGATTTCCAATAGAGAAATTCTCTCGTTCTGCTCGAGTGGCTGGCTTTTTGTGCATTTTATGAATTCAATCGGTAATGACGACGATTTCTATTTTCATTCGATTTGAATTCGATTTTTAATTCGTTCTTGCGCGTTTTGCTCGTGACCGAGAGATGGCGTTGTACTTGGAGCGAAATGAACGTTTTGATCGTCTGAAAATCCTAGGGTTTACTTTTGGTAAGACAGAATAAAATTAGATCCTAAAAGAACTGCAACTCTCAGTGAAGATGGCGCTCTGAACCTATCGCTGTGACTGTTCAGTAAAAAAATGATGCGAATTGAGAACGAGAGCGGCACAAGGCGACGCGACGTCTCTGGATTAAATTCGAATGTTTTCGTTGCACATTGCAATAGAACAAATTTTATTTTTGAAATGTTTGCGCGTTCGTTTTTCACCGTGAGATGGCGTTGTAGTCGATCATAATCTGGAAAACATCTCCATTAGCGAAGTCCTTTCGTCCTGTTCGTATGGCTGAGTTCTTGTTAATTTTTTTCGTACAATTGGAATTCAATTTTTAATTGAATCCTCTTCGAACTCGCAAGAGAAGGTTTTGCCGTTAACCGAGAGATGGCGTTGTAGTCAGTCATAATCTGGAAGACATCTGCATTAGCGAAATTTTAGTTCTGTTCGTGTGGCTGAGTTCTTGTTAATTTTGTTATTCAACCGATCTCTGTTTTCGTACAATTCGAATTCGATTTTTAATTGATTTCTCTTCGGACTCGCAAGAGAAGGTTTTGCCGTTGACCGAGAGATGGCGTTGTAGTCAATCATAATCTGGAAGACATCTCCATTAGCGAAATTCTTGTTCTGTTCGTGTGGCTCAGATTTTGTTAATTTGTTATTCAATCAATTTCTATTTTCATACAATTTGAAATCGATTTTTAATTGATTCCTCTTCGAACTCGCAAGAGAAGGTTTTGCCGTTGACCGAGATGGCGTTGTAGTCAATCATAATTTGGGAAAACATCTCCATTAACGATGTTCTTGTTCTGTTCGTTTTTGTTAATTTCATTATTCAGTCCAATCTCTGTTTTCGTACGATTTGAATTCGATCTTAAACTCGCAAGAGGTTTTACCGTTGGCCGAGAGATGGCGTTGTAGTCAATGATCAATAATTTGGAGCAGCATACTCGTTCAAATCGTATAAAAATACGGACGTTTACTTTTGGTACAACGGAATAAAATTACACTCCAAAGAAATTGCCGCTGTCTTAGTAGAGATGGCGCTCTGAGCGTGTAAAGAAAGAAAAACAACATTTCAGGCGAGGAAGAAGAGTGGTATAAGACGCCACGGCCACTTGTTCAAAATTTCATTGCGCGTTTCAATACAATAAAACTGCTTTGAAAATATTTCTAGTTTTGGAATGTTTGCCGCTTTCCTTCTTGATCGTGAGATGGCGCTGCAGTCAGTTATAATTATGAAAAAGGGCTCCATTCTCGTTTTGTTCGTGTGGTTGAGTCTTTGTTAATTTTATTATTCAATCAATAACGACAACAATCACTGTTTTCATTCTATTTTTAATTTATTTTTCTTGGAAACACGAAGAACTGTAGGGGAAGGTTTTGCCGTTGACCCAGAGATGGCGTTGCAATTAATGATCATCACCAATCAGAGGAGGAGAATACACGTTCAAATCGTCTGAAAGAAATTGCCACTGTTCTAGGCAAGAGGGCGCTTTGAGCGCTCCGTTACTGTTGGGCCACTGTAAATGATAAATAACAAACAAGCTGCCAATCGAAGATGAGAAGGCGCCGCCTCTTGATCAGAATTAAATGTTTTCGTTACACTTTTTAGGCCCAGTTGTGTAATGCCAACTTAAATTTAAGATGAAGCTTAAACGCATGGCGACGATTATTTCAACAATAAATTGTTGTTAAGAGTTTAAGCTTTGACTTAAAGTTACGCTAGTTAGTTAATGAGCACGTTCTTCGTTTAATTTTGTAAGGTTTGCGTTTTTGTATTTGATCGTGAGAGGGCGCAATTCGGAAAACATTTCTATTATCGATATTCTCGTTCTGTTTGTGTGACTGTTGCAATCTGTAAGGTCACAGAGAGCAAAACTGGAACCAAGAAAGGCGACTCGCGCGTTTTATAACCTTTTGCACGTATGTCCGTCCGTCTCAATTCATACATGGTTAAAATAATTTTTGACAAGACAAGAAACTGCGCCCCCTGTAATAGATGACTCCACATAGGTCGAATCTGTACATGAAACGTCATCTCTTGATTGAAATTGAAAGCTTTCCTGTCACGTTTCAAAAGATCGCCAGGAAAAGTTTGTTTACTGTAAGAATGTTAATTTAGAGGAGTCCGAGTTTTATTTTTTTAGCCTTCTATTGACTTTAGATTAGAAACTATAGTAAAGCGTGTCGTTTCCCGGAAAATCATTTGTAAAAGAAGCGAAGTCCGCAACTTAACGTTACACGTAACTGTAGCGTGTAAAATACGATCGTTATAATCACCGGCCATTGTTGTTAGTGCGGTGACAAATAGATGGCGGTTAATGAAAAAAAAAACGACGAACAACTGCGCAAATCAATCGGCTTCGCATGTAAATTACATTCTCGCCATTAATCACCGATTGTATCTTAATCGATTTCCACTTCTATTGCTGCCCTGCTCGAAGAATGTTGGCCGAAGGAAACGAATCGGTTTCTCGTGTGCCACTGAACGCCTTCCGAAAAGCACTCGTTTTAATCAGGATTGAAACGGCTAATTAAGGCGACCCACATACGTACGTGCCGGGTGTGTCAGGCTTTAAGCAAATGCAATTGCTTCTTTAATTACATGGGAATCTTCCTCTCTGCTGCTTACAATAAAAGATAAAAGGAGAAAGACAGACAAATCGTGAAACATCCATAAAAAAGGCCGAGAATAAAGTATGTTATCAGAAAGTTCTTGATTACACTTTTTTTTTGTAGTAGTAGCGTTAACTTAAACGTCAGTGTCAAAAAAGCGGACATATTGTTTGATACCCTTATGAAAATATAATGTATGCCAACTGAACTCAAGATGTAACGTACGATGTATTCATTGAAATTTAGTAACATTTTGTTACTACAAGTTTTTGAAAATGACAATGTTGCCACCGCTTCAATTATCGCTAATGTCAGATGTGTTTACTTTGAATATACAACACGTACATAACCTATACATCATCAACCACCGATCATATGTAAACCCTTCAATACTTGGCAACATTGTTATAGTATTACGTCATAAATATGAATGACGAAAGTTAGCTGGAAGTTTACAAGTACTGTAATTTAGAAATCGGTAGGTATCAAACAAAATGGCAAATGTGGCAGTTATACTCAAGTATACGGGCTATACATAGTTCTTGTTCTAAGACTACACCACTTAGTTCTTGAGCTGAACAAGTGACAACACTCAATTCTTGCATTGATCAAGTAACAACATTCAATTCTTGCATTGAACAAGCGATAGCATTCAGTTCTTCAATTGAACAAGTGATTATATTCAATTATTTTGAATTGAACAAGTGATGATACTCAAATCTCGAATTAAAGAAGTGATGATGTTCAACTCGCTTGATTTGAACAAGTGACAGCATTACACCACTCAGTTCTTGAATTAAACAAGTGAAAACACTTAATGATTGCATTGAGCAATCGATAACATTGAGTTCTTGAATTGAACAAGTGATAACATTCAGTTCTTGAATTGAACGAGTGACTACATTCAATTCTTTCAATTGAACAGTGATAACACTCGTCTCTTGAATTAAACAAGTGATAATATTCAACTCTCTTGAATTGAGCAAGTGATAACACTCAGTTCTTGAATTGAACAAGCGATAACATTCAACCCTTGACCTGAACAAGTGATAACATTCAGTTCTTGAATGAACAAAAGATAACACTCAGCTCTTGAATTGCATCCTGGTGTGCAGGCAACCCGCAAATCAGATTGGAATGTCCCGCTAATCAGTGTTGCCAACAGAACAAGCAAGCAAAAGTTTTTCAATTGAACAAGTGATAACATTAAGTTGTTGAGGTGTACAAGTGCTAACACTCAACTCTTTTAAATTGAAAAAGTAATAACTTGAACTGAAACAGTGACAACATTCAATTCTTCAATTGAACAAGGAATAACATTCAACTCTCGACTTGAATAAGTGACAACACTCAGTTCTTGATTGAACAAAAGATAACGCTCAGCTTTTGAATTGAATAAGTGATCATATTCAACTCTCTTGAAGTTGAGTTCTTGAGTTGAATCAGTGATAACTTATTTCTTGACTTGAACAAGTCTCGAGCAGATCTTGAATTAGGTTATAAACGAAAACAGCACACAATTATTTCGTCTTCAATTGAACAAATAACACTGAGCTCTTGATTGCATTCAATTCTTTTGAACTGAAAAAGTAATGGCGCTCAATTCTGGAATTAAAGATGTGATAATGTTCAATATTCTTGAATTGAGCAAGTGTTAACACCCAGCTCTTGAATTGAACAAATGATAACATTCAAATCTTGGCCTGAACAAGTGATAAATAAAAGGTAACACTCAGCTCTGGAATTGAACAGGTGATAGCATTCAACTCTCTTGAATTCAGCGTATGATAACACTTAGTTCTTGAGTTGAATCAGTGATAACTCAATTCCCAATTGAATTGAACGAGTTTTGAGCAAGTCTTGAATTAGATCAACGTGAAATGTCACTTAGAATTGTCACGCTAGGCTATAAACAAAAATACCGTACAACTGTTTGATCTTGAAGTGAACAGCTTCTGAATTGAACAAATGATTACATTCAATTCAACTAAGTTCTTGAATGAACAAAGAATTGAACAAGTGATACTATGTATTCGAGTCTCTTGTATGAAGCAAATGATAACACTTGGTCCTTGAGTTGAATCACTGATAACTCAATTGTTGAATTGAACAAGTCTTGAGCAGGTCTTGAATTAGATCAACGCAAAGTACCACTTTGGGTTATGTCACGTTAGATTATAAACAAAAACAGCACGTTTGATCTTGAATTGAATAAGTGATAACAACATTCAATTATATTGAAGTGAAAAAGTGACGACACTTGAATATGCGACGGCACTGCAACACTTAGTTCTTGAACTGAACAAGTGACAACACTCAATTCTTGCGTTGAACAAGCGATAACATTCAACTCTTAACTTGAACAAGTGATAACACAGTTCCCGAATGAACAAAAGATAACGCTCAGCTCTTGAATTGATAACACTAACTTCTTGAATTGAATCAGTGACAACGCTTAATCCTTGAATTGAACAAGTCTCGAGGAGCTCATTTTAGGTTATGTCACGTTGTCAGGTTATTAGAAAAACATCACGAGACTGTTTTGAAAACTGTCATCCATCGAACGTCAAACGGTTTGGGAAGTCGCTCTTCTTTCAACCGAAATCAACTTGATGAATTTTTTTAAATTGAACACTAGTAAGTTCGTAGAAATACCGAAGTGAGTAGAAGACCAGAGGAGCTGAGATTAGATTAACGATCGACCTCTGAAAAAAAAGAAGGGTTTAGGACACCCTGCACATACGAAGCCTACACGTGTCACCTTCAGTGATAGTGACAAAAAATATAAAGTAGATTCCCCACGGAAAAGTGAACTCCTTAGCTTGTAAGTGCTTCATGAAAATATTGAGAAAAGTAGAAGTAGATCGGAGAAAAAAGAAACAATATTTTTTACCCACTCTCGTAACTCCCTTGTTATTCACTTTTGGAAAAAAAATTATACGAAAAGGTGACCTTATTTTTTGATGTACTTACACGTACCGATAAAAACGGGAGACGATTTTGAATCACCCTGTATATATGAAACTTGCATATACAGGATGAGAGGGCCTTTCCGGTGCCAAATAACCCAAGGAACGTTTTCGTCGCAAATTCTCGGGTAAATACGTAAAAAGTAAAAAACTAGGGACGAAATACTGAAAGCCACCCCCTCAAATTACCCCTTAAGAATGAGCGAGGATCCGACAAATACATATTAATTGAACAGATGGCGCCACTTTCATTCATTTTCCAACGGTTCGAGGCGGTTCTCTTTGTTTCTTCTTTTATTATTTATTTTTATTTATTTTTCTTTTGTCTTAGTTCTATTTTGAATTAATCTGACACACTTTCTTCGTTAGAAATATTGTGTTTATATGTTCCAGCTCTACAGGACCTATGGCTCTTGAGTTAGAATCTTTTTAACATTTCTTCCTGTTCTTTGCCAATTATGTACCCCAGTTTCCGCAGGTCCTTCTTTAAAGTATCTAGCCATTTGGTTCTAGGTCGCCCTCCATCTCCTCCCATTAGTGCTTTCTTGACTAGGCTATCTGATATCTGTTGATTCACATTATTGCTAACCACCTAACTAACGCTTTGCTTTCTTATGAGTTTCTTTTCAATAGTTGTTCCTCAGTTTTGACTCCTCCGTGAATTCTACTTAGTTTTTCCTTTTTCCATCTAAGCAGTTTATCCTCTTCTTTCTTTTTTGTGACTCAAAAACTGTCCTTGTTACTCTAAATTCTTTGTCTGTCCGATTTTACTTATCTACTATGGTTCCTAGATGCTGTTTTCTTTTACTTGCTCTGCCTTACTGCCTTGGGCATAAATTTGTTGGGTTTCCTCCTTTTACCTTTCTTTTGCCTTTACGCCTTACATTTTTAGCTGCCTTTTGACTACGGTACGTAATGCATCTCAATCTTCTCATCACAATATTTCCAATCCTTTTTTATCCTTCATTTTTTGACTTCAATTTTCTTGTGTTGCCATGTTCTTATATCATCATTATTATGGTAATGTGAGGGCCGGGTGGATAGAAATGATAAAAGAAAGGGGATGAATTATCCTTTACTTTCAACTTTATCAGTTTTGCAAGGTCTCGTCGAGACACTATGCTCCTCTGATATCACGACGAGAGTGAGAGAGAAGTTCTCTCACTACTTCCAACTTTACATCTTATAGCGTTTTCCACTGGCTGCACTAGTGGACATTCAGTGCATCTTCATCTCTTACTATTACATGAGGTTAAAGTGAGATGACAATATAACGAGTGCGCAGTAGTGCAGCCACCTTACAAAAATAATTACAAAAAATTTCACTTCTTCTTCTCCTTACTCTTTTACCAAAATTTTAATCAAACCTAAAAGACCCAGGTAGCAGTTGCTTTGTTTGTGGGTTTCTGGTTCGAGCTTAAATTAGCCAGATATTGCTCTGAATGCCCCCTTTATATGGAATGAGATTTTAGCCCTTGCCCGCCACTACATATATATATTTTTCGAGATTGTCTAAATTTTTGGTCGTTCTTTCTTTTATATGAACTTTAGTCGTAAATAAAAGAAAGAAGTATGTATAAGTATATAAGTAACAACAATTACACATCAATTAAGGAGTTTGGCATAAAGCGAAATTCTAAACAGCATTAAAACAATAACTCAAAGTCATGTAACAATGAAGACAATTTTAAGAAAGAACAAAAATGAATACTTGTAATGATTCAGTTAAATTTTATTAAATAGCATGATTTAGACAATTGTAAAATGTAAATGTAATTTAAGAACGATATCGTACAGTGCAAACCAAATTCAAAATGAACCTTACAAATCAAATAAGGCAGTTGTTAGTTTCTAATAACATAACTAATCGGCAAATGAATTAATGTTTTCTCACCCAAACCATGGTACTGGATACAGAGAGGCGGACGGATTTTCGAAGTTTGACCGCGCACTATCACATTCGGTGAACGCTGATTACGCCTTCGGACTCTGGTGATATTCACGAGCAAACAACTACTAGTTGTATGACACCTATCGTAAAACTCAGTCGCCTTTTATTTCGTTTGATATCGGAAATTTCGATTACGAAGAATCTTGCATGAGCCATCGTGATTTCCTCCTCCCAAGTCGTAAATGTTCGGGTAGGTGCCCTACACCCGAGTTTCAAATATCAGCTTGATAGCTTAAAGGACCCGGAAGATATTGCCAAAAAACAATATTTTCCATCTCCTCTCGTAACTCCCTTATCATTCACTTTCGGAAAAAAATTTGTACGAAAAGGTGACTATTTTTTGACGTACCAATAAAAACGGGAGACTATTTTGAATCACCCTGTGTATATGTAGCTTGCCTATACAGGGTGAAGGGGCCTTTCTGATCCTAAATAATCTAAGGAATATTACAAAAATGAATTTTGCGAAATTTTTTGAATTTCGTGCCTCTACTGGCAGCCCATTGGCAAATTAAAGAAAAGAAAAACAAACAAATGACGATTCTGGCAATAAAAAAAAGTGCAGACGAATTAAAACCCAAACAAATAAGAATGAATCTGCCAGTTCGTGAGAATTTCTTTTGTAGGTTTTAATTGAATTTCGTGCTATTTTACACGTCCCAGTTCATTTGTTTTTCACTCTGCCGGCCTATTGAAGAATTAAAAAAAAAAAAAAACAAGTGACGATCCAAATATGTATTAAATGTTGAATTTAAATCGAAACAAAAATGAATTACTTTAAAGCAGAGTAATATTTTTGAATTTCGCGCTATTTTACACTTCGCAATTCATTTGTTTTTCACTCTACTAGTCTGTTGGCGAATTCAGAAAAAAAAAAAACAAGTGACGATCCAGACACTAAATATTTCAAATGAGATTAAAAATGAAACAAAAATGAATTATTTTAAAGTTGAGAAATTTTTTGAAGACTGAGTTTTGCGCTAGTTTACGCATCGCAATTCATTTGTTTTTCACTCTACTGGTCTATTGGCGAATTCAGAAAAAAAAACAAGTGACGATCCACGCATTAAATATTTCAAATGAATTTAAAATCGAAACAAAAATGAAATATTTTAAAGTTGCGAATTTTTTTTGAAGACTTTGGGTTTTGCGCTAGTTTACGCATCGTAGTTCATTTGTTTTTCACTCTACTGGTCTATTGGCGAATTCAGAAAAATAACAAGTGACGATTCAGATATTAAATATTCCAAATGAATTTAAAACTGAAATGAATCATTTTAAAGGTGAGAAATTTTATTGAATTTCGTGCTGTTTTTTAAACTTCGCAGTTCATTTGCTTTTCACTCTACTGGTCCTTTGGCGAATTAAGAAAAAAACAAGTGAAGATCCAAGTATTAAACGTTTCAAATGAATTCGAATTGAAACAAAGCTGAATTACTCTGAAGTCGAGAAACGTTCTTGAAGATTTCAGTTGAATTTCGCGCTGTTTTACAACGTCGCAGTTCATTTGTTTCTCACTCTACTGGCCCATTGGCTCTGACAAATTAAAAAAAAGAAAAGAAACAAGTGACTGTTCAAATATTAAACGTTTCAAATGAATTTAAAATTAAAAGAAAACTGAATCACTCTAAACCTGTCATCTTTTGAGAATTTTCTTGAATTTCGCACTATTCTACAAATCGCAGTTCATTTGTTTTTCACTCTACTGGCCTACCGCCAAATAAAAAAAAAACAAGTGACGGTTCAGGTATTGAAAAGAAGTGCAGACGAATTAAAATTGAAACAAAAATGAATTATTTGCGAGCTGCAATTTTTAGTAGGTTTCAATTGAATTTCGCGCGATTTTCACATCTTAATTCGTTTGTTTTTCACATTAACTGACCTACTGGCAAGGCAAATTAAAAAAAAAAGTGACGACCTAGGTTTGAAAATTTCAGACGAATTAAAATTGAATGAATTATTTAGAAGCTGCCATCTCCTGAGAACTTTGCGTAGGTTTTGATTGAATTTCGCGCTTTAAAAATCGCAGTTCGTTTGTTTTTCATTCCATTGACAAATTAAAACAAAAACAAAACAAAAACAAAAGACGATCTAGGAATTAAAAATTCCAAACGAATTAAAACTGAAACGAAAATGAATTGTTTTGAAAATATTTTCTAGCTGAGTTTTAATTGATTTGCGTGTTATTTTACACATCGTAGTTCATTTGTTTTTCGTCCTACTGACGAGTTAAGGAAAAAAACGAAAACCGATGACGATGCAGGACTTAAAAGCGTGAAATGAATTAAAAATGAAACTTAGCTTGAATTATTTTAAAATCGTCATCCTTGGAATTATTTTTTAAAGATTTTAGCTGAAGTTCTCGTCATCGTATTTCAAGTGTTTTTACCCTATCGACAAATCGAAAAAAAAAGGAAACAAGTGACGAGGCAGTAATTAGAAATTTCAAATTAAAGCAGAACAAAAATGAATTACTTTAAAGTCGTTTATAAATGTGAATTATTTATAGTTCTTAACTTTTGACAGCTCTTTTTTTGAAGATTTGTCTATACCTTAGTTCAATTGTTTTCTCTACTAGCGAATTAAGTAAAAAAAGAACAAGTAACGAACCAGGAATTTGAAATACTAAACGAATTAAAATTGAAGCAGCACTTCTTATTTTTTTTAATCCTTTTAGAAACTTAATTGAATTTGGCGCTGTTTTTCACATCGTGGTTCAATTGTTTTCCACTCTACTGACGAATTGGGAAGAAAAAAAAACACGAGTGACTATCCAGAAAATAAAAATTTCAAACGAATTAAAATCGAAACAAAAATGAATTGTGCTAAACCTTCTGAGAATTTTTAACAGATTTTATTTGAATTTCGCGCTATTTTCCACATCGCATTTTTTTCTACTTTACCAGCGAATTTAGTAAAAACAAGTGACGATCTAGGAATTAAAATTAAAACAAAAATGAATTGCTCGAAGTGTTGCAGTGTTTTTTGAGAATTTTTTAAAAAAATTCGCGCTGCCTTACACATCGCAGTTCATTTGTTTTTCATTCTGCTGGCGAATGAAGAAAAAACAAGTGACGATCCGGAAACAAATTTAAAATGTAAGGCAATTAAAATTGAAGTGAAAATTATTTTAAAGTTGTCACCCGCGTCAGAGAATGTTTTCGAAGATTGAATTTCGCGCTATTTTACCTATCGCATTTCTTTTGTTTTTCATTTTACTGGTCCAATGGAAAATTAAAAATACTTTACACAAATTAAGAAAACGAAAAATAAAAAAAGCAAATAACGATCTAGGAATAAAAAATATGTTTTAAAGTCATCTCTCGAAATTTTTTCGTCGCAAATTCTCGACTAAATATGTAAAAAATAAATAACTGGGGACGAAATACTGAAAGTCACCCCCTCAAACTACTCCTTAGGAAGGAGCGGGGATCCGACAAATACGTTGTAAATGCGCGGGTGGGTGCCCTACACCCGAATTTCAAATATCAACTTAATAACTTAAAGGATCTCGAAGATATTGCAAAAGAATTCAGATTTGACACTAATGACAGTGACGGTCTCGTGTGAGTGTTGTCAAGTCTGAGGCCGTGCCTATAAATGTATTACCAACTTATTGTAGGCAGTGGAAAATGTTTACGTTGAAACTTTCAAAACGTTAACCTACCCACTATATACAGTTGATCGTGGTTTACATGCTTGCCCTCTTTCGAATTCAAAACGAATCGAACGCGTCGCTTCCTTTTCGGACCGTATCATTAAGCCGAGAGAGAAACTCGGAATCACTGGAGTATAAAGCTTCCTTATTGGATGAAATTAGCGGTATTGTGCGCGAGCCCCAATCTTCGAGTCCTCTTCGCCAACGATAATTATTTTCAAACCGAACACCTGCCTCAGCAAACCGATAGATAAGCGATCGATCTTCTCGGACACCTGCGTGCGAAACGGGTTAGTCAAGACCCGACTTATATTTTCCGCCCATCAAAACGTCGTCCCTTTCGAAACGAGAGCCGAGGGGCTTTCCCTTGGACCGTCATCGTGTAGAAAGCGATTTCGTCCGGTCTACTTTGCGTACGCGTGAAAATCGGGCCAATTTCACCTCGAGATCCTATGAACCGCCAAGCGATAAGAAAACGTGTCGACGCAGATGTGCGCTCGCCGATAAAGGCGAAGTGGGTTCACGAATAACCTCCTTTAAGCCGAACGCCGATCGAGATTGAGCTTGGCTGGTTAACATCCATTTGCCGTATTTGTACCGAGGAACTAGGTTGCGAAAAGAAGAGAATTCCGCAACGTCACTTTAAAAACAAGACACCCTGTGTCTGTGTATACACGTTTTATTTTAAAATCATAATCAACGACGTCAACTTATCATTGATGCATCACGTGAAATACCCAAAAAGGAGTTCGAAATTAAATTTCGATGATATACAGGTGTTCCCACTTATTGGATGGAAAAATCATAGTTCATTTGCATTACATAACTGCGGGTGAAAGTAGTATTTTCTTTCTATGTCGATCAATGAAAAGGGTAGAAGACATCCTCCTCATGGACACCTCGACGTAGGGATGTTCCGATACAGTAAAAAGTATCGATACTTCGTATCGATTTCGGATCGTAACAATAGGATCGATCCGTTCACGTATCGCAGTAAGTAGTATCGATATTGGGATCGATCCTCGACCGATCCGCAATATAAAAAAGGATCAATTTATTACTTTTCTATGTACTATGTAAATTCCGAAATCAATGATACCACGGAATAAATTTTTTTGTAAACGTTATTTTTTTTTAATTATGTGCCTGTCCGAGCAATTTGAGTTAAGAATACAATGTAACCTCCGCCTGCAAAAACCTGCATTGAAATACCGGGCCGGTGGCCAGATGTATAAAACCGTTCAATCAACGATAAAACTTCTTCAAATTAGCAGATGCCGGTTCCTCTTCTACTGACTCTTTACAAAAATCGTTAATATCATTAATAACTCTGGCACAAGCTAGTTTATTATTAAAATGGATTTTTTTGAAACGCGGGTCCAGTATAGTGGAAGTGGCTAATATCGCAACTTGTTCTATAAACCCAAACCGTCTTTGCAGTTCGTTTAATGTATCCTTCTTAAACGCAATAATAACTTCACTTGTGGATGTTAAATTTTTTAAATTTTGTATTAAACAATTTACAATCGATATGATTTTACTAGCTGTGAGGTATTGTTCTCCGCAAATTTCTCTTGAAACAGCTTCAATTGGAGCTAAAACCGAAATTACCTGTTTTGCTAGTATCAGTTCTGCGGCATCAATCATTCCAGGAGATTTAGGATGTTGTAGTAAAATTGGTGCTATATATGACGATAATTTTAAAAATCTTTCGATCATATACGAGTTGGAACTGACTGAATTAATTTTACAACACTCCCTGCCTTTTGGGCTTTTCGTAATTCATCCGCAGCAACAGCACTGTGTTTAAAATATGAAACAATATTTTTTATTTTGTCAATAAGACTTTTAATTGAATCATTATCAGTTACGATCTTCGACGCAACTAAATCAAGTGTATGTGCGAAGCATGGCAAATGAACATTTTTACCAAAAATGTCGCACACTGCCTTCACTATATTTTTTCCATTATCTGTAACAACAGCTGTAACTTTGGTTTGAGGAATATTCCATTCCAAGCAAAGTGTATATATTACTTCCTTAATATATTCACTAGTGTGTCTTTCTTGTAGCTCTTGTACTCCTATCACAACTGAATGAAGCTGACCTTCTAAGTAAAAATGACATGTTAAACTTAAGTAACTTCTGGTGTTCATCGTTTCAGTCCATATATCTGTTGTGAGAGTAAAATTTTCTACCTGTCCTAATTTTTGTTTCATCAATTGAGCGAAAACATCGTATTTCTCATCAACAAATTTAGTTATGCTTTTCCTGCTCGGAATTTTATACAGTGGGGCTACAATGTGCATGAAGTATTTAAATCCTTCTTTCTCAGTAGTAGCTAAGGGTAAATTGTCCTTAGCTATCATGTAAAGTATCCCATTTGTAATTTTGCTACCTTTCGATCCGCTGCCTGCAAAAATTATTACGTTCTGGTATTAATATGTATTAAACTTTTATCACTTAAGGCCCAGTTGTACAATTTCAGCTTAACTTTAAGCCAAAGCTTAAACCCCTAACAACAATTGTTGAGATTATCGTTGTTAGGGGTTTAAGCTTCAGCTTAAATTTAAACTGGCATTGCACAATTGGGCCTTAGTACAATCTAGTTCAATTAAATTAAAATTCAACATATTATGAAAAATATAATGTTTTTACAAAAAGTAATATAGATAAAATATGTTACGCGCTATCTTTGCGTAAGTAATGTTGGTCGGCGGAATTGCAGTGGAGTTGTCGAGCTACTCTTCTTCTGATGAAGCCCCAATTAGGACCGAAATAGCTATGCAGAGGATGCTCGAGGGCCCCATTGCAATCCACCCGACTTGCAGCAAAATTTTGTAATATATTTTGATTAGATAAAATTAAGTAAATTGAATTAAAACATTTATAATTTTTTTTAAATTTACCAGAGAAGGATTGAATGCTTGCAAAACTGTCTTTTATAGTTGGTTGGTTAGAATAAGAGGATGGTGCCTCGGATGGTTCTACCGTGGCAGATGTGGTAACAGATATAACTGAAACAGTGTCATCATCGTCGTCAATATCATAAGAGGTACTACTTGTGCCGGGTCTTGGATCATCTGAATTCACTGTTGGTTCAGCAAGCTGAAGATAAAATGGGCTGAATAAACGATTAAAAGTTACAATATTATTAGAAATGTACCTCGTTTGTTGTATCAGATGAATTTGATTTATCCAATCGGTACCGCGGGTGTCGTCTGGATAAATGTTTTTTTAAATTAGTGATATTTCCACTAGTTTTGACTTCGATGAAACAAAGTTTGCACTTGCCACCTTCACCAGTTCGAACAAACGCTTTCCAAACATCGCTTTTTGTTTTCGGCATTTTTGGTGTTAAAATATCCACCTTTACCAGTTCGAACAAACGCTTTCCAAACATCGCTTTTTGTTTTCGGCATTTTTGGTGTTAAAATATTTGACTTAACTTCCAATTTCAAAGCAAACACACTCACGTCCCACACCCCTCATACACTGTCTCAATGATACAGAAATCTACGATACGGTTAATACCCCTGGTTAATACCTCTATAATATTCAGCAACAGAGGTCGCAAAATCCAAATGATTCCACCTTAGCGATCCGACATTTGGCGATACTGGAGGAAAAAGTATCGACACACAATATATCGAAAGTGACCGTATCGATACAAAATATCGAGTATCGTATGATAAAATATCGATCCTCTAAGTATCGATACAGTATCGCCCATCCCTACCTCGACGGAATGAAGCGTCGTTCTTTAAACACATTTTCGAAGACCCACTAGTTTGATGACCACCATTCAATATTATGTAATAATGGTTAGCAATAAGCGCAGTTTCGTACACAAAGGAGAATCGATTTATCGTAAGTAATCGCAACTTAATCTACCGTAACAAAGAACTGGGATCATCATGCAAAATTCTTAGAAAAATCATCTGAGAAGTTTGATTGATTTGCTGAAGTCAGCCAGTGATAAATTGTTTTTTTTTTCTTTTAATGCTGATCGATATGTATGTGTGATCTACTCACATACGGATGCTGATGTACCTACCGGAGGTGGCAGGTGACCCCGAAAGCGGCCTACTAACTATTAGGGCCACATATCGGGGTCATCGGACGCGCGCAAGATGATCTCCCGTGACGATGCCGCCCGGTGACGGGGTGCGCTTCCACGACGTCGCGTCGTCCTACTCTCCGAATTGTCGGTGACCCACTTGTGTGGGTGGATCGCTCTCTTTGTTCACGATCTCGGAAGTAGGTTAGTGCAGTCGGCGGTGGGGCCCACTCCGACAACCGGCGGCTCGTTAAACACAGTCGTTCCTCGCAGTTCGGCGAGTGTGCATCGCGCACCTAGACATGTAGCGGCACGCGACTTCGAGAAGAACATGAGCCCCGCTTCATCGGGCGCGCTTGAGATCGAACGTTACGTCGGTGCGTGCTTAATTTCATCCCAACAAGGCAGACACAAAATCAAGATTAACAACTTGAGCCACCACCATGGAGGTGGCTACGCTCACCACCACCGGGTACACCATCAACCGCAACAGCAGCAGCAAAGATGTAGCTCCAGCGGAGATCAATGGGCCGGTGGTATGCCACTCATATCCTTCAACAACCCTCAAGGGTGGAGGCGTCAAGAAAACAATCCCCTGGCGAGGTTAGCCCAAGGCGCCCCCCTGATACTCTCCAACAGGTACAACCATCGCAGGAACAAACCGAAGCTCGTGGACAGTGCTAGCAAAAACAAACCGGAAAAGGACGGCGCAGCTGATACCGTGAGTGTTACCAGTGACGAAAGTTCCGGTTCCGCAAACTCGGAGAACTGTTTACCTCGCATCATCAAACCACGTAAGCGGCGGAAAAAAGATAGGAAACCCCCGCCGCACCTGCTTCGCCCCATCAGCCAAGACGGGTCGTTCTCCACGGACAGCGCCAGCCCAGACCTGGACTCTCCCTTCATCACCCTCATGCCTTACTTCTCGTACGTGCCCTACAAGACTTCTTCCCCCGAGGTTTTCACGGATCCGTGCGGGGACACCCCCAACTTGCATCATTCTTTCGAAGACATCCAGGATTTCGATGTGAACGGCAACCAAACCGAAAGCTCCTGCCAGTGTAGGTATTGCGACCCCACCGGACAGATCTGGGACATAGATCGCAGCTGTTACTCCCCGTATCTTACGTCCCCGACGCAGAACACGTTCCAGTACCCGCAAGAGCTCAGCAAGAGCTACTCGTCCTCTTCCATGTCCTCTTCCCTGGCGGAAAATATGTCTTCCTTGAGTTTGGACGAGGCCAGCCCGCGTTCTTCGAGGGACCTCGAGGTATCCACGGAGATCGTGACGTCGCTGAACGGGCACAGGGATCTGGAGATCAGGTTCTTCTCCCCCAGCAAGGGGGACCCTAGTGCCGTCGATAAGGACGACGCCGAAAACTGTGCGCGGAGTGAAAAAAATGCGAACGGTTTCGTCGCAGAAGAATGAACGCCGCCGCGCCTTTCTCTTCTACTATTTGTTGACCATGAAAACTGCGTGATCTCAGTCGTTGCAAGGCGAGAGCAGAGCGGGTCTCTATGTTTTCAGTGATTAAGGGCAATCGAGTTTAAATTTGAGCAGACCACGGCTGAAATGTCGCTTTATACGGAGAGATACAAAAATATTGGATGTGACGTAGCCGTCTACGAAATACCCCCCGGGCACGTTAATGTAAGTTGACATTGATTTAGAAAGGGCTATTCATGTTCAATAAGCAAAACGTAGCGACGCACTCGCCTATCGATTTACAAACTTGCAAGTATGAACCAGCAGTTGACACGCAGATTCTTTTAAAGTCACTAAACTAGGTAGCGCAAGTCATTACGAGTCGTTGCAGAAGTGAAATGAAATGCACCGCGTTCAATAGTTTTTGATCTCTCTGTATAACGACCGACCCCATGGTCTCCGGGGTAACTATAATTTTTTTTTTTGGGTTTTTTTTTTCGCCTCAAGTATTTATCCATCAGCCAGCGACTTCCGTATGTATCATTTTCGAACTTTATCCGCCTCTTTCTTGGTTTTTTCTTGCAGCGCATTAAAGTTCACTGGTGCATGCGGAAACCGGTCGTCCGGAAAAGTGAAAACGCGGACGACCGCCCCCCTTCCCCCCTTAATTTATTCGCTAAGTTTAATCATGTACATGTACGTACTTCCCCTGTGTGTAATAATGTTTTACTTTTTTTTTCCTTTTGAATATACGAGATTTTTGAAGCAGACTGTTTGTGTTTTGATGATGCGTTTCGCTTTCCGTTCAGGCCTGGGCTTAACGAGTTGACTTGAGAAATTTAGCTCAATTAATGCGGTGGCATTAATTATTCATCGCTTTCGTACCGTTTTAGCGGTAATAAACGCGCGATGGAGAGAAAGTTGTTGGCGCGGGTAATTACTTTTTGTCACTCGCGAGGTTTTTTTTTTTTATTTTTTGAACGGAAAACTAATTTTGTATTTAGCTTGCACGAATGCGTTCCGTTGTCGCGGCGGCAAATGCCACCGCGTAATTACACGATTGCAACGAGTCACGTGTACTTGTAAACATCGGTATTTCTGAGTTGGAAAAAACGCAGTAATTAATTATGTATTTGTATCTCGGTGGAAACGTGCGCAAGAGTTTTTCCCCGTCTCTTTTTCCCCTTGATCCTTGGAAAGCGCCGGGGGCTTTAGAAAAAAACGAACCGGGCAGGAGTTCCAAGTACGGACCTGTAAAGACGCCAATTCGTTGTTTTAGAAAACGATTCAAGTCTAGACGTTCGTAAATTGTGCTAAGTGATCGAAACGTAGCAGTTAATTTTAAGCAAAAGTATATAATAATATTTTCAAACGTTTGATTTTTGACATTTTGTTCGCACCTCCACATTCCAAATTCAAAAGAATTTTATATTAAAGAAAATATACAGGGATATTCACATAAACCGTTCGTTAAAAGTGTTCAAGGTTGCAGTTCACGTAGATATTTGAAACTTAAGGAGCAAGGGTTTTCCGTAGAGATATCTTTAAATAAAATAAAATTGTCTTTGTACCACTTCCGGTTGTACCGGAAGTCGCTATCAACTCGCTTATTTTAAATGGAATGCTATATTTTTTATCACGTTTTTGAATTCTACATGTAAAAATATGTTAAATTGCAATACATTTCCCTATCTCTAAAATGCATCATTTTTGAGATATTTTGAATTTTCTTAGAAATTTGGATTCTGCAATCTGATTTTCAAAAAATTATAACACAGCTATGATTGAAGCAATTTTATTTGTAATAGCTGATATTGTAGTTGAAGCTTTAAGGTTCTTAGAAATTCCATAAGCATAATCTGTTAAGCTACAGGGTGTCTACAACGCACCGCTCCCCTCGAAGATATTCAAACACAGAAAAATCCTTTTTTTCAAATGGAACGACCAATATTTTAATACACCATCGTATGTGGAATTAAATGCTGTGTCGAACTATACTAGCATTCCCTATACCTAACTTTAACAGTTTTTCAGTTATAAGATATTTTTGGTTTAATACATAAAAATTTACATTTATTAGGTTAAATGTTTCTAATTTTGTTGATATAGTTATGAAAACAACAAACAATTTCATTTAACGTTTCCTGTTACTACAAATTTTAAGCAAAAGCAAAAAATAGTTGAGAATCAAAATCAAAATTATTCAAACGCTGATATTTTAAATCTATTTTTTAAATTAATGAAGAATGATCTAAAATTGTTCAGAGCAGAGAATGTGTGTTCAATCAAATGTACCCCTCTTGTCTCCTATGAATAAAACACAGTTTGGAAAGTTTGAACCTAACTTTATACAATTTGGAAAAATAAAATGTACGAAGATCAGTAACAAATAACGAAGATAATTAGACAATGGTTTTAAAATACTTTCACGCTAATCCAGAGAATTGCAAACTAGCAGCTATTTTATTCTTCAATTTAAAGTAATGAAATTCATACTTTTTCGTTTTATAAGATCACAAGCGTCCTAAGAGAAGGATGATTAAAGAACTATTAAAATTTGTGAATTTCCACTTGCCAAATTCTATTTTCTTTGGTTGACTACAAAATTTGTAGTAACAGTAATCGTTGTTATAATTTCCATGCTATCTTAATAAAATTAAAAATATATGACCTATTGAAATTGTAATTTTCTATAAATTAAATCGAAAATGTTTCATAACTCAAAAACTGTTAAAGTTAGGTATAGGGAATGCTAGTACAGTTCGACGCAGCATTTGATTCCACATACAATGGTGCATTAAAATATCGGTCATTCCATTTGAAAAAAAGTATTTTTCTGTGCTTGAATATCTTCGAGTGGAGCAGTGCGTTTTAGACACCCTGTAGCTTAATAGATTATGCTGATGGAATTTTTAAGAACCTTAAAGCTTTAACTACAATATTAGCTATTACAAATAAAATTGCTTCAATCATAGCTGTGTTATAATTTTTTGAAAATCAGATTGCAGAATCCAAATTTCTAAGAAAATTCAAAATATCTCAAAAATGATGCACTTTAGAGATAGGGAAATGTATTGCAATTTAATATATTTTTACATGTAGAATTCAAAAACGTGATAAAAAATACAGCAAAACCCTTGCTCCTTAAATTTCAAATATCTACGTGAACTGCAACCTTGAAAACTTTTAACGAACGGTTTATGTGAATATCCCTGTAGACTGATGAAGAAATAAGAGAGGTTCGTAATTGCTACATATACAGGGTGTTTTTTTGGATAGATCGACAAAGAAAAATTGGTGAAGGAATCACAGAACATGAGACAAATTTTCTGTGCTTTAATTTGAACTTGACTTTTAAACGGAATTGACCCGAGCAGCTAAAATACGAACTCCAAATTACTTATACCGTACAAATTGTATACGATAAGGCCCCACTTTGTACCACCCGCTTTGACAGGTAAACAAATAAATCACTACAACACGAAAACAATTCAATTCAATTAATTACAATTTTATTGTAAGTAATGTTTATTCTCCTGGCCTTGTAATCAATCAGTAATTAATTAAATTAAAAAAAAACTGTTCCGAAGGAAAGGCAAAACAAACGAGTTTTAAAAAAAATACGAAATAATAAAATTTAAAAAACAAAGACAATCGATTTTGCAGCACAATTCAATCAATCAATAAATTTAAAAAAAAAACTGTCTGAAAGGTGTAATTTTTGTAAAAAAAAAAACGGCAACCAGCAAGTATTGATGAAGCAAAAAATAAAAAAAAAAAAAAACGGCATGGGGAAGAAGAATTTGAAAATAAATTAAGGTACGAACAGAAAACGTTCATTAGAAGCTGAATTATACATCAAAATGGATGAGGAGAAGTTCGATGGAGAAATGTGAGGACCGCACTTAAAAACAAAAGAAAAACAAAGCAAGGAAACAAAAGCAGAAGTAACTGAACGAATTATATTGATGGGGAATTTGGAGTGAAAGCTCTCCCTACGGACAGCTCTTATAAGCGGACGTCTCTCTTGACCGGACAATTTTTCTGGAACCAAAATTAAATTTATCTCCCTTAAAACTCTCTTATAAGCTGACAGCTTCTATAAGCGGACAAAAAAGATGGAACCGTCGGTGTCCACTTATGAGAGCTTTCACTATATTTAAAAAAGTCTCCTGATTAAAGAGTCTACTGAAGATGGCGAAAGCCGAAACTAGTCTAAATCTAAGCTCGCCAGAACAAACCAATAATAACAGTGACCAGTATCTAAGAAGTGTTAGGAGCATTAATAATGAAACAGTAAAAAGCAAAACAAAAGGAAGAGGAAAATAACAACCCGAAAGTAAAGAAGAGCAAGTAAGAGCAACAAATGAAAGAGAACGAAAGCAAACCAAGAAGAAGAAAAAACAATTTTGTGCTACACATTGAAGAGAAAAGTATTGATTTGAAGCGTAAGAAGAAATAGATAAGAAACCAGAAAGAGCAAGTAAATTTATTTAAAAATAAGCAATTTTACTTCTTTAACGCACGAGAGAACGGTCAAATTATTATCGATTCTGAATTTTTTTCTATCAAAAACGCAGCTGGGAACGATTCAAAAAAGGTCCCTCAGAGATCTACTTTCTTTGAAGATTTTTTTTTTTTGGGTATTTTTTATTAAAGTAATTTTTTTTGGAGACCGCAAACAATAAACCCCTGAGCTTTAAAGTGTAGCCGTTTTTTTGAATCAGCAGAATTTTATCACAATTTAACCAAACAAAAACTAGATTGTTTCAAACTATTGATTAATAAAAAATAAATTGCTTCTAATATAGGTAGTAGGTGCTTGAAACAGTGAAGGCTTATAAAAACACGAATTTTTAAATCAAACTGATTTAATACATGATATCTTTTGATTGGAGTGAAAGAGACTAATTTCCATTCACGCAAAAAGAGATCGCTAGCTGTTTGTGGTGGAACAAAAGCTTTTTGCAAACGAATATAAACCACCAAGCTTTCCGTACTATTCATCCATTGATTAATAGTGTCGCGTTAAAAAAGAAAACTATAGTAATTAAATTTATAATTAAGATTACGTGAATGTCTTTTAATTACTTTTATTTATTTTAATTTTAATTTTACTTAGGGGCTCGAAGAGTCACTCGCTTGGCTTTGTCTTTTTCGGGCACTTGACTTCATATGCTGTCACTGCTACCTTAACTAATACCTTCACACTAATACCTGCGGGTCGGTCTCTTATCTCTTATACATTTTTTAAATCTACGTCACAATTGGTTCTTCCGTTCTGGTGGCTGGGGGTTCGGTCCAAAGTACAAAGTTCTACAGGTGTCAGCATCAATTAACCCTTGCCAAATTTGTTTTCTTAAAACGTTCTAATTGCTTCAATCTTAACTGGCATATGTAAACAACACGCTTACATTCCGCAGAGCTTGCATTTCTACGTAAGTGGAATGTGAGCATGTGTAACGCGGCTGTCCTACTATCTGTCAATGCTGATCCTGCATAAATTTTATTGTAAGTAATGTTTATTCTCCTGGCCTTGTAATCAATCGGTTTTCTTTTTATGACAATTATTCGAGTATATTGTAGACGTAACAAAATGCAAACACAAAGTTTCCGTCGATGCCGAAAGATGACGTTCCTGTAAATCTGTTTGACTCTTTACATTTCAGATGTTTCGTTCTCGTTCTTTTTCTGTTTATAAAAATTAAGTTTTGTTGACAAATAAAAATAAACACGCACACAAAGGTTCAATCCGCATCAACAGATGGCGCTCCATTTCCTACAAATCTGTTGGAATATGCGTTCAGGTCATGAAAATTTATTGTAAGACAAGGAAACAAAAGCGTTTAAGCCTCTCTCTTAGTTCAAGGATGAGTTTTTAGTAAAAAAAAAAAAGAATTGTGCTGTAAACAAAACAGAAAAAAATCGTTTTTCAGATAAGAGTGAAGGATGTACACTAGTTCCGAAACATAAAGTGACAGCGGCATCTGTCCGTTGGATGCAAAATCTTCTCATTAACAATTAACCTTCAAAGTTTGAGTTGCAAAACGCCACCTTTTAGTCAAGAGCCAAAGTTTATGCATTTTGTACTTCGTTAGAGCAATTGATTTCATATTTTATTTTACGTTACGCTTTATAACACACAAAATTGTCTTTTATGCAAGCAAGTAAACATTGTTATTCCATGTCATAAAAAGAAAGTGAGTTTAGAATCAAGATGTCATAGGAAGAAATTAAATGTACCTACACATGGCGACAAGTGCACCAGTTTATTGCACACGTTATCTTTGCTTGTGGGTGTACAGTCAGCAAATGATAATCGGTAACTTTTCTTTAGAGTCGGTGATGCCCCGAAGATCCACGTTTTCTCCGGCGATCCTTCAACGGTGAATGCATTCAGATGGGGACGGGATAATCGCGAAACGGCCGCGGGCGTAAGCTAGGGGGAGCCCCCTGGAAATCGCTCGTTAACCGTTAATGATTGGCTAGAAACAGCGGTCGTGTGTGTGTGTTTCCTAAAAACAGTTAAGTCGGTACGGTACGTCTCGGACCTGGGGCTGAAGTTGTTATGTAAATCCACGGTTTACCGCATTGCGAAAGATGAGGCGAGCGCAAATTGCGGCGAATTACGTTACGTAATGAGAGCGGACAAGCGAACAGGTTCGCAGAATTTTCCAACCGTTAAAATTACCATCGTACATGGCGGCCGAAAGAATTATTGATGTAGTGTGAACACGGCTTTATTTTTGGTTGATTGACACTCGACAATCTTTTTCTTATGTTCGACACTGAACGTGTAATTATAACCCCTCAATTATTTTTGCAGAAAAAAAAAACTCGATAAATTCAGCAAGATGATATCACGGAGGAATGGACAAAATGAACGCTACGCTTAATTAATTGTTTAATTAAATGCAAAAAAAGGAACGTTTGTGCAAGCGTGGAACGCGCTTGTTTGCTTATTTATTGTTGTTTTTCCGCACGTAGGGACGCCCCTCGAAGGTTATTTATTTATTCGCCGATTATTACTGCAAACAGTGAATATTGGTTTTGCTCCAACGCCATGCAAAAAAAATGAGATGTTATCATTCGCATTGTATCGAAAAATAGACGGGAAATTAAAGGCTGCGTTCTTCGAGGCGAACGCAATCGGTTCTTTAATTAAATTGAAGAAATAAAACGGTTTTGAAAGGAACTTTTGTTTTCTGAAACGAATAAGTTTCGCTTGAATTAAATTATTTATCAGTTGTTGTCTAATTGGGGATTTTTCTGTTTTTTTTTTTTTAACTAGGAAGAATAGAACGCGCGTCGCTCGCTTCCTAATAAATCATTTAATTAAAATTAAAAATTCATTTTAAAACATAAAATAACTAAAAGAAAAATCATGTTTAATTAATTAAGATCAAAATCCAGAACACTGACAAACAAAATGAGGAAAAACAAGAAAGGAGGGAAAGTAAAAGCTAATCGGCCGAAAAAAATGTAAAAAATAAAGAGAAGAAACAAATGAAGAAGGCTTCAATATTTAGTTTAATTAGAAAATGAGTTTTTGTTCTGTTAAATCTGAAAAAGAAAAAAAATAGCTACAAACTTCATACACTTGTCAGCACGTGACTGACGTCAAATTGTTGCCAACTGCTTCGGAGTGCCACTCTTTAAAAAGGAAAAAAAAAAACAAGTGCAATTCTTTTAATAGAAAAACCATAAACGCAATTTGTTTTTTTATAAAATGAAGGACAAAATCTTGAAAACTTGTAAATGTCGACAATTGATGCGAACAATGGAAATCAGAGAAAGTTTGTATTCTGTTAAATCTGATAAACAAAAACCGAACACGGAAACAGAAAAGGGGGGGAATTGGGATTCAATTATTCATCAATAAAGTAACACGTAATGTCATCGATTATATTTCTTTTTCTTTTAAGAAACAGAACTTTTTTTTTCTTTTTTCAAATTCGATCCTAAAGCCGTGACCTTTAGCGATTAGCAGCCGGTTTCGTGCAGCCGTCAATACGTAAATTATTACCAACTGCTTCAGAGTGCCACTCTTTAAAAAGAAAATAATTCATTAATGCAAAATTTGAAAAAATCTAGGCGACTTCATGCGACTGTCACAACTCGTAACTAACTTCAAGTTGTTACCAACTGCTTCAGAGTGCCACTCTCTAAGAAGGAAAATAGTTATTTGTTATACAAAATGGTAAAATTATTCTTTATCGATGAGCGAAAACGATTAATTAATTCTCACGAGTCGATAATTAAATTTTACCGTCGTGTGTAACATTTTATTTTTTTCTATAGCGAACGTTAAAGACAGAGAAATAAAGAGAGCAATCACGTCTCAAAATCGCGTTGTATAATCATGATCCCAGTAACTAGTGTGGGTTGTTGCTATGGTTAATACGAAAATTGTTACTTTACCTACCGTTGCTGTATCGACTGTTTTCAGTTAGACAAAGCACATTTTAACGTTCGCTATAGAAAAAAATTCATTAATGCAAAATCTGAAAAAATCACTTCATGCGACTGCCACAGCTCGTAGCTAACTTCAAGTTGTTACCATCTGCCTCATAGTGTTGTTCTTTCAGTCACTGAGAAAAGAAACCTGTAAACATTAAACTTGTGTTTCTTTCTTGAAAAAGTTGTACTTAATTAAATTTTTGTTCTGAAATCTGGCACAGTTCTGAAGGCAACTGAAAGAAACAAAAGCTGATCCAACGAAAGAAGAACTTGAAAGATCTAGGCGACTTCATGCGACTGTCAGCTCGTAACTAACTTCAAGTTGTCATCAACTGCTTCGGAGCAGGGTTGGAAAGTTTAAAACATGTTTAAAACACCCAATTAAAAACAAACCCTTTGTTTAAAACAAAGAGTTTGTTTTTAATTGGGTTTTAAACATGTTTTTTTAACTTGATGTTTTAAATTCATTTTTGTGGTTTTAAGCGTAGAAGAAACACTTCTGATGTAAGTGTTTTGTATTATTGATACATATAATATGTATTTAATAATAAAAAATTAGTTGTCTTATTGAGGGCCAGTTTGATAATGGAATTTAAAAGAGACTTTAAAATTAAAGTCACATTCGTGTAAACATCTTTCAGCACATATAATTTAATTATTATTGTAAATTAGATGTACAGTATATAAATATACTTGGTGGTCTAATAATCAAAATAAATAACTATAAAATTATCTGAACTGATGGTTGAGCACACCAACACACCCCTCGTACCTTTGACCAATGTTGACACGTTGCCTTTAAATACCCAAACCACCACTGTCAAATTTCATAATTCGAATCATTATGTCAACGACTTATTCACTTAGCCTCCCAAACTCATACATGAGTTCCATCCCCCGATTCTGAACTTATCTAAGACAGTTTTTACGGTTGAGGAAAAGGAATTATTATGTTTAGGTTTACAGTTTGTACCTCTGAGTCGTCCCTCTCATAATTCCCTGAAGAACTTAGTTATACACGTCGAGAATCTAATGTCTCATTCCAAAATTCAAAATAAACAAGTAGCTTATCAAGAAATTTCACATATAATCAACTCTGCTTCGAATAATAGAAACAAAGCCGCCTTTCATCACCACCCCCGCAATAATATTATTAAGAGTCTACAAAATAAGATTTCAGGCAACGAACTTGTAGTTTCTAAGGGCCAGTCGATTATCATCTTAGATAGACCCACATATTGCGATAAAGTTGAAGACTTTTTAAATAACAATGGTTTCGTCCCGTTAAATCATAACCCTTATTGCCTAAAACTTAACAAGTTTCTCAATGACATCTCAGGCAACCCTTTCATTAAAATTAACAGGCTCAAAGCAATGAACCCTATGATACCTAGGTTATATGGACTCCCCAAATCTCATAAACAGGGCTGCCCCATTAGACCTGTTGTCTCCTTCAGTGGCTCTCCTGCTTACAATTCAGCAAAATTTTTAACTAGCGCTCTTAGGGAACACCTTAATATTAATTTTGAATACACCATCAATAATACGCAAGACCTTATCAACAAACTTTATTCTCTTAAAATTTCAGATACTAGTCTTTTAATATCTTTGGATGTCAGCAATCTTTTCACTTCAATTCCTTCCTCAGAATGCATCAACATAGTCAATAATCTAATTAATGTTTCTAATTTATCAGACAATGAAGCCTTACAAACTTTGTTAAAAATGACTTTAGAACAAACTTTCTTTATTTTCAATAACAAATGTTACTCTCAGGTGGATGGTTTAGCGATGGGATGCAACCTCTCTCCCCTCTTGGCCGATTTGTTTCTGAAGGAGTTGGAATAACGTTTCTTTAACTCCGATAGTACTGTCAAACAGTTCGTTAAATCGTATAGCCGTTATGTTGATGACATCTTCCTTATTTTTGATGGCCCTTTATCCGCGCTTGATACCCTGCTGTCAGAGTTCAATAGTTTGCATCCCAACATCAAGTTTACCCTAGAAATAGAAAATGAAGCCACTAAATCTATTAACTTCTTAGACCTTACCATCACTAGGTTAACTGATACTTTATAATTCCGTATTTACAGGAAACCCACATCTTCTCATGCTTGCATAAATTACAGTTCGTCCCACCCCATTGAGCACAAGTTTGCAGCATTCCGGTCCTTTTTTCATAGAGCCCTGTCCGTCCCTATGTCTCGAGCAGATTTCAGGGCAGAAATCAGCACCATCTTACAAATAGCTTTCTTGAATGATTTTCCACTCAAACCCATCTTTAATCTCTTTAACAAACTTAAGAACAAATTTCTGAATAATATTATATACCCCAGTTCCCAGTCTACTAATAATGACAACCAATATTATGTTTCTTTACCGTATGTTGGCATGGTATCCATCAAGCTGAAAAAATACCTTCAGTCACTCGGTTTTAAAGTTTCTTTGAAACCCCAACATAACCTTAAACATTTCTTCTCACATTGTAAAGATCCGATAGAACCTACTTCACGAAGCGGAGTCTATGAATTAACTTGTGACTCTTGCTCTGCCGTTTACATTGGACAGACGGGTAGAAACTTTCAAACAAGAATCAAAGAACATATTCGATCCTTTAGGTTAGGAAAACAAGACTCTACTTTTGCTACCCATCTTAATGACAACTCCCACACTTTTAATCCGGATTCCAACGTTAAAATATTACATTACCTACCTAAAGGTAACATCCTTAACATAGCCGAGAATTTGGAAATTTTTCTTCGCGGTTCGTCAACCCCCAACATGTTGCTTAATGACCAAACTGTGTCAACCAATACCAACTTTTTCAAATCTGTCAATTGGAACTGGTAACCCTGCTGACAGATCCCTCGCTAGGGTTTTTAGTTTTAGTTAGCTTTTAGTGTTTTTAAACTCTGTAATTTTATATTTGTGCCGGGGCAACCTCATGGAATGCTGATTGTAAGCTTTCTTTCATTTTCTTTAATTTGTGCGACATCCTTTTACTTTTTTAGAATTCTTCCACTTGATAATGCCAGTTGTGGCGAAACCGGTTGTGGAATAAAGTTATTCTTGCTAGTTGACTCAGCTTTTCTTTCACTTCAACTATAAAATTATTAACAATACATAAAATTTGCTTTTAGAAAGTTGCATCTTAACTATTACTTTCTTTACACATTTCCTATTAATTTTATCAAATTTATTTCATTTAAATTATTTCATTCTTGAATTGTTCTAGGAAAAAAGAAAATTTATGAATATTTGTTTTCGAAAATGGTATTTTATATGTAAATTTATGATATTTTCTAGTACTTGAATCATTTACTTTTTATTTATTTATTATTCATTCCATTATATTTTGAAACATAATATGTCGTTTGCATTTATTAAATATCAACAGATCAACATAAAAAAATTTAGGCAACCTGTAGAAAATTGCCTGCAGCAAATGGCAGTATAACTTCGAATATTTGTATTTTGTATTTTTATTGTCGCAATAACACAATCAAGTGTTTTACAAAAGTCAGATATACAAATAAGTACAACTAATTGAGAAAGTAGTAGGGTGACCATAAGAAAAAACATGCGTGTTTTTCAAAAATTCTGAAAATTCGTCAGTAGAATAGAATGCATAATCTTTTAAAACTTCACTTTTAAAACTTAACTAACTTCAAGTCGTTACCAATTGCTTCAGTGTCATTACTTCCATAGGGGAAAAAAAACTGAAATACGAAACGATTCGTCGGCTTCTGTGCAATACGAGCAAAGGCGACTTTCATTTTTATTTTGTTTTTTAATTTGAACCGATTTTTAACGAAATTGATCCTAAATTCTCTAATTTGTGGATTTATTGAAATTAACCGAAACCAGTTGGATACATTCAGTTTTTAAATATGCACGATATTCACGCGCAAACTTACACCTCAACTTTCATACCTCGTTAAAATGCACATGATTAAAGTAATTACGTGAAAGTGCCTTTGGCGGAAGTAGGTTAAGGGGGGAGGGGGGCACCTTTCATCCGTGTCTTCGATTTGTGAATCCGGTGTTTCCGCGGCGATTTTGCGTCATGTGTGTTTTTGCACATCGGCATCTGGTTGTTGTAAAAAGAGAAATAAAAAAAAGACCAACATTAGAAAGCTGGCGGACCCAAAGGAGAACGAAAACGTGCACCTATGTCGGTGAAACTCGTGCGAGCCCGACGCGATGCGATTTCTCAAAAAAAAAAAGAAAAGGGAAAAAGCTGCACCTTACTTCTTCTCGTGCTATTATGCTATTTGTATAATAATGAAATCTAAATTTAAGGCGATACAAGGTTGTAGTTTGCCGCCGGCCAGCGTAAATAACCAAGTCGAGAAATTAAAGATTTTCTTTGGTAAAACCGCAAGTGCGACCATAGTAATCACAGAGGCGTTTTTTTTTTTTTAATTATCTTCTAATAACCGTCGGAATATGTTAAGTAACACATGACTCGAATACGTGAAGTGTCATTGTTGCAAGCCTTGCAGCGTTTAATTTTCGTTTAAAAAATTACTATTTCACTGACGTTTCTTTTGTGTTACCTTTGAAAATGGAAGGTCGAATGTGACCAGAGACTGTGAAGTGGAGAAAAAAACTTTTGGATAGAAAAAAAGTGGGTTAGCACGGCAACTGATTCGTACTATATGATTTTGTGATTACCCGAAATTAAATCCTAAATATCACTGAATAAGAAAATATTTGTTCTTTGACCATTCGCTTGTTAAAAATCGTTAATGAGAACAACCGACAGATGTCGCTGTTGCTTTGTTCTTAATAAAGTTCCTGGATAGGTAAAGTGCCGCAATTGGCGCCGTTTTGAATCAAAATAAGCGCGCCAAATTTGAAATCACGTTACTGTTACGTTCAATTTTAAATTTGCGCGTTTAGTTTTACTCAAAGTAGCGGTAATTGCGGCACTTTATCTATCTAGGGACTTTAATTTTTAGAACTAGATGAAAGTATAGAAGAAAATGTACAGCTCTGAAAAATGGTTTTTACATTTTCGTTTTTCTTTTCCTTTTTCTTCAGAGCAGATTTTTTCTTTGCTTTAAAGAACTGTAAACTCTCCCAGTCTTGAGTAAAAAAGGAACCTCCCATCCGAAGAAAGGCGCTCTTGTTTTCTTGTTTTGCAAGAATAAATTTCTTCGCCTCAAAAAATTGAACACAATATCGGAAACGGTTTTTCGACAGATTGGAGTTTGCAGCTAAGCTTTCGCCACCTGGTGTCAACTAAACAAACCCTTGTATGTTACACAACATCTCGTGTTTTGGCGTCGATTCTGAGTATATGATGTATCAGGATGTATGTGACATTTACATTAAATCAACTTGTGTATTTGTATTGATACGCACTTAAACACGTGCATTACAAAAATTCCGAATAGCTTACAGAGGTTCAGATTTATCCGCGGTGGCGCTGCGATCTAAAAATCAAACGCCTATAGGCAAATAGAACGCGCCCTCTCTTGATCAATAATTAAGATACAATTTTTTTTAAATTGTTTTGATCTAACCAACCATCGTAAAATTATTGCACTTGAGTCACCGACATTCTGTGTGCAGGAGGACTGTTGCTGTCAATTTTCTTATTTTAAAAGTAACACGTCAATTTTATATGTATTTTTGAATCCCTCGCAAAATTCTAGAGCAGTCTTACGTAACACATTGTTACGGATTCAGGGTTCGCAGAAAATTGTCGTTTAACTTAATAAACACAATGAAAACACAAGAATAACCACTTGTCTAACAAATTTCACTTCTATAACTTAAACATTCCACTATTCGCTAGGTTATCGCCTTCAAAATAATTACTGATTCAAATAGCGCGTCAGGTGCGGTCTTCTTGAATTTTTCAGCAAACGTCTGGAGCCATCTAGCGTTTGACTCGAAACTTACTGAAATGATCGAAAGGGTAGATGGCGTGACCAAGCTAAAATTAAAACATATGATACAAAAAAATGAACCTTTTCAGAGAAATTTCTTTGTTTATGGTAATGCCATTTTTATGAAAAAAAGCCACGATGTTAACTTTTGCCCTGTAGTAGGCCTAACTAATAGGCTTCCAGAATTTGTCCAATTTTCCTCCTATTTATTTACAGGTTAGTTAAAAAGTAACTCCTATTAGGACACATTGTTTTTTTAATGGAATACCCAGTGTATTTTTATGACATGAGATTCAGAATTAAATGTCCTTTCGTTCTGTATTAGCATTCCCTATATCTACCTGTTACCATTCACTGGCCATCGATAATGTTCTCTATAACAAATAATTTATTTAAATTTTCGGTCCATATTCTTTTAATAAACAGATTGCCTGATTCACCCTATATATACATATATTTTACATTATTAATCATATGATTTTCGTTCTATTATTTATGTATTATGTGTTACCACAGTGAATTTGTTGATATTTACGAAGCAATTAAAATTTCAATTTAAAAAAAAATAATTACGTTTTACACTATTTATAAATGATATAAGAGTGCTTTCAGATTTATAAGCCAGATTCTTTTTTATATCATCCTTCACTTTACAACAAAGCGCAAAATAAGATGTTGAAATATCAGTTATATTTTCATATATGTACTTACCTCGCTTCGCCATATTAACAGAAATTAAATATTATTAATATTTTAGTTCGGAGAATATTAATTTATTAAGGCTGACGCCTTGCAATCCCAAGTTTCTGAGGGGCTAAAGGGTGAAGGGAAGGAACAGTCAGTAGGCGTGTCGCTGATGAACCCCCACCAAAAATTTTTACGGAGACAAATGCATGTATCTGTCGCCGTTGAAGTTTTGCATTCAGTGTTGACTAATGAGTTAAGAATAACAGGAGAGCTACATTAACAGTAGTTTCTCATCCAAATTGGTTACTCAACATGGTCGCTGTATGTCATAGGGCCAATTGTATAAAATAAGTTAACCACTCGATTAAACTTAAACTTTCCTCCAATGATATTGCTTACACAATTACACAAATAAAAACTATGAATAGGGGAAGTTTTATATTAAAACAGCAATATATAATACTGAACAGTTACTTTTTAGAGCACTGCGTTAATTTGGTGCTAGCAAAATTTATTCTATTTAGGTTATCACGTCTAATGTCAAATCTATCGAGTGTCAAAAATAATTCTCAAAATACGCGGTTGAGTTTCGGAGTCGCAGTCAGATTAGCATTTTTTACGCGGTGTCAAAACCGTAAAACGCTTTCAATTCCAAATTTAAAAATCGATTCACTAAGAAATCAGTTGCAAACAGAATCGATTTAAAAAATCGATTTTTATGAGAAAAAGATCGACCTTCCAAAAGATCGATTCTGAATTGAACATCTCTAGCTTAGTACGTATGTCGCAACCTTGAAGTTGTCAACAGCGTCAACTCTAACTGTCAAAGGCTTTGTTTACATCTCCGAGCTTTATGTAATAAAATAAATGTTTTAATTCATTAATTGCCTTTTATTATCCATTTTGTATTAAATGGATATAAAAAGTTAGGTGATGTTTTAGGGATGCACGAAAATTTAAAAAAATCGAATTTTCGAATCGAGTCCGAATCGATTTGACGCTGATATTTGTTAAAAAATATCGATATTAGAAAAGATCGATTTAAAATATAATAATATTAATAATCTATTAGGTCACCTTGTAAAGTACAGATTTTATTTCATGACAAAAATAATTCTTGAAAAAAAATTGCAAATTTCTTGGGTATATCAAAGATCTAGAAATTAATTTAACAGAAGCCGACATTGAATCTGCATACAGAATTCAAACTAAAGACAAAAATAGGGACAAGGACGGAGCGATTGTGGTTGAATTCAAGTCGAAAAACACTAAAAATTTAATTATCCAAAGAAGAAAAATAAGAACTCAGGACGATAAGATATTGAGAGTCGAGAAGCAGAACAAAGGAAAAATCTTTATTTGTGACCAGCTATCGCCAACTTTAAAAAAATTACTTTGGCAAGCCAAATTAAAAGCAAAATCCGTCAATTGGAAATACGTTTGGGTGTCTGAGGGACGAATATTAGCGAGAAGAGCTGAAAAAGAGAAGGCTTTCAGAATTGAGCAGGAAGAGGACATTAACCGGATTAATTAAAATCAACATATCATATTAGTTTTTCTTTTCCTTTATTAGAACATAGTTTGAAAATGGCAAATCCTCTGACAATTATTGATGACGTTGATGTCGTTACCCACCAGTTCGAAAATATGGACCAATGGCGCTTGAACATTGGCGACGACCATCTTTCTACTTTTATTATCTCCCATCTAAATATTAATTCTATAAATGCGCATTTTGACGAGTTCTGTGCTATTGCTAGTAATTGCTTTCAATGTATGGATGCTATAATCCTGACTGAAATCTCCCTGAAAGATGAAGATTACCGGTTTAGTGGAAATGTTTTTGAATTGGACAATTTTCATACTTTCCATAAATGTCGCAAATCTCGGAGAGGTGGTGGAATCCTTATCTACCTGAGAGACACCTTCAGTGCAATGGTACTTAAAGATAACTTCGTTTCTTTTGAGGGGATTTGTCTTCAAATATCTCCCATGGAAGGCCCTAAAATCAATCTGTTAGCAGTTTACAGACCCCCTAGCGGTAACGCAACAGCCTTCATGGAGGAATTAGAAGAGTTATTAGTTCACTACAACAAAGGAAAGTTCATTTTGATTGGGGACATAAATATTAATTTGCTAGAGATCACTAATTTAAGTACTTCGTATGAAACCTTGCTTATAAGTCTTGGTTTTAATAACAAAATCGATGCCCCTACCAGAGTTCATTTCAGAGGCGACGTTTTAAATAAATCATGCATTGATCATCTATTTGCTAGGGGTTTTGATGAATCATCTTTTGGGTCTGTAATAGAACATAAGGTGTCGGACCATTACATAATCACAGCTACTCTCAAGCTGTCGGAAAGTAAAACCCCACCTGCACCTTTAAGAAAATCTGCTAATTTGCTTGACAACGTTAAATTTGAAGAAAATTTGGGTAAATATTTCCAATTGCAAAACTTTAGTCATGCGCAGAATGTGGACGAGATTTATGATCATATCGTTTACTCTTACCAAGAAGCTGCAAAAAATTCATCCAAAACTGTTAGGCGTAGGTTACAACGTCTCCGAGTAGCGCAAAAGCCGTGGGTGTCGCCTGAGATCCTGGAAGAAATCGGTTTCAGAGATAGAATCTTCAAACTCTGGAAATATACGAAAGGTGCAAATGGGCACTTTCTTCATGCTCTATATAAATCCTGCAGAAATAAGGTGAATAGCTTAATAGCAAAATCTAAACTCCTCTATTACGAAGGTTTATTTAAAAGTACTGAAGGTGATATGAAGGCCACATGGAAGGTTATAAACGAAGTTCTAGGGAAAAAAAGTACTATGACACCAGAAGATTACGTCAGGAAATCCATGAATCTACCTGACTGCGTGATTGCTGAAAACTTTGGGCTATCTTTTGAAGCCCAGTCAGCTCACCCTAAACATAAATGTACCACGGTCCTGAGGGGCGATCTGATGCACAATGAGGGTCCACTCCGTTCAATTGTATTGACTGAACCAACTGAAAAAGATTTAAAATTAATAATCAACAGTATGAATGCAAACAAATCTCCTGGTTTGGACGAAATTAGTATGAGGGTCGTCAAAAATTTTCTCAACATCATCCTTCCCGTTATCCTGCTCATGGTCAATGTGTCCCTCAAGGATTCTAGGGTACCACAAGGTCTGAAGTCGGCTGTTGTGCGTCCAATATATAAAAAAGGAAATCATTCCGATTATAACAACTATAGACCAATCTCCATACTTCCTTCACTAGATAAAATCATGGAAAAATATATCTACAATACCCTAATGGACTATATGCAAAAATATAATTTGCTTGACAAATTTCAATATGGTTTTCAGAAGAAAAAAAGCACAAACCATCTCCTGGAAGATTTCTCCAACGAAGTAAACCGTCAGCTAAATAATGGCCTACATGTGTTGGTGCTCTTCATTGATTTTACTAAGGCGTTTGATCGAATTGATCATAAATTATTGGCTACAGCCCTGGAATCCATTGGAATCAGAGGGGCAGTTTTGGAATGGTTTAGAGACTATCTGAAAAATAGAAAATTTAGGGTCAGTGACTTCAGTTCGGAATTTAATACTCAATCAGGGGTCCCGCAAGGAAGCATTCTTGGACCAATTTTGTACCTAATATATGTAAACGGTATTGGAAAATGCTTCACCAACTGTACCTACTATTTATATGCCGACGATACGGCGATCATGGCCAGTCATACAAATATAGAGGTTGCAGCAAGATACCTGGATGAAGACTTCTGGACATTCCAAGAATGGGCCCATGATTCTCAATTAACAATAAATCAGGAAAAAACCAAAATGATGCACATATCATCATCACATCTGGACAGATCTGGTGCAGTTCGTTTACGGTTTCATTGTCTACAATGTCTACATAGCAGTAGGAAAAAATGTAAATGCGTGAACAATGTGGAACAGGTTAAAACCTTGACCTACCTAGGCGTTGTATTGGATGAGCATTTTTTATGGACCCACCACATTGGGTACGTTAAAAGAAAACTCCGCATAATATCAAATCGCATGTATTACATACAGCATTATACTCCTAAGCGAGTACTCCTGGTCATCTATCGCTCTCTGGCAGAATCCATAATCAGATATGGCCTGTCCTCTTGGGGCCGAGCTTCTGCCTCCTGGCTGCTACAATTGGAGGTCCTGCAGCACAGAATGCTAGGTTTTGTGTGCGAAGATCGTTCGCCGGGAGTCAATCGTTTCAAGAGCTGTGGAGTGTTACCTGTGAGAAAGCTTGTTATGTTCAATACTTATGTGGACAGGTACTATTCCAGTGAATTCAAAGCTCCGTTGTTTCATGATCGAGCCACACGAGTGAACACGAGGGGAAATTTCCATGTCCCCTTATCGGTGAATAAATACGGCGAAAGGACTAATGACTCGTTCGTGCCTGTACTGTTTAATATGCTACCGGCCAATTTACGGGACTTATGCTCCATAAAAGCTGTGAAAACTGAAATTAAAAAGTGGCTGCTTGATAGTGCATACTAACCTCTACTCCCATGTTTTTGGTGTATCTATGTTTTTGGTTATGTTTGCGCTTCATGTAAACATGCGTAAAGTTGCAATTTCTGTAAGTGCCAACTATTTTTGCGCTCTGAAGTTATCTTTCGGTTTCGTCTCCATTTCTAATGCTACACTTATTAGTTAATACCATTCTTGTGTGCTCTTTGTCTTTGCTTACCATTACTTCCTCTGGCTTTCTTGTGCTCTTTTCACGGGCGCTTTAATTCTGAACTCACTGCCACTGACAAGTCATTCGACTTAGTGGCTTTTCTGTTGTCTATCCTTTCTTACTGCAACTAACTTTATTTCACTCTTTCTTTTTTGCATTTCTTTGATAATGTATGAATTTTTTAGTTCTGTTTCTTTGGTTTTTTTTTCATTATAGAATGTAATTTAATTGTTGTAATTTATAGAATGTAGTTTAATTTGTTGTAATAAGTTGTGAAGAATTGGGAAAAATAAAATTATTATTATTATTAAAAAAAAAAATATCAATTAAATCGCCGACTGTCCCGAAATTATTTAGTGAATCGATTCGTACATACGCGTATCGATATGTACTGAAAATCGGAAGTTTAATGTCGATTCTAAAAATCGATATTTTAAAGGAAAATATCGATCTTCCAAAAGTATCGATTTAAATCGTGCATCCCTATTATGTTTATAATAATCGTACGATTACGATGTGACTTCGCACTGCAGTATATTCTTCTTTGCTGTATGTTTTAGATTTAATTGTTTTAATTTTTTTAAATGTACTATTTAATGCCATTTATATCTTTCGATGCATACTCTATAATTTGAGATTTAGCAGTATCGTAAACTGCTTTACTATGTTTGTTTAAGCTGTTTTCTCACATATAAAACAGTATCGTCATTATTTCAAAATTAACATCACTTTAGACATAGAACACTTTTAAACTCAACCACGATCTACTTTATCTGGTTATCACTATTGAAACTAGTGCTCATCAACGCTTAGCACGTCGTCACAACCCACCTGCCACTTTTCCAAATTTAAAATTCCCGCGAATATTTGATGGATTGCATTCCTTTATTTGTGGGTCTGCTTTAATAAATCACGCATAAAATGTAAAGGGTTGGTCTTTGTCGTAACCACCAATCAGATATTTTGCTAGAAATGTGAGTTTCAGAGGACATCTATGTTTCGGTTTGAGAATCGAGTTAAATGAAAATCATAGCTTGACAAAAATAAGTTTGTAGGAAATAGTTTATAGTTTTTCTTTTAGGAAAAAACGTAAACCTTTTGTAAAAGGATTATATGACACGGGGCTGTCGTCATTATTTATGAAAAGACCCAATTTATTTAGAAAAAAAATATTGAATTCCTGTCAAATTTTGTTACAAATATACGTTTTAAAATTAAAATTATTAGCTTTTAAACTATTGTTTTCAATATTTCAGCTGCAGCCCCGTGTAGAATATGATGTTTACTATACGTGTAAAGAAATCTAAATTAATACAATGAATATTAATTATGTTATATTGATTCTTTATTGAGTATGTTTTAGGCGTATATCTGGAAGGAAGTCGGGTGCCTTAATAGAAATGTAATTTATTTTACCTTTAAGTAGACTACTGAAATTGTTTCTTTTAAATGAAAATGTTAACGAAACAATAATATATTTATTATTCTAAGGTTTTATATTTTTAATTGACGTCTTTCAATGTAAATGGTAACACACGAAGGCACACGTCAAACTTTTGTGCTGGCAAGAAATTGTATGTAAAGTAAACGTTAAGTAAATAATCTATTGCTTACGAGAGGGCGCGCATTTACGTTCGAATATATTTACCATGTACCATTTATTAAATTTCTTGACGAACTCCTATTTTCAATCATTTTTTTGAGTTTGCTACACTTGTAATATACTCGTCAAATATATATGTATCACCACAGTATCACTATACAATACAATACAAAATTTAAAGAATATTAAATAATAAATATTATTGTTATTATAAATATTATATTTTAATAATAACAGATTAAGAACACATTCATGTTCAGTCCTGTCGTCCGCAATAAAATACAGTACAAATTTTTAAGCGTTGATAAAATTATGTTCAGTCTTATCGTAATATTACGGTACGCATAAAGTATAGAAAATTTTTGAAGAGTTGGTAAAATTATGTATAATAATTTAATTTTAAAAATTCGTTATGTCATATATTGAATTTTGTATTAGATAAGTTTTCTTTAACCCTTAACTGCTGACATGGAGTCTGTGAGACTCCGCTCAGTACATTTTGGCGCTTAACTCCCATTCCTAATTGTTTGGGTACATTTCGCCATCAGTACCTTCCTAAATCTTGGTCATCTTGTATATGTCAATTGGAGAGTGTTGGATTGTTTTCTGGTCTCGAGTTACAAGCCTGTGCGACACCTGAGAGCTGACTTTGAGTTTTGCACATTTTTTAATTTTTGAACTTATGAGTGATATTTTCAATTTTTATTCTTAGCTTGTAGTTGTTTAACAAGATTTAGTACGAGAAATATCACATTTGTTCATATCTTTGGAGTTAGTTTTTTTTTTTCAGAAGCATGTTTTATTTTTTACTGCCTTGTAGTGTTTTAGATTTAACTGTTTATTAGAATGAATTATTAATGTTTTTGGTATAGTAAATGATTCAGAAGTAATGTAATGGTAATACGGTTTGTAGTTACACAATACGTCTAATTTTGAATTTTTTTTATTGTAAAAAAATGCTATTTTTTACTAGGAGTCTCTCAGACTCCATGTCAGCTTTAGTAGTCGTAATTTAGATGTCAGTAGCTAAGGGTTAAAATTGCTTTCGGGGCAGTATCCTGATACTATGCGGTACTTCATTGAAAAACTTAATACCGTAATAGTTTGGCCCAAACTTTGATGATTGTAGTCTGTAATATTTCGTTATCATGTCATTGTTAAGCCCCCCATACACCTGCGAACACGACATCTTTCGACATCAGTGGAAACTTGTTACGTGTTTTTCTTTTTGTTAGGACGACAAGATTTAATTTTTACAAATTATTTGTAATTAGTAATTGAAACTTTCTTTGTGATAGTTTTTTTTTTTAATTTATCCACTAAACTTGTAAAAAAAAAGAAAAAGAAAACGTAACAGTCTGAAATGTAAATGGCGAAGCAGACTTACAGGAGCGCCATCTTTCGACGTCAACCGAAGCTTAATGTTTTTCTTCTTGTTAAACCAACAAAACCTAATTTTTATGAATTATTTTGATCAAAAATTGAAGCTCTTTGCACATTTTTGTTTTTCTTTTCTTTTTTCTTTACAGCAGATTTTTTTTTTTACTTTTTAAAGAACTGAAACCTCTCCCAGTCTTGAATAAAAAGAGAAGCTTTCCGTCCTTGGACGAAGAAAGACTGTTTCGCAATAAATTTTTGGCCTCAAAAAATTGAACACATTGGAAACGGTTGTTCGACAAACCTACAGGAAAATAGAACGTCATCTTTTGATCAGTAGTTGAAGCTTTTTTTGTGTGTATTATTATTTTTTTATCCACGAAACTTAATTTTTGTTAAAGAAGACAGAATTGTAACAGAACAATTATTGTAGTCCTGGGTGGCTGTGGTGCCACATATAAATGCCGATTTTTACTTCGTATCGTTGAGTTGAAGTCTCAAATATTAACTGTTGGACAACAAATAAATGTTTCTTTACGTATTTAATGTTTTAATGCCATTTGGAACAATAATTAGTGGAAAATGTTTGACTCTACAGCCACCCAGGACTACAATAATTGTTGGACACCCGTTAGCTGAACGAAACAGACCTACAGGAACGCCATCTTTCGGCATCAGTGGAAACTTTGTGTTATTCTTTTCGTTAGGTCAACAGAATTTAATTTTTATAAATTATTTTGATGATTTTCTTATGTGAGAGTTTTTTTAATTTATCCGCAAAATTTGTAGAAAAAAGGGAAAGAAATGTGAATGGCGAAACAAACTTACAGGAGCGCCATCTTTCGACATTAACGGAAGCTTTGTGTTTTACTTCTTGCTTCTCCAGATACTCTGAGAGTATCTCTATCACCTGTTATTATATGAGGTTAAAACAAGATGGAGATATTCTAATGCCCGGTTGCACCAACTTTTTAAACAGAGCTTAAATTTAAGTGGTGTTTAGACTATGATGCTATTTATAGATTTAACAAAATGTTAGTCACATTCTAATTGATACATAAGTTGAAGTTTAAATGTCAATCAGAACAAAACTTAATTTTATAAATTATTTCGATTAAAAATTGAAGCGTTTCATGTTCGTGTTTCAATTATTATAAATTGTTTTGATTAAAAATTGAAGCTTTTTATATTTGTGTCTTTTTTTCTTTACCAATCTACAAAACTTATTTTTTATAGAGATAAAGAAAACGTAACATTTGGAATTTAAATAGTGAAAAGAACCGCCGCCATCTTTCGACATCAGTGGAAGCTTTATGTTTGTCTTTTTGTTAAATCAACAAAATCTAATTTTTACAAATTATTTCGATCAAATATTGAAGCTTTTTATGTTTGTGTTTTTCTGTTTATCTGCGAAACTTAATTTTTTGTAGATAAATGAAACGTAACATCTGAAATTTAAATAGTGAAAATGACTGACGGGAGCGCCATCTTTCGGCATCAATGGAAGCTTTGAGTTTTCCTTTTTGTTGAGTCAACAAAACCTAATTTCTACAAATCATTTTGATCAATAAAAATTGAAGCTTTTTTATGTTTGATTTAACATGAATAGCGAAACGGGCTTACAGGAGCGCCATCTTTCGGCATTAACGAAAGCTTTGCGTTTAAGTCAACATAACCTAATTCTTACAAATTATTCTGATGAACGCTGTTAAATCCGAAATGTAACGCAACAAAGTGATGGGGCAGACATTGAACATGAAACGAATCGCCATCTGTCGACTTAATTTTTTTTTTAATTAACGACGGTTCTCTTCTAATGGGTGGCGCCATCTCTCGGAAGCTTTAAGTATCACTTCAACTTTTCCAAATTTGAAACTAAACGGAACGAAAAACAATATTGCGCTTATGGCAGTGTTAGTCAGTCTCTTTTTTTTTTAGAATTCTTTATAAATAAATTGAAAATGGCGCCAAACAAGACACTAGCATTTTTTTTCAAAAAACTTCAGGTTTGCGTTTGACGTGATTGAGATTGAACTCGTTGATTAAACGAGAGAAACAATCTGCGTTGACCTCTATGAATTCGGTGGCTTGAAAATTGATTTTAAACGAATTTAGTGTGGCGCCATCTCTCGGAAGCTCTATGTACCACTTCAACTTTCCCAAGTTTGAAACTAAACTGAACAAAAACAATACTGCGCTCATGGCAGTGTTAGTCGGACTTTTCCTTTTAGAACTGTTTATAAACAAATTGAAAATGACGCCACCTCGTGCAAAACGTGACACTAATTTTTTTTTTTTTTTCAAAAATTTTCAGGTTTGCGATTGACGTGATTGAGATTCAACTCGTTGCTTAAACAAAAAAAAAAAAACAATCTGCGTTGACTTCTGTGAACTCGATGGCTTGATGATTGATTTTAAACGATTTTAGTGGCGCCACCTGTCGATAATTTAAAGTGTCACGTCTGCAAATTCGAAACCGAATGGGTTACAACGTCCGGAACCAGAAGGTACATTGGGTAAGCGATTCGGATTTGCCCACGTCGAGAAATCACTTTTTAAAGTGGCGCCCTCTTTTGGAATCTAGCGCATTTAATAATTTCCAATAGTCTTTCAACGTTTTCAAATTTAAAAGTCCACCTACTCTAGCACTTAACAGAATTAAGAAAACCCGTTTGCATTTACGGAAGATTTTAAAATGATTTGCAAGTGGCGCCATCTCGTAGAAATAAATGAATTTAATTTGTTTTCCCGGAATTATTAGCGATTACTTTGACAGTTGTGTTTACCAGAAACACAAGTCAATCATATCCAAATGTACATGATATTTAGAGACGATTTTAAAATGATCTGTGAATAAAGTGGTAGCAGCGCCATCTCGTGGAAATAAGCGAAACTAATCTTTCATATTTTTACCAATATTTTTAACAATTGCCTTCGCAATTGTGTTTACACAAAAAGCGCACAAATAAATTGCATCTGAGTGTGCGTGACGTTTAGAGACGATTTTAAAATGATTTGTGAATAAAGTGGAAGTGGCGCCATCTCACAGAAATAAACTAATTTAATATTTTCTTCCAAAATTTTTAACAATCACTTTGACAATTGCATTTACAAGAAGACACACAAATCAACTGAACGTAAGTTCATTTGTAAGTGGCGCCATCTCGTAGAAATAAATGAATTTAATTTCTTTTCCCGGAATTATTAGCGATTACTTTGACAGTTGTGTTTACCAGAAACACAAGTCAATCATATCCAAATGTACATGATATTTAGAGACGATTTTAAAATGATCTGTGAATAAAGTGGTAGCAGCGCCATCTCGTGGAAACAAGCGAAACTAATCTTTCATATTTTTACCAATATTTTTAACGATTGCCTTCGCAATTGTGTTTACACAAAAAGCGCACAAATAAATTGCATCTGACTGTACGTGACGTGTAGAGACGATTTTAAAATGATTTGTGAATAAAGTGGAAGTGGCGCCATCTCACAGAAATCAACTAATTTAATATTTTCTTCCAAATTTTTTAACAATCACTTTGACATTTGGCATTTACAAGAAGACACACAAATAAACTGAACGTAAGTTCATTTGTAAGTGGCGCCATCTCGTAGAAATAAATAAAATAGAATAAAAAAAAATAGAATAGAAATAAAAAAATTTTTTCGGAAATTATTAGCGATTACTTTGACAATTGTGTTTACCAAAAACACAAATAAATTGTACCTGTTAATGTCAGCGACTTTCGGAGTGATCGCGAATAAACTTTAAGCGGCGCGTCAGCGCCATCTTGTAGAGACATAAGAATTTAATTCGTTTTTTCACCAACATTTTTAGCAATTTACCTTGACGATTGCATTTGCAAAAAAGAAACACACGAAACAGTTTATATAATATGCATCTCTCTCTGTAATGTAAGAGACGTTCGGAGATGATTTTGAAACAAATTCAAGAACCAACCGGAAGCAGCGCCATCTCGTAGAAATAAACGAATTTAATCTTTTTTAACTAAACTTTTCAGCGATTACCTTGACAAGTGAATTTACAAAAAAAATAAAAAGACACATACAAGAAACTGTATCCAAGCGACATTCAGAGACGATTTTTAAACGATTTGTAAAACGGCGCCACCTCGTATCGAGGAAAACAAACAAACAATTTCTGCCCTAATTGTGTCTACAATTTCTGATTTTTCTTGTAGATTTCGAATTAAATAACAAGAAAAGATTAAACGTGGGGTCCTTCAGGGTTGCACATTTGGTCCGCGCCTTTTCTTAATTGGGCAGACATTGAACATGAAACGAATCGCCATCTGTCGACTTGATTTTTTTTTAATTAACGACGATTCTCTTCTAATGGGACTAGTCTCTGCTTACGTACTCTAATAAAACAAGAAGTTTTTAGCTTCACGCAGTGTTTCGAAACGTCTTCGGCGTCGAGGGAAACATGTGAAAGGACGCTCTAATTTCGCTCTTTCATCATCAATTAAATGACTCGGCCGTTACGTTCTTAATGTATTCTCGGGAGGATCTTTAGCTCGCCCATTAATTCTACTACTAAAAGGAAGTCTACTTGATTTGCCCTTTTTTTAAGTTTAAAAATTAATTTTCCTCCTCATTAATTAGATTTTTACGTAAGTCGCTAAACGCGAACGGAAAATATGGCGGAGCTCAAAAAAAAAGATAATAATAAATAGAAATTGCACTTTCCGCCCGCGTTCAGTGATGTGTGAAGCTCGTTGGTCACATGCCATCGTGACTAAGACGTGTGAAAACCGGCACACGTGATTCGTACGCCCGACGCGACGCTGCGGGAAGACGTGCGTAGAAATTCGCCGGCTTGCTCGTAGATAACATCAAACATGTCGTCGAACAACTCGTCGCGTGAATCTTCCGGGCGACCGAATTTCGGCCGACATACTTGCTCGGCGTGAAACGAAATTTACGAATAATCGATTCGGACGTTTTTCGACGAGCGCCCGCACTCGAAAGCGCCGGGTTTAGAAAGCGCTTAATCGGAAAAAGCGACGTTGCGGAACGCTGGCCGCAGCTTTTACGTAAATTTATTGCCAATGATGCTTATATAATTTCAGGACGACGCGACGCGACGTGCGGATTCATTTTGTGAAGTTTCACACAAGCACTTTCTGCCTGTTCGATTCGATCAAATTCGAATTAATTTTTCTCTTTAATTTCTGGTAAGGTAGTACTTTTGCTTTTCAAACTCTTTAGGAACCTCAGGTGTTAAGGCACCCGACTTCCTTCCAGATATACGCCTAAAACATACTCAATAAAGAATCAATATAACATAATTAATATTCATTGTATTAATTTAGATTTCTTTACACGTATAGTAAACATCATATTCTACACGGGGCTGCAGCTGAAATATTGAAAACAATAGTTTAAAAGCTAATAATTTTAATTTTAAAACGTATATTTGTAACAAAATTTGACAGGAATTCAATATTTTTTTTCTAAATAAATTGGGTCTTTTCATAAATAATGACGACAGCCCCGTGTCATATAATCCTTTTACAAAAGGTTTACGTTTTTTCCTAAAAGAAAAACTATAAACTATTTCCTACAAACGTATTATTGTCAAGCTACGATTTTCATTTAACTCGATTCTCAAACCGAAACATAGATGTCCTCTGAAACTCACATTTCTAGCAAAATATCTGATTGGTGGTTACGACAAAGCCCCAACCCCTTACATTTTATGCGTGATTTATTAAAGCAGACCCACAAATAAAGGAATGCAATCCATCAAATATTCGCGGGAATTTTAAATTTGGAAAAGTGGCAGGTGGGTTGTGACAACGTGCTAAGCGTTGATGAGCACTAGTTTCAATAGTGATAACCAGATAAAGTAGATCGTGGTTGAGTTTAAAAGTGTTCTATGTCTAAAGTGATGTTAATTTTGAAATAATGACGGTACTGTTTTATATGCGAGAAAACAGCTTAAACAAACATAGTAAAGCAGTTTACGATACTGCTAAATTTCAAATTATAGAGTATGCATCGAAAGATATAAATGGCATTAAATAGTACATTTAAAAAAATTAAAAGAATTAAATCTAAAACATACAGCAAAGAAGAATATACTGCAGTGCGAAGTCACATCGTAATCGTACGATTATTATAAACATAATAGGGATGCACGATTTAAATCGATACTTTTGGAAGATCCATATTTTCCTTTAAAATATCGATTTTTTGAATCGACATTAAACTTCCGATTTTCAGTACATATCGATACGCGTATGTACGAATCGATTCACTAAATAATTTCGGGACAGTCGGCGATTGAATTGATATACCCAAGAAATTTGCAATTTTTTTTCAAGAACTATTTTTGTCATGAAATAAAATCTGTACTTTACAAGGTGACCCAACAGATTATTATTATTATTATTATTATATTCTAAATCGATCTTTTCTAATATCGATATTTTTTAACAAGTATCAGCGTCAAATCGATTCGGACTCGATTCGAAAATTCGATTTTTTTAAATTTTGGTGCATCCCTAAAACATCACCTAACTTTTTATATCCATTTAATACAAAATGGATAATAAAAGGCAATTAATGAATTAAAACATTTATTTTATTACATAAAGCTCGAAGATGTAAACAAAGCCTTTGACAGTTAGAGTTGACGCTGTTGACAACTTCAAGGTTGCGACATACGTACTAAGCTAGAGATGTTCAATTCAGAATCGATCTTTTGGAAGGTCGATCTTTTTCTCATAAAAATCGATTTTTTAAATCGATTCTGTTTGCAACTGATTTCTTAGTGAATCGATTTTTAAATTTGGAATTGAAAGCGTTTTACGGCTTTGACACCGCGTAAAAAATGCTAATCTGACTGCGACTCCGAAACTCAACCGCGTGTTTTGAGAATTATTTTTGACTCTCGATAGATTTGACATTAGACGTGATAACCTAAATAGAATAAATTCTGCTAGCACCAAATTAACGCAGTGCTCTAAAAAGTAACTGTTCAGTATTATGTATTGCTGTTTTAATATAAAACTTCCCCTATTCATAGTTTTTATTTGTGTAATTGTGGAATTGTGTAAGCAATATCATTGGAGGAAAGTTTAAGTTTGATCGATTGGTTAACTTATTTTATACAATTGGCCCTATGACATACAGCGACCATATTGAGTAACCAATTTGGATGAGAAACTACTATTAATGTAGCTCTCCTGTTATTCTTAACTCATTAGTCAACACTGAATGCAAAACTTCAACGGCGACAGATACATGCATTTGTCTCCGTAAAAATTTTTGGTGGGGGTTCATCAGCGACACGCCTACCGACTGTTCCTTCCCTTCACCCTTTAGCCCCTCAGAAACTTTGGGATTGCAAGGCGTCAGCCTTAACTGCAATTCATTAACATTTCTTGTGTGGATCCATCGCGTGCGTGGGCAAAAAAACGCTCTGAACTTTACGGTAATCGAAAATCGCTTCGCGAAATTGAATTTCGTCAATTATGGAAACACCTGATCGGCGGGCGCGTATGTTAATTACGTCGAGGTACGGCCGAGGAATGCGGTTTTTTTTTGCACCATCCTTTCTCCATTGTAGTTGTTTTCAAGGATCTTATGTAGGTGTCTTTTTCTTCCTAGGATAACGGTTTAACTTTGCGTTTCACCCATAACATACCCGTCAGTCAAAATCAAACATAAATCAGTTTGAGATTATGTATTTAAAATGCAAGACCATCAACAGGATCTAATAGAATTAAGCAATCCTCTTTGTCTCCGTGGGTATTTACATACATAAAACAGTTTACGTGAACGAAATGATAAAAGGTTTCAAAAAAGTAACTGGATACCGGAATCATCGTGTCGTGTTACGGCCATTGTTGTGGCGTGCAAGAACGAAAAGAGAGACAGCGGAAACACGCCATCAAACACCAACCATCAACTTTCTAAGGCCGGCGGTGAAACCGAATCGCGCACAACGAACCGATCGGCCTCATAAAAATGCAAACAATAGGGAAATTCATAAAACGTTTGAGCGCCGAGAGCGCTCCGAGTCGTGCTGCGGAAAAGCGATTACTTTCCTCGCCTTTAGAAATTATAATCGCGCGAGTTTCACTTTTAAAATTTATGTGAACCTACCTCACCGGCGCGGCGACTCGTTTCTGCCCGGTAAACAGGCGTTTAATAACAACTTGCTTCCGACTGCATACGTATTTATGACCTCGTAAATAAGCGCAATTAGAAGAATACAAATTGAGAAATTAATATTTCAAATACACGAGCGATTGCTCATCGGAATTTGTCGCCGATGTTTCTCGACGCACTCGAGTTATCAGGAAAATAAATAAATAAATCGGACGCTCTCTCTTCGGAGAACTGTTTTCACTCGACATGAAACCTAACGCCATCTGTTGCAAATTAGCCTATTAAAAAAATAGAACCGAAAGCGCCATCTCTTAACTTGTACGACGGGTAGTTGGCGGACACCACGCCACATGTCGGATCTTTTCCCAACGGCGCGGCACGGGCGGTGGTCTGGATTGAACCGGACACGCAAAGCCCGCAAAGTTAGCGGAAGCAAGTCCCTCGGAGGCTCGAAGTGGCATACTAGCAAACGCACGAAAATGAAAAGGAAGCGACAGCGCAAAACAGCAATCGAGACGTAAAAGTATAAGTGAGAAGTAGAAGCCTGTATGAAGAGAAAGGAAAACCGTTAGCGTCCAAAATGGCGTCAGACAATTTGCTCCTCAATATTTTACTTGAGATTTGTGGGAATCCCAAACTTAGGATGGGGCTGAAAATACCCCAAAACTCGCTCGGTGGTGTGAATGCTGTTCCGGCAGGGCCATTGTTAAATTCTCTTCACTTTCAGAGCAAGAATTTCATTATCACAATACCACGCAACTATACACCAAGAGAGCCTAATAAAGACTGAACAAAGCATGTTTATGACGCCAAGAGTTTTGAATAAAGAACCAATACGAAAGCGAGACGTTTTCGGCACAGTTACAATGTTGTCAGATGTTCAGACTAGATATACAGCGTTTCTATAAATGATTCTAACATCAAAGTAGGCATTGAATATTGCGTTGGATATTCCACCTCCTTTTGAATGTGTATTCTACTATCTGAGATATGTCAGTGTCAACACTGTCATAAACTTGAAACTTTTAAATAAACCATTATTGCTGAAACACAACACCAATATCAAATGTTTCAATTTGAGTTTACAACTTATTCCTTAAATTGATGATGTTGCACCAAATAAGCTTCTGAAAAAGAATTAAAATCGATGACATTACCAATGACTGTGTTCAGTATCGGTGGTTAGTGGCACATGATCACTTGTTTATCAGAGGTAATGCGATGTTAGAATCATTTATAGAAACCTTGTACATACACGTGACGTTGCCAGCTCGCTACAAATGCGTCGCGAACTCGCTGCGATAAAATTTGACTATAACAATGCATAAAATCACAAATGAAAGAAGAAGAAATGAAGCGCCATCTCTTGTACGATTTAAATAATATCCATGCAGTTTCGACCTCTATTTACTAAAATTTTCTAAGGCATAGTTTCCCTTATGGGAAACATAAATTCTTGGGCTTGTACTGTATCATAGAATCTCATCTTCAACACGCGCACTTTAGTAAACTTACAGAAGCCTGTAAAATTGCTAGACTTTAAGCTACACATTAATAGATGGCGCCACTATTTTATTTCCCGTTATGTTCGACAAGCCATTAAAATTCTTGGATTTGCTTTGGTCTTATAAATCTCTCACTCAACGGGCACGTCTTAGTAATCTTACAGAAACCTGTAAAACTGCTCGATTTTAAGCTACTCATTAATAGATGGCGCCACTGTTTTATTCTCCGTTACATTCAGCAAAATACGAAATTCCTGGGTTCGTTTTGTCTTACCATAAAATCTCATATTTAATACTTGCGCTTTAGTTATCTTACAGAAGCGTCTTACCATTATCGTCGCCATCTCTTTTCGACCTACGAATTTAACGAGACAACTAGGAGCGCCATCTAGTATTCGGTACTCTAAGTTATCAAACAGAATTAGAGTCTATAGTTTTTCTGAAACTTTGAATTTGGCACGAAATAAAATGTCTGCGTTTTTAAAACTCAGATTCTGAAAAATGGCACGTAATCTAAAATGAAACGCCATCTCTTGTCGATAATAAATAGTTTTGCAAATTTATAGCACAATATGAGAATGTAGAGGATGTTTCAAACAAGCGCCTACAGATGTCGCCATCTATGAATTTAATAAGACGACTTTGAACGCCATCTAGTATTCAGTATAGCAAGTTTTCATAAAATCTAATAGCGTTTTCGGTTCGCTGCCCAAGAGCACTCTCAGGGTATCTCCAAAGCGTTAAAAGTAAACGTTGCTATGGTTACATGTGCTGAAGGTATAGGAATGATTTATTCTTAATCAATGATTAAATTTGATCGACTTTTATGAAACCCAGCATGAGAGTGCTCTAGACGAGCGAGCTCCCGATTGTTTTAGCCATTGTGGACTGTTGCTGGTAAAAATGAAGCGCCATCTCTTGTACGATGTAAATAATATTGCAAATTTACGAAACTGCACGAGAATATTTCAAACAAAAGCTATTAACGTCGCCATCTCTTTTCGATCTGTGAATTTAACGAGACGACTAGGAGCGCCATCTAGTATTTGGTGCTATAAGTTTACAAACAGAATTTAGAATCTATAGTTTTTCGGAAACTTTGAATTTGGCACGAAATAAAACGTCTACGTTTTTTAAAAACGCAGACTTTGAAAAAAAGGCGCGTAATCTAAAATGATAATAAATAGTACAGCAAATTTATAAAACAATACGAGAATGTCGAGGATGTCTCAAACAAGAGCCTACAGATGTCGCCATCTATGAATTTAATAAGACGACTTTGAACGCCATCTAGTATTCAGTACAGTAAGTTTTCATAGAATCTAATCAAGAGCACTCTCAGAGCATCTCCAAAGATGAAAATATTCTGAGAGTGCTCCAGGGCAGCGAATCGAAAACGCTAATAGAGCAGCGATTCTCAACCTTTTTACCTCCGCTACCCCCCAAATGGTAAATATAAACAAAATTAATATTTCGCGACCCCCTCCTGTAATTTTATGTCGCTTCGTTTATAGCGATGGGTATGAACATACATATGTGACGTCATAAAATGATTTCATCATTGTTTAGGCTATTTTCGAGACCCCCCTTTAATATCACCGCAACCCCCAGGTTGAGAAACGATGATCTAGAGAATTGTCGGATTTCTTCGAATTGTATTGTGGACGTGACAACTTAAGCTTTAACAATAAACGGATAAACAATATAAAATCAATAGATAACAATATGTACGACGCTTTGCTCTTCTGGTCGATTATCGTCTGGACTACTGGAGGGCTATGTTTCTTGTAACGTAGTGACGGATGTCGAACACGGGGTTGATGTAGAAATTATCTCAGGATATCTTGCTTCTGCTTCAGCTCCACTTCTTGTATTGTTCAACGGTTGACTCTGTAGTGTTTCCCTCGATAAGAGGTATGTATGGTGGATGCTTCCGACAATAAGTTGTGCGGAAGAGTATGTGTTTTGCTCCTGACAATTAATGCACAGGAGGCTTTGCATGTGCGTCCGACAGTGGTTTGCACGGAGGAGTGTGTGTATTGCTCCTGACAACTAATGCACGAGAGGCTTTGGATATGCTTTCGATAATAAATAAATAATTTGCACAGAAGGGTTGTGCGTAGTGTGTACAGCTCCCGACAACTAATGCACGGGAGGCTTTGCGTGACTGTTCCCGACACTTGGGTGCACATGATGGTGGAGAGTGTTTTCGACAGTTGAGTGCACAGGATCAACTGAAGCTAGAGCGGTCTGTGCTCTCGCTTTTATGGCGCTTTTTCGTAGCGGGGGTGAAGTAACTATGCTTCATTGGTCTAAGGGTAAGTTCACTACGGAGCGTAGAATATTGAAGCTTGTGGAGAGTATGTGCGTTTATAAACGCTTATATATACTCTGCACTAGCTTCAATATTCTACGCTATCATCTATCATCACAGCTTCGTAGTGAACTTACCCTAAGGGTATAAACGAATCACCCATGGTCAGAGCTGTAACTCATTCGTCATTGTGTTTATCCCGGAGGTTGTTTCAGCGACCGACCAAATTTAAGAACGCGATCTTATTTGCGGGCCAATCATGGTCGAATACGGATTTACTTTAATTCGTCAACGGACGCCCTAAGTTTTGTTAATTTGCGACGATCGTCATCGTTGCTTTGTTACGCAAATGTCTACATGACGCTTCGTCCGAATTTGTTTATTTGACGTTGTCAATCTGACATCCCTAGACGTCTGTCAATTTGACGTTTCTGACAGCTGTCACTTTGATGTTTCTCAATTTGACGTTGCTCCCATCTATCGTTTTGACGTTTTGCTGTCATATGTCACCATGACGTATTTCGTTGATCGCTGGACAAAGTGCGAGACCCCACAGCATGAACAACAAGAACTTTGACAATCAAGACAAACAACAATCAAAAATTAAGTATTTTGTTTAAGCGACCCTTTAAAGATTTCGCTTAATCACTGAGCGTGCCATCTAGTGTCAGAAAAGGAAAGAACACCTACCATCTTTATGAGCTTTGTTGTAAGTCGATTTCTGGCCACCTGTTTCGGCAGTATTTGAGGCCTGGTCACGATTTTAGCTCAAAAATCAGCCGCAAGATGACGCGATCTTAACTGTTTATTCTCTTTATGTTTCAAAGAAGTGAAGCGATTAAAAAATTTTCAAAAAAGAAACGTAACCAATGAACGATTCTGGAATTTAATCTAGTTTTTAAAAGTTGAGAGATCAGAGGACATCTATTGATCAGAAGAAGAAATTCTTAAGTTTTTAAGCACGGCCTCCTAGATTAATAAACGACCAATCCTTTATCCGGCCGAGCCGATCGCGTTTGGAAGAAAAAGTTCCGTGAATGTTCTCGTTAGCTCCCTCTGTACAATTTTAGATTAAACTTCCGCCATTGCTCAACCTTAATATTTAATTTAAACTTGTGCGCATTTTATGTCAATTTAAATAATAAATATATTTACCTTCTTATCATCCCAATCACTTCTATACACTATTCACAATCTTTTTAGACTCAGAGTAGGCCATGTTAGGGTGACATTTTTGTTGGTACCTCCAAATGGATATGTTCCATTTTAATTTGATGGTTATATTTTTGAAAACTGATACCGAAAAACATTGATTATTCTTAGCATTTTGACTTAATATTAAAAAGTCATAAGTAATTATTTGTTTTAAATGTTATTATTTTACTTTCTTCATGTCATCCTAGAGTATAAGAAGCAATACAGTCGATGGGACTGACGTTAAAGTGTCAGAATTTTATATTTGTCACATGTTGAGTTCTATCAAAATACATGCACGTAACTTAACGAAAAAAAAACATAGCCCTCTAGAGTCTAAAAAGATCATGAATGGATAATATGATGATAGCAAAGTGTGGCTCCCTCTTCCGAACAAGAAAATGGCTCTGAACTAAGAACGTTTTGTGATAGCAAAGTGTGGCTTCCTCTTCCGAACAAGAAAATGGCTTTTCGTTTTGTCCTTTATTAATCTAGGAAGCCATGGTTTTAAGAACTTCGTGAAATCTGACATGTGGTAAGAATAAACAAGAGAATTTACTAATGGCGCCATCTTTTGGCCACAGCGAAAGTTCCTTGATTCAATTTTATTATTTTCAATTAGTAAAATGTAGTAGCATTAAGATTTTGTTAGGCTTCGCCTTTAATTTAACTCAGACGTATTGTCTCTCGCCGTGCGACGTTTAATTAAATTAAAATCCTTCATTATAAACGCGGGGCTTCCGTTTGTCTGCAGTTCCTGCGGCTTCCCTTCTTTCGACCCCTAATTTTCTAGGATTTCATTTCCGAAGGAAGGAATCCAAAGCGAATTCAGTACAATCCCCTCCGATGAAGTCACTTTCGATATTTCTGATCATTTGAGCTGATATTAATCTTCGACTTCCTGCTAAACGAGTGGTTATTGTTCCATCGCATTAATATTTCAGCGACGAGCGACCGCAAGTAAATCGTCCAATCACCATTACGGGTCGCGTTGGCAATAGTTTAGTCACTTTCTCTTCGTTTGGAGTTGTGACATCGCGCGGTGTCCGAAAGAACTCGATGAACTCCGCAATTATTACAGATAAGAGAAAACGAGCACGTTCCATCTCGACGGTCCGTGAAGACCTAATGAAGCGCACGATGGAAAGATTTTATAAAGGGGATAAGGTTTTTCAATATTCAAAAGGATAACTATTTATAATAATCGAAATAAACAAAGGACTCTCCCCAATCTATCTAATTTAAATTGAAGTCGAAATGGTGATGGCGTTCGGTCCCAATTACTTACCAAAGAGAGCCCCCTCCCCCAAAGAAAAAAAAAGGAAGCGAAATTGATTTTGCAGTCGAGCATGCAAATCGAAATTCTCGGAAGGTTTTCGGTTGTAAGTCGTCGTCTCTTTAAAGGTTCGACTAAATGAAATCTTGGGAATCCTCGGGGGAATTGAAAAGCCGCGCGCCAAATCGTTACCATCTCAACTGACTAACTGCCTTTTACGGTTAGACTTTCCGCTCAATTACCCGATTGGGTCAGACTGTGTTGCACTCGTACATGATGGATACAGTTGTCTTGATGTTGGTAATCGACGCCGGGCAATTTCGTTGCAATAACACGTTTAGTCTCGCAGTTGCTCACGCCCGCTAACGCGCCACTACGTGACACCAATTAGTACATAACGAAAGTGCGGGCCCCTGGAAGCATGATGGTAATGGGCCGAGAACAAGAACCTCTTGTATTTCAGTTTACCTTGACCATGATTTGTTGTGTTTCAGCAATCACTTTCTTGGCCATCAACTTTTAATACCTTTGTTATATTTGGTTACGTCATGAAGTGCTTTTCAGAAAAAGTTTCATGCTGGGAATTCGACTCGAAATACACAATTGTAGGATAGTTTTTTTTTTTTGTTAAACATTTTCGACTGATAACGTTTTTAGAATCATTGGTGCTACCGTCTCCTACAGTGTTAGCCACACTGGCCCGAGCCTAGTCAACACCAAGTCACGGGACGCACAATGCAATCTATGAGGTTAGGTAAACAGCTAGCTGTGCCTCCGACATTTACTACTCACGCCTCAGCAACCGGCGGATACGATACAATGCCGTGTGCAGGTGGGGTGACCCTCTACTGACCCCATCTTTACCCTTCGCTCGAGCCATCAGCGGACACCGCGAGATTTACTCTATGTCAGAGTATCATCTATCATCTATATCAAGCCTCAAATCTTGCACAAACTCCTTCATCACTTATCATTGGATTTTATTAACAACACTCGCGTGCCGGTCTGCCTAATTTGCGCGTCTTACCAACACGTTTACCACTCAGAGCTCACCCGGAGACTGACTGCTCTAGGATGTCTACTGCAAGAAATTAGAAGATGCCTAAGAATTATTTTGAAAGAAATAGAAATCGCGATTTCATTGGGTAATTCAATTGTAGTCAAACAAGTTCGTTCTTCTTTCTTTTTTCTTTCGTAAGTCCGAATTCAAAAGCTCGAAGAATTCTATTTTTTTTTTTGAACCGTAGACTATGTCCCCCCTCAATTTTTTATTTTGTGATTTGATTCCGTTTTCTTTCTTCCTTCCTTAAGTTAGAATTTAAAAGTTCAAATTAATAAGGAATTCGTTTTTTAAATGACAAAGTAAGCTCGTTTCAAATTTTTAATTTTCACGCTCAATAGCGATTTTCGTTCTTCTTTTCTTAAAGTCAGAGCTTGAAAGCTCAAATTGTTAAGGACTTCGTTTTCCTTGAATGACAAAGTAAACCCCCGCCAATTTTTAATTTCGTCGACTTAAAAGAGCTTCGTTTTCTTTTCTCAAATCAGAATTTAAAAGCTCAAATTATTATGGACTTTCTTTGAATGACAAACTAAGCCCTCCGTCAATTTTTAATTTATAATTTCATCGACTTAATAGGGCTTCTTTTTCTGTCCTTAAGTGAGAGCTTGAAAACTCAAATTGTTAAGGACTTCGTTTTCTTCGAATCACAAATTAAATCCCCCTCAATTTTTAATTTTTTACTTTACTGAGTTAACAGAGCTTTTCTTTCTTCTTTTCCCAAGTCAGAATTTAAAAACTCAAATTGTCAAAGAATTCATCTTCTTTGAATGACGAAGTAAGCCCCCCTAAATGCTTAATTTTTAATTTATCGACTTAATAGCACTGTTCTTTCTTCTTTTATTCGTATGTCACAATTAATTTAAAAACTCAAATTGTGAAGGAATTCCTTTTCTTTGAATTTAAAAGCTCAAATTGTTGAACGACAAAGTGAGTTCCCCTTAATTTTTTTAATTTTTAACTATATCGACTTGCTTGTAAGTCCTCCTCAATTTTTAACGAATGCCAAAGTAAGCTCCCCTCAATTTCTAATTTTTCTTAATCGCGATTTTCCTTCTTCTTTTCTGAAGTCAGAATTCAAAAGCTCAAATTGTTAAGCGCTTCGTTTTCTTTAAATCACGGAGTAAGCCCCAATTAATTTTTATAATTAAACAAATAAAACTTTATTGACTTGCTTGTAAGTCCCCCTCAATTTTTAATATTTCTTCTCTTTACCTAAATCAGTATTGAAAAGCTCAAATATAAATTGTCAAAGAATTAGTTTTCTTTGAATTTTTAATTTATCGACTAAGGCCCAGTTGTATGTACAATTCAAGCTTAACTTTAAGCCAAAGCTTAAACCCTTAGCAACAATAAATTGTTGAAATAATCGTTGTTAAGGGTTTAAGCTTCAGCTTAAAATTTAAACTGGCATTGTACAAGTATAAGTAAGCCCCCCTCAATTCTTAATTTTTAATTTATCGACTTAATAGCACTGTTCTTTCTTCTTTTATTCGTATGCCACAATTAATTTAAAAACTCAAATTGTCAAGGAATTCCTTTTCTTTGAATTTAAAAGCTCAAATTGTTGAGAACTTCGTTTTCTTTGAACGACAAAGTGAGCCCCCCCTTAATTTTTTTAATTTTTAACTATATCGACTTGCTTGTAAGTTCTCCTCAATTTTTAATATTTCTTCTTCTTTAACGAATTCCAAAGTAAGCTCCCCTCAATTTTTAATTTTTCTTAATCGCAATTTACCTTCTTCTTTTCCTAAGTCAGAATTAAAAGCTCAAATTGTTAAAGACTTGGTTTTCTTTAAATCGCGATGTAAGCCCCCTTCATTTTTTTAATTGTCAACTTTATTGACTTGCTTGTGAGCCCCTCCCCCCAGTTTTTAATATTTCTTCTTTACCTAAATCAGTATTAAAAAGCTCAAATTGAAATTATCAAAGAATTCGTCTTCTTTGAATGACAGAGTTGATTTAAAAGCTCAAATTGTTGAGAACTTCGTTTTCTATGCATGACAAAGTAAGCTCCCCTCAGTTTTTAATTTTTCTCCTTCCTTCTTTTCCTAAGTCAGAATTGGAAAGCTCAAAATGTCAAAGAATTCGTTCTTCTTTTTTTAATGACAAAGTAAATCTCCTTTTCTACATCCCTCTGCCTGACATATTACCAAACCATAAGACAAAACAAACAAACGTGCTCGTGATTTACGGATATATTGAGAATGCGTAAACTTTCTTAAATTCTAAACTCGATAGTTATAAGGTTATTAAAAAAATTCCTGTTCTGGTTAAAATTAAAACCTGATCAAATAAGCCGCCGCCAAACATGACAACGAACATCTCGACACGTTTGGATACCTTCAAGATTCGTTTTAATTCTATTTTTTTTTTTTATAATTAAATCGTTAAATGTCGCAATCGTGTTTTAGACAGACAAAGTATTGTTGGGCAAACGCCTTCTCAACAATGGATCACCGCCGCCGTTGTTGTTATTGTTGTCGTTATTTCAAAACAATACGGCCCGCTTATTATTCTCTGGACGTAGGAACTATGTTTACAACAATAAGGCGTTTCGTCAGTTCATCTTAATTAAAACGTGCGTGCATTTTTCTAGCTTGGCGCGGGTGGGATATTTTCTTTGAATATCGATTACCATCTCTCACGTATACACAATGGACGAAGTCTTCTTTCTTTCATTCTTTCATTCTTCAAGACCATTCAGCCCAATTAGTACACACAAAAGGTGGGACGTTAATGCGTCCGTAATGAAAGAAATTTATTTGTTTGTTTATTTTTAGTAAACCCGTTTCATTAATTCTGCTCGCCGCAAATAAACAAGCCCATTAATTTTGCGGCCAATTGCATAACAATGACTTACACAGGCATGTGATAATGAGGCGCATTCTAGAACTGCAGATGTGTGCAGTAACTATGCAGAATTTTACTGTCGTTTTCTTGGCTTGCAGTGCTGTGGAATCTCACGTTCTTGAAACACACTCCTTTTTTTTATCTTGGGCGCAATTTAAATAATCTATCGTCTGATTGACAAATCACGATCTGAAATGTTTGATAAAATTGTGGAGACTCCTGGTGACTAGGCCACCCTTAATACGCAGGAGAATGACCTGTTAATATCATGCTTTCGAAAACTTCCACGTTTGGAGATAGCGTTGGCTCGGCAAACGTATCGCTGTGATATTTGCCTTTAGCGAATACAATATTGGGTTTTTTAAAAACGGCAAATTTGCCATAAATATTTCTTTTTATAGAGACACAGTGTAGACAGTTTATATTAAAAGTAAAAAAAAAATACCGTGCAAAACGAAGTACAACTTCATGTGGCAGACCAAGAAGTTCGTTGGGTATATGAGTTTCTTCTGGAGGCAGTCTTATTTATTTGAATTCCTAAATATGTTACAGACAAATTTGTAAAAGCAAATTTATAAAATCTTTAATTACAAAGTGATCTTTAATAATTTAAAAAAATATTTCTCATGTAAACAAAGCTCGTGCGTATCGCTTATATGCGACTTGCGCTCTGAGTGCATTTCGGGGATCCCCCTGAAATGAATGGGGCGTTGGGGTAATGAGTCGACTGGCCAAGTCCAAAATTGTTAATTGCTTGCCTCCAAACGTCTCTGTTTCGTATTTATAAAGTCATTGCAAAATACAGAAGGACGTGTTACGGTTGACATCCCATCCTAAAGTCTCTCCCCTCACCAGAATGGCAGCCGTTTGAGGGGTACACAATACAAGGAACGTTTTGCACACCCCCCTTTGCCCATCTCGGCATTTCAATTCTTCACATTAACACGAATTAGGCGAACGAGAGTCTTCTATAAACAAGGAAAGTAGGTCACGTGATATGGAACAAAAGAATTTGAACGTTTAGTTTTTATTAATGAGCAAATAATCGACGAGTACATACTTTTTTCTCTATTTAAATGATTGCGGAGGCTTGTAAATAGAAAACTGTTATCGGAATTCAGGCTGTAAAGGTTTGCTTGGGCTGTCGAGTGGCTCAGATGTTTGTCTAAAATTGACGTAAACCCCCAACTACACATACACGGTGATGGCCGAAAATACTAAAAAACGTTCTGCGCAAAGCAGGTAAGCAAAGACTTCTTAAATTAGATAACGCAACAGATTCCTCACCCTACTGACATCTCACGACAATAGTTTAATTAATTAATAGATATTGCTTTGACCAGAGTAGGTATTTAAAGACAATTGGGAACCTTTTTATGTGCGACAAACCCTCATTATATTTTTTTTTCTGAGCCTAAATCCGTTGTTCTGTGAATCTTTCAAAATAAAAAAATGTCGAAGAATATCTTTGCCTTAATTCAACAACGTTTCATAAGCTCACCCATTTCCTGCTATGGGCGCCAATCACTTGATTGTTTTAGATCAAGTAAAACCCTAACCCATTTCGGTCCGTAATTATTTCCAAAATGTTGTTTATTGCTAACTAACTTCATCGAGTATTCCAGGAATTGCTCGGGCTTACCTATCAAGAGCGAAAGTGAGATGTATTAAAAACGAATGACACACTTTGTTTAGGTACACGTCTCATTGATCCCCCGAAATAAAATTGTCCAGGCAGACTGGGCATTGAACTTACTAGAATAAAACCGTTATCTAATCACACCGGAAAGTAGTGGGACTTCTATTTTTCTCAACGTTTTTTCCACTTTGTATCAACGCCACTCCCTCAATTGTCTCCGAATTATTTAATACGATAATGAGACTATCGTCTATTCTTTTTCTTCGACATTGTGGTATATGTGTCCGAAACAGAGTTGGTGAGAAAGCCAATGAGTGTGGTCATCTCCCTTACATTCCAGACTAATAACCGAAGTTGAAGATATCACAAGTCATATAAAAGCGACGCGCAGAAACCTTGTTTTAATAACAATTAATTTCTGAAAGTTAATTAATACCACTTTACAGTTAAATATTTGAACAATTCGTTTTACAAAATCGTTCGCAACTTGAGTATAGTTTGGAAATTGGAATTCATTAAATAATTCATCGCTGGAATTAGTTCAAGAAATTAATTTAAACAATACTGTATAGTGGTCCATTTCTAAATTGGTTTTTATGGCATGGCAATAGTCGTCTCAGCTGCTATGGTTTCCTAGACAATAAAAACCAATTTAGAAATGGATTACTATATTCTAAGTTACGTTATACCTGAGTGTCTCCGCATGTATATTAAGGTGCGTTTAGACTTGAGCACGCACGCACTGAGCATATGCGCACGGTATTCGTTCGCGCTCGCGAAGAGCGTTTAAATTAAAATTCATTTTCCAACGAATGGGCTGATCCAGTTGTTCGCAGACGTGCGTTGAAAATGAATGTCAAAATAGCAGCAGCCGCATTTATTGTGATGTATACTTTCATAAAAAAAAGGAAATTCGAAAACGTAGACGTCGTCGTTGGTGGCAAACGCCAATTTTTTGTAATAGACAAAATAATTTATTAAGCAATTTAGTGTCAGAGTGTCGTTATGACCAATTCAGAGACTTTACGAGAATGACTAAAACCGATTTCGAATATTTGCTCAGCTTGATAGCACCAAAGATTATCAAAAAAGATACAAGATACCTCGAACATACGCCGTAAATGTGGTACAAATTGAGCATTCGCGAACCAATTAATTCTACAAGCGGATCGCGCTCGCTGCTGTTCGCGCATAGGAAAACACATAGTGAGCGTGTGCGCATAACCGTTTACACTTGAGCATTCGCGGTGGATCAGTGCGTGCGTGCTCAAGTCTAAACGCACCTTTACGTACGTACAACCAACACTGTTGTTAGTTTTTACCTTTCTTCCCCGAACGTGTTTTTTTTGTAAATTACGTGTGCATTTTTTCTATTGTAAAAAAAATATTTTGTATTTTATGGTCTCGACTGGTGCTATATAATTTTAAATTGTGTCCTTTACGTGTACTGTAATTTAATTTATTACTGACTAACTGTTAGAGAAATCCTGTACAGTGTAGACACTTGTGTAATATATTTTATAAATAAATATCGGTGAATAAACATCTAGCAATAAGCGGGTTGCTTTCATTTCACGGCCTCATTAAAAAGAAATCGCACCCTTAAATCCAGCAGCGAATTCGGGGGCGCAATCCACCGCCCGGACGTAAACGAAGATTAAGCTTATCTCCGGCTACTATCCCGCACGAACTTAATCAGCTTCCGGTAGCTGTTTCAAAACGGGTGCGAACAGTGGTCGGGTTATGTACACCCTCAGACTAATTTTCGGTAAGTACTTCCTGTATGATACCAACATATTTTAAATTTAATTCCAACGATTTTGGTTACAGTTAAATGCTTTTGGGATTAATATGATTTTGTGTACTGTAATTTCAAATAAGTTTCGTGCCATGTATTGATTAGGGGTTTCTCCCCCCTAAAGAAAGAGTGTAAAGCTGAAAAAAATAGAAACCAAATAAAAACCGCCCGCTTATTTACCAGGGTTGCGGAGATGTTAAACTCACCTCACTGGATCTCGCACTCGTTCGCGTAACCTCAATTTCCTAGTTCCGCTCAATCCGGCCCCGCCCAATCCAGCGGCGAATCCATGTCATGACCGTTCTTGGGACGCACATTGCAATCCACGAGGTCAGGTATACAGCTAGCTGTGCCTCCGACATTTACTACTCACGTCTCAGCAACCGGCAGATTCGGCACAATGCCGTGTGCAAGTGGGGTGATCCCCTACTCTTAATCCGGCTAACCGGCGTGCCCAATCTCTTACCCTTTGTCCGAGCCATCAGCGGATTTGCACCTCACTCTATTTCGGAGTATCATCTACCATCAGCAAGCAAGCCTCAATTCTTGCACAAATTCCTTCATCACATGTCATTGCAATTCATTAACAACACTCGCGAGCCTATCTACCTAATTTGCGTGTCTTACCAACACGTTTACCACTCAAAGCTCACCCGGAGACTGACTGCTATCTTTTCTACACCCCTCTGCCTGACACAAATCCCCGTATCACATTACCAAACCATAAGACAATATAAACAGACGTGCTCGTGATTTACATTGCGAATGCGTGTAAACTTTCCTAAATTCTAAAATCATTTTTCCAATGTTAGATGTATTCAAGAATCATCCTGTATAGTTTTCCATAATCCATCAATTTCTTCCTCGTTTGTTTCACGGAAGAAAAATGACTGCGCCGTTGCGTTTCTTAGATTTTGATACTTCACTGTCAAATGGTCTCGAGTCTGCAAACATAAAGTCCTTGGACTGGTAATTTCCAGGAAAGTTAATTAATACGAATGCATCGGCTTATGAATAAATAAAATAAAAAGTTGGGTCACCGACGGAAATTATTTAAAAAGTAACTAAAGCAACAATTTCATTAGTTTAGCCTAAAAAAGCGGTAGTTCGATAAAATGTTCACAGATGGCGTCACCGGATCTTAGTTTTTAGAGTCCTTTTTAGAGAGAGTAAAGACATGAATGCGTGACAGTTTGGAAGCGAATTGCTCTCTTTAAAGGGATTTAATTTTTTGATTGGCCAGCCGTTTATTTCGCCGTTAATCTTCCAAACTGTCACTTATATGTTAACTCTCCTTATTCACTATCGCAACCCTCACAAGTGGCGCTGCAATCGCAGCTATTACGGCCGCTCAAAGTAGAGATTAGTCGGCTAGTGACAATTATAAAACACATGATGAAGTAATTAGGTAACAAAAATAAAGTGCAACGCGTGCGGTGTATTTAACACAAACTATACTTTGATATAGTTCAATTGCATCACGGAGCACGGCGTAGCGATCGCTAGCGATAGCGAATTAGTTTAAAAAAATCAAGAACGAAATGAAAGCTAGGGAGCGTTAGAGAACTTATTTTTTTTTTTCTTAAATCAAGCTGACTTTTGTTAATTATGTAAAAATAATAATCACGGTAAAAAAATCGGAAGTTAAACTCGTAACTTGAGAAACTCCTCACAGATGGCGGCACCGAAATTGAGTTTTCACAAAATTGAGAACGAAACAAAAATCATCATCTTGAGTTTCTTTATGTAGTCAGAATTTTGCTGCAACATAAATCAACTAAAACTACAATTTTAATTCGTAACAAAACGCGCGAGAACTTGTTCGCAGATGGCGCCACTGATGTCATTTTTATAAAAATTATTTTCTTGCTTAAATCAAACTAATAGCTTTTATTAAATATGTAAAATAATAATCACATTAAAAAAAATCGTAACTTGAGAAATTACTCACAGGTGGCGCCACCGACGTAGAATTTTAATAAAATTGAAAGCGAAACAATAATCTAATTATCATTGTTTTTGCAATTGGAATTTTGCTGAACATAAATCAACAGAAACTGTGATATTTACTTAAACATTAAAGAGATCTGTAGCTCGAGAAATTGTCTATAGACGGCGCCACTGAAATTTTGTTTTTAGAAAATCAAAAACAAGAACTAAAACAATGGAACTTCTTAAAACGCTAAGTGGTCTTGAGTCTGCACACGTAAAGTCCTTGGACTGATTAATTTTTAATACAAATGCACTTGCTTATTAATAAATAAAATAAAAATTTGTGTCCCCTGACAAAAATTACTTAAAAAATAATTAAAACAACGATTTTATTAGTTTAGCTTTTAAAAAGTTGCAGTTCGAGAAAATGCTCATAGATGGCGCCACCGGCTCTTAGTTTCTAGAGTCCTTTTTAGAAAGAGCAAAACTTTTTTTAATCATTTTTCTAATGTTAGATGTATTCAAGAATCATCCTGTATAGTTTTCGATAATCCATCGATTTCTTCCTCGTTTGTTTCACGGAAGAAAAATGACTGCGCCGTTGCGTTTCTCAGATTTTTACGGCGGCGGCGGCGGTAGAATCGTGGGAAACTATTACCAACTTTTGAACGTGACGCGATTTGCCAATCTGCCTTTTGCTCGGCGCATCGCCCGCCGATCTCCTATCCTCATTATCGGCAAGACGTACAGGGGACGATTCGAAAGTCTGTCCCACATAGAGAGCTGTTCGATCGTTAAGGAGCGCGAGCCTCCGTCGTCTAATTTATCTCGAATTGTTGAAAAATCGCGCGGATCTAAGGCCGTCAACATTCCCGCAATCGTAAACAATCCGTCGCTAATGCGGCTCTCACCGAGGCTCGCAAAAGTCGCTTCGATTGCGTAGGTACGCACGTTTGTTTCGAAATGTCGAATTGTTTAATGCTGCGCAGAGATGAGGGCCTTGGAAGAAAAAAGATGAAATACGACTCTGACCTTATTGTAAATACTTTGGAGAATTAATTTTTGTTTTGTCATGTGAGCCAAGTTGGTACTAGGCGACAGTTGGCAATTGCGTAGGTACGCACGTTTGTTTAGAAATGTCGAATTGTTTAATGCTGCGCAGAGATGAGGTCCTTGGAAAAAAAAATGATAAAAATACGATCTGACCTTATTATAAATAACTTGGAGAATTAATTTTTGTTTCGTCATATGACCCAAGTTAAAATAAAAAATTAACAAAAGCAGCGGCGAATTCTAGTGGGCAATAAATAAACAGCACGTGACGAGTTTTTCGATCAAATAAAGTTAACATCACGTGATTATTTTTTGATTAAAATTCGAAGACAGGAACTTGACATTCAAAAGAATGTGACTTATTTGCCCATAGAAATGTTAGAGCGCCATCTACCGTGAAGCGCTGAATATAACGCGAATCTTTAAATTTTAACGGCGCTGTTTCCGACTTGTGTTTATTTTTTCTGAATTTGAAAGATGCCCAAAAGTATTTTTTTTAAATCTGTTGGGAAGTAAATGAATTAATTTAAACGGCGGATTTTTCTAGCAAAACAAGTCGACACCACAAGGTATTTTTTTTAATAAAAATGGAAATTAAGTCAAGTTTAAAAAAATCTGACTATCAGTGAAATAATTGGCTAAAAAAATGACGGCGCCATCTACTGGAGAGTAAATGAATTAATTTTTAAGCGGCACAAGACGGATTTTTTGGTCAAATAAAGTCAACGCAAGAGATTATTTTTAGATTAAAAAAATTTTTAAATTTATGACGCGACCTACCGAAGAGTAAATGAATTAATTTAAACGGCACGTGACGCACTTTTCTAGCTAATCAAGTCAGCACCACAAGATATTCTTTTCAATAAAATAGAAACTGCAAAATTGGCGACAAAAGAGAAGAATTTGAACGTACTTGCCTGTAGAAGTATTGGAGCGCCATCTACGGAGAAGCCCTGAAACAAATGGCAAACTTTAAAATTAAAATTCATTATTATTGGATATTTTTGTTAAATTTTTTTCTGCATCTAGAAATTGTCAAAATTTTAAAAGATTCCGGAAGATTAACAGCAAATTTACTAGTTAGAAACTGAGGGCGCCATCTAACGGATTCATTGTAAACATGTATGAGTGGAAACGTTCTGACGCTGTGCTATAATCAACGCCATCTATCGAGCATCGAAGTTACCTACGTTTAATTCATTTTTGCGAAAATTTCGACGACATGAAAACGGTTCTTCGCAATTGTTTCTTTTTCTTACAATCCTATTGCAGTAAATTAACGCCATCTGTTGCGAGATCCGAAAACTGCTAGAATTTTTATTTTACAACCAGCGCCATCTGTGGGAAAAATTTCGAAACTTTGTTTACAGTTACCATACACAACATCCAATGATGTGAAACAGTTCTAGCAATTGTTTTTTTTCCTTATAGAAACTGTTGCGACCTGGAGGAAGGTCAGAATTTTTGATTTTACGGTCAGCGCCATCTAGGAGGAAACTGTCGAAATTTTAAAGTTGTGTTTGTCTGTCAACATTTATCGACATGAAATAGTTCTCGTTTTTTTTTTTTTTTTGGAACAACGATTATACATAATCAACACTGACTATTACGACCTGGAAACTCGACCTGACAGAAATTACGTTATCCTGGATTCACTGAAAATGTTTTATCTTACATTAGCTCCATCTATGGAGGAAGTTTCAAAGTTTTATTTTACAAGCTAATTTTAATTGAGTTAACTCTGGCAACACTGATGTGCTGTCTTTTCTTGACGACAGTTGGCAATGAACTGAAGTTACTTCAGTTGATGTTCACCTGCCAATTTCATGTTAATAAGTCAAACAAAACAGAAATCTATCCAATTCACTTTCTATTTTATCGACGGTAGTCAATAAGGAGGTTGGTTAATTAGTGAGGGGGAGGGGGGGGGTGATAAAAAAAATTCAAGTTGATTTGTGGTTTACAGTTATTTGGAGTTTCGCGAGCCGAATTCCTCCTCTTAATTAAATCGTATCAAATCGGGAACACGTGCAGGCCGCGCGCGCGCTTTCTTCGATTTGTTCTCCGTGAAACTAACAGTAAACCTAAATCGGTTTCATTATTGCGTCCGACCTGAACTCTGCCTGCGATCGTCTCGATACTGTGTAATCACGTCGATTCCTATTAATAACATTGCGCTTGCACGATCGTACTTTTTCGTCTCCGATTTCCGTCTTCAACGGTTCGAATAACGCCAAAAATCGGAGGCGAGGTTAACAGATGTCAACCTGACAGGTGCAACTTCGTTTTGTACTGAACTTGTGACTAAACTGTACCGACCAGTGTCTCCAAATCCAAAACGTTTCTAATTTATGCGTTTCAAAAATAAAATTGAAGTGAGGCTGAAACTGTCAACTTGACAGCTGCAACTTCGCTCGATTTGTTTTAATTAACCCCCCCAACCCAACTGTGAATTGGATTGCTAAATTCCTGTTGTATATAAATAGCTGGATCCTGTGATGGGTTACGTAAGAGTACATTGTTATTCCGGACGAATTTGTACAATTTGACAGATGTTGTCACTTCCACTACAAGCGGAAGTCATATAAATAGTCGAATCAAATAAGGTTGTTGGCCTTCCGATGAACCCGCCTGGATGGCAATTTAATTGCGCTTGATAAAAGTTGTACACTTGACTTGATCATCACGTCGATGATTCTGACAGTTCCGAACTAGTTAGGAACTGCTGTTGGGGGATTTAGATTAGGACTTGAAAACGTCGTTTAAGTTGGCATCTTTAGTGAAAAGTTCTGGCCATAAGTTGGCATTACATTCAGTAGTAACGATCAACGAAACGAAGAGAGTCAAAATCAGATAAGGTTGTAAGACTTTGAATGAATTCGGCTAAGCAATTGAAGGTTTTGACAGCGATTTTAAGTTGGCAGTATCAAGATCGGCTGATATTGAAGCAACGCATCGAATAAAAAAAAAAACAAAGCATAAAGTTCCTGTGATCCAAGATTTAATTAAATCTGCGATTCAGAAACGGCGGTAATTGACAGTTTAATAATAAAAACAATAAAAAGACATTCTTCTAAATCACATCACGTTCTTTATTCCTTGCATTTTAAGTGGTCTAGTCCGATTGAGTTTTTTTGAAGCTTTTGTCAATGAGAAAGAAGAGGCAAGGACATCTGCTGAACTGAAGCTTTGGTTCGTTGTGTGGTGATGGGGTGGTTTTGTTCCATGCTAATTTTTTTTTTACTGTTTTATTTTAAAGATTTACGAGTCGTCCATCTAAAGAGCCTCGTGCTGTGAAGCTAATTGCACTAATATGTTTAAAATGTGGTTAAATGTCACCGTGGCTAGCATCGAGGTGGTTCTGTTCTGTGCTAATTTTTTTTCATGGAGATTCAAACTCGAAAAATTTTTGGTATTTACGAGACGTCGATCGACTGTAAAGCAAATTGCGCCTGTTGATTTAAAATGTGATTAGAAAATGTCACCGTGGATAGCAAATAAGATGGACTTGAGTGTCGTGGTTCTGTTCCGTGCTAATGTATTTCCCGCAGATTCAAACTTGAGATTCTCTTCTCTGTGAAGAAAATTGCACCGATTTGTTTAAAATGTGCTTAAAAAAAGAGGCAAGACGTAGTTGCATGTGGTGGTTTTGTTCCGTGCTATTTTTTTCCTTGGAGGTTCTGACTGGAATTTCTCGGTGTTTACGAGTCGTCCATTGACCGTAAAGCAAATCGCGCCTATTTGTTTAAAACGTGATCAAGAAATGCAAGACGTAGTTGCATGTGGTGGTTCTGTTCCGTGCTAGTTTTTTTCTTAGAAACTCTAACTGGAAATTCTCGGTGTTTACGAGTCATCCATTGACTGTAAAGCAAATTGCGCCTACAGTGGAGTCGCTTGTGGTGGTTCCGTTCCGTGCTATTTTTTCTTTTTACTTGGAGATTCAAACTTAAAATTATTGGTGTTTACGAGTCGTCCATTAACTGTAAAGGAAACTTCACCGATTTGCTTCAATGTGGCTAAAAGACAAGATGGAGTTGGGTGTGTGGTGGTTCTGTTCCGTGCTAATTTTTTCTTGTAGATTCTAACTGGAAATTCTCGGTGTTCGCGAGTCATCCATTGTCTGTAAAGCAAATTGCGCCTATTTCTTTAAAGTGTGGTTAAGAAATGTTACAGTGGTGTCACGTGTCGTGGTTCTGTTCCATGCTATTTTTCTTAGAGATTCAAACTTAAAATTATTGGTGTTCGGGAGTCATTGATTGACTGTAAAGAAAATTTCGCCGATTTGTTTAAAATGTGATTAAAAAAAGTGGCAAGATGTGGTGGTAGCATGTGCTGGTTCTGTTCCGTGCTAATCTTTTTTCATGGAGATTCTAACTGGAAATTATCGGTGTTTACGAGTCGTTCATTGACTGTAAAGCAAATTGCGCCTGTTTGTTTAAAACGTGGTTAAGAAATGTCACCGTGGAGTCGCATGAGGTGGTTCTGTTTCGTGCTAATTTTTTCTTTTCTTCAAGATTGAAGCTAGAAATTCTCGGTTTTTACGAGTCATCAATTGACTGCAAAGAAGATTACCCCCGTTTAGTTGTTAAAACGTGGTTAAAAGATTTCAGCGTGAATTCGCGTGGGGTGGTTCTGTTCCGTGCTAATTTTTTTTCTTGGAGATTCTAATTGGAAATTCTGTGTTCATCGTCCTTTGACTGTAAAACAAATTGCGCCTATTCTTTTAAATCGTGTTTAAAAAATGTTACCGTGGAGTGGCGTGAGGTGGTTCTGTTCCGTACTAATTTTTTTTTCTTTGAGACTGAAACTCGAAATTCTCGGTTTTACGAGCCGTCAATTGACTGCAAAGAAAATTACGCCTATTTATTTAAAACGCGGTTAAAAAATTTCAGCATGATGTCACCAAATTTTCAATCTAATATACTTGCCTCTTACTTACCACTGACAAGATGACAAGCTTCTCCTGACGTAACGTATCAGCTGTGCCCCAGCTAGCAACAGTGAAGAAAGGGGCGGGTTAATCAAGTTGGTAAAATTATTAAAGGGCGCCAGAAGACAATTCTTCAGCTAAAAACGTAATCGATCAGTCGACGTCTCCAATCCACCAAATCGCGCAGAAAATGAATCAACAATAAATACAGAGGCGAGACTTTACTCACTGGTGTGCGTGAACGCAGAAATTAAACTCGAAGTTAAAACTACCACAATTTATTACACAAGTCAAATCAACACTTTATACTATTACAATTGGCTGCTTACTTTATGCTTAAATTAACTACGGTACACGCAGCGCAACTCGTAATCCGGAATTCTTCCTAGCCATTCGACTACTCACTAGCAAAGAGTAAAATGTAAACCGATCGGTCCGCAAAACGTCAGATTAAATTGAAAACCTAACCTTGTATCAGCGCGTCCAGTCAAACGTTAGGGTCAACGATACCAACCGAAGCGCAGTGGCCGGTGGGTAGTTACAACGCCCTCTGTCGACCGCGGACGGCGTCGACAATTTGGATCAAACTGGATCCGCTGGAATCGTCAAGATGGCTGATCAGGTTTCCACGCTCGGACCACGGTACATTCAGAGAAGAAAACGGAAAAGCCTAAATGTAAAAGAAAAAGGTTTCGCTAGTAGCCATTTTGGTACACACGCCATTGCACTTTTTACATTACCTGGGGCTTGGAATTGGAGTTAAAATGATCTACCAAACAATCAGTAATACATTCCTGACGTTTTCTTGACCAAGGTTTTCACAACCTGTATATGTGGGAGGGTTTAACTGTTGTCTTGGCTGTGAGATTTGTTGGTAAATTGCCTCGAGACTGAAAGATCAAAACACCCATAGTGTAGCACCAAAAAAAAAAAAACAGTCGAAGGGACCTTGCGCAATAATTTAGTTAGAGAGGTTTAGCCGATGGAAAAACGACGAAGAGAGAGATTTGAGAAAGGTGCCAAGGGCCACTCTCTCAAGGCGATCGGAAGTAACTGGGAAGTCCCTTACCCATCGACCTTAATTAATTAGGTTAATTAGAGATAGGGTACACCATCACCTCCAAAATGAGTCCGTGAAAAACGGGTGATTGCTTTTGATTTACCTGCAGATTGATCGCTGAAGGCGGCGGGAATCACATCAGACTAATTCGTTAATTATCTCCATTACACTGTCGTCCCACAGAGACACTTTGTGCGTTGGTTTATTGAATCGAACAAGTCTTGAACACCGGCCGAATTAAGGACGCTGTACTATGACTCGAACGCATTTGAAATTAACATGAATTATTGATAAGCGGGAAGCAGAGCTCTCCAGTAAAACATCTGCGTAACATTATACCACCAACGGTGTGAATCGGAAGTAAAGAGATCGTGCCTATACTCGAAGTCGAAAATTACTAGGAGAATCACACTGTATTTTTTGAAAATCGTAATTTTTTGATTAATTTTAAACACCAGGGTTTTTTACGCTCAAATTCTCAGATTCCACGGAAGCGGAGAGTAGGCGTTTTTTGCCCTATCAAATTATTTATTACAATAAATAATTATTTAAATTTAATTGTTGCGTTTCATTATCAACTTGCCAATTTCCTTGTTAGAAGCTAATTGTATTGTTACGTTTTTTTTTCCAAAGTAACATTAAATAAATTGACTCTCTGGTGGCAGTCAGCTTGGGTGAGAGTACCCTGACTAACCCAGTGAAGATGGGCGTGGGCAAACAGTACAGGATAATAAATAATGAAGAAAAATAAAAGAAAAAAAAACCTTTTTGGGCGCCACGTAGTTTAAAATTTCGTATCCTACTCACTCAATATCGCGAAACTACGAAAAACGAATTAACGCGCATAAGAGGGTACTTAACGTATTTTTTTTTCCTTTCCCTTCAGGAATAACCAACATTTGAACATTTCACACAAAGAAGAAAAAAAAAACTTGAAATTTTCGATATTCAAAACATTCTATTGTATAATGTAATCTATTCTTATCAAGAACAACATAACGAATTTGTCTCAGTGAGCTAACATTCCAAAAATTACATTCAGCTAGAAATTTACAAGTTTAACCATACTCGGTCTTAAATCTACCCGCATTCACACACACAACCATTCACCCCGTGTGGTCTTAAATCTAGATATTTAAATTAACTACAGTAATTAATTTTTTTTCCTCTAAATATAAAAAAAACAAAAAAAATAAACAGAGTCCCAACACTATGGTAATTATGAAACCAAAATCTCGAATACGAAAATTAACGGATATAAAACCACTCGGTATAGATAAAATATCCAATAACGAGAAGAAAATTTTTCTCTGACCTTTATCCTGGAGCGTGTCCCGGTGACAAGTGTTTTTTATTTCCGGTATTCGGACCGTATGCGTTTACCTTGCGTTGTTGACCAACTTGGGCTCACATCCAGAGATATTTTCTATTCACAGTACGGTAGGAATATCCAATTCACGAGAGAATACCAAAAAGAAAAAGCCTAGACGAGGGGAAAACAACAAGGAAAATAATATGTAATAATTTAAAAAAAAACCAATATACTGACCTCCCAAAATATCCGTAAAAGTAAATAAGTGGAGGCTTAACAAATTACCAAATCAAATATCCAATAACAGAGTCCCAACTGCCCTTTAGCAGAATCGTAACCAATATCAATAAAAAAAAAGGACCGAAACTTCGTCGCAAATTCCAAATCCAAATAATTTTGAAGGCTTTTCACACATTTCCAAAGTGGACAACGCCTTGAAAAATGAATTCACGACACAGGTAAATTTGAGGTGTTAAATCTTTTACTCGCAAGAATGTAATGTTCTCCGCTCGAAACTGAAACCCGGCACCGAACAGAACGGAACAAAAAGATTCGCGCAAAACCCGTGCAAAACTTGTAAACAACTTGACCAATTTAAAAATTAATTATATACCGAACGATTCGAAACCTTAGACCTAGCAAAATTGAACCTAGATTAAAATTTACACGTAGCAAATTGTACTATCGCACCAAACAAAGAATCTGGGAAATCACAACGTAGGGCCATTTACATTCGATAATTGTGTCATAATTATATAATATCGAAAGTAGCTCAGCACAGGGCGAATTCCGACGGGTCACTCGCCCCGTAATAAGTGGTTGGAATTCCGTTGACCCATATTTATTATTTACTTATGTAAATTATTTGTCTGTTTACTTGTAAGTATTAATTAATAGCAGTAATTACTGGGGCGCGTTACACCACCTGTATCCAAACGCGTTTTCTTTGGCGCGAGATTTGAACGTAACAATGGATTCGCATGAGGTGGTTCTGTTCCGTGCTAATTTTTTTATTTGTTAATTCAAACTTGAAATTATCTATATTTGCGAGTCGTGTATTGAATGTAAAGCAAATCGTGCCGACTTGCTTAAAACGTGGTAAGAGATCGTCTCCGTCGACAGCAGCAGGACGGAACCGGATGTGATGGTTCTGTTCCATGCTAATTTTTTTTATTAGTTTTTTTTTTCGAAGATTCAAACTCGGTGTTGAGTCCATCTAAAGAATAGTGCGTTGACTCCGCTTACGCTAATTTTATTTTATCATTAAAAAAAATAAATTAATTTAAAAGTCCATTTAAAACGTGCAGAGGAAAAAAGGCGCGACCTGTCTTTTATTACTACTGCCACCTGTAGCGTACAATATCAATCACCCTTCAACTTGAACGCCCGTTTTCAGGGCGCCAACTTTTTTCTTTTCCAATCGCACCAACTTCAATTAGAATGTCCCGAGGCGCAATTAAAACGGAGTTCCGTTAATTAAGAGACGCATTCCCAATCTCATTCAGCGACCACAAACCACTATTACCGGCCGAGCGAAATGAACGCCTCAATAATGGACAGGACCGGCTGGCTCTTAACGACTTGACCTCTGCGTTTCTTGCAGGTGCATTTTACTTATCAAATGCTGTTGTCGTTTGCAAAGTGCAGGAGGCGGGGTCCTGCAAAGAACCGCTGCTTATTTGTTTTAGTTAGCGGGGCATTTTTTCGGCGCTGAAAATTTTACTAATGGCGCACCATTTTTAAATTTTCATTTTTTGTGTTGTTTTCATGTAGTTAATGATTGAGACAATACAAACTCAGAATTTAATTAAAATGTTGATAAGTGCTTTACTTAGACAGGACGTTCGTCTGTTGTTGTTATTATCATCATGTGAAAGTCAGAGGCGTCCGTCACCTCCACCATTTACAGTGTCGTACAATCACGTCGTGTTTTGACGCGGCGTGTATTTGCGGTCCTTAAAATGGCAAACAAAATTCGATCTGCAAAGCAAAACACGTCTTTCACCGCGAGGAGGAAACGGATATCTATCTCTTCACGTCTGTCTCGTTTAATCAAGTTGTCCCGACGTCGTCAATTCAATCAGATCGCGGTGCACCTGAACAGATTGACACGTTCAGTTCCGAGTTAACTAGATTCCTTTGTGTCGTCGTCGCGCCATCGCCGTCTCCTTATCTGCATATAATGCGACGCGGCCGCCCTTTTTCCGGCGTTCAATGAACTTGAAATATCGCGGCCTTTTTCTCCCGCCCGTTCCGGCATTGTTATGCTAAACGGTCTGAAATGCAAATTTAGATAATCGCCGTGCTCGATTTCCTGTATTGCATAATTAACGCCGAGGTTCGTTTCCTTGTTTTGTTCTTGGTTTGTTGGCACAGAAATGGGAGAGGGTCGGCATCAACCCCACAAGAATCAAATCATTGAAATTTAATTAGAAATCGATGATTCAAATCTCAGTGCGTCACCGGCCTTATTTCTCATTCTTACCGGTTACCTTATTTAGTCCTGTCACGGAAACAAGCGATATAATAACAGAGTGATGCAGCGTTTCTCTCTTGTGTGTTTGTGTGTGTCCCTCCGAAATGATGACAAACTGCGTTTCACACCGACGCGACACTGACATTGAAAAGCTGATAAACATCGGGATTTACATATCGAATTACGAGTACGAGTTTGCAAGTGCAAACCAAAGTCGTTTGTCTAGTTCGGCAAACGTTTGCTCCGAAATTTGCATAACACAAACACTCGGCTGGGTGTTTTCGCGGTAATTATTCGAATCGTACGTGAGCTCATAAATAATTAATTCGATCCGCGCCGAATTGAGCTCTCTTTTTTTTTCTCTCTCTTCGCTAGTCCGAAAACGATGCCGTTGACCTACAAAATTATTCCGCGGCGAAAATTAATGGTTTGGCTTGTACGATTCCGGCCGGATTATGCAACGTGTAATTTGCGGCGGGGCTTTGTTCTAAGATTGACAGAAACTTAAAACTGGGACTCTTGAACCGATGTCATTGACGAGTTCAAGATCGCATTCAATTAGAATCTGTTTTCTCTTTAAAAAAAAAAAAAAGTTTACTTCGCCAACAATGATTTAGATAAGCTCAAAAAGAGGCGGGGCTTGATGTTATAAAACAAAAGTATATATTACCATGAAACTGCGGTGATTGGCTGTGTCATAAAGGACGCGGAGCTTAAAACTATAAAAATCGAAAGAGAGAAAAACAAACATAGACGATTTATGATTGGTGGGCCTCAGTGAAACCTAATTTTGTTTCTCGTAGAAAATCCTTGTGATTAGTCAACGTTATTTGGCTGTTGTTTTTTTATTGGTTACGTCCAAAATGCGGACACCCCTCAATTCGCATAGGTGGCTAATTGTACAAGGAAAATTAAAAGGTCTATGAAAACTACGGCGGATCATAAACTAAGTTGATTGGATAAGCTCAAAAAAGAGGCGGGGCTTGATGTTATAAAACAAAAGAATGTGCCACCATGAAGTACTGCATCGTGGGCGCAGCAAAAACTGGACGGATTTTAGTTTTCAAAATGAGTCGACATCATACATCGAAATTTTTTTTTTTTTTAATCGGCGGGTCTCATTTTTTTTAATGAATATAGAGCGAGTTACGCTGCCATCAGTTGCAGGCGTCTACTTATGCAAGAAGCGGAAGCCTACGTTAAACGCGATGAATCCTAAATTGCGATAATTGGCGGTGTTCATAAAGGAGGTGGAGCTTAGACCATACCTACATATAAACTAATCATAAATTGCACTGATTGGCTGTGCTCATGAAGGAGGCGGAGCTTAAAACTATAAGAACTAAAAGAAACACTAAGGCCAAGTTTTACAATCGTGGAATAAGGACGGAATAATTGTTCGCCGAATATCCTTTAATGTTCCTCCACAACGGTCGCCGGTCGCTCGCAAAAATAATAATAAAAAAAAAGCGCCCCTTTCGGAAACGGTGAATATTTTACGCGCCGCCCGCAATAAATAATTTTATTACCGAGGTATAAACGCGAATACATTTTAGGCGCGGGTCGTAAATGCGAATAAACGACGACTTTTCAAACAGAAAATAAAATCGACGGGCGGTTCCGCCGGTTACCGATAGATGGGGGCGTCGAACATCTCAGTAGAACACTCAGTTAGACTTAGAAAAGAAGAGGTTACTGTTAGGGGACGTAGGTGGGGCGATCCTGTTTTGGGAAGGGCGGTATACAACTTCTTAATAGTTAGTTATAAGAGTGATTAATCTTAGGGCGGGGCACAGGTTCGATCGCCCCACCTCCTTAGTGAATTTATTTTTTTTTTAAAGAGAAATACAGGTTTTTGATTGACAAGAGCAGCAGTTACCTTTTAAGGAGTGTAGAGAGGGGGGGTCCTATACCTATTTTTAAATTGATTGAAAAACTTTCACTTTTACAGTGGTTAAGCAGAGGAAGGCGTGGCAACTGCATCGCCCCCCAATTGAAAGACACAAAGTAGATGGGGCGATCCTGTTTCTACAGGGGTGATCGTTTGAAAAACAGTATACAACTGTCCACTTCACTTAATAGTAGTTAGTTGTAAGAGTGATTAATCTTAGGGCGGGGCACAGGTTCGATCGCTCCACCCCCTTAGTGAATTTATTTTTTTACGAGAAGTACAAGCTTCGGATTGACAAGATTACCTTTTAGGGAGTGTAGGGGGGGTGATCCTATTCTAAAATTGATTGAAAAACTTTCACTTTTACTGTGGTTAAGTAGAGGAAGTAACTTTGAGGCGTGGCAATTGCATCACCCCCCAATTGAAAGACTCGAAGTTGAAGTAAAACACATTGTTTATTTACAATGGAGACTTTTAGGGATCTTATTTGAAGTAAATTTACGTCCGGCAGTTGTTTATAACAAACAAATAAGTTCACTGCTCCTTTTTGGTTTGCGCAATGGGTCGCCTCCTCCTCCTCCACCATCGCAGAATCTGCCTCGCCCCGATGTAGATTGCGGTTGCAACAATTAATTTTTTTTGTGTTTACTATTTTGTATTGTATAGCAGACACGTATTTTTTAATTCCTTTGTTTCCTTATTTTTTATTTGATTACGCAAGCGAAAACACTGACGTTTAACTTAATTTAATTAATTTAATGTTTAACTTAACGTAACAAAAGGCGCGTAGCTTTGCTTCTTTTTAAATAAATAAATTCTATTAGCTGATTTTTCTATTTTTATTGTATCTGAAACGATTAAGAAAATGCGTTAAAAATACCCGACAAAATAAAACCAGAGAATCCATGTAGCAGTAAGATGGTGTTGTGTGCGGTGGTTCTGTTCCGTGCTAATTTTCTCTGAGAAATTCAAACTCGAAGGTCTTGGTGTTTACGAGCCGTCCATTGACTGTGAAGCAAATTGCTCCGATTTTTTTAAAAATATTCAAGGAAATTCCGCCGTGGGTAGCAGCAAGACGGAGCTGCGTATGGTGGTTCTGTTCCGTGCTAAGTTTTTTTTTTGCCTTGGAGATTCAAACTCGAAACTCTTAGTGTTTACCAGTCGTCCATTGAATGTAAAGCAAACTGAGCACAAATTTGGTTAAAAAAATGTCGCCGTGGATGGCAGCAAATCGGAGCTGCGTGGGGTGGTTCTGTTCCGTGCTAATTGTTTTTTTCTTTGAGATTCATGCTCCGAAGTTTACAAGCCGTCTTCGCTCCGACTTATTTAAAATACGTTCGAGAAAACGTCACCGTTGATAGCAGCAAGGCGGAGCTGCGTGTAGTAGTGGTTCTGTTCCGTGCTAATGTTTTTTGCCTTGCGGATTCAAACTTTAAATTATGAGTGTTTACGGGTCGTCCATTGACTGAGCCGATTTATTTAAAATTTGGTTAAAAAATGTCGTCGTGGGTAGCAGCAAGACGGAGCTGCTTGTGGTGGTTCTGTTACGTGCTAATTTTTTTTCTTTCAGATTTAAACTCGAAGTTCCTTTGTATTTACGAGCCGTCCAACGACTGTAAAGCAAATTGCTCCGATTAGTTCAAAATGTTCAAGAAAATGTCACCGTGGATAGCAGCAAAACGGAACTACGTGTGGTGGTTCTGTTCCGTGCTAATTTTTTCCTTAGAGATTTAAACTCGAAGTTGCCGGTGTGTTCATTGACTGTAAAGCAAGCTGACCCGATTTATTTAAAATTTGGCTAAAAAACATGTCACCGCGGATAGCAGCTCGACGGAACTGCGTATGGTGGTTCTGTTCCGTGCTAATTTTTGTTTCTTGGAGATTCTAACTCGAAATTCTCGAGTCGTTCATTGACGTAAAGCAAACTGAGTCGATTTATTTAAAATTTTGTTAAAAGTTAAATTAAGTTAAATTCGGATGTTTATGTTAGTATTTAAAAAAAAATGTAATAGTGTCGCACTAGCGCCATCTATGTAGATTTTGTCGCACTACAACTTTTTCGGCGCGAAATTTGAATTTTTTCTACGTATGTGTTTACAATCGTCGATCTTCACTTGTCTCCTATTCATTATACTCCCTGTTTCACGCTGTCATCTATTTCATTTTTTTTTTGTTATGCGCTACTGCTACGTGCTACATTTTTTTGGGCGCGAAATTTGAAATTATTAAAGGTACTAAAAAAACGTCGATTATTTTTCAGTTTCTTAAATCGGAATTAAATCTAGACAAATTTTTATGCAGTTTTAATTAGGTATTAAAAAATGAAATTGCACCATCTACGTAAATTTTGCTACACTAGATTTTTTACACCGCGAAATTCGAAATTATTTCTCGTGATTAAAATCATCGATCTTCTTTTGTTTTCTTTCATTCCACCTTCTTGTACCTCTTACTATTCTTGTCGCTCTTATTTTAGGCGCGAAATTTAAAATATCTAAGAATTATTAAAGCTACTAAACAACGTCGGTAATTTTTTTTTTCATTTCCCAAATCTAAAGTAAATTCAAATAAATTTGCGTTGCCCCAGCGCCATCTATGTAGATATTGTCGTACTACGGATTTTTTTGGCGCGGACTTTGAAATTGTTCTTCGTATTTAATGTCATCGATGTTCTTGTGTTTCCCGTTCATTACACTCCGTGTTTCACTGTCGTTTGTTTCGGTTTTCCTTCGTCGTGCGCTACTACTACGTACACACTAGAATTTTTTAGGGCGCTAAATTGAAAATATACAAAATTTAGAACGCCGATATTGGTTTTTAATTTTCTTAAACCTGCTGGAAAATTAAATTTAGATAAGTGTTTATACGATTTCAATTGAGTATTAAAAAATGAAATTGTGTCGCGCGAGCGCCATCTATGTAGATTTTGACGCACCACACATTTTTCGGCTCGAATCTTGAAATTATTTTCCGTGATTAAAATCGTCGATCTTCTTTTGTTTTTGTTTGTTGTCTCATGTATGTGTACTATTTACAATTCTTGTCGAGTTGCACGAGGTTGTTTAGGCGCGAAATTTGAAATTTCAGAAAATTATTGAAGTTACTAAACAAAGTCGACTTAAAAAAAAGAATTTCTCAGATCTAAACTAAATTCGGATGTTTATGTTAGTATTTAAAAAAACGTAATTGTGTCGCGCTAGCGCCATCTTTGTAGATTTTGTCACACTAAAATTTTTTCGGTGTGAAATTTGAAATTTCTTCTTTCATTCTACCTTATTGTACCCCTTACTATTCTTGTCGCGCAATACTACGTTATTTTAGGCGCGAAATTTGAAATATCTAGGAATTATCAAAGTTACAATCTCGGTAATTTTTTTTTAATTTTCCAAATCTAAACTAAACTCGGAAAGATAAGTTTTTATACATTTTAAATACGTATTAAAAATGAAATTGTGTTGCGCCAGCGCCATCTAAGTAAATATTGTCGTACTACGATTTTTTTGGCGGGAAATTTGAAATTATTCGTATTTAATGTCATCGATGTTCTCCTGTTTCCCGTTCATTACACTCCGTGTTTCACTGTCGTTTGTTTCGGTTTTCTTTTGTCGTGCGCTGCTACTATTTACATACTAGATTTTTTTGGGCGCTAAATTGAAAATATACAAAATATACAGAACGCCGGTATTTTTTAAAGTTTTCTTAAATCTGCTCGAAAATTAAATTTAATTTTTATGCGATTTCAATCGAGTATTAAAAAATGAAATTGTGTCGCGCGAGCGCCATCCACGTAGATTTTGACGTACTACGATTTTTTCGGCGCGAAGTTTGAAATTATTTCTCGTGATTAAAATCATCGATCTTCTTTTGGTTTCTTTCGTTGTTTCATCTGCTTGTACTTCTTATGGTTCTTGTCGCGCAATTCCACGTTATTTTAGGCGCGAAAATTGAAATTAAAATATTGTTGAAATTACCAATTAAAAAAAAATACCTATTAATGGAATTTGGCCTGAAATTTACAATATGAAAAAGTTGCTACGTTTCATTCATTTCGCGGTAGGCGCAGCTATGTCGCTATTGTAACGACAAACCGCGGATAGCAGCAAGACGAAGCTGCATGTGGTGGTCCTGTTCCGTGCTAATCTTTGTCCTTTAATTTTTTCCTTTTCATTTAAGCTGGAAATTCTCGGTGTTTACTAATCGTCAGTTGACAGTAAAGGAAATTGTGCCAATTTATTTAAAATATGTCGCCGTGGATAGCAGCAAGTCGGAGCTGCATGTGGAGGTGGTTCTGTTCCGTGCTTTTTTTTTTTTTTGAAATTCTAACTCGAAATTCTCGGTGTTTACGAGTCTTTCATTGACGTAAAGCAAACTGAGTCGATTTATTTACAATTTTGTTAGAAAGTCACCGTCGATAGCAGCAAGACGAAGCTGCATGTGATGGTTCTGTTCCTTGCTAATTTTTGTCCTTGGAAATTCTCGGTGTTTACGAATCGTCCGTTGACAGCAAAGGAAATTGCGCCAATTTATTTAAAATATGTCGCCGTGGATTGCTGCAAGTCGGAGCTGCGTGTGGTGGTGGTTCTGTTCCGTGCTATTTTTTTTCTTGTAGATTCAAACTCTAAATTCTAGGTGTTCACGAATCGTTCACTGACTGAAAAGCAAGTCGCGCCGATTTGTTCAAAAACTTTTTGACAAAAGAGTTTCACCGTGGGTTGCGGCAAGACGGAACTGCGTGTGGTGGTTCTGTTCCGTGCTATTTTTTTTCCTTTGACATTCAAACTCGAAGTTCTTTGTATGTATTTCCGGGCCGTCCATTGACTGTAAAGCAAATTGCTCCGCTTTGTTTAAAATGTTCGGGAAAACGTCAGCGTGGATAGCAGCAAAACGGAACTGCTTATGATGGTTCTATTCCGTGCTAATTTTTTCCTTAGAGATTCAAACTCGAAGTTGTCGGTGTTTACGAGTCGTCATTGACCGTAAAGCAAACTGAGCCGATTTATTTAAGATTTGGCTAAAGAAACGTCATCGCGGATAGTAGCAAGACGAAGCTGCGCGTCGTGGTTCTGTTCCCTGCTAATTTTTTTTATTGACATTCATGCTCGAAGTTATTGGTGTTTACAAACCATCCATTGACTGTAAAGCAAATTGCTTCGATTTGTTTAAAATATTCGATGTCACCGTGGATAACACCAAGACGGAGCTGCGTATGGTGGTTCTATTCCGTGCTAAATTTTTTTACCTTGGACATTCAAATTCTCGGTGTTTACCAATCGCCCAATGACTATAACGCAAACTGCGCCGATTTATTTAAAATATGGTTAAGAAATGTCGCAGGTGATAGCAGCAAGTCGGAGCTGAGTGTAGTGGTTTTGTTCCGTGCTAATTTTTTTTTAGATTCAAACTCGAAATTCTCGATGTTTACGAGTCATCCATTGGTTGTAAAGCAAATTGCGCCGTTTTGTTTAAAATTTACTTAAAAATATCACCGCAGCAAGACGAAGCTACATGTGGTGGTTCTGTTCCATGCTAATTTTTTTTTCTTAGAGATTCAAACATCGAAATTCTCGGCGTTTATGATTTTCGATTTTTATTGCATCTGAAACGATTTTAAGAGAATGTGTTTAATTTGTTTGTGTACTGTGACTGAGGATGAATTGCGGCAAAATCGATTAAAGTTAATTAAAGCGAAGTAAGTTTAAACTAGGATTAGTTAAGAACGATGTTGGTGGAACTCAGCCTAGGAGAATCCATGTCGCAGGTTACAAGGAAAGAAAAGTAGGTGAAGTAGGTATCAGCTAGTCCGGTAGAGAAAGCCGATTTTTTTTTGAGAGCAACGCTAATTGTCCCAACTATTAAAGTCACACTGTATATTATTTTGAGTTTAGTTTCAAATTTTGTTTATTTTACTTTATTTTGCGACTTAGTCCGAAGAGAGAGATGCCGTGAAGAAATCTCCTTTTTGTGGTTTCTTTAACACGGGGAATTTTTTTCTATTTAGCACTTAACAAAACCGTTGTGTCGCTTTTTTAATTTAATTTTCACACCTGGAGGTTTATTCAAGTTTGTCAGCCAATTGAGGAAAAAGAGAAAGGCCGAAGAAAAAATACTTAAGTAGCAGGAATTACGAAAAAATGTAGGAAAGGGTTGGGGGGACCCCACGCTCTAGAAGCAGATTGCAGAAAAGCAAACAAACAAATGATTAATCAAAATAATTTAAATTTCAAACTCAAGTATTTTCTTTTAACATTGAAATCCTTTCTTATTTAGTTCTTGTATGAACGCGAAGATTGAATTTCACTTTCTTTGGGGGCACCGCGGCGAGTACCTACGATGGCTGGTAAAACCTGCTCGTTAATAACTATTACAAAACACAATTTCGCGTTAGTCACACCTACATCGCAGATTATGATGATCGGCTTGATAAGTCCCGGCCGTAATCATGATTTTTCTCCAATAAACTCGGATACATTGTAGACGAACGCACGCACGATCAAATTACGCCTTTGCGAAGGTTAATTTTCTGAAAATGCGAAGAGGAAACGAACCGCATTCCGGGGAGGCTGCTTTGAAGGACGGTCGGTACATAAAAGAAAGAAACACACGTGCAAGGTTTCCTGGTCTCGTCCGATTTTGGCATTTCGTTTTGCGTGTAGTTTCACGCTCGGACAATTCTATTTTGCAATTTAAAATCTTGTTTTTTTGATTGTCCTTCCCATACGAGAAAGTTAATTCATAGTAAGTTACTAAAGTTTCAGAAAATTGTTGGATATAATTTTATTGCACACAACTTTTAACAATCAAATAAATAAACGGATGAACAAAAATTAGACGGGTATGTTACCCGGAGTTTAATTTGGTTGCGGCGAGCCCAGGCCTTCTCCAAGCTTGTTCCGTCGTATTAAACGGCAGATATGTTCTAGAGTCACATTCGGCGGTGGTCGATTCGTAATTCGTGTTTTCTTTTATCTAGGCTTTTTGTATTGTTCTTTTTCCCCCCATTAGTTCCGGAGTTCCGCTAACCGAAACTAACTTGTTGAAAGGTTTGAGGGCGTCGTTATAAATCGACTTTGGCCGTCCATTTTGTTGTTTGGTAACACGACGGTTCATCACATCGCACATCACGACAGGGCGCGCTTCTTAGGACGAAAGTGGTCACTGAAGTTGATGCAAGTGATCACTTAAAGTTCATGAAAGTGGTTACACCGGACACGCCTCCTGTTATTCGAATCTCGAAGATATTGACGACCCCGGAATCAGCTGACGTGCATTCCCAGCTGGATGTTGAAGGTCGAATCTTACCTGTATTACATTTATTCGCTTAATACTTTGAAGGCATTCTAATTCTGACTCGGTCGGCATGCGAAGTTAACGTCATTGGTGTTTATTTTCTTTTTCTGATTAAGTTAATAATTTTGTAACGAACCAAACGGATCCGATTTTTCCCCCCATTAGTTCCGGGCGTTCACCGGAGTTCCGCTAACCGAAACTAACTTGTCGAAAGGTTTGAGGGTGTCGTTATAAATCGACTTTGGCCGTCCATTTTGGTGTTTGGTAACACGACGGTTCATCACATCGCACGTCACGAGAGGGCGCGCTTCTTGGGACGAAAGTGGTCACTGAAGTTGACGCAAGTGGTCACTTAAAGTTCATGAAAGTGGTTACACCGGACACGCCTCCTGTTATTCGAATCTCGAAGACATTGACGACCCCGGAATCAGCTGACGTGCATTCCCAGCTGGATGTTGAAGGTCGAATCTTACCTGTATTACATTTCTTCGCTTAATACTTTGAAGGCATTTTAATTCTGACTTGGTCGGCATGCAAAGTTAACGTCATTGGTGTCTATTTTCTTTTTCTGATTAAGTTAATAATTTTGTAACGAACCAAACGGATCCGATTTTTCCCCCCATTAGTTCCGGGCGTTCACCGGAGTTCCGCTAACCGAAACTAACTTGTTGAAAGGTTTGAGGGTGTCGTTATAAATCGACTTTGGCCGTCCATTTTGGTGTTTGGTAACACGACGGTTCATCACATCGCACGTCACGAGAGGGCGCGCTTCTTGGGACGAAAGTGGTCACTGAAGTTGACGCAAGTGGTCACTTAAAGTTCATGAAAGTGGTTACACCGGACACGCCTCCTGTTATTCGAATCTCGAAGACATTGACGACCCCGGAATCAGCTGACGTGCATTCCCAGCTGGATGTTGAAGGTCGAGTCTTATCTGTATTACATTTCTTCGCTTAATACTTTGAAGGCATTTTAATTCTGACTTGGTCGGCATGCGAAGTTAACGTCATTGGTGTTTATTTTCTTTTTCTGATTAAGTTAATAATTTTGTAACGAACCAAACGGATCCGATTGTGTCGCTTCATGTCATTTGGATTTCATTTATTTAATAAATTCGTGTGTGGAATTTTTAAACTTAAGTAAAAACAAGTGCGCATTACTGGTGACTTTTATTTCTTTTCGGATTTAAATTCAAGCCTTTGTATTGGGATTACGTTTGGTTTGTACATCATTACGTTACATTACCTTACCTGGTTACTTTTGTAACCAGGTAAGGTCTTCTTCTCTTGTTCAACGGCTGGCCTTGATGACGTCGATAGATGTGTAGTGGCTTCATACACCAACAAGTTGCGCGGAAAAGTACGTGTATTGCTCCTGACAAGTAATGCACGGGAGGCTTTGGATATGCTTCCCACATTGGGTGCACGGAAGGATGTGTGTACTGCTCCCGACAATTAATGCACGGAAGGCTTTGGATGAGCGTTGCCGACACTTGAGTGCACAGGATCGACTGAAGCTAAAGCGGTCTGTGCGGTCTCGCTTTTATAGAGCTTTTTTGTAACGTAGGATGAAGTCACTCTGTTTCATTTCTGACAATTGTCACTTTGACATTTTTGAATTTGAATCATTTTCACGTTTTGTTGTCATCTGTCACCATGATCGCTTGATAACGTGCGACCCCCACATTTTTTTAACTTGTTTTAAATGTAAATAACTTGAAATTTTTGTGGTGCCATCTATGCTTATTGTCTCCAATTGTAATTTTTCGCTGGCCCCTCCGCTAATTGAACTTGTAAACTATAAATAAAAACGAATTAGTCAGAATAATTTCGAAAAAAAAAAGGAAAGAAAATTAGGCGCGGAATTTAAAATTTTGAAACCGCGAAAGTCGTAAAAATAAAACGACAACGGCAGGAAGTATCCTTTCAATCGCTCGTTAACATTTTTACGCAATCGAGAGTTTTCGCTTTGCTTTTTGCAGAGTCCGGCGAATTAATGATTTCCGCAAAACCGACAGTGACTAATAATAATAACAAATAGAAGCGAGTCAGAGTAAAATGAAAACGATCGGTCAGAAGTCGCTATGTTAATTGCGCGATTTGAATTCGCCTTGAGAGCGGTAAAAACTTTTGTTTTTTTTTGTCCTGATCGACCGCGCAATTGTTTAATTTGATTGAAATCGGAGAATTTTAATTATGATTTAAAATGAAAGAGGGGGGGGGGGAATTAATTAAGGCCAGGCTACGTAGATACCATAACTTTTTCACGGAAACAATTATAATAAGAATTGTACTGCGAAGTTGTTTGACAGTGATGATTTGAATGAACTGTCAAAGAAAGAGTGTACCCTTGAAAAAAAAAATTTTCTTAATTAGGGTACTTTGGGACTTTCCCTCGTATATTGTAACTAACAGAAGAAGCTTGTTTTTCTTTTTTTTTAATGAAAGTTTATGACACCTTAACTACGCGAATTGTGAAACATTTTTAAATTCCAACTCGCAGGTGACAATAATTTATTTAAATAAATATTTATCTATCACACCTTATACGCAAAGTATTTCGTAACCGGCGTGTGTACATATTTACCCTTGCGATTTATTTATTTATTTTTTTTTAATTAAATTAGTTTCGTATCTGGTCACAGCTGCGTGTGAATTTGCGCGTTTCTTTTCACTTCCCTAAGTTCTATTCGATTTATTATTTTATGCCGATATTTCATTCGACGGTCAGCGTTCATTTGTTTCGTATTTAAAAATACGTGAAATCAAGCTGGGAAAATTTTATACTTTTAGATTGTCCTTCACACGATTAGGTTCAATATTTCACAGTTGTTTTACTATACATTGTTTTTGCTAACTTTAGTCACTTTTATTTATTTATTATTTAAAATTCTATTTCTCCACCTATTCTTTTTTATAATAACCGGTCAACGTCATTTGTTTTATTCTTTAATTGTGTCTTATTTTCTTTTGCTCGGAATTTATATTTGCTAGTTATTTATTTGCCGAGCTTCCAGCATTTCCTTTTTGTAGAAATTGTACAATTTTTGTTCTTTTATTTTTTTTTAAATTAGGTTTTCCACTTGACTATCAATCAATCAATCGTCCGTCAGTTTTTCTTTTTTTTAATTTTTATTAATTTGTAACAGATGACGCCACTAAAATTAATTTAATTAAAATAAGTGAAAAATGGAAGAAATCGGTACGACAAGTTTTCTTTCCGTCAATTTTCTTCGCTGTTACAAAACAATTGATCGCGTTTGCAACAGATGGCGCCACTAAAATTAATTCAATTTGAATTGAAATATAGGCGTAGTTTAAACAATCATTTCCGTTCAACGCGGAGTTTGCCTCAAAATTTATTCTTCAGTCAAGGCTGTTTTATAATTGGCGATTACACATGTACAGTTGGCGTGACTTTGGAGAGATGGCGCTACTGAAATTCCGCTTAACAAAGACTGAAAATATGTAAAAACAATCGAACTCGATCGACACCGCCAGCTTCCTCTTCTTTCTGCCAAATTTCCTGCGTTCACTTATTGGGCTGTTAGAGTACAGTTAGTCATATACTCAACAGATGGCGCTACTGTAGTGAAAATAAGGGGAAAACTATCGGCATTGTTGCTGTTAGTTTCCTCTTCCTTTGACTTACTGGCAATTTCCTTTGCGCTACCTCATCGTGGGGATGTTACGAAACAATGTCTCGTATTCAATAGATGGCGCTGCTGAAATTCCGCTTAACAAAGACTGAAAATATGTAAAAACAATCGAACTCGATCGACACCGCCAGCTTCCTCTTCTTTCTGCCAAATTTCCTGCGTTCACTTATTGGGCTGTTAGAGTACAGTTAGTCATATACTCAACAGATGGCGCTACTGTAGTGAAAATAAGGGGAAAACTATCGGCATTGTTGCTGTTAGTTTCCTCTTCCTTTGACTTACTGGCAATTTCCTTTGCGCTACCTCATCGTGGGGATGTTACGAAACAATGTCTCGTATTCAATAGATGGCGCTGCTGAAATTCCGCTTAACAAAGACTGAAAATATGTAAAAACAATCGAACTCGATCGACACCGTCAGCTTCCTCTTCTTTCTGCCGAATTTCCTGCGTTCACTTATTGGGCTGTTAGAGTACAGTTAGTCACATACTCAACAGATGGCGCTGCTGTAGTGAAAATAAGGAGAAACTATCGGCATTGTTGCTGTTAGTTTCCTCTTCCTTTGACTTACTAGCAATTTCCTTTGCGCTACCTCATCGTGGGGATGTTACGAAACAATGTCTCGTATTCAATAGATGGCGCTAGTGAAATACGAACTACGTAATTTAAACTAAAGTATAGCGTGGTTTCCGTTTAACGGCGTCTATCAGTCAAAGCTATTTTAAAAAAGTATAATTGACGGGGCTTTACAGAGATGGCGCTACTGAAACTCCGCTTACCATAGTCTGAAAATAGGTAAAAGCTGTCGAACTCCTCGTTATCGACAGCTCCCTCTTGTTTCTCTTTCTATCAATTTTCTTTGCGCTGAATTGTGGGAGTGTTGCGATACAAATAGTCATGTACGCAACAGATGGCGCTGCTAGAGTGAAAATAATGACAGCAGAAAATAAGGGAAAACTGTCAGCAGCCTCGTTGCCTCTTCCTTTGACTTTCTGACTTTCTTTTGCGCTACCTCATCGTGGGGACGTTGCAAAACAATGTCTCGTACTCAGTAGATGGCGCTGGTAAAATACAAACTATGTACATGATTTAAACTAAAATAAAGCATAGCTTCAATAATCATTTCTGTTTAACGGCGTTCATTATTCAGAGCTGTTTTATAAATGGCGCTTAAAAAAGTACAGTTGACGGGACTTTACAGAGATGGCGCCACTGAAATTACACTTAACGTAGACTGAACATAAGTAAAGACTGTCCGAACTCCTCGATATCGTCAGTTTCCTCTTCTTTCTCTTTCTGTCAATTTTCATTGCGCTGAACTGTGGGACTGTTGCAATACGGTTTGTCACATACACTGCAGATGGCGCTACTAGAGTAATAATAAGAGAAAACTGTAGGCCTTGATGCGGTTCGTTAGCTTTCTGACAATTTTCTTAGCGCTATCTCGTATACAGATGGCGCTACTAAAATTGGAATTAATATAAATTGGAATATGGCGTAGTTTCCGCAAAACTTCTTTTCTAGTAGCAGGCGCTTTGAAATTGACGCTTAAAAAAGTAGAGTTGACGTGATTTTACATAGATGGCGTGACTAAACCTAGAGACGTATTGGAAGTGAACAGAAATAGTAAAAATGTCTTACAATTTTTATTCTTGCCTGACAAGAATTCCTTATGAGTTTTTTTTTCTCCGCGAGATGCCTCGTAACACAATGGGAAAATCAATTACTCGCACTTGCAGTTAGATGGCGCTCAAGTTCTTGTATTTAAAGCTGAAATATAATTTTGTCACTGCGTGACTAAACTTGTGCGTACATTATTGGAACTGAAAATAAATAGCAAAAAAATGACTTTTATCATTCAAACCTGTTTTATAAATGGCGCTTAAAAAGTACAGTTGACGGGGCTTTACAAAGATGGCGCTACTGAAACTCCACTTAACATAGACTGAAAATAAGTAAAAACTATCGGACTCCTCGATATCGACAGTTTCCTCTTTCTCTTTCTATCAATTGTCTTTGTGCTGAATTATGGGACCGTTGCAATTTGCAATACAATTAGTTACGTACGCAACAGATGGCGCTACTAGAGTGAAGATAATGGGAAAATAAGGGAAAGCTGTCGGTCTCGATGCCTTTAGTTTTCCTCTTTCTTTGGTTTTCTGGCAATTTCCTTTGCGCTATCTCATTGTAGTGATGTTACGAAACAATGTCTCATACTCTGCATATGGCGTTACTAAAATTCGAATTAATTTAAACTGAAATATAGCGTAGTTATAATCGGGACTCTACAGAGATGGCGCCACTGAAATTCCACTTAACATAGACTGAAAATAAGTAAAAACTGCCACTATCATCAGTTTCCTGTTCTTTTTCTTTCTGTTAATTGTCTGGCAGTTTTCTTTACGCTGACTTGTGGGACTGTTGCGTTACAATTCGTCATATGCGCAACAGATGGCGCTGCTAGAGTGGAAATACGAGAGAAAACTGTCGGCCTTGATGCCGTCCTCCGGCTCTCTGGCAATTTTTTTGCGCTACGACGTACTCAACAGATATAGCTACTAAAATTTGAATCATTTTCAACTGTTTCCTTTAACGGCGTCTTTCGCAAAACTTCTCTTCTAGTCGCGGCCGTTTTGAAGTTTAACTTAAAAGGCTGTCAACCGAATCGCGAAACGTTAAGTAATAGTGCGCATTTTCAGTGTCCGTTAAAAGAATAATTTGTATTAAAAGAGTACAGTTGACATGACTTTACATAGATGGCGTGACTAAAATTATACGTATTTAATTGGAACTGAACACAAATAGTAAAAGTGTATTATAATTTTTATTATTTCCTTTCCTGACAAGAATTTCTTAGGGTTTTTTTTCCCCGAGAGATGACTTGTGAGACTATTACTGTACCATTTTTCACATATACAACAGATGGCCTACTAAAGTAAGAATAAGTCAGCCTCGTTGCCGTTAGTTTCCTTCCTTCTTTGACTTTCTGGTAATTTCCGTTGCGCTATCTCATCGTGGAGATGTGGCAAAGCAACGTCTCGTACTCAGCAGATGGCGCTACTGAAGTTCGAACTAATTTACACTGAAATATAGCGTGGTTTCAATAATCGTTTCCGTTTAACGCCGTTTTCCGCAAAACTTCTTTTCTAATCGCAACCACTTTGAAATTGGCGCCGCTTAAAAAAGTAGAGTTAACGTGACTTTACATAGATGGCGTGACTAAACTTATACGTATTTAATTGGAACTGAACACAAATAGCAAAAGTGTATTATAATTTTTATTCTTTCCTTTCCTGACAAGAATTGCTTAGGGTTTTTTTTTTCTCCGAGAGATGACTTGTGAGACTACTACTATACAATTTTTCACATATACAACAGATGGCGCTACTAAAGTAAGAATAAGTGAAAATGTCTGCCTCGTTGCCGTTAGTTTCCTTCCTCCTTTGACTTTCTGGTAATTTCCGTTGCGCTATCTCATCGTGGAGATGTGGTAAAGCAACGTCTCGTACTCAGCAGGTGGCGCTACTGAAGTTCGAACTAATTTACACTGAAATATGGCGTGGTTTCAATAATCGTTTCCGTTTAACGCCGTTTTCCGCAAAACTTCTTTTCTAATCGCAACCACTTTGAAATTGGCGCCGCTTAAAAAAGTAGAGTTGACGTGACTTTACATAGATGGCGTGACTAAACTTATACGTATTTAATTGGAACTGAACACAAATAGTGAAAGTGTATTATAATTTTTATTCTTTCCTTTTCCTGACAAGAATTGCTTAGGGTTTTTTTCTCCGAGAGATGACTTGTGAGACTATTACCATACAATTTTTCACATACACAACAGATGGCGCTACTAAAGTAAGAATAAGTGAAAATATCAGCCCCGTTGCCGTTAGTTTCCTTCCTTCTTTGACTTTCTGGTAATTTCCGTTGCGCTATCTCATCGTGGAGATGTGTCAAAGCAACGTCTCGTACTCAGCAGATGGCGCTACTGAAGTTCGAACTAATTTACACTGAAATATAGCGTGGTTTCAATAATCGTTTCCGTTTAACGCCGTTTTCCGCAAATCTTCTTTTCTAATCGCAGCCACTTTGAAATTGGCGCCGCTTAAAAAAGTAGAGTTGACGTGACTTTACATAGATGGCGTGACTAAAATTATACGTATTTAATTGGAACTGAACACAAATAGTAAAAGTGTATTATAATTTTTATTCTTTCCTTTCCTGACAAGAATTGCTTAGGGTTTTTTTTTCTCCGAGAGATGACTTGAGTGAGACTATTACTATACAATTTTTCACATATACAACAGATGGCGCTACTAAAGTAAGAATAAGTCAGCCTCGTTGCCGTTAGTTTCCTTTCTTCTTTGACTTTCTGGTAATTTCCGTTGCGCTATCTCATCGTGGAGATGCGGCAAAGCAACGTCTCGTACTCAGCAGGTGGCGCTACTGAAGTTCGAACTAATTTACACTGCAATATAGCGTGGTTTCAATAATAGTTTCCGTTTAACGCCGTTTTCCGCAAAACTTCTTTTCTAATCGCAGCCACTTTTGAAATTGGCGCTTAAAAAAGTAGAGTTGAGGTGACTTTACATAGATGGCGCGACTAAACTTATACGTACATAATTGGGACTGAAAACAAATAGTAAAAATGACTTATCGTTTTTATTCTTTCCTGACAAGAATTTCTTAGGAGTATTTTTTTTGCGAGAAATGCCTCGTAATTGCCACTTCCAATAGATGGCGCTGCTAAAATTCTAGTTCATGTCTTTAAAACTGACATCTAATTTTGTCACTGATGAAACAATAGATAGCGCTACTAAAATTCGAGGTAACTTTGTCACTGATGAAAACGTAGTGAAATCGAGTTTCATTAACCCGATCGATCGTGTATCACATCCCCGCGCGGGGGGGCTAAAAACGCGGCGCCCTGTTGGAAAAAGCTTTTTACCGTAAGGAAGCAAGATATTATACAACAGTAAATATTGTAATACACGAGAATTAGTATTTTTGCGAAGCAAAGGTTACACAAGAGCATTCATTACCTACATCAGGTTACGTAACACGTCGTGGCATTAACGAGCGGAGAGCGCGAGAGGGAAACGTTTCGCTGATAATCGTTTGGTCTTTATCGCGGGCCTATTATTGCGTCCGTCCTATGTGTGTCAAATATTCAGCGGGCCAAGGACGCCCGAAGAAAGCGAATTCTCGTTTGATACTATCCGCATGCGATAATGATAAAGAGTTGTTTGCACGCGGATAAATGCTTGTAGGTAGGGACGTACAGGACCGGATTCAATTCCTTAAATAGGAACATTGAAACGAGGTCACAAATTCGGCTAACTACCAACTACAACAACAGTTTACCAGATTGGAGTGTGTGTATACATAATACCGACTTCCTGACTTGAACTGTGCGACGTCGTAAGAAAGACTTCGTTACCTGTCGGAGGCACGAGATAGCATCGCCGGTTTGTTTATTTCGTCTTAAAGACGCCTATTACACTCGAAGTTCTCACGCTACTACTCGGAGAGGAACGTGAGATAAAGTCAATACCTGTTTCAGTCGATTAATCAAAGTTCAAAAATACGTCAAATAAAAGAGACAATAAAATACAGAATTGTCAAGCGGTAGCTGCATCGTCGGGGCGCCATTTTATTAACGACAGAGTCGGTCATCTTGTGTGAAATTGAGCCAACCATTGGCTATTATGATGACGTCATAACAAGTGATTCGCGTGAGCCACTTTCGAACGTGTTATTCAATTGCGTATTGGGGTATATAAGTCAATTTTATGTTATGTCTGCAACCACGCCCACAATCGTGCGTTAGTGTACAATAAAGTAGAGCCGCCAATCCTTTGCTGATATGTGAGGGATTCATTGGTCGTGACGTCACAACCATCGCAACCATTCATAGGCATGAGTCGCATACGGAAGTTCGATGACCACGCCTACTGAATAAAAGAGCTCCCTTTCCGAGTGCACACTTTGAAACTTCACTCTGAAAATGAGCAGAATTTTTTTAAACGATGCACCTGCATCATGGTACCATTTTGTATTTCGCAACATGTGTCAAGTTATAACAAATGAATTTAGAAAACCCCAGAAGCTCCGCCCATTCTCCCCCGTTTTAACGCAAAATTAAATAAGTAAGCGCCAGATACTGTTTTAAATAAAAGGAATAATGAATTTTTATGTAAGTGATTGAAGCGATGCTTAGGTTGTTTTTTTTTATACAAACAGTATGAAATGGCGACAGCCAATCAGAAATGAGATTCAATATTCAAATAGAATTCAACCTAAGCAGACTTAATGTCAACCTATACCTACAAGGATTGAAATTTACGCTGAATTTAACCTAGCTTGACATTGACAGGAACCTAATGTAAGCAACCTAAACTTCGTTGACAATCACAAAAGCTTAATAATGGTAACCATACTTAGGTTGCCATTAAGTTTAGAAGTTGAGAAGAACTTAATGGCGACCTAAACTTGATTGGCATTGACAAAAACGTGATGGAAACCATACTTAAGTTGGCATTAAGTTAAGTTAATTAGGTTCCTTTTAAAAACAATTTCGTGCTGTGGCAACCTAAGCATGAATGCCTGGCTTGACATTGACTCGATCTTAATGGCAACCATACTTAGGTTTCCACAGCACAAAATTGTTTTTGAAAGGAACCTAATTTAACTTAACGGCAATCTAAGTAAAGTTGCCTTTAAGTTTTTGTCAACGTCAAACCAGGCAATCAACATGTCATTCGAATAATAAAATACAACGTAATTCGACTTAGTGTCAACCTATACCTGCAGGAATTGAAATGTCATTCGTTAAATTTACGCTGAATAGTTTGACACTGACGAGAACTTAACGGCAACCAACCTAAACTTTGTTGACATTAACAAAAAAACTTAATGGCAATCTAAACTTCGTTGACGTAGCCTAAGCTTTGACAAAAACGTAACCATACTTAGGTTGCCATTAAGTTAAGTTAATTAGGTTCCTTTTAAAAACAATTTTGCGCTGTGGCAACCTAAGCGTGAATGCCTGGTTTGACTTAATGGCAACCATACATATTTATGTTTCCATAGCACAGAATGGTTTTTAAAAGGAATCTAATTAACTTAATTTAATGACAACCTAAGTAAGTTGGCATTAAGTTTTTGTCAATGTTAAATTAGGCAATCGTGCTTAGGTTGCCACAACAGAAAATTATTTTAAGAGAAAGCTAATTAACTTAATGGCAACCTAAGTATCGTTGCCATTAACTTAAGGTAATTAGGTTGCTCGTAATCTTAATTTTAATGGCAAGTTATCGTCAATGTTAAACCAGTCAATCACACTTAGGTTGCCACAGCACATAATTATTTTTAACTTAATGGCAACCTAAGTATCGTTGCCATTAAGTTAAGGTAATTAGGTTGCTGTTAATTTTAATGGCAACCTAAGTACCGTTGCCGTTAAGCTTTTGTCAATATCAAACCAGGCAATCATGCTTAGGTTGCCATAGCATAAAATCAAGAGGAAGCCGAACTTTAGATTTAAAAAAATGGAAAAAAATTTTAGTGAAAGCAACCACCTAAAGCACCACGTGGTTAGAGTGGGGTAATGTTTATTAAATGTATACTGTCGTTGACGCTGTCAAGAACTTAATGCCAACCTAAACACAGCCGTCTTGATTTACTTTTGCACTTAGTACTTTTGAACACAACGCAGCGCAATAAAATTTTGTAAATAATTAAGCGTCGTTAGAAAAATGGAAAACTCTAACTTCTCATTGAATCGCAGAGAAAACAGTTCGATTAGTTGATACTAGATGGCGCCAGGTTCATACTAAAATTTGAGGAACTTCTCTTTAATGAAATGGAGAAGTTAAAATGTGTGTATCTCTTTAACATAGCAGAAAATGCAACGAAGATATTTTTTTAAAATTAAATTTGCCGCTCCTGAGTTGTCTAAGTATCAATAGAGGGCGTTGAATACTTGTCATAAAACAAAGAAAAAAGGAATTACACTTTAAATAAGTGTGCCTGGTGTGTTTGCTTTAAAAAATGGATCTGTAGTGAATTTAGTGCTGCTTTAAGTCGCTAGATGGCTGCGCTAGTGCACTCTCATAGTATTCTCATCTTATTTTAGCATCATGCAATAATAAGGAAGAGATGGGGATATTCTGAAAGTGCTCTAGTGAAGCCAATCGAAAACGCTATAAGAGTCACAGAGTGCTCTCTTTTTGGGAACGCTCTAAAACTGCAATGACAATTCACTAGATGGCGCTAGTAAAACAATGCCGTTTGTTTATTCTGTATCTTGACAAAATGCATCTTGAAGTGTCACTCAAAAAAATAAGAGTAACGACTTTGCTAGGTGAAGGTTGGAGTTGCTGCGAAATTTCTGTTTATTACGTTTGACATTTCAAAATTTTCTCGACAGAAACATGACCTCAACAAAAGCCGGATTTAACAAATTTGTCTAAGTCTCTGTGCACTAGGGATGTTCAGAATCGAATCGATTTATAGTTGAATCGATTCTACTTATTTAAACTCCCACCCAGTTTAAACTCCTGCCCACATGACTCAAAGCCAATCGTCTCCAGCCAATACGAAGTGACCGTCCATTTATTATTCGTAATTAGCCACGCCTACCGGCACAGACACTGTGGTTATTATTGCTAGGCATTAGGCCAATCCTCGCGTTCATTGTCTTGCGAGGTTTTACGTCACTTGAATTAGTTAAAGAGGAAATACAATAATTTTGTAACTGGAGATTTTTTTTTGGCAAAGTTATATAGGGCGGAGTCTAGTTTAGCCACGCCCATCTAAAGAGGTACATGACATTGACTCCACCACATTTTGAAGCGAAAATATAGGCGTGGCATAATTTCTTGACGTCATCACTCGGCCAATTATCGAGTGCGAGGGGCGGCCCAATCGCTTACTGGATCATGGTCAGTTTTGTTTGTTATATCATTCGCCCCAGAATTAGTGATGTCAGTCATGATTGTCCAATTATTAAAGAACTATTTTAAAAATACTTAAATCTGCGAATGTCCAAAGCGAGGCTTTATTAGCGTTACGTCATTGGTCACGCCTATCGACTTTACGCCCTGATTTGTGTAATTCCATTCAAACCTACCGGCACGGACACTGCAGTTACTATTGCCAGACATTAAGTCAATCCTCGCGAGGTTTTACGTCACCTGAATTAGTTAAAGAGGAAATACGACGATAATTTTGTAACTGGAGATTGTTTTCGGCAAAGGTATATGGGGCGGAGTCAACTAGTTTAGCCACGCCCATCGAAAGTGGTACGTGACAATAGGTGCTTTCCTTTTACCACAAATCTCACCTCAGATCAGATTTCCGTCATTTTCGCTAGCATGAACAAGTGAGTTTGAATTTAGATTTCGACCTCCCACCTTGCCGATCGAGCATTCCCATTCGTTGCTAGATTATCCGTTCAAACTTACTTGTTCGTGTTAACGGAAATGACATTTAAGTGATCTGAGGTAAGATTTGTGGCAAAAGGAACGCCACCACATTTTGAAGTGGAAACATAGGCGTGACATAATTTTCTGATGTTAACACTGAAACGGTCGCGAATTTGTATGTAAAACAAATAGCATGTTCTTGATGTAACTGTAATTTTTACATGAATAATTGCAATTATGATTCTTGTCATTTGAGTCAGGATGAAGCTGTTTTGAAATGATAAATAACAAACAAATGTACATTCCGAGGCATTGTAACTGGAAGCAATTACGCCATGCCCTACCGGGTCATATAACCAGGGCGGGTGGTCATAAATTCTTGTCGCAATTGAGCTATTCTCAATTTTTCTTGAACTGACTGTCACATAAATCTGTCACACGAGTTTCTAATACGCGTCTGTTTTTCTTTAAAAATGGGGCAATTCGCCACGCATTAAGTTCGGTAAGATAATACGGCTATTGAGAAATGATACTTGCACAGTCACCGGAAATATAAAAACGTCAGGGTATTTTGTAATTTAGTAGTTACAGAATTTGAAGGCACATGTGAACTTCAGGGGGGGTCCTTGTGAAAGTTTCGAAACACATTCCAAGAAACTGGGGGGGCGTGTATTTTACTGAATGCTGGACACAGTTCTATTGGCCAAGGGGTGTTTTGAATTTTGGTTTCTGATCGAAGGAAGGGGCATTAATTCTGTGCAGCTGAAAAATGAATATTAAAATTACAGACAGATAGCTACGAGCTTTTGAAACGATCAGTCGTATCCATTTGGCTTGGCGCATTGCTTTGAGTTACTTCCTTGTTTCTCTGATTTAGTTTCACCGTAGAATTTTAATCATTTTTTTCGGTACGCCTAAAATACCAGTGGTTTGAGAGGCAATTAAATAAAATTAAATAACACGGTCTCGCGACGGGTAAATTAATCGCGTTGTGTATTTAAAACTTGGTGTAGTGCGTGCATTGGATTCTTATTTAGCGGATTTAGGTAATCTGATTTAATTTGTATTTTATTCATTACATATTTGGTGGTGATTGATTGATTAAAAATTCATAATCTGTAAATTTCAGTACTTGCTTGTCTTGTGATATTTATTACTAAAGTGTTCTCATTTGAATTCCAACCGAGTTTACAAGTAAATAAGTTGCATCCACACTAGTGGAGCTGATTGACCATTGTTATATAAATTATTAAACTAGTTTGTTTGGCGTTCTGTAATTTAAATCGACCAGCGGCAGTCAACCGACGCTTTCAATCTATAGTGCAATTCATATACAGTGTACTCTTGTAAAATTAGTTAATTCCCTTTTGCGATATTCTCTGGCAAATTGGAAACACTCAAACAAAGTGTTTTCCGATTCGCGCAGTGAAATCGATTGGTTTATACCACTGGTCTAAGGCAAGTTTAGATCTGCCGCTAAAACCAAGTGTGACCAGCGCAAATTAATTCCCTCAATCAAGGCCAGTTAGTTGCCTATACTAGTGCAGTAAAATTACGAGTCCAAACAATTCTGAATCACATAGTCATAGCCATCTTCTCAACCGAGTTTCCATCACACCCTGTGTGTGGACCAAGGTGTAGTCTTTGTCGGGAGATCTGCGGGTTAATTAGAAGTAATTCGCTGAGAGACCGAAAGATCATAACTACCCATAGTAGAGTATCAAATAAAACGGTCAAACATTCCATTGCGCATAGTGTTAGATCATCGTCGAAAACAACGCAATCAGAGGTTAACAAATAAAGCGGGAGTCACTGAACCCCCACCTCAGGGCGATAGGAGCGGTCGAGAAATCTCCCCCCTTCGCAGCGTTATTAGGTTAGAAACAAATCGGGCCCGCGCCTCCGCAGGAGGGCTTCCCTTGAAAAACTAGCGATTACTATTGATCCTCTCGCAGATTGATCGCCTGGTCGGCATTTTGTATCACATACTCCCCGAGTATCTGATTAATTAATTAATTACGTTCATTAAGGAAGTACACTGTAGGCACACAGCCACACTGTGCACTGGTTGATATACAGAGCGTGTCTTTGAGTACGATTGAAGTGTTAAACACGAGTACCAAGACCAATATAATTTTGAAACAAAATCGTAATTTTTTCTTGTATTGGAATTTTAAAACGACAAGGTTTTTACGCTCATATTTCTAGGCTGCAGGGCGGCTAGAAATCGGAGTTTTTTCCCTTGTTTTGCAATAAATAATTAATTAAATTTAAGTCCGTATTTTATTTATACGTATCCAATTCCCGCCATCTCATAGTTATTATCGTCTCACCAGGATTAGAACCAGGGAACCGGCATAAGTAGAATCCGTCACTAATTAGCGATCACGAGCCATTAATTATTGAAAGTTGTTTAGAAATATCAACAAAGATAACTCGGACGGTTTCTTAGAAAGGTCGACGCAGAGCGTAGCTTTATTGTAGTTGTATTATTGTATTGTATAGGAGTCCCGTAGTTACAGGTAGACATTCGTCTAGACGGAGTGCATGGAACAATAAAATTGACCTTTTTCCTTTCTCGAAAATTCTGACCGAGTTTACCCTTAAAGTAAATACGCGTTAAATCCTTGCAGACGGTCAATTCTCCAGTTGCCAGTCAATTAATTTGCTAATAAATTAAATTTGTTTGTTTGTTTTGAATTTATTATTACTTATTTAGTTGTCCGTAAAAGTCAACAAACAGGCTAGCACATCGGCGTGTTACAACACTCGGCCAATTATCGAGTGCGAGGGCGGACCAATCGCGTACTGGATCATGGTCAGCTTTGTTTGTTATATCACTGGCCAAAACTAGTGATGCCGGTCATGATTGTCCAATTAAAGAATTATTTTGTAAATGTGAATGTCCAAAGCGAGCCTGTATTAGCGTTACGTCACTGGCCACCCCTATCGGTTGTACGCCCTGATTTGTATAATCTCATTTGTTCGTTAGTTAGTATGTTTTAGAGTAGAGTGTATAATAGGTGTGGCGTCGTCGTGTGGTGCCAGTGCTTAACCAATTAAGTACTTAGTGAGGGGGAGGGTGCGAATGATTGAGGTAATGTAATAGGCTTTGATTGGCTGATTCTACGTAAAGTCACTAGCCACGCCCATTAGCATACAATTAAAGGCCTGTTCGATAGCTCTGCACTTTTCTACACTTTTTGCACCAACCGCTCTGCTGAGAGAGTGCGATGTATATGACATAACATAAGTAAGAGTGAGAAAAATAGAGTAAAGGTGTTAAAAGTGTAGAAAGCGCAGAGCTATCGAACAGACCTTAAGAGTGGAATAATAAACTGCCCCAAATTCCCAGAATGAAATGAGTTGGATTATTACGGATTACTTCAACATGACCACAATTAACAGAAAGAAGAAAAAACAAAGCGGTTTCCGGAGTGGTGCGGTGCGGTACAGCGCTATTCCGGGTAAATTAAAGCGAGTATACAACGTAATAATTCCACCGATATTAGCTCTGTAAATTGCATCTCTCCACCTTTTGAAAATCGAGGAAGAGAATTCCAACATCTGCTTCTCCCTTCGGCTGGTCTCGATTTGTAACTGTACGCGGATTATGATGAGAAAGCGAACTTTGCGCCCGGAATCGAAACCTACCCATCATGGGGGCAGCAAACCGTGTAATTATATTGTATTACATGCCGCAGTTACGTGGCGTAACTCTTCTACTAAAACGAAAATAATTAACAGAATTTGAACGTGGGAACTCGCTTTTTTCGGTGCATGTATTTCCCTGTTGTTGATGATCGCCGGCGCTCGCTCGGACGAAATCGATTGTTGCGTTTTTTTATTGCGCGCGCGAATCATCGTGGCTTGTCACCGTTCCGAACTTTCTAAAAGGTAATTGCGCCCGTTTTCTCCGGAAACTCGCGATGGGTTAATTAGGTTTTAATTCGTCGTTTTCTATATCCGCGACGATGAGATTGGTGCGCAGAATGCGCAATTAAATTAGTACGGTTTGAAGAATTTGCGCGAGTTTCCTGTCGTATTTAAATACCGCGGTGGAATGGTAGAGCTTCCAGAGGGGAAAAGTAATTTCCTCCGCGGTTGCGATGTTTCAAAACAATTTGGCAGATTTGATGAAATGAAAGCGCATTCTCTCGAACGTTTCGTTTTGAAATTGAGAAACCCTCGTCTGTTATATAATCGATTTTTCTGATTTTTTGCGATTTCTCAAGAACAATTCCGCAAGTTTCCACGTACACCTATCTAATCCGAGATTTACGGCAGGCAATTACGTTCCGCAATCGAAAGCTATTTTAATTACTCACATTCGAAGGTGATCACTGATCACAGTGATCACTCATACATGCATACGTACGTGTGACCACTTCTTCTTCTTCTTCCTCTGCGTTTGCCTACCTGGCTGACTTGGATGTTTCTCTCTTTTTGCAGTTACGACACCTGCACCACCGCAGAGGCCGTGGATACCTCTCACCAGACCCACGAGGAATCGCCCCACCTGTGAGTACATTTTTGCATTATTCATTTCAGCGCGCCCATATTTCAAGCCGTTTAAATACGAAGAAGGAGCATAAAGGTTCACGGCAAAATGCCAAATTTTTTAAACAGACACGGTCTTCAATAAACAAAAACGAAAAAGAGTTGAGTGAATTTCAAGCGAGAAAAGTTAAGTTTGTTTTACGGTCAAAAGATGGCGCTCCACGTCTTTTCGTTACAATGTTTGCAAGGCCGACGCTGTTTTCTTTTGTTTTTTTGTCGGAAGGAGAAGAAACTAACCATGCGGATCTGTAAGATACAGTTGAGGGAACTTCATCTATGAAATTTCAAAAAAAAGCGAAGACATTTTTGCTTTACATTGAAAGATGGCGCTCCACACCTTTTTACTGAAATTGTTTCAAGACTGTCCCGTTTTTTTTATGGGAAAGAAAGATTAAAATAACTATTCGGATCTATAAGATGCAATGAAGGCACTTCATTTTCGAAATTTTTTAATTTCAAAAACAAAGTGAAAAAGTTTTGCTTTACATTAAAAGATGGCGCTGTTACTGAAATTGTCTCAAGACCGCCGCTTTTTTTGTGGAAAGTGAGTTTCGTTCTGTATGAAACTGAACAATCGCCATCTTGAAAACTGCTTCAAATTTCAAGAAAAAAAATGGAACTTCTGCTTTACGTCAAAAGATGGGTGGTCCATATTTTACATAATAATTGTTGTAAGACTGACGCTGTCTTTTTTTATCGAAAGAAAGTGAAACTAACCATTGGGCCGACAAGATTGTTGAAGGCACTTCGCATTTGAAATGTCAAAAAAAGCGTTTTTCACCACAAGATGGCGCTTCACATCTTTCGCTCTAATCCTTGCAAGACTGGCGCTTTCTTTTGTCGGAAGAAAATCTCAGTAACGAACATAGAAATCTAAGAGATCTTGGGACGCACTTCGTATTTGAAATTAAAAAAAAAAAAAGAAGTAATTTTTACTTTACATCAAAAGATGGCGCCCCACATCTTTCGCTCTAATCCTTGCAAGCTGGCGCTTTCTTTCGTCGGAAGAAAGTCTGATGACCGAACATTCGAATCTAAGAGATTTAGGAGGAAGGCACTTCGAATTCGAAATGTCAAAAAAAGCGTTTTTGTTTTTCACCACAAGATGGCGCGTCACATCTTTCACTCTAATCCTTGCAAGACTGGCGCTTTCTTTCGTCTGGTAACCGGACATTCGAATCTGAAAGATCTGGGAAAGCACTTCGTATTCGAAATGTAAAAAAAAGCGTTTTTGTTTTTCACCACAAGATGGCGCTTCACATCTTTCACTCTAATCCTTGCGAGACTGACGCTTTCTTTTGTCGGAAGAAAATCTCGGTAACGAACATACAAATCTAAGAGATCTTGGGACGCACTTCGTATTTGAAATTAAAAAAAAAAAAGAAGTAATTTTTACTTTACATCAAAAGATGGCGCCCCACATCTTTCGCTCTAATCCTTGCAAGCTGGCGCTTTCTTTCGTCGGAAGAAAGTCTGATGACCGAACATTCGAATCTAAGAGATTTAGGAGGAAGGCACTTCGAATTCGAAATGTCAAAAAAAAGCGTTTTTGTTTTTCACCAGAAGATGGCGCTTCACATCTTTCGCTCTAATCCTTGCAAGACTGGCGCTTTCATTCGTCGGAAGAAAGTCTGGTGACCGGATATTCGAATCTGAAAGATCTGGGAAGGCACTTCGTATTCGAAATGTAAAAAAAGCGTTTTTGTTTTTCACCACAAGATGGCGCTTCACATCTTTGGCTCTAATCCTTGCAAGACAGACGCTTTCTTTTGTCAGAAGAAAATCTCGGTAACGAACATACAAATCTAAGAGATCTTAGGACGCACTTCGTATTTGAAATTAAAAAAAAAAGAAGTAGTTTTTACTTTACATCAAAAGATGGCGCGCTCTACGTCTTTTACTGAAATTGTTTCAAAACTGACCCATTTTTTGTCGAGAAAAAGAATAGATCGTTGTGGAACTTTACGGTCGACATCATGAAAGTCGCTTCGCCTTTGCAATTTCATGAAAAGTGGCGAAGGAGCTTTCGTTTTGCGTCAAAAGATGGCGCTCCGCGTCTTTCGCTCTCTAATCGTTGCAGCCCTTTTTTGTCGAAAGAAAGTCGTTCAACGTGAAACTGTACATTCGGATCTAAGACGATCTTGGAATGCACTTCGCCTTTGAAATTTGAAAAAAAAAAGGAAACATTTTTTGTCTTACTTATTTTTTGTCTAAGAAAGTTTCTTTTGGTGTGAAACTGGACAGTCGGATCTAAGTCATCTTGATAGACACTTCGCCTTTGGAAGGGAAGTGACGGAGCTTTTGCTTTACAACAAGGGAGGGCGCTCTTACGAAATCCTTGCATGTTTTGAGGATTATATGGGATAATATGGCATTTCGCATTCGAAATGTCAAAAAAAAACGTTTTTGTTTTTCATCACAAGATGACGCTCCACATCTTTCACTCTAGGTAATCCTTTCAATCGTTTCTTTTGTCGGAAGAAAGCCTCGGGACCGAACATTCGATTCTAAGAAATCTTGGGACGCATTTCGCATTTGAAATTAAAAAAAAAAAGACGAAATAGTTTTTACTTAACATTAAAAGATGGCGCTCCACATCTTTTACAGAAATTGTTTCAAGACTGACCAGTTTTTGTCGAGGGAAAGTCTCGTTTGATGTGAAACTTTACAATCGACGCGACATGACACCACGAAAGTCGCTTCGCCTTTTGCGCTTCAGGAAAAATGTCAAGGCAGCTTTGGTTTTACGTCAAGAGATGGCACCCACATCTTTGCAGACTGGCACATTTTTTATTCGAAAGAAAGTCGTTCAGTGTGACACTGCACATTCGGAACTGAGACGATCTTCACCTTTGAAATTTGAAAGAAAAGCTTTTGCTTTACGGCACAAGAGGGCGTTCAAGAAAGATGCCAACTCTACAATGATTTGCATTACATGTTTTGTCTAAAAAGTTTCTTGTGGTGTGAAACTGCACAGTCGAATCTAGGTCATCTTGATATATGTACAGACACTTCGTCTTTGAAAAAGTAGTGAAGGAGCTTTTGCTTTACAGCAAGAGATGGCGCTCTACCGAAATCCTGCTTTGACGTTTTTTTTGTCAGCAGAAACTCTAATTCGATGCAGCGAATTTTGAAAAAGATATCGAAGCTGTTGCTTTATATCAATAGATGGCGCTGTACACTACTGAATGTACACTACAAAATAAATGCAGTACCGCAATCCATATGCTTAATGTGTAAGATAAGGAAACCACGTTTTTGCACTAAAATGGCCGAGTTTCCATTTTCGTCAACTTAAGTGACCACTTTCGTCAACTTTAGTGACCACTTTGGTCAGCTTTAGTTACCACTTTGGTCAACTTCAGTGACCACTTTGGTCAACTTCAGTGACCACTTTCGTCAACTTTAGTGACCATTTTCGCTCATGTGCTTAATGTGTAAGACAAAGAAAACGTTAGTTATTTTCTTTCCGACACGCTTAAATGTCGACATTTCTAGTGATTTTCTTTCCGCCAATATTTTGCACTAAAATGGCGGCTGATTGCGGTACTGTAATCATTTAGTGACGGTACTGGATGTAGTTATTGGTTTTCTTTATCGAATTCTTTTGGTGTTCTCAGCGTTATTTTTAGAGCTCCCAAGAGGTTGAGATTGTCGATCTCCTTTTTTTCGTGGTTTGAATCAAAATTAAAAATAACGTTCCGATCTCTCGGGATTTTAAAACTAACGCGGAAAGATTTCGGTTGAGGACAGTAGATGTAGATGGCGACACCAATTTTGAAGCTAATTTAAAACAAGCGAAGAATGTTTGATTTTTTAATACCCGCACTTCTTTTATCTGATAAACTTCCCTTGAGTTTTCTTTCACGTGCAGAGGGCATGCTGGGCGTCCGCAGGCACTTAGAATCGATTTTTTAAAAATCCATGAATTATAACTTAATGCTGATTGCAAATTTAATGATGGAATTATTGTCTCCAATTTTTTGCTTTTTATGCGGTGTAGGCGTCCGTAGAAGGGGGAAAAGCGGGGATTTGCCCGTCTGGGGTCGAAACATAAATTATGTATATCTGAATGCGATTCAAAATTTATTGGTATACTTGTCCTGGGCATTATAGAAAAGGAAGGTATTGTAACTAGGATAAGAGAACCAGCAAAGATGTACAGCTGATTAAGTCAAGCATAACGTAAACATAAAAACGATAACATAAACAAAAGATGCCTCCGTCGCATGACTCACCCGCGATGCAGCTGCAATGACTCATCTGCAGGCACAGAGCTAGCGCGGAATCGTATACAAAATGTCAAGGCGACAATTGACGTCACACCCCAGAAACAAAACCCCTATAAAAAGCCGATAGAGCGAACGCTAGTAGAGAATTAGAACAAATCTCTTCAGAGTGTCATGTAGTCTAGTTAGTGCCCCAATACACGATGTAAGTAAATTGTAACTCTTGTAATTATTAGTTCATAATAAATCTGTTGTTTATATTAAAAAAAATATATATTAAAGAAAATAAATTAGTGACTACATTTTGGATTTTAGGCGCTTCCACCAAAAATGTTACGGTAATCTTTGAAGTAACATGAAATTAGGGGCATAGCTTAATATAAACAACAGATTTATTATGAACTAATAATTACAAGAGTTACAATTTACTTACATCGTGTATTGGAGCACTAACTAGACTACATGACACTCTGAAGAGATTTGTTCTAATTCTCTACTAGCGTTCGCTCTATCGGCTTTTTATAGGGGTTTTGTCTCCGGGGTGTGACGTCAATTGTCGCCTTGATTCCGCGCTAGCTCTGTGCCTGCAGATGAGTCATTGCAGCTGCATCGCGGGTGAGTCATGCGACGGAGGCATCTTTTGTTTATGTTATCGTTTTTATGTTTACGTTATGCTTGACTTAATCAGCTGTACATCTTTGCTGGTTCTCTTATCCTAGTTACAGTATTATTAAATTGCGGTTAAAGACAAGCACCCGTAGATGGCGCTACTAAAATTTCAAGTAGTTTAAATTTAAAACAAGTGACAAATGTTTGTTATTATAAATTGCGTTGTTCTTTGTGTTTTCTTTCTCGATTATATTAGGTTTGTTCCAGCAATAGTTCGGAACTAATTCGAAACAGTCAAAAGCATGCAGTCATCAAAATTGTACATTTGACGGCGCCGTTAAAATCGGTCATTACTTCGGTGGGCAACTGGTTTTAACGGTTCCGAACTAGTTACGAACTCTTGCTGGAACAGACTGATTGTCTTTCCGTAGATGACGGCATTTTAAATTTGGCGCGTTCCCTTCTTCTTCCAAATTCTTTTAAATTATCTAAAATTCTTCGCGCGATTTTGTTTCTTTCGAGATTGAAGAACTGAGGTTTCTTCTTCTTGCTCTCTTTCAGGTATATTTACTGTGATGTGCTATAACGTTTTATGTGATAAATACGCCACAAGACAAATGTACGGTTACTGCCCGAGCTGGGCGCTCAACTGGGACTACAGGAAGAAGGGCATCATGGACGAAATCCGCCACTACAGCGCCGACATAATCAACCTGCAGGAGGTCGAAATGGACCAGTTCTTCAACTTCTTCCTCCCCGAGCTGAAGGCGGACGGATACGCGGGGATTTACTCCCCGAAGTCCAGGGCGAAGACCATGACGGAAAACGAGCGGAAGTACGTGGACGGCTGCGCCGTCTTCTACCGCACCTCCAAGTTCACGCTGATCAAGGAACACCTGGTCGAGTTCAACCAGCTGGCGATGGCTAACGCCGAGGGGTTAGATCACATGCTCAACAGGGTTATGCCGAAGGACAACATCGGTTTGGCCGCTCTGCTTCAGACGACCGAAGCAGCCTGGGAAAACGGTTTGGACCACGTCCGCGCGGTGAGGTGTCGCTCTTTGTTTTCATGTAAAAATTTTGCAGCTCCTGCCGATTCGACGATAGTCCAACAACCTCTGCTGGTTTGCACCGCCCACATACACTGGGATCCGGAATTCTGCGACGTTAAGTTGATTCAGACGATGATGTTGAGCAACGAGCTGAAGAGCATCCTGGAGGAATCCGCGCTCACCTTGAGGACCAACGATTTAAACATCGAGCCGAGCAACATCCAGCTCGTGCTCTGCGGCGACTTCAACTCCCTACCCGATTCGGGCGTCATCGAGTTTTTGAGTTCGGGCCGGGTGTCGCAGGACCACAAGGACTTCAAGGACTTCAGCTACAAGTCCTGCCTGGAAAAGATCTCGAGCTGTGATAAACCCAATGAATTCACACATTCCTTCAAGCTCGCGTCCGCCTACAGCGAAGACATCATGCCTTACACTAATTACACGTAAGGAAATCACCGGAGGTTTCCCGGGGTTTCCCCCGGCTACGATCTTTCTTGTTGCAGGTTCGACTTTAAAGGCATCATCGACTACGTGTTCTATTCGAAGCAGACGATGACGCCTTTGGGTTTGTTGGGGCCCCATTCCGCCGACTGGCTTAGGGAGCACAAAATCGTTGGCTGTCCTCATCCTCATATTTTTTCCGATCACTTCCCACTTTTAGTTGAGCTAGAAATGGTTCCGACCGTGTCGACACCTATCAACGGCATCATTACTCACAGGTCAGCAGGTTTTCGAATCAAGGTGTTTTTTTTTCTCAAAAATCGCTCGCCGTGGAATCTCGTAAACTATAAAGATTGTAAAAGTAAAATAATTTGAAAAAACTCGCAAATATTGCACCGTTCGCCCCTATCTATCACAGATAAAAGAGCTTTACAGATGACCAGTGTTGCCAATTCACTCTAAGCCGATTACCCTTTTCAAATTAAAAAAAATCCGATCTTACCCACATCTGCCCACATTGAGTAATGAAATTAAAATGAATATTATTGGACTTACCTTACTCATATGGACGTTGTACGACAGATTTTTCAGGTTAAAATCATCCTATGTGGGGCTGTAGGCGGCAATCGGCAACAGTGCTGCCAACCGACCAAGCGAAACATTTCGGAAGATAGTTGTGAGAAATTTTGATAGTGTCCCTGAATTTTTATTTAAAATCACTGACTTTATTCAGGCGGTTTTTATTTTTGAAAACTGGGTCCAAATTTTTAAAATTAAGACATTTAGCAGTTATTGTGCAATTTTTGACGCTAAATAAAACAAAAGACGATCGAGAAATAAAGAAAATTTATAAAATTATTATTATTATGTATTATAAAATTTTAAAAAAATTAAATAAAAAAATTGCGTTTAAAAAATTTTCATTGAATAAAATTGGAAAAGAATGAAAAATAAAAGAAATCTCACTAAATAAAATGACAAAAAAAAATAAAAATTAATAATAATAATTTTAAATTCTCATTAAATAAACAATATAAAATTACAAAAAATTATAAAAATTACAAAAAAATCATAAAAATTAAAAAAAATTATAGAAATCGAAATTTTTCTATTAAATAAAACTTTCTAAAATTAAGATTTGACATTTGTGCAATTTTTGACGTAAAATAAAACAAAAGACAATCGAGAAATAAAGAAAATTTATAAAATTATTATTAATATGTATTATAAAATTTTTAAAAAATTAAATAAAAAAATTGCGTTTAAAAAAATTTCATTGAATAAAATTGGAAAAAAAATGAAAAATAAAAGAAATCTCATTAAATAAAATGACAAAAAAAAAATAAAAATTAATAATAATAATTTTAAATTCTCATTAAAGAAACAATACTTTCTACTTTCTATGAAATTACAAAAAATTATAAAAATTACAAAAAATCATAAAAATTTAAAAAAATAAAAATCGAAATTTTTCTATTAAATAAACAAAACTTTCTAAAATTAAGATTTGACATTTGTGCAATTTTTGACGTAAAATAAAACAAAAGACAATCGAGAAATAAAGAAAATTTATAAAATTATTATTAATATGTATTATAAAATTTTTAAAAAATTAAATAAAAAAATTGCGTTTAAAAAAATTTCATTGAATAAAATTGGAAAAAAAAATGAAAAATAAAAGAAATCTCATTAAATAAAATGACAAAAAAAAATAAAAATTAATAATAATAATTTTAAATTCTCATTAAAGAAACAATACTTTCTACTTTCTATGAAATTACAAAAAATTATAAAAATTACAAAAAATCATAAAAATTTTAAAAAATAAAAATCGATATTTTTCTATTAAATAAACAAAACTTTCTAAAATTAAGATTTGACATTTGTGCAATTTTTGACGTAAAATATAACAAAAGACGATCGACAAATTTATAGAATTTAAAAAAATAAAAATAAAAAAAAATCATTAAATAAAATTCCAAAAAAAAATAAAAATTCTCATTAAATAAACAATACTTTCTGCTTTTTATAAAATTACATAAAATTATAAAAATTACAAAAATTATAAAAATTAAAATTTTTTTATTAATAAACAAAACTTTCTAAAATTAAGATTTGAACTTTAGACAATTTTTGACGTAAAATAAAACAAAAGACGATCGACGAATTTATAAAATTTAGTTATTAGAAAAAATTACAAAAATAAAAAAAAACATTAAATAAAATTACAAAAAATTATAAAAATTAAGAAATTCTCATTAAATAAAGAAAACTTTCTAAAATTAAGATTTGATATTTGTGCAATTTTTGATGAAAAATAAAACGATCGACAAATTAATAAAATTAAAAAAATATATATACATAAATATTAAAAAAATCTCATTGAATAAAATTACAAAAAAACAAAAATAAAAAAAATTAAATTAAATTAAAAAAATATAAAAATTAATAAAATTATAAAAATATATATATATACATAAATATTAAAAAAATCTAATTGAATAAAATTATAAAAAAACAAAAATAAAAAAAAATTAAATAAAATTTTAAAAATATATAAATTAAGAAATTCTCATTAAATAAACAAAACTTTCTAAAATTAAGATTTGACAATTGTGCATTTTTTGATGAAAAACAAAACAAGATCGAGAAATAAAGAAAATTTATAAAATTACGAAAAATAACGAAAATTCTCATTAAATAAACAAAACTTTCTAAAATTAAGATTTGATATTTGTGCAATTTTTGACAAAATAAAACAGAAGACGATCGAGAAACAAAGAAAATTTATAAAATTACGAAAAAACAACTTAAATTAAAAAATTCTCTTTAAATAAGCCAAACTTTCTAAAATTAAGATTTGAAATTTGTGCAATTTTTGACGTAGAATAAAACAAAAGGCGATCTAGAAATAAAGAAAATTGATAAAATTACAAAAAATAAAAATTAAAAAAAAAAGTTGAGTTCAAAATCGGTAGATCTACCAAATTATCGATAGGGTTGGCAGCACTGATCGACAATGTGGATTTGACTGTTAGTTAGTTACTTTAGTTTTTGCCGGTTTCCGGCTTTAGTGATTTCTTTGTTGCCAATAGTAAAGCTGAAACATCACTAACAAGTCGTCAATCAAAATTTTAAAAATTAATGTTTTTTTTTTTCCTTGAAAATACCCATTTTTACCCACGCATTTTTTTACCCGCAAGGTTGCTTAAATTACCCGTAATTCGGATAATTGCCCGCACATTGGCAACCCTTCAGATGGCCAATGTCATGTACGGTTAGTTAGGAATTGGCTCACCAAATACGTAGTGGCGCTATCGCGACAATAGCAGACTGGAAAACCGAATCCTGTAAATATAAATAACATGTAAACAAATTCTGTAACTAATGTCCGATTTCTTCATCGCCTTATCTTAAGGTTAAATTTACCTGTCAGTTAGAATGTGACACATAGTACCAACTGTACGTCACATTCCAACTGTTAGATAAATTAACCTTAGAATAAACACGGTGAAGAAACCGGCCATTAGTGGTGTGGCGCAAAGTTTAAAAGGGGAATTAACAGCAGCACATTATGTACGTACGTGACATTTTCGCATCCTAGCCCCACTTATTTCTCTGTTATTAAAAGAGACATCTGGCGGTAAATAATCCAACTGAGCTTCGGAATTAGCAAATGGTTTGTTTCAAATTTTGTTAAATACTCAATAGATGTGACTACTATTTTTAAAGCGTCCGTTCGTGTCATTGGCTATCTGGAGAGATCTATTATCTGTGCCTCTATTAACAGACCATTCCTCTCTGTATAACTGGTGGCCTATCTACCGGGACGTAACATTATTTCTTTTGTCTCGAAAAGTTTACGAGATTCCACCATGTCCGTTTGTACAAATGAAATGTACAGGGTGTTTCTTTTTTTATGTGTACAGGTAGCAACCGGTGAAGTCTAGTAATTAACCATTGTCGCCTTGCTGTCTCCGTACCTGGCTACATCATACAAGACAGTACTCACCTTCATCTGCCATCGTAAGTCTCGAAGTCTCCGCGAATCACATCGGTTTTGGCTCACTTGGTACCTGACGTGATCAATCGTCCTGAAGCTAGCTTCATCATCAAGTAATTCACCCGCGATTTTTCGGTCGTCGTGCGCGCATTTACTCGCTCTTTGTCTTTCGCCCTTCTTTTTCGATTCGCCCCTCCCCGCGCCCCCGCGCAAGATACGCGATATCTTACTTTCGGGCGTGAAATTAAATTGTGACATGAGCAGACTGTTGCTTTCTTTTTTTTTATTATTTCTGTGCAAACATCATCAGCATCCTCCCCCCCGAGCGTCTTGTCGATTGTACACCCCTGATCAGATCATGAGATTTATTGTAATGTACCCGCCAAGTACACGGTTTTTAACCCCCCCCTTTTTTTTTAAATGTATTATTGTTTATTGTAGTGTAGTTGTCGGTTTTGTGTTGTGCTCGTTGGGCCGCGAGACGCAGCCCGACGCGAGCATTTATTCTATATATTTTTTTTTTGGAATAAATCTGTAACTTATTTTTTGCCCTCTTTTTATCTATGTGTCTTTTGTTTTGTTATATTTAACGTTTTACTCCCGATTAAATCAAGATTATGTAATTGACATCGTGACCTTAATAGCATCACGTGATTTTAATTGTTTTATTGCGTCCGACGTGTCTTTTGTTGAGAACTCGCCCCTCCCACCCCTCACTCTCGATTATTTCGCAGAAAATTTGACCTTGACCCGAAACTACCCGATAACCCGAGAAATATTTCACGCCCGAACCCACCCGACACGAGTAAGTTCAAAGCACACCCGTGCACGTCTCTGTGAACTTAATTTTAGGGGTTGGTAACGTTTTGGAAGCGTATAATAAACAAGTGAACATCGCGCGACAATTATCTATCCGCTATCGGGTAAAGTAAGGGTGCAGGTAAAGCGGGGAATCGCCGAGTACATTTTTTATTGTAAAAAAACAAATAAACGTCAAGTATTTCTTGAGTTGTGATAGTTGAGTACTCGGTGATTCCCCGAGGAAATCTCCGACAAACCAAATCACATTTGTTAACGTTCTTGGGCGAATTTCAATGCGTCGTTTGAAGTATAGTAAACAAACGAACGTCGCGCGAACGTGTTCGGGTAAGAAAAGTTGAGTGCCCGGACGAATCCACCCTTTAAGTTGCGGTTTTCGTCGCCGTGAATCCACTAACTAGATTAAAACGACTCGTTGAAGCGTAATAAACAAATGAATGTCATATATTTTCGGGTAGGCAAAGTTGAGGAATCGGTGATTCCCCGAGGAACTCTCCCGACGAATCCAACTGCTTGCTGTCGTTATCATTCCGAATCGAGTCAAGTTGCATTATTTCAAAATTTAATTACGCCGTGGAAAGCTATTTATTGTATATCCTCGAAATGTAACGAACAAATGAACGTCGGTATTTATCGGGTCGTGATAGTCGGTGATTCCCCAATGAACCCAATTTTTGCAGCTTTGACTCAAACTGCGTTAATCACGAATGTCAGGTGATTCCCCTGCGAACACAATAAATTGGATTTGGGGGAAGAATAGCTGAAATTTCGCGAAATTTGCAATTGTTTGTCGCCGGGGATTCACCTACGGGGCAAAAATAGTTAACATTTGACGAGATTACAATTGTTTGGTGACGGGAATTCACCGAGTCACGTGCAACCAACAAAGGAAACCCGACGGTTCACTGAGCACCCTGCCAAGTTAACCCAGATTGCACTTTGAATTGGGTTTGGGGGTAAGATCAGCTCAAATTGTCGTAGTTTGACGTCGGGAATTTCCCGTGTGTTAAACTTCCGCTCAACAAAACCCAACATCCTGCAAATTCATTCATTTTTGACCACTTGAGCTAACTAAAGGTAGAGAAAAAAAATATCGGCTGAAATGTCACACTTTCTTCTCAAATAATTACCAAAATGTTTGACGACGGGTATTCCCCGTGTGTCAACTTCCGCTCAACAAAACCCGACGTCCTGCAAACTCGATCGTTTTTGTCCATGTGAACCAACTTATGGTAGAGAAAAAAAAACATTTGTTTGACGTCGGGTATTCCGCGTCCGTTCGACAAAACCCCACATCTTGCAAACCCAATTATTTTTGACCATGTGAGCCAACTTAAAGCAGAGAAAAAAAATGGACCCTGCCAGATTGCACTTTGAATTGGATTTGGGGTAAGATCAGCCCAAACTGTCAAAGTTTCACGTCGGAAATTCCCCGCGTACCTACTTCCGCTCAACAAAACCCAACATCCTGCAAATTCAATAGTTTTTGACCGTTTGAGCCAACTTAACGTAGAGAAAAAAAAAACAACGCCTAAAGTTTCACGAAACTTTTCTTGTTCTTCTTAAAATTGACGTCGGGTATTCCCTGTCGTGTGTAAACTTCCGTTCGACAAAACCCCACGTCATGCAAACTCAATCATTTTTAACTTAAGGTAATTATTACCGGCAACGACGACGTCTCGGTGAATACCCGATAGACCAAATTTTCTTCTATGTCAATCAAGTTAACCTAGTTACGGCTAAAGTATCGTTTTGTTGAGGAATCACTAGGGGGATAACATTTGAAGACGATGTTCATTTATTTTAAAGCCGCGGACGTTAACGTATTGGCATTTATTTTTCAATTGTATACATTCTTTTTCGTCACTTGTTTAATCATGTAAGTTGGGTGACGTCGTGTCTTTCGCCCCCCGTCCCTCCCCCGCCCCCTTGCATCGGGATGCACAGCCTTTTCATTTTCAAATATGGTCGAAAGGTCGGAATGTTGTTGTTCTGGTTTTCAACTCGGGAGATCCCCCCTGTTTTTTTTTTATTTTAAGCGCGCGTCATCTATGTTTTTAATCGTTGCTATCAAGTTGTAAATGTTCTTTTTTTTATTATTATTATTGTAAATATTCGTATTTAGTAGCTTGAATCGCCGTGTCTCACAAGAAAAAACGCTTTTTCATGAATTAGAGACGAGATTATAACGTTTACTATACTTTTTGCTCGGCATAATCAATTTGTTTTTTCTCTGCTAACTTTGAAAGTAAAAAGTGCACACGACTTGCATGTACATAATAAAGAAGAACCTAGTTAATTGTTGATAGCTTTAATAGTATTTATTGCGACGCGCTTCGATGAATTCATCGGGCGTTCGATTTGGATTTCGTCGGACCCTCCCGGTTTAGTGCAATAAAAAAGAAAACTTATTATATAAAAGCGCTCCCGCCTCCCCCCTTTTTTTTTTTCAACCGGGATAAATCAGGGAAACCCCCGACGAATTTATCGGACGCACTCGGCTCGCGAGTTTTCGTAACCCTTGGGAAATTGTGATCGCTAATTTAGTTTTTGTGTGTATTTTGTACATATGTTTATTGATAATAATGATTGCACTTCTCTGTACAAACGCCCCCTATTTTATATAGGAAATGTTATACTCTGATTTCTAATAAACGTACAAAAATTAAAAACACAAAGGAAAAAATGTGAGTCACGCTTAACAAGACAACTTTGGCCAACTTTGTAATACTCATGTTAATGAATTAATTAATTAAATTAAAGATCGATGATGAAGTTGCGCTGCAATTCAACAAAAAATTTAAGGAAAATTAAAATAAGTGTTTTATACCTTTGTAAGTGTAGTTAGTTTTTTTTTTGCATTCTGCGGTTAGTAATTCCCCCCTCTCCGTCCCACCCCCATAAAAAATGAATACTTCAAAAATGAACCCCGTGGGTCAATGGCGTGCGAGTCAGAAATAAAAAGCTCCGCGATTTTATTTATCAACGCGTGCGTGTGTGAGAGTGAAATTCTAGTCAGATTTTTTTCTTTATTGTGGTGCGCTCTAGTTTGTTCAATTGTATTTTTTCTGCCCCATCACGACATCTACGTTTCAATCAATTTTTTTTTTAATTAACTTTTTCTTTTTTGGCTCGCATACATTACACACGCGGCGGCGAATATTTTTTTAATTAGGTGCTTTTTTTTATATAAACGGCCTAAAAACATCGCCCCTTTTTGAGGCGATCAACGCCCCCGTCCCCCCTTCTTTCCTCTCCACTCCTCTCCTCATCTCCTCTTTGTCCGATGGGTACTTAATTTCGCGTTCGCGGGAAATAAGATTCCCCCCAAACCGGCGGTTGTATAATGTGTTTGTTCCGATCTCAAATTTTATTCATTACTTATGTTTTTAACTTCGGTAGTGCTTGTTATGGTAATGGACAATGGTTTAACAATAAGTTTAAGGATAGATGTTTAACAGATATTTATGTACTATAGGAGATAGGTAAACGAAATAAATAAATTTGGACCATTAAGGGGCGTGTTTCATTCGTGTGCTTTCGCAAATTAGAATTTCCTTCGACACGTACTGTATGTATGTATGTAGGTGAGTGATCTGGAAGTTATTTAATTCGAAATTAAGTTCAGCGCACTCTAGTAATAGCGTAATGAACGGCCTCCGAGATTAATAAATGTTATTCGTTCGAAATGTTGACAGATGACAATTGTCATCGTCAAAGTAACGTCCGTCGAGGTTAGGAGTAACAGGAGCGCCGCATCACTCCGAATGTCAACTTCGGCTTCAGGGCAACGTCGTTGGAATATAGTGGAGGAACGGCTGCTAGTTACCACTTTCGTTCCCTGACTGACTCGATGGCACAAAAGCTCAAGATGGTCGATCAAGATCCGTTTACAACGTCGCCATCATACTTTTCAGCCTCGAGGACTCGTGAATAGTTCGGAACAAGTGGGGGGAACCAATTAAGAATATTGAAAAAAAGAGCCTAGATAAAAGAGAACACAAATTACGAACCGCCTGTCGCACGAGTAACGTTGCAAACATGCCTGCCGTGGAGACAACGGAACAAGCTTGGAAGAGCCTCGAAGAGGGTTTCCGTTTTCGTCGCAAGCAAAGTCACATCCAACTCAAAAGCCCGTTTACTTTTCAGAAAGACCCCGTTTAATGAAATGTTTGCACAAACTGAGAGGAAGCCTCAGTACGGTCTGTTTGCAACATTGACTGAAAGGAATTTACTTCGAAGCGTCGATCAATGCGAACGGTTCGCGGGAAGGGGGAGAGGTCTATTGGCCACTGACAGACCTGTGAGCAGTGATGCCAGAAAATTTTTCATTAGACGTCCGTACGACCTTCTGGCATCACTGCCTGTAAGAAGGCATCCTATTCTCGACATGGGCCAGTCTCATGATTAAAGAATAGGGTAGTTCAAACTCGTATAACGTTCTAATGCGTAATTTCGAGACTAGTCGAAGTTACGAGGTTAAACTTCCACGCAGTTACACTTTCGTCAATATACAGGCTGATTCGAAAGTTGGAAAATAAATTTAACGAAATTTTCACTCGTAACAAGTTCATATTTACAGTTGTTACTGTGATGATTTTCGATCGATAAGAAAGCGCTGTAATTATTGTTGGTATTGCAGAAGGTTAGTTACTAAATTGGGAGTTCTTAATTTTCTAGTGTTGGTAACAGAAAAACAAGCTGAGTGTGCGCTGTATCTCAACTCAACCGTTGTGAAATTATCTCAACGTAAACAAGTTCGCTGCTGATATAATTCCAGGTTATGTTTTTATTTGTAAATTGAGGACCCGTCAAACTGTGTGTAGCTAGCTTCATTTGATTTTGTATTAACTGTTCAACTTCTTCAAATAAAACATTAAAATTAAAGTAGTCATCCAGAATTTCGCACAAAATAAAATTTTGATGAAAATTGTCGACCATGTTTTTGAGGTTAAATCTCGGCAGATCGTTCAGCCGAATCGGTAACGCTAATATACAGCGTTTCGACATGTTGAGTGTTGCGAGTCAGCTGCTGACACCGCCTGAACATGCCCAATGTTACACGGGTTAGCGTCGCCGTCATGTAATTTTTCTATATGTAAACAATCACTTTTGAAAATAATGTTTTAAGGTATTATAGTCGAAAGACGTACAATTGCTTTTTTACCCGAACTGTATCGATGGGGCTAAACTACAATAAATAATGAAGTTGGTGATAAATAACTAAATAAGATAAGCAAGGTCGGCAACACTGACGTTCAGGGGAAGATTGTAGTCAATGTTGCCAATCTGACGATTTTGTAACTAGTTTTGGTGACTTTCAGACAACTAGTGAGTTCAGACATGTCGAGAATTTAATGATTCCCCCCCAACGAGTTTAGTGACAAATCTAGTAATTTCATTTGAAAATAATTTTGAACCATGCAAGTTAATATAAAGTGGTCAAGTATAACTGTTTAAGTTGGCAATACAATTGAGAGCATTTTTTATTCGGCTATTTGCAACACTGCAACCAGATATAAAGATAAACTGTGTAAGATAAACTTTTTCTCCATTTGTATAAAACTTTTTGGTACACGCTGTATGTTTCGTTGATTTATTTGACGTAAGCTGAACAGCGACAAGATTGTATAGGTTATGTGAATAAAAATTAGTGTTTTAATTTGAATTAGAAATGTCAAATGACGCTCGTAAATTGACGGCAGTCGAGGACGAGCCGTCAACAACCGGAAGTTACTCCAGTTGTAGGTACCATTTAAAAATAAAATACAGCGCTGCCAACTCAATTCGTGACCACCTTGTATAATTATTTCAGTTGATTCTGTCATTTTGTGACGACATCTGTCATAAAATAATTGGCAATTTGTGGAAAACAAAAAACAAATGACTGACGATACGGTCCTGCTCTTTTTTTTTTTGGACAAAGAAAGCAATTGAAACTTCTCTTTTTACCATCGATCTTTCTTGTTTCTTTATTTATTTTTTTGTGTCTTTCCGATGACGAAAACGCGATTATTATAAATTTATCTCACAGTTGATCGTGTTTTGTTATTCTCTTATGAAGAAAAAAGTCGAAATTCGAGCGTCTTTTGCCATCGCTCTTAATTTATTTTGCGACGCAAAAATAAAAACGAAGTTTTCTTTTTACATGCAAAGCGTCAACGAAAATTTTCGTTTCTTGCGTTTGTTAAACAATCGATCGTCTTTTGTTTGTTTGTTTTTTTAACGAAGAGACTCGACTCACGTTTTCTTCTGCTTATTTTATGCTTACATCAGTGTTGCCAATTCTAAAGCACTTGAGTAGAATATTTAAAGTCTTCAAAAAGTGAAAACATAATTCGATTTTCTAGTGTGATTTTTTAGTGGATTATTTTCTATTTCTAATGAAGTTCTTAGTAAATTATTTTCTGCTTCTAGTGACTTTAGTGCATTAACTAAATGTTCAGATTTTTTGCGAACGCCTATTGGCATCACTGATTGTTATGGCACAGTATAGAATCACACACTAGCGTCACTCGAGTTTAATTGTCACATTTGCTCTTTTGTTTGACACCTACCCAGCTGTAAATTATATTACATTTCCATAAGGGTATCAAACAGAATGGCCGCCTTTTTTGACACTGCCGTTTAAGTGACGCTACTGGGTAGTCAGTAGTCACTTAAACGTCAGTGTCAAAAAAAGCGGCCATACTGTTTAATACCCTTATGGATAGATTTGTTCGTACACTGAGAAAACAAGATGTGTTAATCCAACCAAAAAACTGATAATCCAACAAAACATTTCGTTTCAATACGTTCAAACAATTTTTTTTTATAATTTAACATTTATATAAATGTCATTAATTTTATTTTGTATTAACCAGATTACTATGTCAAAACAAGTAAATCAAATAGCTTACTGTTATATGTTACACAAATACTTTGTTTACAATAAACCAAATATTTAGTTGTACATTTCTGTAATAATAAATTTTATTTAAAGTAACCACACAAAATTAAAATGATATTTTTGTTGCAGTAACGTGTATGTATACCTATTTAACAAAAATTTTAGTGTAATCAACATTTTCATTCACAACAAAAAGAAAACTGTTATGTCAATGCATTTTGTTGTCTCAGTGTAGTGCAGTTTGTAACTAGCTTGGAACCGTCAGATCCAGTCCCCCCGTCGAATTTATGATCAACTTCGACCATTGCGTTAGATGTAAAACGTTCATTGGTTCATATTTTCAACCGTTTCAAACTAATCAGAACTGCTCTACGAACCTGTATCGGGATCACGACAAATAGAATTCTATTTGTGTGACGTCACAAAAAAATGCTAGTAGAAATAGCAAATGGTATCATGAATCCTAGTATTCTATTATGGCAAAGCCAATCGTGTAACTTCGGAAATATATTACGCGTTTCAAAAAAGTTGTAGAAATGTTACCAGATTCACCACAGTTTTTAATAAAAGTTCCTAAATAAACCGTGATCGCAGATTCGCTGTTCGCAGGTATTTCGAAATAACCTAGTTGCAGAATCGTATTTGTAATCGGTCATTGTGTTAATTCTTAGTATAAAATGTTGCTTCATATTATCAAATGTTTTTCTTTCAAGAACTACAAAAATGAACAAGAACTACAAGAAAGGAGAAGAAATATTGTACAACATAATGTTTATTAATATTGTTGAAGTGATTGAAAATAAATAGTAAATTACCATTAATTTCAAACAGTACATCTAATAATAACAACGCAGTAAATGCTAAATGCTCTGAAAATACGAAGTGAATATGAATTTCGTGATAGGAACATCTGTAAAACATATTTATTTTGTGTCTTTTTTCTTTGTACACAACAGAAAGAGAAGGACAATGTTTTCTACCGCCCTCGATCGGTCGCTGAGATTCTATTCTACGAGGGTGTTGAGGGGAGAGGAATACAGTCGCATTGGCCGGTCATAATACCACTTTGTAGAATTCAAGCGATAATAGTAAACTACTACGTCACAGAAATAGAATTCTACTTGTCATGATGCCACCACTGACCTGAAATGTAATGTAATTTGCAAATCGGTACGTATCAAACAAGATGGCAAATGACAGTTATACTCGAGTGACGCTACTGTGTGATTTTTATGGCCGTAGAAAAAAATGCAATTGTTTCGTGCTTGAATTATTTTTTGCAACCAGTGGATTTCCTGGTTTACAAACGTTTAATTTCCCGCCTCTTCAAATAACACTTAGGTAACTAAAATGCAGAGCATCATATACAAGAATTTTGCTTTAGAATGTTGGTGAGAGCATTCTCAACTGTGGTACTTACAAGCAATAAAATTACGGTACGGTAATACTACCTAATTCATAACGCTAAAATTCAATGCAGTTTTGTATTTTTAAAAGCAAGTTCAATTCGTTTCAAAATTAGCGTTTTTGATTGACCGAACTAGTGCGCACTCAGAGTATCTTCATTTCGTATTACTACATGAGGTTAAAAGAAGATGCAGATACACAGAGTAACCGGTGCAAGTGAATCGAAAACGCTGAATGCATCCAGTTTTCGATTCGAGAAGCGGCATCTGTGGGCATCATTTAGAACTTCATAAAACGCTAACAAAACTCACAATTTTCTATTTCATTTCGATTTCTATTATCAATCGTATATTTGTTAAAAGATTAATGCCATTCACTCCTTCAATTAAGTACTTGAAATATGAAACGCTTTGATACGATTTTGATTTTAAAAATTGGTTGGTACTTAGTACTTATATTTTGAAACTACTGGCAACATTGATTGGTGATATCTGTCAAATATAAATATGTTGAATGCAAATTTGTTAACGAAATTTCCCGCGCACAGTTATTAAACAGAAACGAGAAGACTTCTACAGTATTTATTAATAAATAATACTTCACAAATCAAGAAAAGTAAGTAACGCAAACCGCAAACATAACCTGCACGTTATGACCGTCTTAATTGTAGGAGCGAAACTGTGGTTTAAAGTAATATGTTTACCAAATGGTCTTTACCATGGTGAAACCTCGGTACGAAACGGTGAAAAGCAAAGTCGTCAACGGGAGATGCACCGTGAACGATCTGCGAAGCGAAATCAGAAAGGTATTTTGCATGGAGTTGAACCAAATAACCTCGTAAACCGGTCATGTGCCTTTGCTGCAGGAATTCAAGCATCGAATACACACGTTCAGGAGCAGGCAAGCTGATGCACGCAGACACATTCTAGACAAGAATACAGTCTCGAATATGATAAAGGAAGGTTTCAGCGAGCTCCAGGCGAGTTTACTGACTGACAAGGAGGCCGTCGCTTTACTCGACGCAGACTCCGTGTTGAAAATGTTAGGCGAGGTGCAGGAGGAGTTGCTCTGCGAGGAGTTGGCGCAGGAAGCCGAGGTTCACGAGGAGGAGATGCAGCGAGTGACGTCCGCGATCGTTGAGAATCTCTTGAGCACGTGCAGCGTCTGCGAAAGGTTTGTGCACGAACGGTCTGAGACCAACGTTATTTGTCAGGACTGTGCCGTCGCTTGCTTCAACAACGCAAATGAGTAGTCGTGTAGAATTTTACAATTCCAGTTCTTTATTTATTTATATATATTTTTTTGTGACATGGAAACCATGTAAAAAAAGGGGCATTTTGTATAAAAATATTTTTATTGTTCCTTAGTGTGCGAGTTTATAAAATTACGGAATATAAAAATTGAAAAAAAAATAGCAACTCTTTATGAATTCTTTTGCGGAACGGCCACGATGATGGATTTGACTTCGGTGTATTGATGCAGCCCGTATTCGCCCATCTCTCGCCCGAAGCCGGAATCCTTGAAGCCCCCGAAGGGCGTCTGGGCGCCCAGCACGTTGTAGCAGTTCACCCAGACGGTTCCGGCTCGGATTCCCTGCGTTAGGTAGTTGATTTTGTCGACGTCCTTGGAGAATACGGCCGCCGCAAGGCCGTAGTTTGTGTTGTTGGCACGATCAACGATCTCTTCCAGCGATTTGAACTTGATTAATTGCTGAACTGGACCGAAAATCTGCAAGGAAAGAAAACATATTTTAATTTCATTATATTAAGTATTAAAACTAATGTTAATAGTTATGAGAATGATGGTTATGATGTGATTTGAAAGCGTCAATGTACATCAGAAAGTTACTGAATGCTTTTGTTCAAGTAAAATTGAAAGTAGGAAGAAAATGAAGAAAGATCTGAAACTTACCTCTTGGACTGCTATGGTGTGATGGTCCTCGACTTGTGCGAAAACTGTCGGCTGAACAAAGTATCCGCGATCACCATGTCTGTCGCCCCCGACCATCAACTTGGCACCCTCTTTCACCCCTATGCCAATCAACTGCAAGATTTTTTCCATCTGATCCTTGTCGACCTGAGGGCCTTGCTCGGTTTGCAGGTCGAAAGGATCGCCAACAACTCTTTTCTTCGCTCTCTCCACAGATCTACAACATAATAAAAATTCACTTTAATCTCTTGACTGACTTATCAAGTAAATAAATTCTTCAGAATAGCAATAGAACAAGCCACGAGCAAAGAGAAGACATATATATATATATATGGGCATATAAGTTTTGTTAAAGAACAACAGCTTGAACATGTTTAAAATAGGGAGACGAAAAGAATGATAAATGTTCTAGAACCAGTTGAAATCGGTTTGGACAAAGAAATGGGAGAAGAGGATGTAAGCAAGCACAGAAAAGTGCAAAGAATAGAATGATTGGGACGTACAGCAGAAAGCAAAGAAGAAATTAAACAGGACGGAGATGATTGAATGAGATATTAGAGTTACAATTCCTCTTCCCTTGAAGAAGCAAAAGCCAGGAAGAAAAATGGTAAGAGATAGCAAAGTAGAAACAGACCCGGAGTTGTGATGAACATTGCACAAGTAGAAAGAATGAAGTTAAAGCAAGAAAGTAATATTAAAATGAAGGGATTACTCCACCCCCCAAAAAATTGATGAAGAAGCTTTTAGAGGAATCAAGTCTCTTCGAGGATGCAAACGTTTCCCTGCACTTTTCTTCAAAACTATTGTAAGTAGTAGACGTTTATATTAAAAGCTGCTCACAAAATAATCTTGTTAATTAATTAAAAGGAAACGACAAGAATTCATTTTACCGTTCGACGAACTCGTCGTAGATGGAGGCCTCAACGAAAGTCCTGGAGCCTGCACAGCACACCTGCCCTTGGTTGAAGAAGAGGCCGAAATGTGCTGCTTCGACTGCGTGGGCGATGTCCACATCTCCCAAAATTATGTTGGGGCTTTTCCCGCCCAGCTCCAAGGTCGTGCGTTTCAAGTTGCCCACGCCTGACGCTTGCTGGATCAACTTGCCAACCTCAGTGGAGCCAGTGAAGGCTATTTTATCCACCTGCAAGGGAAATCACTTAAAATTCGATGAATTCACGAAACTAAGTTCACCTTGTTGTTGGCGCATAAAGCTTGACCGGCATCTCCAAATCCGGGGACGACGTTCAACACTCCGGGCGGTATCCCGGCTTCTTTCGCAAGTTGAGCCACGTACAGGGCCGTGAGGGGGGTTTGTTCGGCGGGTTTTAGTACGACGGTGTTGCCCATACTCAGCGCGGGCCCCACTTTCCACGCGAGCATCAACAGGGGGAAGTTCCAGGGGATGATCTGCCCGCAGACGCCGACAGGTTCGTGCCTTGTGTAACAGAAGTAGTTGCCGTCCAGGGGGATGGTTTTGCCGTGGTTTTTGTCGGCCCAGCCGGCCGCGTAGCGCAACGCCGCGATGCTCCCCGCGACGTCCACGGCGTAAGCAATGTGGTAGGGCTTCCCATTATCCAAAGTTTCAAGACTCTGACAAGAAACGCAATTACATCACTTAACAGGAAACAACTTAAAAATAGTTGCTGGACGTTTTTAGGAAATACAGGATCAACAATTCCCTTCTAAGAATTTGAGAAGATTTTAGAAAATGTGGGCTTCTGAATTTACTGTAAATATGAAAAACTCTTACGGCGATGTACGCTTGGTCTCGTTCTATGAGGTCTGCGAGCTTGAAGAGGAGCCTTCCACGTTGAGAAGCGTCCATTCGTCTCCATGGCGAGCCGAACTTGAAAGCGGCGTGGGCAGCGTCGACGGCGGCGTCTACGTCTGCTTTTGAGGCCTTCTGGACTTCGGTGATGACCTCACCCGAAGCCGGGTTGATGGTTTCGAACGTCTCTCCCGATTTGGATTTGTACCACTCGTTGTTTATAAAGATCTGCAATTTTAAAATCAACACCGTTAATCAATAAAAAATTAAATGGCGCTTAAGTGATGAAATTTAGAGCGTAGATAACTTGTTTGTATTCCGTTACATAAACAAGAGAAATCTGAAGCGTTTTCACGGAAAAAAGCGATTTGTAAACATTGCATGCATATCGTATGCACTCTGCAGTGATAAGGTAATCGGAAGGTTTTTTTCCTAAGTAATTTTTAAGTTTCCTTATCATTGATGTATTAGCTGTCATTAACCGACGATATGACTCGACAACAACTGCCAAAGTTGTCCAAAACATTTCCACCATGACCAAGTTACTTTTATTCTACCTTTTCTATTTTATAGTTAAAGCACAAAATTAAAATTTCCCGCGTTTTAATTAAGACTCCATAAGAAAACAAGTGAAACAGAAAAAATAGGTTGTGACCTAGGGTTGTGACGGTGAATCCGAACGTCCTTTACTTGCAATTAAAGTGGTTCTTGTTCGTCGAAAAAGTATGATGTAACGATTTGGTAAATTGGCTTTAAAATCGCTGGCTTATCGCCGATTCGCTGGTTTTTTTTTTCCAATAAATTGTCAACCAATAAGCGAAACGCCGATAAGTGAGCGATTTTTTTAACGTATCTACACCTATTTTTTTTACGCAGTGGCTATATGTCCGCCGGCGGCATTATACTTATAAATTACAAATTTCGCCGAACGGCGGAATTGACGAAGTTTTTGAAACCTTGTCCGCCGAAAAAAATAATTTTAATTAAAATCCGGCGGAACTGATTATCTTAAGAGTTATTTTCCGCCGTTTGGCGGAATGTTGATACATAACAGCGAGAATTCGCCGAGAATATTGAAAAATAATGAAAAGAAATAAAATTTAAATGAAAATGCATATTAGTACTATTTCATAATAAGATTAATAATAAGTTTACATATGACAGCGTTAAAAGACATTTTAACAGCAATTTAGATGCAACCTCTTCTTAACAGAAAACACCGAATTTGCGTATAACACACTATAAATGTCACTTGGTTCGTAGTAATACTTTTCAGCTTGCCTTTACAACAGGACTAGTCAGTTGCTACTGTATTATTTTTTCGTCCCGTTCTTTCATTCCAAATGTAAGTCGGCACCATTGCTAACTTTCTTATTTTTGGAGCTAAAGACTCGAACAAATTGACAAATTTGTTTACCTTTTTCCGCTGATTACAAATATGAAACCAGAAAAGCAATTGAATGTGGAGTTTTTCGAGGTATTACAAGCTTTTTCCAAATGGAACCTCCTATATTTTATCATCGTAAATGAAACAAAATTGAATTCCACTAATAAGTCTTTATGTACACCATACTCGAAAAAAGTCAAATAACTGAGATATGTGAACTTTAATTTAACAAAGAGTATATCTCTTATTCGATATTATAATAAAGATCATCCGAATCATTAACCACCTCTAGTGATCTAAAAATACGATATTTTGTATGCTATTTTACCCTAACTTTATATTTTATTAGCCAACAGTAAATAGTAAATACACCCGCGGTCAAAAAAAGTGGACGCGTCAATTTTTTAATACTAAAACTTTTGCTGAGTGGCTGTAATTATGAACTGATACTTACGGATGACAAACAATAATAATTATGATTGATTTTCATCCGTAAGTATCAGTTCAAAATTACAACCAGCCAGCAAAAGTTTTTATATTAGAAAATAGAAAAATTGACGTGTCTACTTTTTTTTTGGCCGCAGCTGTATCTTGTACACCTAGTGATGTACAGTTGTATTAGATTCATTTTAAACTGTTTAAAATGATATAAAGTTATATTATTATTACTATTTTAAAACTTGTATATTGCAACTTTTGTTTAACAGTCAATATTTGAGACGTCAATTTAACGATACGAAGTAGGAATCTCCATTTATGCTTGATTCCACGGCCACCTAAGACTACAATAATTGTTGGACACATGTTATGTTATTTGCTACTGTTAGCTAATAAAATTAAGTTAGGATAAAATGCGGTATAATACACGCAGGGGTGTACAATAGTACATAATATTACATAACGAGAGTTGTAAATAGCATATTACGCACGTGTGGAAAAGTCGCGCACGAGCCGCGCAGCGGAGAGTGCAAGTAATTTCTCAAGTGCGTAAAGGTTCCTCGCTGTGCGATTTTCTTACTTTACCCATGACAGTTTGTAAACACCCGCTTACTTAATTTATGCGTAATTCGTCATTTACAGTATAAAGTAATTTAAAATGCCGTGAAGTTGTATTATACAAGTTTTAAAACATACTCATTTTCACAGTAATTAAGACGACCTTCCTCAGATTCATCATAAGAACCAAATACTTCTCCAAATTTTATATCCTTTGCATGACTCATTATTTTATTCATTATCTTTAATACAAAAGATAGGTAACGTTTAGTTTAGTTTAGTTTAGTTTAGTTTAGTTTAGTTTAGTTTAGTTTAGTTTTACGGCGGAATTTGAGCTTATGAAACAAAAATCCGCCGAACGGCGGAAATAATCAAAAAATAAAGTCAATTCCGCCGCATTTGTATAATGTATAATATTTTCGGCGGATTTTCTTATTTATACATGCAAAATTCCGCCGATCGGCGGAATTTTCTCCTTATACATACAGTTCCGCCGGCGGACGTTTAGTCACTGCGTTTTTTTTATTTAAAGAAAACGATGATCGAATAATTTTGAAACATTTTCTAAATTATCAAATGTCGCAATGAAAATTGTGTTTTACGACTTTTACACTTTACGTTACTTTTACGTTTTATTTATTTTCGGCCAAAAAACCGCATATACAGGGTGTCATAACAGGTAAAAAAAGAAATGTAAGTACATAATCTCATTTTGAGTTAAAATGAAAGAATTAAAAATTTTCAAATTTTGCTTAGTTTTGTAGTAATAATACGAGATTTAAAAAAAAATGTTTACACACGTGACACGTGTTGTATAATATATATTTTTTCTACAACTGAACAGATTTCATTTTCATTTTTTATCAACTGCTTTGTTTATGTACAAATAAATTATTTCAGGTTTTTTTATTTTCACACAGATGGTTCCAAAACTGAGCAAAATTTGAAATTTTTCACCTGTTATGAAACACCCTGTATATTTTTAAAAAACGAAACTATAAAAATAGTGAAAAGTTTACGTAGCGACATCCTGCGATCGCTTCTTGACTTAACATTGCAATCAAAACCGACTTGCAACAAAATTTTGATAGAAATAGTATTTTACGTCTACGACATTTTCTACATTGTACTTGAATAAAAAAAATTTAGATACAAAATTGACAAGAAAATACAAAACAAAAACGAACGTCGAACGTCATTTTTTCAACCAACATTATGAGTAGATATACAGGGCTTCTGTAGATGATTCTGATTCTAACATCAAAGTAGGCATTGAATATTGCGTTGGATATTCCACCTCCTTTTGAATGTATATTCTACTATCTGAGAAATGTCAGTGTCAACACTATCTTAAACTTTTAGGTTACGAAGTGAATTAGTTACACAAAATTAAAAAGCTAAAAATTTATTTATATTACTTAATGTTATGAAATTTACAATATCTGCTTTTTACGCCAGGTCAGTAATAAATAATTTTGAACAGACATCGCAATGAAAATGTTTTGCTCCAAGTAATAAATCATTGTTCCTAAAACACATCAGCATAAAATGTTTCAATTTTTGTTTACAATTTATTCCTTAAAATGATGATGTCGCACTAAATATGCTTCTGAAGACCGCTGAAAACCGATAAGTGAAAATAATAACAATTTCTTAAACAATAATAAAGCTTGATTGAATCGTGATTAAAAGTGAGGTTATGTTACCAGTGACTGTGTTCAGTATCGGTGGTTAGTGGTACATGTTCATTTGTTTATCAGAGGTAATGCGATGTTAGAATCGTTTATAGAAGCCCTGTACTACGCCGGTTCTAAGCCGCTTTCTTACGGGGCTTTAACACTATACACGGTGACTGTTAATTATATCGACAAAATAAAACCATACATGTTCATTTGTTTATCAGAGGTAATGCGATGTTAGAATCATTTATAGAAGCCCTGTACTACGCCGGTTCTAAGCCACTTTCTTAACGGGGCTTTAACACTATACAGGGTGACTGTTAATTATATCGGCAAAATAAAACCACGCTAAGAAGCGAAGTCTGAGAGTTTGAGAAAAATGTTAAAAAAATTCCTTGTACTTTAGTTTTCGAGAAATAATTAATCAAAAATTAGCCCCAAAACGATGCGCCCCTGCTTTCATTCAGTACGCGATTTAATTTAGAAACTGGACGCAGATCACCAACGTCGTTTTTAAAACAGCTGTACGTAATAAAATGTTGATAGTCGGCGATGAACTTCAGGTCTAATAAATCGTTTCACATTTTCGGAGAAAACCGATCCGTTTAAGCAAAATTTTTCAAACGTAATCAAGTAGTCATTCTTTTGTGGCGATGATTATTTATTACTAATTAGTATTACGCACAATACTAACGGCGCGACGTCTGGTAAATAATCTGCATGGATTAACAAACAATTATTTGCGAAGTTATTATTCGTATTTTTTACTAATAAATAATTACGTCGAGTAAAAGAAACTTGGCTTCCCCAATAATAAAATCAATTGAGAAGTGTGTCAAGGCCGCAATGTGTGCAAGCGAGGTCAATGAAAACTTTCATAGTGCCGCATTTATAGAACGTTACCGCTGTATTTCGTACGCAGTGCCGGAGTTTGATTTTGGGGTAATTTTTTAATTAATTTTTCCCACAATCTGTGACATAGATTCTCTCCTCATAGATTCGTTCATTTTTGTCGGTACTATTGTCATTCACCCTGTATACCAAACGTGTATGTATGGTTGCTTATCGTCGTTCTGACAGGCGCTTATTGCTGACGTTGGAGGGTGTAGGAGGCCTAGGCGGTGGAGGCCACAGTTTTATTTAAAAAAGGGCAGTTTTTAGTAAACGGACAATTAAACAGGGACAGCTCGATAGAAATAATCAATAAATACTGGGTGCTTAAAAATTGGCGAAACAGCGCTATGCGACACTATTCAGGGACACCTGTGAGCATGGGAGAGATATAAGATTGGAATTTGCAATTTTTGTTAATTTATCAATTCTGAATATTACAACAATGAAAGACGTATTTAAAATGATGTTCGGCGATAATTTTTATTTAAAATCAATAAATAGATCAGAATAAATCAGGCAACCAAACTATTAATTTGGTAAGTAATTAATTGCATTTTATTACCTATGAATTTGCTTTGACTGAACCACTGGTGTAAATAACGCCCCCGCAACTCTCGCCGCGCGGGGGGGGGGGGGCGCATCAAACAAGAAGAAGAAAATAGTGATTCGTGATCATTTTGGGCGCAACAATTCCAGTTGCGGGGGGGAGGGCGTAGCATCTCATAGTTACGCTAGTGGACTGAATGCTTATGTATTGTTTAATGAATGTCAGTTAACATAAACATAAGGTAGCATTTTTTTAACATTTTTCCCATGCTCAGATGGTGTCCTTGAATAGTGCAGAATGGCTCTTTCGCCATTTTTTAAGGTCCCTGTATAAAAACTGCCCCTGCTTAATAAAAACTGTCACCGTTTAATAAAATTTGCCCCTGTTTAATTAAAATGTTGGCGCCACAGCCTCTAGCATTCCCCGACGCGACGTCAGCGCTCAAAGCGACGATAGGCAACCATACACACACATTTGGTACATAATGTTAATTGTCCATAAGAAAGTGGCGCTTAGAATTCACTGTATATTATCTACTAATATGCAGGGTATTAGGTGGTTGCTTAGACAAATTAAAACTGTAGATTAAGGGTGTCAAATGGGATCAGAAAGTACCCAGAGATGATGAATTTTCGGGACATTTTAAATAAATGCAAAAAGAGTCAACTATTGAGAACCGCTGGTAGATGTCTCTTGCAGTCTTTTGCACGTTGCACAATTGCAATAATTATTTGACGATTCGGTGTACGACGCTGGTGATATCTACGCTCTGCAGCACGTGCATTGTATGTACCTACATTCTCCGTACGTTAGAATAATGTCAACATTTTCGTTGTTTGTGTAAGCTGACCCTGACCCGCACGTGCGTTATTTACTTGTCGTAAAACAATAAACATATACAGTTTTTGTATAACAATAGAGCGAACTATTGAGAACCGCTGATAGATGTCTCTTGCAGTCTTTTGCACGTTGCACAATTGCAATAATTATTTGACGATTCGGTGTACGACGCTGGTGATATCTACGCTCTGCAGCACGTGCATTGTATGTACCTACATTCTCCGTACGTTAGAATTATGTCAACAATTTCGTTATTTGTGTAAGCTGACCCTGACCCGCACACTCCGAAATCTGTTGAGACACTGAACGTGCGTTATTTACTTGTCGTAAAACAATAAATTTATGGCAAGGGATCGCCCGCGCGGATCATGGCGTTCGGCACGTGGGTGTAACAGTGGTTAAGAAAATCAGTGGTTTCCAACCAGTTTTTATCGATTTTTGTTTGACTTTTTTCCTGGAAAACGAAAGCCATAGCGCCCTCTAATGTAAAGGCTTTTTTACTGTACAGAGTGTTTTCAATACGTGGTTTGAAGGTGTCCAGTCAATTACCTAACACCCTGTGTAAATATGTACAAAGAAAATGCACAAACAAAAGACGTATATTATCCCTTTTTTGAATTTGTCGGTCAATTCTAGCCTGATGTGATGGGTCGCATCATGGGTCTGACGCAAACGGTTTTCGAGTTTTTTCATTTGTTTTTTTGATGACAGCTTAGGAACCAATCACGTTAGAGCCATGGTGCGACACATGAATTCAGGCTAAAATTTACCGGCGAATTCAAAAATGCAATAATAGTATACAGAATGTTCATACTTCAAAAGCAAAGTCCAAATTATGTGTTTTATTTGAAGTTATTCCAATTTTATCGATTTATTTTTTGTCTGTTTTAATATAAGACACATTTTTGTTTAGGTGTAAAGTGGAAAAGTTGAAGAAGAAAAACATAATCGATAAAATTTAAATAACTTGAAACAAAACACATGACTTCGACATTTCATACAGTCATACCTTTGAAGTGAGTTCGACTTTTGTTTTTGTGCAACTTTTGTTTTAATCGTTTTCTTACACAGCCTCGATTTAACCACCCAATAAATACCTATAATTGAATCAATACATTTTTGAGGAATTTAAAAAGAAAAATCGCCCGGGGCTCTTATCTAAAAAAAAAAAAATTGCGAGGATGAGCCAGCACATACCGAGGAGATTAACCGCAAATCGCTTTATCAGCGTTATTTACATTTGCAAAAAGTAGCAGACACTGTAATAATTATTCCGATAGACGATGATGACTGCGCAAACAAATTAATTCTTTCATAATCGTCTCGTAATGCCGTCTTTTCAACATTTTCCTAACAAATTTATTGTTTGGCGTGTAACTAACTTGAAGAAGTGCCCTTCGAAGATCGTCAGGGAACGTCGCTCGTTAATTCAAGGTCACGGACGTTTTGAGAAAAAAAAAATGTGCGCAACTAATTTGACAAGTAGCATTTAACAACTCGCTAAGTAGTAGGTAATGAGTGGAAAACAAAACCGGCTTTTTATTATTAAAAATTAAAAACATGCGACATTTTGCGCGTTAATAATAGCAACCTTCTAAAAAAATTATTTTTAGAATGACGAAGGTGTCGCCGTGTTTGCATACCTAACAATGAATTCGCATTGCGTGCAGTCATAAAACACCGCGGAAATAAACAAAATGCGGTAATTATTATCGAAGGGCAAGAGAACGTTTCAATGTCACGGGTAAGATATGCAACAGTCACACGCAGCTGCAATCGAGCGCGCTGTATGCGAATTTTAGGTATAAAAAAAATACTTTCTTTTTGTTTAAAAAAAATTTACGGTTAATAAACTTACCCCGGAATACAAGATCTTCGGGTTTGGTTCCCCGGCCGGGAGGGCTTGCGCCGAAAAGTTGCGTCCGTTCAACTTTCCGGAGATCGATCGCACAATTCGCAACATTGTAGCACCTTGTCTTTCTGCGCTCTACTGCAAATCAAGGACAGCAATGGCCAACTGAAGACGATGACGGGATCCCGTTTGGGGCACGTGCGCGGAGCATGCGTGCAACATTCGCAAATTCAAACGAGTTTAATCAAAACACCTTTTTTTGTCTACGCGTAATTAGTTAAACCAAGCAAAAATTTAATTTGTTTAAATCACAAAAAGAAACTTTGCCAAATAAAACACTCGATTTCTTTCAATTTCAAATTTTCCGCGCTTTTGCCCTGCCGCTAATTTCTCGCGCAAATTGCCATGGCAGACGCCCTCAAGCGGTAAACTTGGAAGTTATTGAGTAGCGGGGAATTTAAAGCGAACGTATTATTCGCACAATTCAATTAATTTTTTTTTTTTACAAATAACTATACAGGCTGTTTTTTAACTTCGTGCAAAAAATGAAACCAGTGAAATTTGACATTAAAAGAGATTGAAATGAAGCAGTTTTTGTATAAATATTGGAGATAATAAATGTTTTCGGCGAACGATGAAACAGTTAGATAGTTCCTGGTTTATTTTTATTACGTGATTACGTAATCGAAGAAGTATGCTGGTGTGTCAGCATCGGCTGTTAAAGTGGGTCAATTAGTTCTCACGTGCACGTCGGTCGTCGCATATAACAGTGTTGAAAACATGGCCGAATTTTCCAACGGTGTTGTTGTGGACATGATTTTAATTTACGGCGAATGTGGCTGCAAGACGTTTGTATGCACAGCGTAACCGAGAACGCCCTTTGCCAAATTGCAGATCGTTTGTGTCAGTTGTGCAGTTTGTTGCTGTTGTGTGTCAGCATCGGCTGTTAAAGTGGGTCAATTAGTTCTCACGTGCACGTCGGTCGTCGCATATAACAATGTTGAAAACATGGCCGAATTTTCCAACGGTGTTATTATGGACATGATTTTAATTTACGGCGAATGTGGCTGCAAGACGTTTGTATGCACAGCGTAACCGAGAACGCCCTTTGCCAAATTGCAGATCGTTTGTGTCAGTTGTGCAGTTTGTTGCTGTTGTGTGTCAGCATCGGCTGTTAAAGTGGGTCAATTAGTTCTCACGTGCACGTCGGTCGTCGCACATAACAGTGTTGAAAACATGGCCGAATTTTCCAACGGTGTTATTATGGACATGATTTTAATTTACGGCGAATGTGGCTGCAAGACGTTTGTATGCACAGCGTAACCGAGAACGTCCTTTGCCAAATTGCAGATCGTTTGTGTCAGTTGTGCAGTTTGTTGCTGTTGTGTGTCAGCATCGGCTGTTAAAGTGGGTCAATTAGTTCTCACGTGCACGTCGGTCGTCGCACATAACAATGTTGAAAACATGGCCGAATTTTCCAACGGTGTTATTATGGACATGATTTTAATTTACGGCGAATGTGGCTACAAGACGTTTGTATGCACAGCGTAACCGAGAACGTCCTTTGCCAAATTGCAGATCGTTTGTGTCAGTTGTGCAGTTTGTTGCTGTTGTGTGTCAGCATCGGCTGTTAAAGTGGGTCAATTAGTTCTCACGTGCACGTCGGTCGTCGCATATAACAATGTTGAAAACATGGCCGAATTTTCCAACGGTGTTATTATGGACATGATTTTAATTTACGGCGAATGTGGCTGCAAGACGTTTGTATGCACAGCGTAACCGAGAACGTCCTTTGCCAAATTGCAGATCGTTTGTGTCAGTTGTGCAGTTTGTTGCTGTTGTGTGTCAGCATCGGCTGTTAAAGTGGGTCAATTAGTTCTCACGTGCACGTCGGTCGTCGCATATAACAATGTTGAAAACATGGCCGAATTTTCCAACGGTGTTATTATGGACATGATTTTAATTTACGGCGAATGTGGCTGCAAGACGTTTGTATGCACAGCGTAACCGAGAACGTCCTTTGCCAAATTGCAGATCGTTTGTGTCAGTTGTGCAGTTTGTTGCTGTTGTGTGTCAGCATCGGCTGTTAAAGTGGGTCAATTAGTTCTCACGTGCACGTCGGTCGTCGCATATAACAATGTTGAAAACATGGCCGAATTTTCCAACGGTGTTATTATGGACATGATTTTAATTTACGGCGAATGTGGCTGCAAGACGTTTGTATGCACAGCGTAACCGAGAACGTCCTTTGCCAAATTGCAGATCGTTTGTGTCAGTTGTGCAGTTTGTTGCTGTGTTGCTGTTGTGTGTCAGCATCGTCTGTTAAAGTGGGTCAATTAGTTCTCACGTGCACGTCGGTCGTCGCACATAACAGTGTTGAAAACATGGCCGAATTTTCCAACGGTGTTATTGTGGACATGACTTTAATTTATGTCGAATATGGCTGCAAGACGTTTGTATGCACAGCGTAACCGAGAACGCCCTTTGTCAAATTGCAGATCGTTTGTGTCAGTTATGTAGTTTGTTGCTTGGCAAATTATACGTGAGGAACAATTACCCGTTCCATTTTCAAAGAGTGCAAGCTCTGATGCCCGCAGATTACCTCCAACGCATGCGATTTTGTGGACAATCCGAACTTTGTTAATAACATTCTCTTCACCGACGAATCAATGTTTACAAGGCATGGTATGTTTAATTTTCACAACGTGCATGTGTGGGCAGGTATGTCAAATGGAACTTTAATCGATATGTTTACGTCTCGCGCTGGGGGGGAACTTCAAACACTTGTTGTGGGTGAGGGTCAAGCGGTTCTAAACATTTCGCAAGGAATTGCCGGATGTGGGTATGAATTTTTTTATTTTTTTTATTTTCGTTTTAATTTTGGTGAGAATATCGGTTACCAAATACGCCATTAATTTTTTTTGCACGAACTTGAAGAACACCCTGTATACCGCAAATCAGTGGTGACAAAACTTGAAACAAATTTTTGGAGTTTCTCGTAATTGTTCTCTTTCACTTTTGAAATTTATTCGTAGTCCCTAAAACCGTACAAGATTTTTCAATAAACACAAATTTCCGCTGCGAAAGCGAACGATAAAAGTCAAGTTGGTTGCACCGTTCAACCTGTAGCTTACTTCACACACGAACGCCGGCGGTGCCCGAACGCGCGAGTTATTTAATGGCGTTATAGCGATTGATGGAAACTGACGTCGAAACTATGCAATTTGGTCCTGCGAACCGGATTCGCCTGATTCAAAATTTCAAAGAATTATAAATATTAACTCGTGCAATTGTTAAATACTTACAGATGAGTACAGTACAGTACTACCATCGATCGTGTTTTGTCTTTACCCAAGTTCCGATTTGCGTTGTCCTATTTCGAAATAAAAAGAAACAGGAGACGCTGGCGATTTTTCAGTATGAATAATATTGAACAAACGACTCTATGAATTTCGTCCTTCGAACCGGATAGGCCATTGTCAATAACGGTGACATAAACGAATATTCCTCGAGATAAAACGGAATTGTGGAGAGGAATTTGGCCCTACGAGCCGGATAACATCGATTCACTTTCAAACGGTAATCGCGCAATTGTTAAATAAAGCGATTTAAAACGAAAATATGTTTGGGTCAGCGCCGCCGTCGAGCGTGTTTTGTTTTTGCTCAAGTTCGGTTTTGCGTTCGCTGGTAAATGTTGGCGGCTCCGAGAGAGAGAGAGAGAGACATAAACAAATAAGCGACTCTTCAAAGTAAATGAAAAGAAGACTGCAGCGGAATCTACGAATCTTGTCCTACGAGCCGGATAGAATTGGTTGGAGAGCTGCAAACGAAAATATTATTTGAGTCAATGCTACCACAGGCCGTTAGAGAGAAACAAGAGATCTACAAATTCGGTCCTTCAAGCCGGATAGAACTGCTTCATTGTTAAATAAAATGGCCAACAACGAGTAAAGTCGATCGTGTTTTGTTTTTACTTAGGTTCAGTTTTTCGTTTCATTGGATAACCAAAACGGCAAATGAAGCAAAGATAATTGGCAGCTCTATGAACCGCACATTAAAAACCCGGACACTAAAAAAAAGTGCAGACGACTTTTCACGCAGAAGAAGAAGAAACGTGGAGTAGAATTTACGAATTCGGTCCTTCGAGCCGGATGGAACTGATTGAAAGTCTTCATACTGAAACATCGAGTTATGCAATTATTAATAAACTGGTCAACAACGAGTAAAAACGACTGTATGTATGGTCGATCGTGTTTTGTTTTTACTCAAGTTCGGTTTTGGATAACCAAAACAACAAATGAAACAAGGATAATTGGTAGCTGTAAGAACCGGACATTAAAAAAGTGCAGACTACTATTCAGACTGAAAAAAGAGAAACGTGGAGTAGAATCTACGAATTCGGTCCTTCAAGCCGGATAGAACTGATTTAAAGTCTTCAAATTTAAACCTCGAATTACGCAATTGTTAAATAAATTGGTCAAAACGAGTACAGACGATCGTATTTTGTTTTTACTCAAGTTCGGTTTTGCAATTCACTGGATAATCAAAACGACAAAAAGCCAAAAAAAATTAGCGGCTCTATGAACCGGATACGGACAGGTATTTCCTAAAACAAAATAACAGGCGACTCTCCAAACTGGAAAGGAAAACGTGGCGCTTGCGAATTCGGTCCTTCAAGCCGGATAGAACCTGATTCATAATATTCACGTTTTAAACGTCGGATTACGCAATTGTTAAATAAACGAATAAATGCTTTTGAAGCAAAGCAAAAGAAGTTGGCCACCATATATTGGATGCTGTATTTATTTTCGAAGGATGTTGCAAAGACACTCTCACAGTTACTGAGAGATGGCGCTGTATATAATTCGTTGTAAAAATTGTTTTTTTTTATGTCAATTACTATCGTTCGTACGTTTCGCTTTTAATTATTGATTAATTTCATTACCTAATGTTGGTTTTAATTAATAATAAATTTTATTAATTAATGTGTGACAAAACGGTTGTTATTGAAACTGGACAAGAGATGGCGCTGCTTTTCTTTCGTTCTAACTCCAACTGTGAGAGTTGCCAAGAGATGGCGCTGTGCTATTCGTTGTAAATAAATTGTTTTTTGCCTCATCCGAACAATTCACTTTCAATTATTAATTAATTTCATCAATTAACGCTGGAGAAAACTGTTATTGTTGAAAGTTACCGAGAGATGGCGCTGAATTTCTTCCGTCGTAACTCCAAGTCTGCAAGACACTGTGACAGTTACTGAGAGATGGCGCACTATTTATTGTAAGCAAATGTTTTTCACGTCGATTATTATCATCATTCGAACGCGAACGGTTCATTTTTAATTGTTAATTAATTGTATCTATTTAACGTAGGGGAAACCGGCTGTTATTGAAACTTGCCAAGAGGTGGCGCTTTATTTCTCTTCTTGCAACTACTCTTAAGTCTACAAGGATAAGGAATAAAACTGTCGTTTTTTGAATTCTTTTGAATCGAACGCAAGAGAAACTGTTTGCTTATAACTATACAAGGCTGTTCGTAATTTACTTTCGGGAGAATGTTGGAAAGACGCCGTGAGAGTTACTAAGAGATGGCGCTGTATTTGATTCGTTGTTTGTAAGAAATCGTCCTTTATGTCGATTAGTATCGTTCGTCCGATTCATTTTTAATTTTCGATTAATTCCATCAATTAAGGATGGGCAGAACGGTTATTGTTGAAAGTTACCAAGAGATGGCGCTGCATTTCTTTCATTTAACTCTCTAGTATACGAAGATGACGAATTTTTAAATCCTTCTGTAGCAAACCAATAAACTTGATTATTTTATGTTATGCGTTATTACTACGAAAAACGTTGCGATGAACTTGTGGGAGTTGCTAAGAGATGGCGCTGTACTTAAATAATTGTAAGAAAAATTAGTTTTCATGTTGATTAGCATCATCCGAACAATTCATTTTTTATTGTTGATTAATTTTATTCATTGATGTTGGTGGACGAAACGGTCCTTTTTGAAAGTTATTCAGAGATGGCGCTGTATTTTTTTTTCTGTAATAACTCTTCGTCCGCAATGATGAGTGTTGTGATGACGAATAAAACTGTCATGATTAGATTCTTCTCTAAACTGAAACAAGGCAAGAGAAGGTGATTGTTTATATTCTCTGTAACTACTTGTAATTTTTTTTTTTTTGAAGAAAATATTGCGATGAAACTGAGAGTTACTAAGAGATGGCGCTGCGTTTATTCTCTGTAAAGAAATAGTTTTTAGCATCATCCGAACCATTCACTTCTAATTATTGATTAATTTTATCAATTAACGTAGGAGGAAACGGTTATTATTGAAAGTTAGCAAGAGATGGCGCCGATTCTTTTCCGTTGTAACTCCAAATCTGCAAAGACGACGAATAAAACTGTCGCTTTTAAGTTCTTCCGCAACAAACAAACAAACCAAAAGAAGTTGCAAAGGCACCGTGAAAGTCACCAAGAGATGGCATTGTAGTGCCAAGAGTGATTGGCATCTCTACAAACCGAACAAGAACAGATATTTAAAAAAAAAAAAAACGATTCAAATGATTAATAAATTTTTTATTGGAAGAAAAAATATATCACCACTTCCTCACATCAACGCAGCGTACATTATCAAAGGAAGAACTAAGTTATCGACTTGAGTCGTCTTTGCTTCAACCACAGCCGTCACAATGAGCACCGCAACGAACCTCACGATTTCACCCTGATTCAGACTTATGTAATCTAAACAAAAAAGAAAGCAATTTACTTTAGCAATTCGAAGCGAGACTTCAACCTAAAGACTTACGTAATTGCGTAAGCAAGGCGATTGTAACTAATTGGCTAACGATAAAGGCCAGCGTGCCTTCGATCGTCTTGTGTGTTCCTGCATAAGTTGATTAGCTATAAAAAAATGTACGCCGTTTTGAGGGGGGGCGGGCTCACCTGTCCAATTGTGTCTGCCAATTGAACTACCCAGGAAGCTCGCCGCTGTATCACCGATGCCCACCGACAAGATTCCACTGAGTAAAGGCAAGAGGTTAAACCCCGCTGAATCGGTCAGATCACAGGGTGCCGGATGAATCCAGAGCGGGGCAGAACACCCCGCTAATAAATAGATGGGGGTGAGAGCGATGGATCCGGCATCTTTTTCATCGCTGAAGACGAAGAATCCGTCTTGCAGGAATATCCCAAGCGGGGGCAAGTTTAAGATCCTCAGGAGCTATAATTTGTATGATTATTGAAATCAATTTTAATTTTAATTGTATACCTCTAATGCCACAAATACTCCGAGCATGACACCGCTGGCCAAATACAGCAAACAACATCTCTGAATGAGCCCCGGCAAGAAAACTACGACGGCCAAGATGTGAAAGGTTTTCCGAATCGTGGTGGATGCTTTCTTTGCTTCCTGAACTTGTCTGCGGATGGCAAACACGGCGAGAGCGCAACAGAAACACCAGTATATCACAAGTTTCAACTGCAAGAATCCCCGTTAGTTTCAGCAACGAAGAACAACCGAGAGAGCTTACGGTGCCCATGTCGGCCAATAACATGCGCAAGATCCATAACAACGGGCTCCTTCTCAGCAGGACGTGCAGGGGAACCAACAAAATAAATACTAGCACAGCACATGTTAATAAATAAAAAGGTACAGTCTTGCGAAGCCCCCGGTATTTGTAGGGAAGGAGGCAGAGCAGCCCAATGGAGAACAGCCCAAGCTAAAACATATTTGTATCATTTGAAGGTTCAAGTTAAGTCAATAACAATTTCGTAGTAACTTCTCAGTCATCTACAGTTTGCTTTCGGTTAAAGTTCAAAGTTGCCCATGAGAAATTATTATGAAATTGTCACCCAAGTTAAGTTTGCTTCACCTGAATCACCAGCGTGGAGATTTGGAATGGAGTTTCTGGCGCTCTGCTAATCCTGTCGATTACGTTTACGACCGTAGCAAATAAATACAAAAGGAATGACTGCGTTACGACGAAAGCTTCTCCGAGCGTAAAACATCGAGGGAAATGTTTTACACCCAAGGTGTATGTCTTATAAAATAATAGGGTCGAGCTGATTCCACTGTAACAGCTGAAGAAAAAACCTAAAAGCAAGAAGGACAACATTTCAATGGTCTTGAAGCCTGGAGTGCCGAGGCACTTTCTGGTTACTCAAAAATTCAGTACTCCTTGAACATCGGCCATTAAAATTGTGGCGTGAAGCTCATTGACCTCTTGTGTGCATTACCTTTTACTGAGAGCACGAGCGACTCGAAGCATGACCCTCGGGACCAGTACTTTCATCACTGATGTGATTACCTTTAACCTTTGGTTTATTACCATGCCTACAATGATTGTTTCTGTAGGAATAAACCAAAGATTAAAGTTGAAATGAAAGGGATGTAAGTACCGGCCCTAATTCAAACAAAACTGAAGATTAAAAACCACGGTCCCCTACCTTTACTAAAATATAAATAATAGACAATGACGACTGCGATTCCTGCTAGAAAATACGGTCCCTTTGCATGGCGTATCCTTCCTGATTTCCGGTAACAATCAACGAAGATCAACGCAGAAAGCAACAGACCGAAGGCGAAGACCCCGCACAGCTTGTATAACTCCGACGACTCCAGCGGGTGTCTTACGGCGCTGATGATGACGGCAAGCGGCAGAATCACCGCCAACCATAACCCGGGGCTTGCGTGGGGTCTGCGAATTGAAACCGGTGAAAAACTCCTCGGGTTTTTTATAGCGGGCGGTTTGGACGCGTTACCTTACGTGACAGTCGCCTAGATTCGAGTGGTTCAGCTTCGCCATGCTCTCGTTAATTCGCTGAGCACCGAATTCGTGGACGCATCCTGGACTTTGACTGGAAATTTATCTGGCGACATTCGAAATTGAATGTCAATTGCGCGAGAGGTTAGGGACGCGAATTTCAGTTGGCGGCGACAGTGATAACAAAAGGAGAGACGCGTTCAGAAACTCGAGCGTTTAAAATATTTCAGTCTCTCGCAAAAATAGTTCTGTATATTTACCCTTTTATCTCCAGTATTACGAAACAGTAAATCACGCATGATTTGAATAGTATAAATAAACACGCTTTATGTATCACATGTTGAGCGAGGTACAAGAAATGAGAAGTCAAGAGTACGTTCAGGAAGAAAGCAAGCTTACGTGGGGAGGTTGTGTTAGCGGTTAGCGTATTAGTATCGATTTGGTACTTTTTTTTACAAAAGCACAGCTGAAATTCTTTTCATTTTGTAATGAAGAGAACTAGTAATTTCTTTTTAACTATTACACACTGACTGATGCAATAGAAATCATTTCGTTTTCGATTGACTGCACTAAACTGCGCACTCAGAGTATCTTCATCTTGTTTTAGTTATTAACAAAATTTTAAAAGAAGGTGCAAATACACTGAGTGCAACCGGTGCAGGTGAATCGAAAACGCTATTACAGTAATAGAGATGCGCGACTTCGACTAAATAGTCGAGTCGACTTATACTTTTAGTCGAGTTTAATCGACTTACACTTTGCCGTCGTCGATGAATCGTTATTTTTATATGCGCAGTAAAGTAGTAATGTTTACGTTATCCTGATCTTATCGTGGGAAGGGCAGTTGTTGAACAGGGTTGCCAATCCACTCTAAGCCAATTACCCTTTTCAAATTTTAAAAAACCCGCTCTTACCCACATTGAGTAATGAAATTGAAATGAATGAATGAAATGGTACAAAATTTATTTTATTTAAATAATAATTATTGGACTTACCTTACACACATGGCAGATTTTTCAGGTTAAAATCATCTATATGTGGGACTGTGGGCGACAATCGGCAACAGTCCTGCCAACCGACCAAGCGAAGCATTTCGGAAGATAGTTGTGAAAAATTTCAATAGATGTCTCTGAATTTCGGTTAAGCTAATTTAAATCACTTGATTAAAATCACTGATTTTATTCAGGCGATTTTTATTTTTGAAAATCATTTAAAAAAAAATTAAAAAATTCTCATGAAATAAACAAAACGGGGTCCAGATTTCTAAAATTAAGACATTTGATAGTTATTGTGCAATTTTTGACGCTAAAACAAAAGACGATCGAGAAATAAAGAAAATTTATAAAATAATTATCATTATAAAATTTAAAAAATAAAAATAAAAAAAATCTCATCGAATAAAATTAGAAAAAAAATAATAAAAGTAAAAGAAATTACATTAAATAAAATTACAAAAAAATAAAAATTAAAAAATTCTCATTAAATAAACAATTCTTTCTACTTTCTGCAAAATTACAAAAAAATTATAAAAATTACAAAAAAACAAAAATTTAAACAAATTTAAAAAAATCAATAAAAAAAATTTCTAAAATTAAGATTTGACATTTGTGCAATTTCTTATGTAAAATAAAACAAAAGACTATCGACAAATTTATAAAATTAAAAAAAATAAATTTAAAAGAAAATCTCATTGAATAAAATTAGAAAAAAATAAAAATTAATAAACAATACTTTCTACTTTCTATAAAATTACAAAAAATTGTAAAAATTACAAAAAATTATAAAAATTAAAAGATTCTCATTAAATAAACAAACTTTCTAAAATTAAGATTTGAACTTTAGGCAATTTTTGGCGTGAAATAAAACAAAAGACGATCGACAAATTTATAAAATAGAAAAAATAACAAAAATTAAAAGACTCAAGCCGAATTACGAAAAAATAAAAATAAAAAATCTCATTAAATAAAATTACAAAAAAAATTAAAATAAAAAAATTCTCATTAAATAAACAAAACTTTCTAAAATTAAGATTTGACATTTGTGCAATTTTTGACGTAAAATAAAACAAAAGACTATCGACAAATTTATAAAATTAAAAAAAAATAAATATAAAAAAAATCTCTGAATAAAATTAGAAAGAAATAACAAAAAATAAGAAATCTCATTAAATAAAATTACATACAAAGAAATTAAAATTAAAAAATTATCATTAAATAAACAGTACTTTCTACTTTCTATAAAATTACAAAAATTTGTAAAAATTACAAAAAATTATAAAAATAAAAAAATTCTCATTAAGTAAACAAAATTTTCTAAAATAAGATTAGACATTTGTGCAATTTTTGACGTAAAATAAAACAAAAGACGATCGAGAAACAAAGAAAATTTATAGAATTACGAAAAAATAACGAAAATTAAAAAATTCTCATTAAATAAACAAAACTTTCTAAAATTAAGATTTGAAATTTGTGCAATTTTTGACGTAATATAAAACAAAAGACGATCTAGAAATAAAGAAAATTGATAAAATTAAAAGAAAATAAAAATTAAGTTAAAAATCAGTAGATCTACCGAATCATCGGTAGAGTTGGCAGTACTGATCGACAATGTGGATTTGGTTGATTTCTTTGTTGCCAATATTAATTAATTTTTTTTTTTTTTCTTCCTTGAAAATACCCATTTTTACCCACGTATTTTTTTTACCCGCAAGGTTGCTTATATTACCCGTAATTCGGGTAATTGCCCGCACATTGGCAACCCTGTTGTTGAACGCCCAGAGACTTGTTGCTGTTAATCTCGTTCATTAATTATGTAGGTACTTAGGTATCTATGGAGTATTGTTATTAAACAATACAGATTTTTGACTAAACAATCTTTTATTATGCATCTATTATGATAGTATAGAATCACAATAATTTCATTTTATTTAAAATATTTGATTGCGTAATTAATTTTAACCAAAAACTCATTTAAATGGGTTAAAAATTTTATATCGACTAAATAGTCGACTAATTAGTCGACTTTCACTGTTGATTTATTAATCGTAGTTAATCGACTTTGCATTGATAGACTCGACTTGCATAAAATCGTTTAGTTGCCCATCTCTAATTATAAATCGAACATTCTAGCTAGCGTTTTAAAATTTCCCGAGTTGCTCGAACGTAGTATTCGAGTTGTATTCTCTTGCAACTACTCGGCAGGAAGTGCACGAAGTACAGTGGCGGGAATTGAATGAACATAACCTAAAAATTCTGAAGTACGTCGTTCACACAACACAATGGATACTTCGCCTTCATCGTCAGAACATTATAAAAAAGTTTACATGTCATACAAATGAACATTTAAATTCATTACCTATTTATGTAGATACATAACTACATAAACAACAAAAAATAAAAATTTAAAGTTATGTACATATAAATATGACATATTAGCGTTTTTATATTCTAGCGATCGAGCAAGTGTTTGAACAATTTGGAAATTGTTCGAACATATTTGGTTTGAACAGTAGGGTTGTGTTCATAAATTACACTCTAAGGTCACTCTCAGGCAATAATATGATCTCTCTCGCATAAATGAGTTTATATATTTTGTTTCTCATATAAGAATCATAAAGAACTAAATCAGGCGTGTGTTTCCATAGCAACAAACACATTTTATACACCCTACTTAAAAGTGCGGCGTAAAAAGTGCGCTCGTCGTCATGGAAATCATGTAAACACTAGACTTCTTAAAACTGATGAGGGAGACGCAAAATAGGTAAAAAATTGTGAGTGAGAAAGATGCGATTACACACCCAGGGTGCACTCGAAGGAATAGTTTATGAACACAACCTACCTAGGTGTGATTTAAGCTGCATTCGATTCGCAGCCGAAATCAATTCGTTTTTCGTCAGTAGATCACTTAGAAGTGATCTGGATCAGTTTCTTTACGTTTGGCTTATGGTGAATCCTGCACGAATCGAACGCATAAATTCTTTTCTGAATCGATCTAAATCGATCCAAATCGGTGAATCGAATGCAGCTTTAAAAGCGCACCCTATAAGAATCACACAGTAGCGTCACTTGAGTATAACTATCACATTTGCCATTTTGTTTGATGCCTATCGATTTGCAAATTATTCAGTGTTGCCAACCGGGTTGTAAAAATTCCGCTACATCTCTCTCTCTCTCCAACAGTTTTGCCAACTCGTACTAAATTTCCCATTTCGTGAGAGAAAAAATTTGAAAATTTGCTCAAAGGGAAAAAGGGAAGAAAAATGAAAAAAATGCATTTTGCAGAGGAGAATGCTGAACGTTTGTAAAATGTGGAATAAAATTACTTATTTTCTATCAGGGTTAAGGTGATTTAAATCATGTTTTAAAATAACTGGGTTTAATGGAGCGATTTTAATTTTAAAAAATCAAGAATTTTAAAACAACAAAATTCACATTAAAAAAAAAACAAAACTGGGTCAAAATTTCTAAAATGAAAATATGTTTTAAGACAATAATTGTGCAGTTTTTTGCGTAAAATAAAACAAAAAGCGGTCGAGAAATAAATAAAGAAAATTTATAAAATTAAAGAGAAACATAAATATAAACAAAGCTGGTTTGAGTTCCTAAAATTAAGATATATTTTAAGACATTTGACGTTTGTGCAATTTTTGACGTAAAATAAAAATAAAGTTATTAATGAAATGAAACATTTTTTCATTTAAAAATATCCAGAAAATCGAGATTTTTTTTATTTATGTTAATAGATGTTGTGCAGTGTATTAAATAAAGGTATATTTTATGGTTTATTAACGTATTGACTTTTTAGTATTGAAAATGTTTACAAAAAAACATATGAATTAATATTGTAATCATTGCACTCTAATAATACGCGAACGAAGAGGCGCACTTTCAGTTTTTTAAATTCTTAACAATAGAAGTTGAAATTTAGCGCATAGGTACAGTTGGTAACGCAATATACAGGGTGGAACATAAGTATCAAATTATGGCTGTAGCTTTTTTATTTTATGAATGTTTAATACAAAACTTCATTGATGTAATCTTAGGCATGCCTTGACGTATATGGTTTCTTCGTGTTGTCTTTTGTTTTGTTGCTATGGCAACCAACTTTTGTTTTTTAAATGGTACTTATAGGTAGTTATCTTTAATGATTTTGAAACAAGCGTATTTTTCTCGAATGAGGAACTCGCAGAAACAGAAAATGATATAAATATGTAGGTATGTATATCACATTTTTTACTTGCAAAGATACAGCTGAAATTTAAAAAAAAAAACGGGAAATGAAATTTTTCCAAAATACCTCTCAAGAAAGCGTCAATAATTCTAACCTACATATTTCTATTAAAGTCATTTTCACACTATTATCTGTTTGAAAATTAAAAAACCACCACCTGTTGAATTATGTTGCTAAAAAACAAAATTCCCAGATTTATTTTGGTTGGTAGGTACTTCAAGTTGTCACTTTATGCACGACATTTAGGGTGCGTTTCGTTTGCGCGTTCACACGCTTTAAGCACTCACGCTTACAAGCGCTATTCTCTGTTGTTTCATTTGGCGTTCAGTCGCTTAAGTCGTTTTACGCAGAGGTGTTTCTTTTGACTACTGTATGCACAACGAATTCATAACCTTAAAAATATAACTTCAATAGTGAAATTAATCCAAGCATAGCTGCTGCAGCTATTTTTAAAGTGTAATCATTGTTTATAACTTGACTATGATCAGCTGAGCTCCTCGTACGCATCTCACACATTCCGTTTGGAACATAAGGGCTTACGCTTTTGCTGCCCTACTTGATGGAATAAGCGATTGTGAGCGAAGACTATGACGTCATAATGACGTTATCATTTCGTCAGCTGGAGCTTTGTGAGCGTTTGCAAAGCCAAAGGGAATGGTTTAAGCACTGCTTATGAGCGCTCAAAGCGGTTAAGCGCGCAAATGAAACGCACCCTTAAAATGTCACATTAATATTTAATTTGCATAAAATCTTACGATGCCGCGAAAACGCAGAAATATTTTAACCACCTTGTCTTGTCTCACGAAAATAGATTTGAATTTTGTGTCACACAAGTGGCAACGCTGACATCGTGAGACTGTCGCGACCTCTTCTGGCACAAATTCGATTCGGGCCGCGCACATAACCTTCGTTTGCGTCGGGAAGTGTCAAAATTTGCTCCTCTCGAAGGTATCGAGCTATAAATAGCGTTAATGGTCCGCGAAACTAAAATGCGAGTACGAGTTGGACACTCGCCGACCTGCCAAACACTCATCTTCTTCCGGTCAATCCGCGCTTAAGAGGTTAGATCTGCCAGGATGATGAACGACGCAAGAAATTCGCGGTTTAAGAGCTACATTGAAGACCTAGATCTAGAAGTAAGTCTTAACTCTTGAATACCCCAAATGCGAAGCGTTGTTATTTGTTTATTTACTTTTTTTTGCACAGACTGTGCCACTCAGCAGTGAACTGCGGACGAAACTCCTAGACGGTAAGCCCCCATTTAACTAACTGTCTCTTCCGTTGTGATTAACACGAAGGTGTATAGGTGAAGCAGTGATCTGTGAGGCGCACAACGTCCTCATGTATGCGCCGTTGATGGAGCGCAAGAAAAGTACGACGGGCGTGCTTACCATAACCAACTTTAAATTGTCGTTTGTTAGTGCGAATGAAAATGATGAGAGCGCGAGCTACCAGCAGAATTTATTGCTGGGCCCCAACGAGATTTGCCTGTCTTCCATTGATGCGATCTACCAAATCGGAGAGCGTTCCAAAAAGAAACTGATTCCCGGACATAATATTTCTACGAAAGTCAAAGAGTTGCAAATTATTTGTAAGGTAAATAAGAGATCTATGAGTGTCCAAGGCCATAAAAGAAGTTGCACCTTTTCTTGTATTAATTTCAGAATATGAGAGCGATGCATTTCAGCTTTAAGTATTCCGGTACGGACAGCGGGAAGAACACAACCAACGTCGTGTTGCACCACATGATGCCGAAAAGACAATCGTTGCTCTTCGCTTACGACTACAAGTAAGCCGCCGACTTTTTTTTGTTTCGAATTCATGAGACTTTTGCGCGCAGGGAACCGTATTACAAACCGATTTTGAAGGACGTCCAGATGTTTCGAACCGCGGATGACTGGCGGCGGGAGCTGGATCGCACCCGGTGTAAAAACTGGCGGGTTTGCAGCGCCAACGAGAACTTCAACATGTCACTGAATTTACCACAAGTGCTGATCGTTCCGGACTCAACGACGGACAGCATGATACAGAATGCGGCCGCGCATTTTAAATCACGATTTGGACCTGTCTGGGTAAGTCAAGTTTATTGCTGAGGCTGAGACAATGTAGCAGAACCAACAAAGTGTTAATATTTACAAAAGAAATGCGTTTTAGGTTTGGGGAACTCAATATGGTGCAGCTCTAGTCAGAATGGCAGAACTTGAAGTGAGCATAACGGATAGGACTCAGGAAAACATAATGCTGGAGCACATACGAAAGAGCCACTACAAAAGAGCAGCACCGGAAGTTATAGATCTGACGAAAGACTGCCCGTCTGTGAAGGAATTGCAGCTGAGCTACTTAAAACTGCGCGAGCTCTGCTGCGCAGACTCAATCCGACTGTTCAAGTCACAAGACAGCAAGTTTTACAGCCTTCTGGAAAACAGCAAGTGGCTCCAGTACGTTTCCCTGTGCCTATCGAAAGCAGTCTACGCTTCTTCTATGTTAAACAAAGATTGTACCGTGGTCCTGCAAGACGGTAAACCGACTCAAGCATCGCAAACTCAACTAACTTTAATAATGCCTCCTCCCTCCTCATTTTTAGCTAACGGACGAGATATAAACTGTGTGATTTCGAGCTTAACGCAGTTAATGCTGGATCCTCAGTGGCGTTCAATACGTGGCTTCCAGTCGTTGGTCCAGAAAGAATGGGTAGTCCTCGGCCATCCTTTCAGGAACCGACTGGGTCTGATCGATGACGAGGACGCCGAACCTGCGCCGTACTTTCTCCTCTTCCTCGACTGTGTCTGGCAGCTACTCCAACAGTACCCCTCGGCGTTCCAAATTAGCGAAATTTACCTGACCACGCTGTGGGACTCGACGAGCATCACTATTTTTGATACTTTTATATTCAACTGCGAGCACGATCGCCATCTAGCACAAAAGGTACGTCCCCTTCCATTATAACCACCATTTCATTTAGTTTATGTTTGTATTTATTTCTCAGAATAATAAATTAATGACCTTCCGGAGTATTTGGGATTGGAGCGAGCAGTTTTCTGAACGGGACAGGAAGTACTTTTGCAATCCGTTCTTCGACGATCAGTTCGCAGAGCAACTAGTGCCTAACACGGGCGTGGCGTTTCTGGAAGTTTGGAGCCAGTGTTATTTTCGTTGGTGTCCCATCTTGGAGGTCAGGAACGGGGGCAGGCCGCAGATAGATTTAAGTTGTAGAATAATAGCAGCTGATATATGCATGTTGCATCAGTTGAACACGCACGGTGATTTCAGCGCGAGCGTTAACAGAACCAAAGAGGAAATGCTGCAGATGTTGCAGAAGGTGAACAGCTTCTTTCCGTTCAGCCACCACAACGGGCACATGCAGAGCATACTGTCGGATAATAACGACCTGCTGTCCGTCGACGGTATAGACACGCAGTCCATACTTAATCTTACTAACGATTAACGTTTTCTTTTTAGTTTCGTTTTAACGTAAATGAGTAACTTTTAAGTTTTAACAGACACTGTTTCCAGTCAAAACCAGTTCTAGTAATTTTGCTTTAAGGTACAAAACAAAGAATGATTATATTTTTTACCGTAGCCAGAGAGAGAGAGTTCAAAATGAAATATTTTTAAATATTGAGGCGTTTTCTGTTCGAGTGAGAATGCATTTTCGTTTACAGTGTTTCCGTATTAATGCAAAAACGAGTTGTATTTTTCCATTTACCTACCGTCTTTCTGTTGTACAATTTGTTGAAGAAACCAAAAAGTTTGTTTTATTTATGCTTTATTTATATTATTAATAAAGTTAATTATTGAAGCGAAATCGATTTTTATATGTTCACACTGATTATGGACACGTGGGAAATCTACAATTTAGTACGTCGATGATAACGCATTCACCAGTCGATCTACAGTTATCAGTAATTCTGTGGAATAAGGTGCGTTCATTGACTTCAGCGACGCTAAATAGTCGCTAACTTTATGTGGCTGAGTATCGAAGCGATCCGCTAAAGCGAGCGCTGAGTTCTGTTGAACGTTACATCAAGTTTGATTTCGCCATCTGTCGATGAAGTACTAAATTTAAAGTTTACTGACTACAGATTTCTGTAATATTTTCGTTATCTAGGTTCCTGTAATTAATGGTTGAATATAAATTAGTTAGCTTGTTCAAAGATGGCAGCACTGATTTTTTTTTTATTAGAAATTAATTTATATTTCATTTAATTGAAAAGTTAATGAAAACCGTCACCTAATGCTCGATAAATAACAACGAATATTTTTTTCTTTTCTAAATTAGAATGTTTTATAAATTTTACTGAATTTTACACTCGACAAAGATTTCTTGTATCAGGATCACTTGAGAGTGAGGTGAATAAAATTCAAATTAAAAATTTTTTGTTTATTTTGTGTTCTGACTTCAAAGCTGGTACCAGGATCACATAAATGCGAGGAGGTGTCAGATGAGATGCATCGGGCGCGGAAAATTTCCGGATAAAATTATTCGATTTTTGCATCTTGCTACCAGGATCACATAAACACGAGGAGGTATCGGATGCATTGTATCAAGCGCGGAAAAATTCCGACCAAGTTCTACTTCGGTTTTTGAATCTTCGTCCAGGATCACATAAACGCGAGGAGGTGTCAGATGAGACGTATCAGGCGCGGAAAAATTTCGGCCAAAATTACTCGATTTTTGAATCTAGCTACCAGGATCACATAAACGCGAGGAGGTGTTGGATGAATTGTAACAGGCGTGGAAAAATTCTGACCAATTTTACACAAATTTTTGCAACTTACTGCCAGGATCACATAAACGCGAGAAGGTGTCAAATGACATGTAACAGGCGCGGAAAAATTCTGGTCAATTTTGCTTCACGTTTTGATCTTGGTACCAGGATCACATAAATGCGAGGAGGTGTCAACTGAGGATGTATCAGGCGCAGAAAAATTTCAACCAAAATTACGCGATTTTTGCTTCTTGCTACCAGGATCACATAAACGCCAGGAGATGTAGGACGAAATGTATCAGGCGCGGGAAAATTCCGATCAATTTTAACTTCGCGTTTTGAAACTTCCTACCAGGAAGGTAGGATCACATAACTGCGAGGAGGTGTGCAAACGTAAAACTTCTTAAAAAGCGTTGCTTAATTCTTAGCTTCAAGAAGATTCCTCGTATCAGGATCACACTAGAGCGAGGAGGTGAAAAAAAAAACGCTAAAATTTTAATAAATGCCGCTTTATTTTATACGGATTTAGTACCAGGATCACATAAATGCGGAGATGTATGAAAAAAAAACCGTTTTAAAAAATTTTGGTTCAGTAATTTCGTGCGTTCAGTTATCTGAGCGGCGCGAAATTGTCGCTAATCTTTAAGTGGCTGAGTAAGAAAAGCAAAGCGCTGGAGCAAACGTTGAGCACCGTTGAACGTAACTGATGACGTCACACTCCAACGTAGTTCCGCCATCTGGCAGTGAATTTTTGAAATTAGTACTTCCCGACTGGTACAGGTTTCTGTAACTGTATCGTCATCCAGTAACCTGTACCTCCTAATCAACGTTAAATTATGTAGCCAACTCAAGGATGGCAGCACACCTTGCTTTATTTATTAATTAATTCAATTAAAAATTGATTTGCACGTACAATTAATGAATACTCAAACAATATTTTAATTTACGCATTTTTTATGGCCACGGAAGTAGTAAATGAAGTCAAATGCTACATTGAAAACTATACGCAGTTTTTTTTATTTACTACGTCCCTATTATTTTGAAGAAACAATTAAAAATGACATAATTTTCTACGTTACTTACGCTGTTATTTCTCTGCTGCCAAACGGTCATTAGTTAAATAGAGCAAGTTTGTAAATTAAACAGAAAATCCGGCGATTAATTGCAGGGATGACTAGCGTGACGTCACAGATGTTTTCGGTGTTTGTTCGCGTTGAATTTACAAACCGTTGCGAACATAACCAATGAAAACATAATTTGAGTAACCTCAAATCATCCTAACAACAATACAGAATGTAATAAATAAAAATCCCTCTTTTCTTGCAACGTTTTTCAATAAACTGCTATAAATAAACACAAACATAACCTCAAAATCTCCTCTTCATCAGAGTTATCTGCCATTCAGTTGGATGAATTAGATTTTCTACAACAGTAAAAAATCGATGGAAATTAAGAACCCGTGTTTTTATTTTTGATGGTTTCACGCTTTCTTTTACGATTACTTTACGAGTGGTTTTATGAAGATGTGATTACATCGAACTGTCAACCGTTGAAATTACGAACTTGCTCCAGTGTTGCCAGTAAATGAATTTTTTAATCACCAGACAACTAACCCAGGAAGCACCAGATCGACTTGAAAAATCACCAGCTCAAAAAATTTAAATAAATAAAATAATAGAACAAAAGACATGATGTAAATAAATAATATGATATTAGGGGGTCATTCTAATCGGGGTTGCAAGTTACAACTTGGTATTATCCTACTTCCGAGCATTATCGAGACTGTACAACGTTGTATCCCGTTACCACCGAACATTACCGAGATTGTAGCTTCTTACCAATTGCTGTGGAGGTACCACCGTTGCTAGGTTGCAAATCTGATTAGAATAACCCCCTTTGTCTCATTACATTTATGATATAACATAGGTATTACCTATAAATTATAAAATATATTTAGGGGAAAAACTAAAGTTTTTTATACGGTTGTGCACCTTGCCAATCGACTCGCTGTGTAGATTAGAGGTTATGTAAATATTTTAACGTCTATCGGATTCTCATCGGATTTAATCGTTTTAATCCTAAGTGAAACAGTTTTACTGACAACCAATGTTCAAAATATTCGCCACAGGCAATTAATTAAACATTTTGAAGCGTCACTTTGACAATTCAAACTCAAATTAAGCTGTCAACAGTTAGTGTTGCCAATCTAATTCAAAATTCATAGCCTACTCTAATTATAAATTTAAATGATCACGCGGTACATTCAGTTTTGTAATGAATAACTAAATGTACACTATTTAGTAACTTCTTCCTTTGAAACCTGACTACTTTTAGTTCCCGTATCTTGTAAATGGGACTTTCATTTTTAGGTTATGTTGGTTTCAATTTTGTGCTGTTATTTTGGATGCAATTGACAACTAAATTGTGACAAATGATAATTTGTTTGACAAAACCTTAAATGCAATACCATTCGCAACATAGGAACAAAAAATCACAATTAGTTACTCATTACAAAAGTGAAGGGAGAATACTAACTATTATTGTTATTATCATACAATACTATAGTTGTTTTCTAATAATGTTGGCCCGAATTCATATCTTCTAATTAAAGTCATTTTTTTTCTATAATACCTGTCAAATGTTTCTAATTCAGTTACCTGAATGTTAGGATATTTACATTTAGGGACAAAAGCAGGGTTCCAACAGAAAACCTAGAATTTTGACAACCACATTACCCTCAGCTAACTATTGGCAAAAATCACCAGATTTTCTAAAAAAATCACCAGAGTTCAGGTTTCTTTATAAAATAACCAGATCTGGTGCAAAATTACCAGTACTGGCAACACTGACTTGCTCATACGGACGGAAAATTTCTTCCTTCCTTTCGCTTTGCGCAGCAATGCTGCTTCATTGTCTTACGCCGTAAGACTTACGGCAATCACCATTCCAGACAATTTTCTACGTTTGGGTAAAGCTGGGTCTCAGTTCATGCACAAGTAGACCTGGGACTTTTACATCGATTTTATCGAAACATCGATGTTGAACAATTAACATCGATTTTTTACATCGATAATTCGTATGTTCGATATATCGTCGAAAATCGATGTTCAATGTTTCGATAATTTCAGTCGAATCGAGGGGTGCGTTTCATTTGCGCGCTCACATGCTTTGAGCACTCCTAAGCAGTGCTTAAACCATTCCCTTTGGCTTTGTAAACGCTCACAAAGCGCCAGATGACGAAGTAGCAACGTCATTATGACGTCATAGTCTTCGCTCACGATCGCTTATTCCATCGAGGTAGGGCAGCAAAAGCGTAAGCGCTTATTTTCCAAACGGAACGTATGAGGAGATCAGCTGATCATAGTCAGGTTATAAAAACATGTTGTAAACAAACGTTACACTTTGGAAACAGCTGCGGAAGCTGTGCATGGATTAATTTCACCACTGAAGTTATATTTTTAAGGTTATGAATTCTTTGTGCAAACAGTAGTCAAAAGAAACACCTTTGCTTATAACAACTTAAGCGACTGAACGCCAAATGGAACAACACAAAAAAAAGCGCTTGTAAGCGTGAGCGATTAAAGCGTGAGAGCGCACAAACGAAACGCACCCAAAGTATGATTAAATTTTCACTACTCAACGACTCAAGTGGTAACATTGGCATTGGTATAGGTTATGTGTCATTGACGACTTGACGTCACTGTGTGTTTCGAGTTCGTTTATTTTTATCTCGGTTTTCCTTTCCGTGCTTAAGATTGTTTATCGAACCAAGGCTGCGAATACAAATTAAATTGTATTTTTCTGTTGTTTGTTTATTTAGGGCCAGTTTCATAATGGAACTTAAAGGAGACTAAAATGAAAGTCACATTTCGATGTGTAAACAAATATGTTTTCATATTTGTTTTGACATCTGAAAATGACTTTAAATTTAAAGTTGGTTCTTGTCCGATGAAATTTGTGAAAAAAGTGAAAAATATTTTTCACTTCTGACGAAGCTGTCGAACGACGGTGAAGCGTTAAGTGTATTGTGCGCGATTTAGTGTCCGGTTAAAAGATTTTGTGATTTAAATTTAAAGTCTCCTTTAAATTCCATTATGAAACTGGCCCTTAGAATTGAGTTTATTTTTTAACTTTTAAAGTAAGACTGAAACTAGAACTGTATTTTTCTATTGTTTATTTATTTAGAATTGTTTATTTTTTAAATTTTAAAAATAAAGTTATTTATTTTCGTTTTTTCCGATGTTTTTTTATATCGACATTTTCATCCGATATATCGAAGATCGATGTAATTTTTGCCATATCGATGTTGAGTCGCTCTACTTCACACTTCTGAACGGAGCGCTCGACGAGCGTAATCGCGAATTCGCCCACAGCACAAACATCCATGGCTAATGGTAGGATTTGAACCTACGCCGCCGAGCGACGCGACTTATTAACTCGGCTAGGCTACCGCTGAGCCACCCGGCGACCCAACGGAAAATTTGATTAGTTTAATCATTGAAATATTAAAGTGGTAACCATGAGAACCAGGATTGCCAACTCGGTGAAACTCGACGATCAATGAATTTATTTTTTACCACATAAAACGTATTCATGGGCGACTTTTAATTTAATGACTAAAAATGTTCGTCCTCCATTATAAAGTATACCTACCATGTTGGGCGATTTCATTCTCAAACGTTGGTGACTTTCCGTTCGGTAAAGTTGGTAGCTCCGCGAGAGGAAATGTCAGCTGTCATTTTGACTTGCCGCTATGTTCGCGTGAGTCAATACAAAATACGTTTTGCGTACGTTTTTCACTAAAGCCCGCCTTAAAGTGCCTGAAATGTCTTATTTAACGAGGAAGGAGATCGACGAGCTGAAGCCGTCGATCGACAAGGCGGTGTACAAAGTTTTAGGTGTAAGCGACTCCTCTTTGGTTAGTACCGCAGTACATTGTATAAGTTCAGGTTATGATAAAAGAAAAACTCTTGACAAACTCTCCTCTTATGTAGATAGTAAAAAGTCATCTAGGCTAGCTGAAAAGATATTCGACCTGATCGACGATGTCAGGTCGCATCACAAGTCGAAAAAGCGGTCGTATGACGACTCGAAAGACTACGAGAGGGATCGAGACCCTAAGCGCACTAAGACGGCGAGCTCTAGGCATCACGAGTCGGAGAAAGACGGTAAACAGCCGGGAGACTCGGACCGGGGCAAAATGTCCAACAACAGAATCAAAGAGATGATGGAGAGCGCGCAAAAGCAAATCGAAGAACGGAAAAAGAATCTGGACAACTTACCCTCGAAAAGCGGTAACAATGTAAACATCGCCTCACTAACTATTCCACCGCCGAGCATTTACGGTATTCCCATGGGTCTGCTCAACAGGGGCGATGCAGATAAGGCACGCAAAATAGCCCAGTTGCAGGCCCAAATCAAGAGTAAACTGTCGACGGGGATTTTGGGAAACGTCGTCATACAAATGCCGGTGATTCCCGACAAACCCACCCCGTTGATACTAGACGAGGAAGGAAGGACCGTAGATAAGACGGGCAAAGCAGTGCAACTCACGCACGTGGCCCCCACGCTGAAGGCGAACATAAGAGCGAAAAAACGCGAGCAGTTTCGCGCGCAGTTAAACGACAAGACCTCGGAGGATTCGGGCGAGAATAAATTCTTCGATAATCGCATCGGGGTTAAGCCGGCCGTGCGGAATAAACGGACGCTTCGATTTCACGAACCGGGGAAGTTTCTACAGCTGGCCGAAAGGCTCCGCATGAAGGTTTGTTTGCGGCGTTGGCCAGACATGGTTCGCAGGAATTAACGACGTTTAATTGCAGGCCCAGTTGGAGAAGTTGCAGAACGAAATCTCGCAGATAGCGAAGAAGACGGGGATCTCCTCGGCGACAAAGTTAGCCCTGATCGCTAAATCCGAAGGACTCATCGAGGAAATACCTTACATGGAATGGTGGGACTCGGTTATACTCGTCGATGACTTGAATACCATAAAAGATGGGAAGATAGCCATTAAGGATGCCATCATCAATAATTTGGTTGAGCATCCTACGCAGATGCGGTGCCCATGTAAGTCTCGTGGGGGCTATAAAAAATTTATGTTGTAGATATAATTATTTTCAGATGATCCGATCAGACCAGTTTACATGCCCGTTTTCCTCACGAAAAAAGAACGCAAGAAGCTGCGCAGGCAGAACCGCAGAGAAATGTGGAAAGAAGAGCAGGAGAAAATCCGCCTGGGTTTGGAAGCACCCCCCGAGCCCAAGCTGCGCATCTCGAACCTAATGAGGGTGCTGGGGACGGAGGCGGTCCAAGACCCCACGAAAATCGAGGCTCACGTCAGGGAACAAATGGCGAAACGCCAGAAGGCCCACGAGGAAGCCAACGCCGCCCGACGTCTCACAAGCGAGCAGAAGCGCGAGAAAAAAATTAAAAAGATCAAGGAGGACACGACGACGGGCGTCTACGTCGCTCTCTATCGAATCAGGGACTTGCACGACCTCGCATCAAAGAAATTTAAAGTGGAAACGAATGCGAAACAGTTGTTCATGACGGGCTGCGTTTTGCTTTACCCCGATTGTTGTGTTGTCGTTGTAGAAGGGGGCCCCAAACAACAGAAGAAATACAAAAGGTTTGTTCACCTCCATCTCTTATAGTATAATGGCAACAAACGGCAAGGATAATTTCTTCAATTATCCTTCTCATAATGTCGTTAAATTACTGTGGAATGCTTTCAGATTAATGTTGCATAGAATAAAGTGGGAGGAAGACATAGTGAAAGACCCAGACGGAAACGAAGTCCCAAACAAGTGCGTGCTAGTGTGGGAAGGCACCAGCAAGCAACGTAACTTCGGGGAACTCAAATTCAAGGTGGTGCCAACAGAGAAACTGGCTCGAGAACACATGAAGAAGCACAAGGTCGAACACTATTGGGATTTGGCGTACAGCGGGGCCGTGTTGGAACCCGCAATGGAATCGTGAGGCCTGCATCAAAGTGTACACAACAACGTTCATGATCTGTAATGAGCAAATTATTTTAAACTTTACACATTGTATAAACATAGTAATAAAGTTTCTAATGTTAATACGGCATAATACGGCCACATAGAGTTAATTGAAGTGGAAATACAGTCGAACCTCCATAACTCGAATCTCAAGGGACCGGAATTTTTTTTTTTTAATCGCCCCGTTGCCCAACGGGGTCCTAAGTCGTAGACTTGTCAGGACCTCAGGAGCGGGAGTGTATTTTGAGTGTGCGTAAAGTGTTCCATGGCTTTGTTACTTCCAAACCTTCTCGCCGTTTAATTACTTCGACTACTACTAATTACTTCGACTTATAGAAATTTCAAGTTAATGAAAGATATTTCAGTTGTGCACAATGTGGAGGGACAACAGTAAATTTCGACTTACAGAAGATTTCGAGTTGTAGAGGTGTGACTGTAATTCATTCTCCTCGATTGTTTACACAAGACAAAGCAAATAAGTGATAATAGATGTAACGCATAGAGGATTAAAGGTCGACATGTGTTTGTTGCTTTGATTGCGTTCGAACTCGAGAGCTAAAGCGAAATCAATGAGTTTTTACAATTTGACACAATTAACTGATGTGATAAGCGTGCTTTGCACAACTAAAAAACAAAAGAGGAATTTTGTTTTTGTGCGTTTGTTTGTCGTGCATAGATTAAACAAAAATTTGCGCGGAATTAATCACGAGTGTTTTGACATAAACAGAATTATCATCGACTCGTTGAGCGAGGCTTAAAATAAGTCGGAATTAATCAGTGCTTTCAAGGACGAGAGGAAAGTTTCTACTTCAAGGGGAGAAGCGCGTGTCGAGTAAACCCTTACTGCTTCGACTGCATGATTACTTCATTATTATGATTCAAGGCAAAACCTGATTGCAACACACTTTGCCCAAAGTTTCTTTCACTTGAGAAACATTTTCTATGTTCCAAGTAAATTGCTTTTTAAATATTTATTGCGATTAGCTACCATATGCAGGGGTTCTGAAAATAGGGGGCCAAATTGCTTTCCTTGTGTAAAAATTAAATAAACAAATTCGAAAAAACAATTCAGGACAATTTCTTTCAGAGTAATATTTTGCTTGCGAATTCACTATGCTATGGAACAAAATCACCGTAATATTAAAATATGCTTAAAGTTGGAATTAAGTGCAATACGTCATTGCTGGGGCAGTGACGTCACAATGTCGCTAGAGATGCTGTCAAAAAACACAATTTGGAGGTTATTTCTGTAAAACCTCTTTCCTTTAACACATTTTCTTCAAGTATACAGCCTGTTCAGACTTAAGTCGGCAGTATTACTAACGTCGTCATTATAAAAGCTACAAAGTCGGTTAAATGAGCAAACTTTTTACGCTGACTACAATGACGCAGTCAAAAAGAAACAATTGAGCGTCGTGTTTACGAGAAAAAGTCAAAAGCACACTTCCTTTTTAAATGGAACAGCCTGTATATTATTTCAACAACCAATAGAGAATAAAATTCTTAATCAAAATTGTCCTTTGTCATTTTTTCGTAAATTAATAAAGAAGATATTTGATTATGATTTTCACAAAATCATCAATGGTACTTGTGCTTCTGCTGACATTTCTTTGAAATTTGTGGTTTATTTCTTGCTAAAAAAATGGTTTTTCCGCATCTAGAAAAAAATTTACAATCATTTCTCTAGATGAGTATAAAAACCATAAAAAAAATGTATAAAAATTATCATAACTTTTGTTCATTCTTCTAGTAGCGTGTAAAAACCATGAAATAATAATAATAATACGAACAAGAACAACAAGGAAACTACACGAAAACATCAAACAAACGAACACAACTTTGGAACTCATCTTAGAAGAGACAAAAATTAGGGATATTACAAACTTAAATATACTAGCCCTTAAGAAAGTTAAAGACAATGACAAAACTCCAAAATGGGAAGCTGGGATACAAAAGCAAATAAACAACTGGAGAAAAGACCTTTCCCGACTATCCGAGATAAACAGGCAAAATCAAAAAAGTAAGAAAATGGAAAGAGCAGAGCAGATGCTAAAACATTAATATAACGTCAAAGGAAAAAGTACTAGAGGAGCTAAAATAAAAAATACAAGCAAAAGCCCAAAGTATAAGAAGATACAAGAAAAGGATTAGATTCTACAAAGAAAACAAAGACTTTGCAGGAAATCCAAAAAAATTCTATAGACAATTAAATAAACAAGATAGGAAAAGTAGAAAAAACTCCGCCCAAAGGGGAAATTGAAGAGTTCTGGAGGAATCTATGGGAAAGGTACAACAGGACGACAGACTGGATAACAAGAGAAGAAAAAAGAACCCAGAAAGTCCCGGTCATGAGAAATAAAACAATAAAAAGAGAGGATATAACAAAAGCGATGAACAGCAAAGGGTTATGGAAGTCGCCGGGTGTAGATAAAATTTCGAACTTCTGGATAAAAAAATTAACTGCGATGCAAAAGTATTAGCTGGACTGTATAACGAACTACTGGAAAACCCATTGTGTAAAATGATAACCACAAAGAGGCGGAAAAACGGTTAAAATATAAATCCCTAGAAATCGAAATTAAACGAATGTGGGGATTTAAAGTGGAAACATTATAGGAGCCTTATGTCCGATTTCTTCATCGTCTTATCCTAAGGTTAAATTTATCTGTCAGTTAAGAATGTGACAAGTACCACGCGATCATTTAAATTTATAATTAGAGTAGGCTCTGAATTTTGAATTAGATTGGCAACACCTTGAGTTTGAATTGTCAAAGTGACGCTTCAAAATGTTTAATTAATTGCCGGGGCGAACATTTTGAACATTTGCTATGGTTGTCACTAAAACTGTTTCATTTCCTTTAAATTAAAAACCGCTGAACCCGATGAGAATCTTATAAACATCAAAATATTAACATAACCTCTAATCTCCACAGCGAGTCGATTATATCTCGCCTACTTTAGTTATAAATTTAAATGATCACATGGTATTATATGTTCAGCCAACTGACGGATAAATTAACCTTAGGATAAACACGGTGAAGAAATCGGCCGAAGTCACTAGAACAAAACATTGGACACTTTTCTGCGACAGATAATGTTAGGGAGTTACAGAAAGTAGCATTGCTAGGAACTGCACATATATTGAAGAAAGTCTTAGGCCCGATCTATTCACCTCCAAGTAAATTTATCTGGTGATTAATTCCCATAATAACTATTGTGATCACAATTGTTACTATGGGAATAAATCACCAGATAAATTTATATGAAGGCGAATAAATCGGGCCTTAGGTTAATAAAAAAATATATATGTATATATTGTTACATTCCATGAAGTAAATTCTATTTTTATACTGTTCGCGCCACCTATGATGCAGGCAAGATTCTAGTCTATTTTAGACTCGCACCGAATGTGCTTTCATTGTGTTAAATGATCGTAGACATTAAAGTGTTTTAAAAATAGATAACGATTATTTACAATATGTGAACACCGAAGTCGTAACAATATATAACACGTGTCCAACAATTATTGTAATCCTGGGTGACTGTGGAATCAAACATAAATGTCGATTTTTACTTCATATCGTTGAATTGACGTCTCAAATATTGACCGTTAAACAACAAACAAATGTTTCTTTACGTATTTAACGTTTTATTGCCATTTGAAACATAATTAGTTAATCTCCATCTTTAACTCCACAGCCACCCAAAACTAAAATAATTTTGGACACATGTTATATATATACCTTGTATATCAGACCCATGTAATATAAACTGGTGAAAATAAATAATAATAAAAATGTACAAAACTTGTCATAATTTTTGTTCTTTTTTCGGGATGCGTGCAAAACAATTTTTTTCGTAAAAAACAAACCAAAAATTTTCAAAAACATAACCTGTCAACAGAAAAATTTGATTGCGACGGTTTGCAAATGTTTCGTTTATAAACCACCGGCACCTTTGATGATTTCGTAAAAATTAAAATATCTTCTCTATTTATTAATTTACGAAAAAATGAGAAAGGACAATCTTAATTAACAACTTCATTCTCTATCGATTGGTAATATAATATACATTAAAAAAAAGCGTCTTTTTAACTTTATCTCATAAACGCGACGCTCAATTGTTTTTTTGACTGCGTCATTGTAATCAGCGTGAAAAGTACTACTAGTTTGCTAATTTAACCGAACTTGTAACTTTTATATTAGCAAAGTTTGAACAGACTGTATACGAGCTTCAATGCACAAGTGTATAAGGGGTTGTATAAGTTGCATAATCACACGAACGTGTTTACTCAAATATGACTATTTATTTCGGTCATATCGACCGTTTCAAGTTCTCCTTGGCCTTTCGCAACACGAAACAAACTCGTTAATTATTAACATTACCTCTTAAGTAATGAAAAACAGGCGCAAATCGATTTATTGGCCCGCAACTCTCATCTTTTTTTTTTTAAATCAACGTTAACTGCTATGGTAAATAAAACATAGCAACAACAATATAAAAACGTTTATTTTATTCATTAAGCAGCAACCCGTCGCTCGAAACCACCCTTCCCCCCCCCCCTTAAATGACAAAAGCGATTATTTTTTTGTTTGCTTTTTTTTTATTTTAAGTCGGGCGTGCTCGCCCCCAAATAGCACTTCAGATCGGATATATTCGACTTGACCAGTTTCGCCCTGATCGTGGGCAGGTTGAGCTTTTTATGGGCCGTGTACCTGTGACAACCCCCAAGACTGTAGTAGTAATTCCCGCCTTCCCTCCCAACGATCCAAAGGAGATCCACCGGGGGCACCTCTTCGTACGTCTGGGGGTTCCCCAGGGCTTCCATCAGGGAGCGCAGCTTCTCCTCGTCTATTTCCGGCGGGAAGGGCCTAATGATCGCCGACATGGGAACGTCGTGCACTTCCGTTATGTTTCCCGCGTGAACGCTCGTCATCGTCCCTACAACAAAAAAAAAAAAAATAAATTCGCAAGCGCACTTTTTTCGTTCGAAAACGGCCGAGTGTTACTTTGAATGATCTTCAAGCAGTCTCGCGTCAGTATGATTGAAGTCATGAAGCACGCGGAACGACCTCGCGCTCAATTATGCGGCGGAAAACTGATAAACAGCGCAAGCAGCTCGGTTGTTAATACCTTAACGCAATACAAACTCGTTAGTCATATCCATTAAAGCAACAAAAAATCTAGAAAGCGCTTATTTAATATCGCGCGGACACGCACGTCGGCTTTACTGAATTATTTACGAACTTATTGACCGCCCCTGCAATTCACTTAGCGCTAATTACTATGATTTGAACTTACAAAAAATCAAAGCAGAAGGCAGAAATCTCTAGTTTTTAGTAATTCAATGACGTTCAAAAATAAGCGCTCACAAACGCTGAGTATTATTGAACGCAAACGATGACGTCACGTCAGAAACGAATGAGTAATTTCGACTTTTACAAGTTGGCATTTCTGCAAGCGCCATCTGACGTTTTGTTTCGCTTTTTATTTTGAGGTTATAGTTACTCACGTTAGTTTATGTTTTTAAATTGTTAACCGCAATTTACTGTTTGTAATGTAAAACAAATAACCATAAGAATTCGGAACTGTTGTACGTAAACAAGGACAGAAAAAGGATGCTCTATAATAGTGTGCATTTCTAAGGGGGGTACGCAATGAAAACTTGCAGGTTATGTTTGTACCAGGGCGATGACAAACAGGTCCTGTCCGTGTGGGATTGTCACGTGGAAGACTTGGCAAGCAAAATTCTCAACTGCGTCTCCGTAAACGTATTTAGAACCGATTCAGTTGCACGACAGTCTTGGCTTAAACGTGTAGTTTGTAGATAACGAGAGACGATGAACTGCCTACGTGCGCCTGCCTTTCCTGCATCCACCAGGTGACCCAGTGGGTCATGTTCAAGGAAACTTGTGAAAAATCAAACGGCATTCTCTTAAGTTCCTACTTACAGAAGGAAATGCGCCCTGAAAACACACACTGCATATACAGAGATGAGCAGAAGCTGCGCAAAAGCAGGCGCAGGAGAGCACAGCAGAAATACGAATTAGATTCGGATTCAGACAACGAAGACAGACACTTTGAGGACGAATACTATGTGAGTTTCACCTCTCTTTGCCAGAACTACATCGTGATGTTTCATCCTTCATTACAGAAGAACTTCTTCAAGGGCTCTGCCGAAGAAATTCTTGTGTAAGGAAAGACAAAGCGTTCCTGATTAATATTTACTGTTGCAGGACTTTGAGTGTAAAATCGAGCTGTCGGAAAGCACCTACAAATGTAACATATGCGCGGAGGAATTCGACAATTGCTTCGACTATTTGGACCATCAGATTTTACACGATGGACAGTCGGTGTTTCACTGCGATAAGTGCCCCAAGGTATTCAACCGGCGGGAAGACTTGGTCGTCCACGACAGGAATCACCGACAGGCCTGCCCACACTGTGCCAAAATGGTCCTAAAAAGCAGCATGAAACTGCACCTGATTAAACATACGGACCGTCACATGCAAGTAACCGAACCCCCTTTTTACTAAATCACTTTTTCGTTATTAATGTGTAGGTGCAACCAGTGTTCCGGACGCTTCAATTCTCGTGCGGCCTTAGCACAACACGTAATAACTGTCCACACGGACATAAAGAATCACATCTGCGAGACGTGTGGCAAGAGATTTTCCTCACAAACTGCGATGCGGGTTCACATGAAATCCCACAGTGACCAGCGCCTCTACTCGTGCAACCTATGTGCGTACGCGGGCCGCACTGCGTCTGCTCTCTACGTGCACATGTCCACACACGCCAACGACCTCTGCGTGTGCGAAGTCTGCTCGAAAACGTTCAAGAGCAACCGTAACCTAAACGACCACCTGAGGAGGGTGCACAGCAAAGAAAAGAAGCACGAGTGTTCCTACTGTAAAAAGAAGTTCGTCGACAAGTACATGTTGCGAGTGCACGTGCGGTGCCACACTGGCGTAAGGCCCTACCAGTGCAAGCACTGTGATAAGGCCTTCATAAGGTCGGACGGGCTGAAAGAGCACTTGTCGACGCACGGACAAAGAATTATGCACGACTGTAAGGAATGCGGAAAGAAATTCACTTCGAAACGCGGAGTTACAAGACACACTTGCACTTCCATAGCATAAACTAATTTTACAATCGAATTGTATTTGTAAGGAAAATAAACGCTTTTTATCTACATCACGTTTTTAAAATTTTGAAGCAATTACTCACTTTCTTCGGAGTAATTTCGTGCAAAGCACTTCACCATTTTGAGTTGCTGAAAATGACTTTCCAAGAGACAGTTCTAAAGCAACTTGGATCTACTGATGCATTTATTATGAAATTGTACTTTTCCTTGAATTTTAAACTTAAAGTGACTGGACTGTTTTCAAAATAAACTTTAAATTAAAGTCTCCTTTAGTTCTATCATGAAAACTTTAAAAAGTATGTAAAAAGAATTCTAATTACATATCAATCTCAGTCTACCTTCGTCCCTTTACTCCAAAATTTCGATTTCATGTTGATTACGATCGATTCCAAAATGCAGTTCTTTTCCTTTCTGGTACGCCCATGACATCCTTTGAGTACTGAAGGCAATCCCGATTTCTCCGTTTCTACCTACAGTTATGGCCCCGGCGCTATTTTTCAGTCGTTCGGTCATGTTCTGAATGCAACTCGAAGTCGCTTCCTGTGCAGACTTTCCACTGTCCATCTGCTTTATGATGGCGTGGGCCAAGCAGAATTTCGCAATGGACTCTCCGTGTCCCGTCGTGGAAACGGCCCCCACGTCATCATCAGCATAAGTTCCGCTCCCAATCAAAGACGTATCACTGCAACGCCCCACCATTTTGCCCTCGTAACCACCGGTCGAAGTCGCGGCAGCTACTCGTCCGCTTGAATCTACAACGACAGCTCCTACGGTGCCTAGCTCTGAAGACCTATCAATTAATTTCTTCTTGAGCGCTTCTAGGGCACCCCTGGTTTTCTCAGTGACTAAAGCACCAGGTGGGAGAATCGTAAGGCCCTGTTCCTTGGCAAATTTCAAAGCACCGCCTGCAGCCAGGAGGATATGCGACGTGTTCTCCATCACCTTGCGAGCTAAAGTGATGGGGTTCTTGACGTCCTTCACGACGGTGACCGCCCCTGCGCTTAAATCCTTTCCCAGCATTATGCTGGCGTCCATTTCTACTTCGCCTTCGAGATTAAGCACAGATCCTTTGCCTGCGTTGAAATTCTCATCGTCTTCGAGTAAACGCACGGCTGCCTCTACAGCGTCCAAAACCGATGAGGTGGAGAGGAGCACCCTGTGTCCCTCCTTCGCGGCGGACTTGACGCCTGCCAGTAGTTTTTTCGCAAAGTCCTCATCGTTTACTGTTCTTGCACCTCCGTGGACCAAGAGCACTGGCTCCATTTTGTGAGACTACGTGCTGAACGTTATCTGCATGCGTACGTGTACTTAGATAGTACGAATCTAGGTCAGACAATCCAATGAATTGTATTTTTAACATGTAAAAATTAGGATTTGTTTGAAAAAAAATCCACTGGCAACATTACATTTTACTGCATTACCGGCACTTAAACTCCATATTTAAATACATTACAGAATTTGAAAATAAATCGTTTAGCTTCGAAATTTCGTAAATAAAAGTCTTTTATTATTAGCTTGATTTGCTTTAAAGTAACTTGCATTGTAAAAAAAAAAATAATGCAAAACTGCAACGAGTTACGAATAACAAGAGAGAGTCATACAGCAATTTCTTGTCCAAACTGGTCACTAAATATGGCCGCTGTATGTAATAGCGTCAGAGGCGCACACAAGCGTATTACAACTTTTACAAGATTCTGAAACGTCCACATATACATACCAACGGTTCATCGTTGTTTATAACTTACTCTACATTAAATTTAACTTTTTAACTTAAGTCTATAATAACGTATCGATGTATCGTTTGCATATACCGTTCCAGTATAGGTACTATATACTATATACTATAGTATCTATATACTCACTGACCGTGCCTTCAAATGAATTCTTGATTAAAGTAAGCTGTGATTTTTTTATAAAGCTGGCGGTACACAATACAAGGAGTGAAAGGGCAGTTGTCAATAACTGTCAGTGCTGTCAATAACTGTCAATGTTGTCAATAACTGTTAGTGTCATATTATCTGATCATAACATAGCAAAACGCTTAATTAATTAGTTTCAAAACAACACTAAAGCTTAAAACAGTTGCTGATACTGCTGTCCTTCAATGCTTAAATGCACAAACGTACCCTGCGCTTCATGTTTTCAAAGTTTCAATGCGCTTGTCAAAAGTTGGGGGGTTATGCTAGCACGAGAAAATAATTTGACAACCGTCAGTGCTACAAACCTTTAGGAGAAACAAACATTGAAATCGGAGCCTATTTTAATTTGGAATTTAATTGAATGCGCGGTATTACGAATCGCAGTTGTTAAATAAACACATAGATTCGTACTACACTCAGATACAAACACGACATTCGGCAATTGTTTTCCCACTGTGCTACGAATGTCCACAAAACAGCCTCAATGCAGATATTGACCTACCGCAAAGTGGTAACTTCCGTCAAACGTAATTCGCGAAATCAAACAATGTAGGCGACGTCTGGTTGTCAATGTTGACACCATCAAAAGGGTGAACAACATTTCACGGATTGGTTTATTAAAACAGTCCGTTGAAAACATGCACCAATCAAACTTTCATATTTAACGCAACCGCTGTGTTGTTCACTCTTTTAACGGCCATGTTGCGATTAACAGACACCTCTCACGTTGACGATTAGGTGGCGAATTGCATTTTTCCCCCTCTGCAAAACTGCAATCATATGTAAATAACTCACGAGATGGCGCCACAATCGCCTGGTGAATTTTAATTTTTTATGTTTGTAATAATTGTAAGCAATTTATAAGTCTGTGACGGAATACAAATTAAACTATAACTTCAAGGGCATGAAGAATTCGGTACGCCGACGGCACATGGTAGGAAAATAGGAGAAAATACTAGTACGCCACCACACGTATTGTAGGAGGCCAAAGGGGTGTCCGGCGTCGCTACTTTCGTGTGACCAACGCGTACAAAGTAAACCTCAATTTAACAAACAACAAACTTGTAGCGACTTCAATTGAAGTATAAATTTAAATTTTCGCGCGTGCAAGCAGCGCCACCGTAAACCGTGACAGTCAAGAAAAGAAATTCGTGTTCGTTTCCGGACTAGGAATTTACATTGAAACACACGCAACAGTGTCAACCTGCCATCTCACAACTCGAACATATCGTGTAATTTCATTCATATAATAATGCCAATCTACCTTATTTATATTCCGCTCGCATCGTGTTTTATTGTGGATGTCAACCAATTTCCCGTGCTCATAAATTGAAAACTTAACTATACTACCGCCATCTATTGCTCTTTACTCGAGTTATAGTGTTTAATGTTTCTTATCGAAGTCAATAGGTGCCGCTGTATCGCCTACTGATTTCTCTTTAAAGAAAAGTATTTTTAACTTTCATTTAAATAAGGTGCACCCCGAAATTTAAAATTCAAATATTTTCAAAGTCATGAATACGTGTGACGAATTCCTCACCTACCAATAATTAACATAACCTTCTTCCTTTTGAAAATGCAAATTACATAGGTCGTCTAACTGCACAAAATGATTATTAAAAATGGACGAGCCTCGAATTATCCTGCTGTTTAGCGGAAAACGCAAATCAGGAAAGGATTACATCTCGGAGAAATTAAACACAACGTACGTAACCTTCCCTCTTTTCCTTATAAACAATAATTTAAAATCCATTTCAGTCTTGGACCGAAGAAATGTGGGATACTCCGAATATCCGAGCCGCTCAAAACTCATTACGCGAAAGTCAATAATCTCGATCTAAACGAGCTCATGAGCGACCAACCTTACAAGGAGAAGTACAGGCGAGACATGATAGTCTGGAGCGACGGAATTCGAAGCAAAGAGCCCGGGTATTTTTGCGAAGCAGCTTGCGAAAACGGTCAGTATTTTGCACACCCGTCGGTTCATTGAATAACCCGAAATTTCAGCCGAAGTGAAACCCGTGTGGATAATAAGCGACATCAGGAGAAAAACCGACGTAATTTGGTTCAAGCAGAGATACGGCAATAAAATAAAAACAGTTCGGATAAACGCAAGCGAAGAAGTTAGATCTGAGAGAGGGTGGACGTTTAAGCAAGGTTTGTCGAAACTTTGCGCCTACACATTTAATTGCGTGCTGTTTCAGGTGTGGACGATGTAGCTTCAGAATGCGACCTCGATGATTACATTGACTGGAATTTAATTATTCAAAATAACAGCGCAGAATCATTAGATGAAGGCATGCGTCAACTAATGACTCTCGTAAACATGTAGTATTACAATTAGTATTAAAGATTACACTTTTCTGTTTCGTGTTGGTTGTGATCGATCCCGAAATGAAGTTCATCCCCTTGCTGGTACGCCCAGGACATTCTGTGGGTGTTAAAGTCAACACCGACTTCTCCGTTCTTAGAAACCGTAATAGCTCCTGCTGTGTTCTTCAATCTTTCATTCATCTTTTGAATGCAGTAAGTAGTAGCATCCTGTGCGGATTTGCCGAGTTCCATCGCCTTCAAAATCGAGTGCGCCAAACAGAATTTCACGATGGTTTCTCCATGTCCCGTCGTCGATACAGCCCCAATGTTATCATCTGCATAAGTTCCACTGCCGATAATACAAGTATCACTGCATCGCCCCACGAGTTTACCGGCACGTCCTCCTGTCGACGTCGCTGCAACCACGTGTCCCTCAGAATCGACGGCCACCGCACCGACGGTCCCCAATTCAACCTGCTCTTGCATTTCTTTTTTTAATTTCTCAAGAGCCTGTTTGGTTTTTTCTGTGACCAAAGCACCGGGAGGCAACACTCTTATGCCCATGGTCTTAGCAAATTCAAGTGCGCCGTGCCCCGCCAGTAGCACGTGGGGCGTGTTCTCCATGACTTCGCGGGCCAACGTGATAGGATTCTTAATGTCCTTGACCACGGTGACCGCTCCGGCGCTTAGATCAGACCCCACCATAATGCTGGCGTCCATTTCGACTTCGCCTTCCAAATTTAAGACGGATCCTTTGCCTGCGTTGTAGGTCTCATCGTCCTCCAAGAAGCGCACGGCTGCTTCGACTGCATCTACTATCGAGCCGGTTGTATTTAGGACTTTGTGGCCTTCATGAGCGGCGCGTTTAACTCCTTGCAGATGCCTTTCTACCACGTTATCGCCGATCGGTCCTGCACCACCGTGCACTAAAACAATCGGCTTCATATCTCTTCGATTTTATTAAATTATAAACGTTTTCAGTTGATTATGTCACGAGTTCCACATTTTTAAAGAGCGAACGGGTGAACAAAAGAATGAATTTACTTTTATTTTGAAGTTCGAGTTGCTTCATACATGGTGACTTTTAATTTCCGTCCTCAAGGGAGGTTGCTAGCCCTGCATTTGCTATGTTCACTGATGAGTATTGATTTGGTAGGACTAATCGTTGTTCAAATTGGTTTCGAAAAAGTCTTCAGTGGGAAATTTCGTAAAACAAATTTCACTTTGAAGGTACGTATCAAGAAAAAAAAGAGAAGGTATAATAAAACTGCAGAGTCCACTTTTGAATTTGCCGCCAACTTCGTAACGTGACTAACTTCACGCGTGACTCAAAGTGGCAATGTCAAATATGTCGTAGACTCGTCGGTTCGGTAGTTTAGTTTCGAGTCGTTTGATGTTCCCAAAGAAGCATTTTCAATGAAAGAAGCGTCACCCCCGGTTTCAGCCATGGCTACCCCGACAAACAGCAGCGGAAACTTAGTCGACGAATTCGAGGAGGCGTTCCAAGTAACGTCAGGTCGGTTAACTCTGGGCTCTCCAAATTGTCGCAATTTCCTTTCCAGCATTGCCTGAACGTCCTGACCAAGGAGGAGGTCGTGCCCGTCACGGACAAGGACGAGATCCGCGTGGAGGTAGAACAGACGACCCTGCGATTCATCGATCTGGCCCGTCAGATGGAGGCGTTCTTCCTTCAGAAGAGGTTCTTGCTGTCGGCTTTGAAACCCGAGATGGTGGTCAAGGAGGATATCAGCGAGTTGAGGCTCGAGCTGGCGCGTAAGGAAGATTTTTTAAAGAGGCACTACGAGAAGATCGCGCTCTGGCAGAATTTGCTGGCCGATTTGCAGGGGTACGCTAAGAGCCCGGCCCAGGGAACGTCCACGCCGAGCATAATGAACAACGGGAGTTCGGTGCCGCCCTCCCCGATAACCGGGATTCCCGGGAATCAAACGCCGAATTCTATGGTGGCCGGAATGCAGAACGTAATGCAACAGCAGATGCAACAACAACAGCTACAGCAAATGCAGCAGCAACAGCAGCAGTTGCAGCTGCAGCAACAACAGCAAATGCAACAGCTACAACAACAGATGCAGGTAGATCGTCGTTGACCTCTCAAGAGCATGACTTATAGTAGAAAATATATGACGTAAAGAGAACTCTCGCGATAGTCTTACAACTGTAGTATTCCGTGTCTAATCTCAGGGTTATAATGCAATATATACAAATGATTTTTGTGATATAGATCCGATAGATTAATGTGTACATAGTAAACGCTGATCGTGTTGCTCAAATGTGCCTTGTATAGTTAATTCTCTGTAATTGTGCTGAAGACAGATTTTTGTAAGACTTATTAATAATCCTAAGCGTTAATTTAAATAAACGGTTCTAAACTAAACCTGGAGTTTTCTTTATTGATGTATATTTTGTGCTGGAAGGTGTTTCGAGGCCAAGAAAATGACGAGTTTTTGTTGCAGGTGCCCCCAGGTATGGGCGGCTCTGTAGGGCCGGGCATGGTTTCCCCCCAGCAAGCGATGTTCATGCAACAGCAAGGTTTAGGTGGGCCGAGAGGACCTTTTTCGCAGCAAGGACCCGGCGGTGTCCTCCAGGGGCCTTTAGCGTACTTAGAGAAAACTACAAGCAATATAGGTACTTGATGGACGTTTAATAATTGGGTACATTTGAAGACGTTTGGTCGTTTTAGGTATGACGGATGGGAGAAGGTGACGAGGACGCGGGAGGGGGCGTGGCAGAGGAAGGGGTAGAGGCAGAGGTCGTGGCCGCGGGGCTTTGCCTGATTATGTATCCCCCTAGCTCCACTCCCGCAGCCCAGCACATCTCGGATACACTCCTGCGGACCTTAATGCACTACTGACCGTATCCAACTTAGATTTTAGTATTGCAGCATTTAAAGAAACCATATAACCGTTTGTAAACCGTTAGGTGATTACTATGCAAGGCCCGGAAATATTTTAAATATCAAACTACAGCCGGTTTTTCCTTTTAGTTCGTCCTAGGCCTGTGGATGGACGGACGGTTATAAAGGTGCCACTCCATTTGAAAGCAATTATTGGCAAAAACCTTTTGAGATGCTGTTAATAGTGCTCTCAGAGGTGTGGCCGTCTCGAGAGACGGACACACTCGACAAAAATTACTCTCAAATGGACGGGGGCACCTTAAACCTAAGCTTACTTTGATAAGGTTCTCGTTTAATTTTGGTGTAGGTAACAGGGGGCATTATTATGTACAAACAATCTCTTACTTAATTAAGTCTTTCCCTCTTCTTAATCGATTGTAATTTCTTTTTCCGATCCGGATGCGAGGTGTGTTCATAAGTTTTAAGGCACTCTTGAGAACGAATAAAAGATTCAGCAACTCACGTAGTTTGAAATTTAAAATATAAAGTCACTTCCCGACCGACCGACCGTGAAGCATGGCACGTCTGCATCTCGACGTCTTTTAGTTCATAAAGCATGTGTCTTTAAAAACAATTTTTAAAGTATGTAACGTTACCGAATTTCAAAATTGTGATATCTGAAATAAAGTGTTTTAATACAGAAGAGGTTTGGGGGTGTGCTTGAATTAAATTTGAAAAGTAAAACACTTGTATATTATCCTTGAAAAAATAAAATAAAAATAAGAAACTAGAGGAGCTTACTTTGCACTCTGCTGAGACTCGATGAAATGTATTAGAGTTCTGGTGGGCCTTCCGGTCATTCCGCTTGCGAGATACGGGGTGGGATCAGTGGGGCCCATCACTCCTGCAATGTCCAAGTGTAACCAATCGGTGTTTTTGGGGGCGAATTCCTTCAAGAACGCAGCTGCCGTGCATGATCCACCTCCACCCTTTCCTTTGCCCACGTTATTGACATCGTACGCAGGATACTCGGTTATTAACTTGGTGTATGCCTTCCAAAGGGGCATGCGCCACACTCTATCACCTGTTACAGACCCCGCCTTCTCCAGGCGCCCATACAATACATCCGAGTTGGTAAAAACTCCCGTTGCAGTTGCACCGAGAGCCACACGCATTGCCCCAGTCAAGGTTGCAATGTCCAAAACCCACCTCGGATTGAATTGCTTGCTGTAGCACAGCGCATCGGCCAAAATCAACCGCCCCTCTGCGTCAGTGTTGTCCACACAAATAGTCTTTCCATTCATCGCAGTTACAATATCACCGGGCTTTGTGGCCGAGCCTGACGGCATGTTCTCAGCCAAAGGAATCAACACTTTTAGATTGACTTGCAATTTTAGCTCCGCGATGGCCTTCAAGGTTCCAACAAGGCAAGCAGCCCCGCTCATGTCGGCCCGCATCTCATCCATCGAAGCCGCAGACTTCAAACTAATCCCGCCCGAGTCGAAAGTAACGCCCTTCCCGATGAGAATAAACGGAGGGTTGTCATCACCACGGTTACTGTAGGTTAGCTCGAGGAATTTAGCCGGCTCGTGAGAGCCCCTCGTCACAGACAGAAACGAATGCATCTTCCGTGCTTCGGCCCATTCCTCGTCGTGTATTTCGACTTGCACTCCGAGGTTTGCCAGGGCGTCAGCCGCGTTCCCGGCGAAAATCGTGGGGGTCATCAAATTCGATGGTGTATCCGCCAGGCGACGGGCTAAGTTTTGGGCTTGAGCCTTGATGGCACCTCTGCCCCAGTGAGTTTGGGGCGCGCCGAGGGCGTACGGGTTTACCACGGGGGCCTCCTCCTTTTTCTTTTTGTATTCCTGAAATTTCCAAGTCGATAGGAGACTGCCTTCGGCTGCCGACTCAGAATCACCGAAGTCTTCGACGTGGATGTCTTTGATTCCCACTTCGGCCAAAGCCTTGCACCCATCTGAAAACACGAGGGTTAATACTAGAGGCTGTAAGCTCGTTGCTGGTTGTGGTACTTGAGGCAGCAGTTCGCACCGCTTCTTTGTCCTGCTCGATTCTTTCGATCGCATCGTATCCCCTGTTGGGTTTTCCCATGTTAACGACGGCAACGCCCTGGTACTCTTTGTCTAACCCCCAAAACACATAGTTTTTTCCTTCTTTTAATTCATTGCCAGCTCTGCAAAGAAGAAATTGCCTGGATGATTGATTTGATTGAAAGGCGTACAGCTGAGGGATTCGATAAAATTTATTTATTGCTAAGATTAGATCTACAACAGCGATAAACGTATAGAGATACATCAGCCGAAGAAACAGAAAACGAGAACGAGAACGAACTTAATGACACATTGATTTCGAAAGTGTAACACAAACTTGCTTAACACTATTATTATTATTACAACAACAACAACAACAACAACAACGAATGCACGTCTTCGTGAAGGTAAAATCGAATAAAAAATATTTCTCCCTCGTTCAGCGAGGGGGACGTACAAGTAATTTATTCGTAACCATCGAAAGTATCTAGCTTTTACGGACAACAATTTCTTTTTTTCTTGTTTTTTTTCTCTTGAGGGATAACATCGTCTAAGATTACTTTATACAGTCGAAATACATCGCTAAAGCCTATTCACATATATACAGTAAACGTTTAACAAAATTACACTTTCTTCAATGAAAAAAATACATCTCAAAAATTTCATAAGCACGAATTTATCTCCGCATGTTTCCCAGTCTTAAGAACTTAACACCGCACGAATTTATTTCTTCCCCCAAACAACGGACACAATCGAGTGATTTGGACACTTAATGATGATTGGCACACATATTGCTAGAATAAATTACCTCCTAGGATGAGCAATATTTCTGACTGGTTAGGACAAAACATCGGATTACGATGAGAACGTTACAAACACCGACACTACTTTCCTTTTTGTTTTACTATCGTTATTTATCATTACACGTGTATTAATTAGTTAATTAGTGAATATTTGTGCGCATTATTGAACAGTTGTTTACATCATGTTTGTATTACATAAGTATGAGACGAGGTATCACATAAAAACTCAACTGGAACTACTCTAACGCCAACAAAACACGATATAAAAAACACTCATGATTGTCCTAAATGTGAATGCACTTGAAAACGATGAACTTTAAATCAGTTCCAGGATGTTGATGATTCCCTGACTGTTTGCTGCGACGACCACGTTAGAGTTTTGCTTCCAACAGACAGCTGAGACGAACTCGTTCGGCTCCTCCTCGCGACGCTCTTGCTCTAAAATACCGCGCACAGCCTCGAATTTATGACTAAATAATTTCTTGGTTAACCCCTTGTAGTAGACGTAAAGGGCGTTGTTCTCAGAACCACACGCAACGTAATCACCATCGGTAGCCAACCCCACAAAGTTCTTCTCGTTTATATGCCCGATGAACGACCTCAGGCAATACGGTTTATTAATATTCCACATCTTCAATTGTGAATCCGTAGAAGCCGACACAATTTCTTCGTTATTCAGGAACTTCACGTAACTCACGGCTTTCTTGTGGCCTTTAAACACAGTCACTGCCTCCTTCATGTTCCTCAAGTCATAATAATGGACGCAATGGTCGGCACTACCGAAAGCCAAGTGGTATGAACTGCGTGGGTTGAACTTAACACAACAAACGTTCGCTTTCGCCTCCAAGGTCGCGATGGAGTGTTCCGCATTCAACGTGTACAACTTAACCCTCGCATCGTCGGAGCCAGACGCAATCAAACGGGTGTCAATGTCGTTAAAGTCGACGCTCCAGCAACGCTTTTCGTGTTCCTGAAACGTCTTGGTCCTCTGCCCGGTGCTCGCATCCCATATCGTGACAGTCCCCTCGTAATCACTGGACGCCAGCATACCCTTGTGGTAGCTGTTCCAAATCACGCACGAAATCTTCGAGTTCGACAGCATTTCTATACACGGGTAGTGTATGTCGACGGAGTCTCGAATGACAGCGCCGTAATCGAACACTTTAATGCGCTTGGTCACCCCGGCTATCGCGAAGAACTCATTGTCCTTATCGAACTCGATGCTCGACACTATGGTCGAGTTATTAAACAGATCACTCGAGTAATTTAAAGTGGCAAGCAGGTGCAGGGAGTTGTACCTTGAGAACTTGACGAGGTTCTCGCGGAACTCATCCAGGCCGGAAGTCGAATCTGCAGATAATTTCCCGGCCTTGTCGATGCCGAATAAATCCTGCGAGCGCGTCGTGAAGTAACACTGAACGAAATCGTCGAAGTGAGCGTGCATGCGACGTCTCCTCGCAGCCAACGACGATAACCCCCCTTGTTTCGCAGGGGTCTCAGAACTACTGGCCTCCTCCTTTTTGTTCATCGTCGATCCTATATTGTCTATGAGATCAATCATTTCTTTTTTCATGGCGGTGACGGTTGCATCGCCTTCCGAAGCAGACACAGCGCGTTCTACGTCTTCTAAAGTCGGGCATTTACTGTGCACTTCTTTGAGTTTGTTTTCGACTTCCTCGATGTCCCGCTCGATTAAAGCAACTTCTTTAATCACCCTGCTTTTTTGCTCCTTCTTCTGATGCAGCAAGTGCGTGAGGAACTCTAGAAGCAACTTGTTCTGAGCGGCGCACGATTCGGCTTCCAATAGTTGCTTGCGCTGTGTCAAAATCTCCAACATCACGTTCACATCCGGCAAGGTTAGGTTCTGCGACTCCGAAGCTATGAAATCCCTCAAGCCATCGGCAGGGCCGGAAAACTCCGTCGAGCTGTCGCGAGTCATCCCCAGCGCTTCCAAACCGTTCATCCTCAACTTGTGCTTCTTTATGAGATCGTTGAGCAAAAAGTTGGGGAAAATCATTTCCTCGCTTGTGATGCTCGCGTTGCACTTGGGGCACCGCTTCAACGTCTCTATCGACTTCGTAATGCACGTGTAGCAGAACGTGTGCCCGCACTTGGTTATGTAAGCCTCCTCGATCAAATTAAAACAGATCGGGCAGAGGAAATCCAGGCTTTTGTCGTCGAAGGATGCCGCCCCCGTCGCAGAGCGTTGACGTTTCGGGGTGCGAATGGACGAGCGATTCGTGGGGACGTTCGAGCCGCTGTGCGACGAAGCAGAGCTGCTTCGGCCGTCGCGGTTCGTCGCCATTGTTTATTGTTTTTTTTAAGTGATTCAAACGAGTTAAAAGAAGGCGGACACTGACCTGAAACAGTTAAACACTCGTCACCATCGAGCATGCACGTCTAAACAGGCGGAGGTTAATAATCGAGCTACTTGGATGAAAAATAATTCGTTTTTCTTTTGTTGTTTGGGAACGGACATGCACAACAGTTTCAGGTCAGATGTGAAAGACAAACTGGGGGGAAATCGAACAAGAAGCAAAAGTAAAAAAACAGTGAAGGTTACAATGGGAACTTACAGGTTGAGAGAATCGATGAGTTTTCCGCTTGAAATTTCATTGAATTTTTCAGCCGTCGCCGTCAACTGTAGGTCTTTACCATCTGCACCGTAGACCCCCAAAACTAATCCCTTCTGCAAAGCAAGACGATAATTAAAGCGCAATTCAACTGCTTTATGCTAAATACCTTCACTGTACCGCTGTATCTTCTTGTAAGTAGGGTAGGTGTTAACCTCAATAGTTTCCCATACTTTAAAGAGAACGCCATCGTACGTGTACGCGTTTCGAAAGTGCGTGCGGTGTCACTTTGCACTTGTGAATTACATGGGAGACGCTAACGTAATTTTTTAATACAATTTATCACTGTAACTTGCATAAAAATAAAATCTTTGAAATTGATTTCTGACAGCACCTTGAAACACTTTAAACCGATTATAGATCACTTTTTTATCGACTTATTCAACTGTCAAATTATCGGGGTACGTTCAGAAATTATGCATCCTCAGAGTACGATCAGAATGCTCGCACTTTCAGCAGCTAATAAATACATAATAATGCAATTTAACGACTCTGACGTAATTGTTTAACAATAATTTACCTTTGCACGTTGTATACATAAGAATAAAGCCCCTGAAATTGATTACCGACAGTATCTTAAACCAATAGGGTACACGACAATAATACGAAATACAAATTAAAGCTATGTAATAGAAACTATAATTAATAATACATTAAGCAATACCTAATCTTGACTTCTTGACGCTGTTTTTACTTATTATTCTCTTAAATTAATAATTAAAATCGAAAATTATTCAAATATAAATCACGTGATTTCGAACGGCTTCTCATTGGTTGTGACGTCAGTGTTCAGTAAATGTTGTTGTATGTAGTTTATTGTTTGAATGTTTGCTCTTTTTATATTGTTTATATGGAAATTATTGGGATACATTTTAAATACTTACATTAAAATGATCTTCACAAAAAAATAACTACACTTTTCCATGATGTGTCTTCAATACTTTGACATTTAAAATGTCCCATTTATAACCGCTGTTCCCTCTACATTTTTTGGTCGCGTTTATAAATAATTTATTCGGCGCTTTAATAAAGTACACACTCTTACAATAATGATAAGATGCTTTTTACTGCTAATTTTATTATAATTTACGTGTGCGTACTTGTCATTTGACGACTAATGAACAGTGACGTCACACGGTTCAAATGTGCGTTTTGGCGGGAATTTAATAAATTCGAATTTCTTTTATTAATTACAACTTTAATATCCACTTATAAAAAAAAAAAATTTATGTAAATTATCGTATATTCATGTGCTTTCAAATTTTAAAAAAATGTTCATGTTGCCTATTATAGATCGGCCAATTTAAGGCTGCGTTTCGTTTGCGCGCTCACACGCTTTAAGCGCTCACGCTTACAAGCGCTGTTTACTGTTGTTTCCTTTGGGGTTTAGTCGCTTAAGCCGTTATACGCAAAGGTGTTTCTTTTGACTTTTATTTGCACAACGAATTCATAACCTCAAAAATATAACTTCAATAGTGAAATTGATTCAATCATAGCTGTATCTCCTTATACGCATCTCACACGTTCCATTTGGAACATAAGCGCATACGCTTTTGCTGCTCTACCTCGATGGAATAAGCGATTGTGAGCGAAGACTATGACGTTATAATGACGTTACTATTTCGTCAGCCGGCGCTTTGTGAGCGTTTGCAAAGCCAAAGGGAATGATTTAGGCAATGCTTATGAGCGCTTCAAGCATGTGAGCGCTCAAATGAAACGCACCCTAAACGTCAAATGATTTGAGCACGTCCGGAAATAGCTACGCTACCCATAGAGTACGTTCAGAAATTAGAACGGTTGCAGTACAGCAATAATGCTGCATTTTTGCCCTTTTCGGCTATTACCCATTCCAGGCAGACACAAAGAATGATTGTTAGCTGGATCTAAGCCAATTTAAACAGCACAAACAACCATGGCAACGGTAAGATTCGAACCTACGTTGCCGAGCGTCACGACTTTATAAGTCGGCTATGCTAACTGCTCATCCATCAGGCAGCCCTTTCAGTTAATAATTCACGTAATAGTGTACTGTGTTGTATACTTCCAATTCTTTTCTGTAAGTTGCATAAAAATAAAACCGAAATTGGTTCCTGATAACACCTTGAAACCGATTACAGATTAGTTTTTCTTGCCAGATATGACATAGATCACAGTTTCCAATTGAAGGAGTCTAGGCGTCCAAAGTCGCTGAAAACTAATGAAAACTTTTGAAGATAAATTTCAGATTCAGCAACACCGAACAGAACATGGATAGAGAATGGATTTAAGACAATGCTGCCAAAAGGAAGAAATTTTTAAAAATTAACTTTTGAATTTTTTGGATTAGCCCAATGTCTTCGATATTTTATTTTATAATTACGGACTTTTTTTTAACAGAAATATTCTGTTTTTATTGTTCATTTTTAATGCATGATGAAATCTAATCAAATGGAGGTTTCGTGACGCATTTAGCAGAATAAAATTCTTTGCATCTCAACTTATCATTTTTTATAAAGCAAAGTATAAAAAGATTTGTATAAAATAAAGGATACACTTTCTCAGAGAGTATTTTAAGCTTGATTTATGTTTCAGCCGGCTAAGCTTACGCCTAATTTAAAGGCCACATCTATCACATTCTGAGGCACACTATCCTGATAGCAAATGTAAACCTCTCGAGGGTAAGGCATGTAGAAGAGGCGCCTGCAATTACTCGAGATTACATCCCAGATTAATCTTTTTAATTCGGTAACATACCCGATGACCCAATAAGTGATTTTAAATGGCTTCTTAACGCCGTCATCCTGATATTCGCATTCGAATAGCGTGCCTTGCTCCTTTATGGCAATCAAACTCTTGTTCATCACCGATTTAGACATGTCCTGCACTGGCATATTCTACAAACACTATAGTACAGAACCCAATACAACATTCTTTCGTTAACGGTTACTTTAAAACGCAAAGTATTTTGAAACAACTTGTGAATTTTCTGGCTGCAACTTCTGAAGCAATTCAACAACGAAACTAGCGTGGGGGAGTTGACACTGCATTCAGGGGGGCAGACCAGCATTCCCTCGACGCTATCAAATTGGACGTAGTGAAACAGCACGTTTTCAATTCCGTTTGTTAAGCGCAAGGGCTGCGCTTCCTCCAAATCGTTCAGCAACGCCTGACGAAAGTCTGATAAATCGTAACTGCCATTGCTCATTTGACTTCCCTCCTAAAATGAAACCCTACTTTTATAAGCTTCGACAAATAACGCAAAGATACCCTGTAATCATCAACGTCGGATTCATCTTCGTCAGAGTCGATGAAATTCCTTCTCTCCCTGATGGCTCGCCTTCCCAACACAGGCTCATCGCTAACCTCACTTCTTTCACTGTAACCCCCCTGACTTGTCGAGTCCTCCGAGCGCGCTTCATCATCATGGGGTAGGGAGTAAAGAGGACCCTGATCGGAACTCCTGCGTTTCAGTATCGAAGTGACTTCCTGCTTCTTCATGATCGGACTCGGCTCCTTGTTTTGATTGGGCGAGGTGGATTTCGCGAAACCTTAAAACACAAATCGATTACATCGAAGGCGCCTTTGGCAATGCGCACTTAAAAAATCTGGCTTTCGCTTGAGGACTGGAACCTCGGGCACGACGACTTGCGTTCCGGGGTTCGTCGCAATCCAACGCTCGGCGATTTCAGGCACGCCCAGTTCCTGCACATGTGCTAGGGTGGCCTGGACTTCCTCGACGTAGAACGCATCCGGCCCCATGTTTTCCTCAGCCGGCTCGGTGCAGCCGCCTGCTTCCATTATCACAGCCAGTAAGTCCTGCACGCAATTGTAAATGCTGCGGGGAAATCGCTTACTTCAAACTCACCTTTCTGCTTCCTATGATGAGTAAATATCGTCTACCGAGGGGGACTTTGAAAGGTGACAGTTTATTTTCGATGCCTCTATTGCATGAAAAAGGATACACCTCTCTCCAGAGGACCAACGTCTTCAACGGTTCACTGCGAGATAGATGGAACAGACCTTGCTGGCGGCAGAAAGAGTGCACGTCGATTAAATCACCGTGAATCAAGTGAGAGGCAAGTAGGTAGCCGGAATGGTAGAGGGCACTGCCTAAAATCGTGAACAATCGTTGGCAATCAAGTGGGTCTTCGTTCTGCACAGTAAAATAAAAGTGAAATGCGTGACGCATTGGTAGGGGTGAGGGGGGCTCACCCAATCTCGATAGTCGCTTGCTTCTAACTCGGTTAATGCATCGTCGATTTGCATTTGGACGTCACTCGGGAGTGTGATGAAGTGAGCCGCGGGTAAAACTCCCTCGAATTGCGGGGGCACAGCCAACATAGCTTTCGCCGGTAATTCCTGAGGTTGAACCCACACGTCGTTGCTTAGCACTCGGGCGAAAGCCCTCGAGAAAAAATGATCGACTTGTCGGTGGAATTCCCTGTTTTCAAAGCACCTCTCAACCGACTGGTAAGTAAATTCCAACATTTTTACAATCTCACCGCTTAAAAGCACAATTTCCTTCTCGGAAACTCGATTGTCCGGCAACATAATCAGGAGTAACTTGCTTCCGTATATATTGTAGGTAACGTGTGCAAGTCGGTTTCTACACATGAGCGAGGTGACTCGGGGCTTGGAGTGCGTCACCTCGTTGAGCAGGTGGCTCAATGTTATGAAGACGCCCCGTGAAGTGCACAGCAGATTCTTTTCGTACGGCTTAGGATAACAGTACAAGACCCCCTCGAATTCAGGCCCCGCCTCACTCAGATTCTCCATGTTTATAAAAATAACTCCCACAGGCTGCTTTATCAAAACAGTTGATAACACCTTCTCGTTGTCCGCGTTGTAATTCAACATCTGCTGCACGAAATTCGAGTGGCTTTTAATCTCGTTGGACGGAGGGTCTTTAGTAACTTCAACTCCGGTCACCCTCTGCAGGATAAGAATGACTTCCTCCTTAGCGACGGCTTGCTCTAAAACGCTGTTGACGTTGTGCACGTTTACTTCGATGCCGTTGATCGCCTTGAGCCATTCGCCGATTTTAATGTTGCTGTCGTTCTTCGTGTCTCCGCCGGACGTGAAGCCGGAAATCATGACGCGGTTCCCATCAGGAAACGAGCTCACGGTAACCCCGAGGAGCGATTCGACCAGCGAAGTCCTGCGGCCGAACTTAAAACAGTTCTCCTGGTTCAACGGGATTATGATCTCCTTGATTTCGCCCTCCTGGTAATCCTGGAACGTCACCTTGTTCGGCTCTTGCGCGACGTCCGAATTTCGGTGGAACTTCTTGCTGTGCCGTTTGCTGTCGTGGCGTCTCAGCAGTTTCAGAAATTTGCTGCGAGTGCTCTGTCGCATGTGGTTTTTCGTGAACGGCTGGGTGGGCTTGGTTTCGGCCTCCGCGTTCGCTGTTTGATTCACGAAAGGATGGCATTCTATGTAGAGGACTTGCCCTGACGGATCTAAAGACGATTCCCATTCAGGCACAGAGCTGCTGCAAGTACATAAAGCAGAATCATCTTGATTCTGTTCCGATCATGTTTTGATACCTTTCACTGTCCGAATAGTAGGAACTGCAACTGGAATTGTCTGACCATTCCTCTAAGGAGCTATCGTGGGTGTCCTCCGTGCGTTCTTTAGCGCCTAGCAAGCACTGTTGTTCGCTCATGGCGTGATTTGGTTTTTCATTCAGAAAACGTTAACGTTGTCGCAAAATGCAGCGATTTAATTTATTTAAACACGTATTTACGCTAACAACTGAAAATTATGGAGGTTTCTGTCATAATCAACAATTAAAACGTAATACAAAACGAAAACAAGTTTCATAACCTCAAAGCGTCAAATAACAGATGGCATCAGCTGCGTTCAGCCATTGCTTCTGCGTTCAGCCACTACTTGCGTCCAACAATTTCTTTCTGCTGTTGCTAGCGAATCGTAGCGCATAAAAGTTGGTTCAGTGTGAAATTGTGAACACGTTATGGATTGTAAATGCAAAGGTCTTTAATGAAATGCAAAGTATTTCTGTTACACTATCCTAATACTTGATTATGTTCCTTTTTCTAGTATAATTTTCTACGATATTGTAACCATACTTAACACAATGCTTGTGTCTAACAGGATTCAGCGTTTCAGCAACGTGACTTCAAGCGCCAAATGACTTGCTGCAAACGTATTAGACGGTTTAAGTGAACGCTGACGTCACTCTAACCTTATCAGATTAATCTGAAGTTTCAATAAAAGCGGATTTCAAAAAATAGCAACATTACCAGAAATAAAATGATCAGCTGTAACTAATTTTCAGTATCTACACATATAAAAGACCTGCAATACTAAACAACACTGGTACAAAACGTATTTAAAAATATAACCTACAATTTTGTTCCTCGAAAGCGCTTTAAAAGCAGTCAGCGAAAAATTTTTGGCTGTAATTTCCTGCAGCCGCTTTATGCAGTCGCTGTATGCAGCGCTGTCGTCTAACGTCAACACTGCAAAAAAATATGCAGCCGCTTCAAAGGCTGAATTCTGTTAGACACAAGCATTGAATATTTTTTTCCAATAGACACCGTTGACGACGTGTCTATATTCTTCTGTGAATTAAACTTTAACAGACTTGAACAGACAGAATAATTAATTTTGTGACACTGTTCGGAGTTCCTGTGTTTGCTTTACGGACTAATGATCGCCGTTGCTCTTTCATTTGAATTTACCAGCCAATATTAAATGAAGTATTTTATCTGCAGCGCGCACACATGTTAATTGCATTTCAAGCGGGGTTAATTAAAGGGCGCTCGATCGATTGATTTCATTATACAGGCTTTGTCTGCCGTCTCTCAAATATGCACCCTTTTTGTGTCGGATAATCAAGTTTGACGGCAAAGCTCTAACAGCAATCAACTTCGTTACGTATGCATCATAAAGGCTGGAGGCGCGGTGAATTCTTGTTTCCAACTTAAATTAAATTAAATAAAAGCATTTGAAGCAGTGGTAAAAAAACGAGATTCTTTGAAAATTTCAAATTTACCGCGATTGCAAGAGCGCCATCTTTTGGAAAATTCACGTTCAGCTCGGTTTAACCGTCAACATTAAACTGTTACGGTAACTTATTATCGATTGTGCTGTAGAAATTCCGTCTAAATGAAGATTTAAATGAAATTAATGACATTAATTTCGAAAACTACTTGAATTAGAAATACAGGAAACTGTAATTGGGTCGCTAAAGGCACAAGATACTCTTATGCGGATCGAAGCCGTAAAGTAATTGGGGAATGAAGAATCGAACATAAATCCAATGTAGTTAAAACTAAACTAAAATAATAATATGACATGAAAATGAAATTAAAAATTTCATGTACGATTTCGAATTACAGAAAACTGTAATGAGTTGCTAAGACTAACGGGATAATCCTTTCACTATTTAAAATCATTCGATAATTAAAAGAGAAAGAAAATCGAACCACCTAGATTAAAAATTAAAACAATAAGAAAATAAAACCCCTAGTAATGTGTTGAAGTTACCAGAGATGGCAGCACACATCAAAATTGTGTTGTATTTTCAAAATTTGTGGTAAAAATTGCGCCTTAATTGAAAAATATGTAGGACTGAAAGCCGTATTATTAAAAAAAAAAAAAACAAATATAAATTTTATAACTTTTATTACACATAATTTCATAAGGCAAAAACTATGTTGATATAACACTCAAGAAACTAACATTTTGAAAACAAAATTTCTCGGAAACGTTTTAAAATCCTCATACCAATGTGATAAGTTACAATTAGCAGTCACACGCAAGACTCAAACGCACTCATATACGATTTGTAAACATATAAATCTAAACCATGATCATTATTGTTCGGAGGTGTACGTAATAGTAGTAGATTAAGCGTATCCATGTAGCGATCTGTGACCTATAATTACATTTACAATTACTTCCGTGCTAATATGTACTTAGAAGCGTAATTAACAGATTCGTTCACTGTGTTGGTCGTAAAAAGATTGAGAATAAACGGAGGGGATGTTACACGATAGGAACTCTCTAGCTAAATACATTCTTTTTTGTTTTGGCGTATACTAGTTATATTTTACAGAGTAATTTAATTCACAACAGCGTAGCAGTGAACAATCGTCATGAAACAAGTTGATTTATCTTTAAATTAATAATTTGTACTGAAGAGATTTTGACAAAAAGATACAGAAAAAGCGCTATACATTACAGTTCTATACAGGTTACAAAAATAGAATCTCAGAAACTTTACACAAATAATTACGAAGGTGAATAGTTATCTGTGTAAACGAAGATAGAACGTGATGCTAAAATTCTAACACTCAACAGTCAACTATGACACCTATTCATAAAATAAATAATCCTAATTTTAGGTTGTTAAAAGTTGTTATTACTATTAATATAGTTAATAGGATAGTTATTTTTAAGACTGACTAGTTTTGTCCGTGTTTGAGGCTCACCAACCACGTTTGATGCGTTTTATTTATCATAGAACAGGGGGAAGCACAGGGAATGAATATAATACATACTATGTACACTCTAAGAATTTGTTATTCTAGCTAATTTCTACTTACAATGTTAACCGTAAATTTCTTGGGAGAGAGAGAGATATGTCTTATTCTAACAACGAATGAATTTAGCCCACGCACTCGCACTGTCTTGTTACAATAAAAAAACTGAAGAGCATCAAAGTGGATGGTGAGCCTCAGACCCGACGTGAACCATAAAAATCATTGAACATTTCCAGACATTCACTTACGAAGCGGTGTGTATTTGAATTAGAAAAAGAGAAGTTCAAGGCAGGAAGGCCTTCACGAAGGCTTTCACTTCCTTCCGGCAAACCGGGCACTTTTTTGCATTTGAACCGCAATCGACGCACGCAATCATGTGCCGACAAGGCAAATACAAGATCGACCTCTCGTTACTGTAGCATATACCGCACATCAAGGTCTCGTCTTCCTTCGGCTTATCCACACTCGCCACTGGCAACTTCTCCTCCACTACCTCTTCTTCTTCTTCCTCCTCGGCTTTCGCAACGCTGGGCTTTGTTATGTTAATATTCAAACTGGAGCACGCCTTGTTGTACTCGACGTTCGTAGCGTTAAGAACGGCCGGATTCTTCTCGGAATGATTCGCAATAAATTCCAAATCCTTCTTCAAACGTAGGTACGTACATTTCGGTGACCAAACTGCGTGCTCCTCCCAGACGTCGTCTTGTTCCTGCCAATCCTTGAGGCCGATGCCACATGAAAAACAAATGGTTTGATCCCCCACGCCCGTATAATAAAAGCCGGCGTTGGCCAAGTCGCTGGGTTTCTGCCTTAAAGATACTGGCCAGTCCTTGAAGGACTCTAATCGCTTCTCGAACATCGAATATTTGGGGAACGACACCCCAATCTGAGGTTCCACCCCCAAATTACTGAGGAGGCTCGTGCACGGCTCGATCGTAGTCGGTCTTTGGTCTAAATACCCACACATGTCGACGCCCGGGTGAACAACCGATGCGGTGCTCGAACTGCTTTGGGACTGCAACGGGATTCGCCCTTTTAAAAACGGACAGCTCGGGCTCCATCGCTTGTGCTCCGTGTTCGGGACGTCCCCGTCTTCCCAACAACCGATCTCCACGGCGCAGAAGGCGCATCGCACCACGTCGTCCCTCCCAGTGTAGTAAAACCCGTCCTTCGCCAAGCTCTTCTTCGTGATGAAGGGCACCCGCCAGTTACTGAACGTACGCAGGCGTTCATCTTCTTTCTGCATCAGAGAACCGTTGTCTGTTTCTGACACCTTGTTAGATCTCAACGGTAGGCTTGACAGTTGGCTCGTGGAGATTAAGGTAACCATGCTTTCGTTTTTCACTGGTGATTTAACTGAGAATGAGGAGTATCTGGAAAAAAAAGAAGGGGGCGCTTAGTCAATGCGGAAAAGCCGAAAATCAAAGTCAAGCCTTCAGATTCAAATGAAAAACAAAACGTCGACGCGTACTTACGTCGGAAGACCCATATTACGACTTGCAAATTTTGTTTTGAACGTCGCCTGAACAGTGTTGCCAGCAGAGTACTTATAAGTGTAATAGATGGCGCTTTGAAATTGTAATAGATTTGAATATTTCGTAACTAAAATCGATTAAAAGTAACAGTCTGAAACCTAAAACTAACACACGACATAGCCTAAATTGAAAACTGCCAAAGCCGTAATTGCAGCGCTAAATTTTCCCTGCTTATGTCACCAACATCAAGAAAATGAAATTCCTTATAGTTAAACAAATTTCTAATTAATCAATAACAATTTTTCGGAAAATATAAATCAAATAAATTAAAGTTGAAAAACGTAATAGATTTTCCATAGGCGTAATAGCGTAACAACTAATTGTAGAAAGTAATAGATCTATTACAATTGTACTAGCGCTGGCAACACTGCGCCTGAAGCGAAAACTGGGGGGGGGGGGCAAGGAAATGTCATTGCAATGACATAGACGTGATAGAGAGGGCGTCGTAAACTCGTCACGAAATAAACTTAAATCTACCGGCGAGAGCCTTGCAACGTACAAATTTCAGTTAATTTTAAATTGTATGTCAAAAAACTCATTAATTATGCATAATTCAATCCACGACCTACTAGATTTCACGACAGACACAGACTTCTTAACCGGCCTGGGCAATATTTCATTTAACGCAAATTTTCTCGCCTTGGCGCTAGTTACCTAAATAAGAAACACCATAAATAACGAAAGAAAAAGGAAGCTATGAGCAAGAAAATACGACTGTACTTGCCATAAACTGCGTGACCTTGACATTAATTGATTGATTAATTGAAAATGGGCACGTTCAGCCGATGTCAGCAGCTGACTTGCAACACTCAACATGTTGAGAGTGTTGTATGTTAGCGTTATCGATTCGGCTGAACGATCATCTGAGACGCAACGATTTACGCTGAGATAATTTCACAACAGTTTAGATACAGCGCACACTCAGCGTATCGTTCAGCCGACACTGCCGACTCAACTTCTCAACTGCTGACACCGGCTGAACGTGCCCAGTGGCGCTGTTAAATGACGTTCCGAATAAAGTGGCGTAAGCAGATAAACACGAACTAATAAATTGCGGATAAATAGTAAAATCTAGTAGGTCATGATTCAATCAATCGATCAATTAATCAAAAAGCACTAAACAACGGAAAATAGAAATATGATTGGAAAAAAAATGTAAACCGTTTTCAATTTTATTTTCAACAAATAGAAAGAAAGAAAAACATTGAAGTTTTAAAAATTGACAGGTATTGAGAAAGACAATAAATGACGATCGATTGGACACTAGAAAGAAAGCCTTAGTAACTTGATTGCCGATATATTTATTAACAAGACGTTTTAGCGAAAAAAAATATTAAAATTTAGGCACGAAAGTACGTAATACAACTGACGTTTTGCAAAAAATGTACAATACAAAAAATGCACGCAGTTTAAAACTAACCTCAAAATATTACAATTTCTTCACGAAAAAGTCCGTTTTACAACAGACAAGTAGTATTAAAAAAATGATACAGAGTAAAACCGACTTCAGTTTATAAAATCGAATTGAATGGTTGCCAAGGCAACGTTTGTTGAAGCAACAAAGTTGATTTCACCTTCCACGTTTAATCGTTTATTCAAATAATCACAGAGGTCACTGTGCGTCCAAAGAAGAAAAAAAAAATAATAATAATAAATAACCGATTGTGATTGCATTTCGGCGTTTTCGCTAAAATTACTTATGTATAGGCAAAAGAAATTTGTCTGGAAAAACAATTAATTTATTGTAAAAATGCTCGCGATAAAATCGTCAAGCCTTGTATGAACTCCCTCGGGATGTGGAATTCGAAATGCATTTGCCATATGTTTTATGAGACCCCACAAATGTGGCGGTGGAGAAGCGGCAACGCCGCGCAGAATTTAGAAACCATTCACGACTTCAACATTCCATTCGCTGGCGCTCCCCTGGCCCCGTGGAGGTCTTAAAAGCCAGCCCTACCACATTCCACAGAGATCACATCAATGACCGAACACCGGAAACAAAAAAAAATCCAGAGGCATGGGAGGCGTCGCGTTTGTTTTTAATAGGGCCCGGCCCGATTTTACGCGTTTTGCTTCGACGTGGAGCAGAAACTCGCCATAGTTGGATATTTATTGGCCCTCGCCCGCGACATATGGCGAGGAAAAGCGGATTTCGTCGGGGTTTCGGGGGCGCCACGGCGTCCCGGGGTGAACTGCGCGTTTTTCGAGTACTGACCTGGTTGTCGGAGGCGGAAAAGTTACGCCATCGTTGATTTTTACGTAAAAATTTCACCAGACATGCAGACCGTGAGAAACTAACACTGCACATGGTTGCCACATCACCGCGCTCTGGGCGGGCTGGCTTACTTATTACATTCTATCGCTGAACCGACGTATTATTTAAGTTACGTCGAATTCAACAAAAGAAAAACGATTTACGACGGAAGAACCCAGCGGACAATTAAGTGAAGACGCGAGTTTTCGCCGAAAACGACGCGCAGGAAATACCACCTACGTCGCATGCACGGGAAAGGCACGTCCCCTATTCTTTCGTTCAATTATGTGTAAATCGAGTGCTAGAATTTCCAGGCGCTAGAAAAACGACGCAGAAAAAAAAAACAAAACACTGCGTGACATTCGCGTCGTCACGTCTTTATGAATGAATGATTTTTTTTTTCTTCTGCGCGTCATAATCACGTGTGCATTTAGGGAGTTTCAATGTCGCGCTTGGGATAATCGATAATTGGGGGCGGTCGGTTCGAATTGCGAAAGGGTACGGCCTACTTACAGTTTCTTTTTTTTTTTCAGTTGTTTTTCGTACGGGTTAACACGGCACTCGAAGCACACGGACCGAACCAGCTCTCAACAGCTGCATTCCAGAACTGGTCCGAATCCAACAGACGACGCTTTCAGTGTACTTCCCCACCATGTTTCAATGTCACACAAGCGTGCATTCATAAATACTTTTTACAGCGCTTGAACAATGCGAAAGTTGCTTATGATTATCAACAACGTTTATTATTATTATTAGTGATAACAAGAAGAGATAATTGCACCGAGGATCGCCGGATTGAACTCGTTTAGAGATGAGTGCGCAAAAGTTGCTGGCGGCCCCGCCAAGTGCTTGAAACAATGGAAGAAAGAAAATTATCAAATTTTACGTTCGCAGAAACAAAAAACAATCGGCGACCTTGACGGCAAGTGCAAATGACGAACCCGCCCACGCACACACACGCAAAAAAAGACGAAGTCGACTTTCGATTTCGTTCCTAAACACAAATTTGCAATTACGCTTCTGTATAAAGCATAAACAATATTTACCAGTAAATATTAACATTTCAAATCGAATGAGTCAGCGCTGAGATGACGGGCTTTGTTATATTAAGCCGTTACAAAGTGCAAAGTTTGATTTTTCTTCGAAAACATTTACTTTAATACTCAAGAGACTACAGAGAAAATTAGTTTCTCCTCTTATTTACGTAGATATACTACGAGGAAATGAATCGCAAATAAATGACGTTCACCTCTGTTCTGCAAATTGCATTTTTATCGACGACCTTGTGTGATAACATTAATCTGATGTAGTACCTATAATTACCCTTTGTCATTTATCTTACAACTTACAAGACAATGGAGATTAGTTGGAAATTGAAGTTATTCAGTGTCTGTAAATTCTGATAACATAAGGCGCCAGATTTTATCATGAAACTGATTACCTATCAACTTATCATTATTTCGGTTTTTTATTTATTTAATAAAAAAAAGTACTTTATTGGAATGGTCGGACTGGACTCGGGTATAATCCGACCATTCTAATAAAATAGCCGATGCTTTTCAAATTAGACGGCCAAAAAGAACGAGCGTAATTGGTCGATGACTTAAGTTTAAATCTCACTTGAGACGAGAAGAAAAAATTGTTGTTGTCATGGAAACACAAAGTATTTATTACATATTGATAGAAAAAGACTCATTTATTACCCATCAACCTATCATTATTTCGGTTTTTAATTTATTTAAAAAAAAGTACTTTATTGGAATGGTCGGACTGGACTCGGGTATAATCCGACCATTCTAATAAAATAGCCGATGCTTTTCAAAGGAGACCGCAAAAAAAAACGAATGTGATTGGTCGATGACTTAAGTTTAAATCTCACTTGAGACGAGAAGAAAAAATTGTTGTTGTCATGGAAACACAAAGTATTTATTACATATTGATAGAAAAAGACTCATTTATTACCCATCAACCTATCATTATTTCGGTTTTTTATTTATTTAATAAAAAAAGTACTTTATTGGAATGGTCGGACTGGACTCGGGTATAATCCGACCATTCTATTAAAATAGCCGATGCTTTTCAAATTGGACCGCCAAAAAGAACGAGCGTGATTGGTCGATGACTTAAGTTTAAATCTCACTTGAGACGTGAAGAAAAAAAATGTTGTTGTCATGGAAACACAAAGTATTTATTACATATTGATAGAAAAAGACTCATTTATTACCCATCAACCTATCATTATTTCGGTTTTTTATTTATTTAATAAAAAAAGTACTTTATTGGAATGGTCGGACTGGACTCGGGTATAATCCGACCATTCTATTAAAATAGCCGATGCTTTTCAAATTGGACCGCCAAAAAGAACGAGCGTGATTGGTCGATGACTTAAGTTCAAATCTCACTTGAGACGTGAAGAAAAAAAATGTTGTTGTCATGGAAACACAAAGTATTTATTACATATTGATAGAAAAAGACTCATTTATTACCCATCAACCTATCATTATTTCGGTTTTTTATTTATTTAATAAAAAAAGTACTTTATTGGAATGGTCGGACTGGACTCGGGTATAATCCGACCATTCTATTAAAATAGCCGATGCTTTTCAAATTGGACCGCCAAAAAGAACGAGCGTGATTGGTCGATGACTTAAGTTTAAATCTCACTTGAGACGTGAAGAAAAAAATGTTGTTGTCATGGAAACACAAAGTATTTATTACATATTGATAGAAAAAGACTCATTTATTACCCATCAACTTATCATTATTTCGGTTTTTTATTTATTTAATAAAAAAAGTACTTTATTGGAATGGTCGGACTGGACTCGGGTATAATCCGACCATTCTAATAAAATAGCCGATGCTTTTCAAATTAGACCGCCAAAAAGAACGAGCGTGATTGGTCGATGACTTAAGTTTAAATCTCACTTGAGACGAGAAGAAAAAATTGTTGTTGTCATGGAAACACAAAGTATTTATTACATATTGATAGAAAAAGACTTATTTATTACCCATCAACTTATCATTATTTCGGTTTTTTATTTATTTAATAAAAAAAAGTACTTTATTTGAATGGTCGGACTGGACTCGGGTATAATCCGACCATTCTAATAAAATAGCCGATGCTTTTCAAATTAGACCGCCAAAAAGAACGAGCGTGATTGGTCGATGACTTAAGTTTAAATCTCACTTGAGACGAGAAGAAAAAATTGTCGTTGTCATGGAAACACAACGTGTTTATTACATATTGATTAAAGAAACTCGATTATTCATAAATAAATAAATCGATGAAAGAGCACTTTTTATTGCGCTAAGTCTATCGATCAGTTTTAAACGTCTGATTTGTCAAAATAAAATGATTAGAAAAACAAATGACAATCAACACACGCATGGCGAATAATTTTAAAAATCACGGAGCAATAGAATATTTTTTTTTTAATTGATTGGAAAAAAATGAAAATTAAGAGCAATCACGCGCTACGTCACTTGTCTATATATGGATTGTCCAAATAAATTTTTGATAAACTGAGGCGCTACAATTTATTTAAAAAAATACAATTTTTGGACACCTATGTATGTGTCGAGAAAGAAAAAAATTAGAAAATGACTAAGACGAAGAACGAACATGGAATCATGTGACGTCAGTGCTCTATATACCGACTGTCCAAATAAGTTTTTGTTAAATTAAAACCAAAATTGGAAGAAAGTACTTTTTTTGGATCAGAAAAAAGGATATACGTATACGGGTTTTTTATTAAGAGCGACGCATTTTGTTTTTCAAATAAAACACCGATGTCGTGAGAAATTTAAGATTATTTTTACTTCGGTGTAAAGTACAGTTAATGCCATTATTGATGGAACCACAACATCATTCAAATGTCCTCTACGGAAGCGCTGACAGGAATGAATTCGTTTAAATATGGTTTAACCCAAGTTTCCATGAGTGAATTTTTTTGGCCTGGATTGGATGCTCTGGACTAGGACGACATGTGGTTGCAACAAGACGGTGCCACTTGCCACAATGCCAATCAAACGATTGACTTATTGAAAGAGAAGTTTGGTGGAATCGATTATTTTCAGAAACGGACCAGTCAGTTACAATACAGTCAGATACAATAGTTACGTATAAAAATTGGTTTTAATAGTGCCGTTTGTCAATGACGTGCGTAAAAAGATCCACTTAACAAACTGTATGTATGTAGTCCATTGGAACGCTGTGTGACGTCAAGTGTCTATACATCGATTGTCCAAATAAAATTTTCGATAAAGTGAGGCTACAACGCAAAGAAAACTTTTTAGGAGACAAGTTGTTTTTTTCTTAGTGAAAAAAGTAAAAGAAAGGAAATGAATGACATAATTTCGAAATAGTGATGAAAAAATGTAACCACATTCAAAAAAGAAAACCCAGGTCTTCTTTTGTTGATAAATTATATCGAATTTCGATTTCCATTTCTAAGAATTCAAATAACAAAAAAGAAAAACAAATGACAATCAACAATTTATCGAAATAGCAGCGACATCCACAATAGATCCTAAAGAAGAAGAAAAAAATTGAAACACCTCTAAGCGCATGATGTCCCTAGAGTTTGGCCAATTATTCACACATCAATCCGCTGCGGCTGTGACCGACTTACTTTTTCCTTGATATATGTTTCATAAATCGGGTGAATAAAAAAACAGGTGTTTTTATGTAATTATTACATAACTTGCTGCGGTTGTAGATGGCTTACTTTTTTTCAGTATCTATTTCATAATTTGGGGTAAACAGATGCAACTTGTTCGGCGTCTTTATTGGAACGGCCAAAAAAAAAAACTTATTTTTTACTGTTTTATCAGTCATTTACTTATCTTTGAGTGCTGCTTTTAGAATTAAAGTGATTTTGTTATCTCTTATTTTCTAATTTTAAACAAAAGTTTATCAGACGTCTCATTATTACTGCCATGTCGGATTTTATTGATAGAATGATAGACGATAACTTTATTGGAACGGTCGAACTACGAATTCCAGCTCGAACATTCCAATAAAGACACGTTGAAGTTTTTTTATATCTCCATTTTTTAATATCGCTGGAAATGACCATCAAATCTTATTGTTTATAGGCACCATGAGTAGCCACCTTTTTTTATTCTGAAAAGAAAGAAGAGTGTCTTTGGACATAAATAATTTGTAATTTTTTGGTCAGTCCGTGAAGATGCGCGCGCATAATAACGGGGACGCGGACTTTATTTGAATGGCCAGACTATATCATGTGTAGCACCACCATATCAATAAAGTAAGTGCAATTACTGACTCGTCGATTGTTTTTCTGTGAAATTTATCTGTTAATATTTTATTTAAAAAAAAAACTGTATGCAGTCGTATTTAGCTCGGCCATTCTAATAAAGTCTTAGCTCTACTTTTTTTTTTTTTTAATATTATGTATTTTATTGAATGTTAGTTATTGCGAGAGAGTCTTCGTGTTTGATTTACGAACGAAAAATTGGGGTCGAATCGGTACGAATTAAAGACATTGGTCGATGGCGCATCAGATGCTCGGCCAGCTGTTTTTAAAATCACCTGGCGTCTTCTTCACACATCTGCCGCACCTAATCGACAATTTTTGGGGCGTGCGGGATGCAGATGTTACCGGAACCTATCGACAAACGGCCGGGGCACGTGCCCGGAACATTTTTGCACAAGAAGAACGGACACGAAGAAGACTTTGCAGTTTACGTACCTTTCCACCGGCCAATGAGAGACCTCCTCACACAAGTTAAGTCAACCAACAACTAAGGGAGAGCTCTCGTTCGGAATTCGTTTATAAAAAAAACACCTAATCGTTATCTGTATTACGTTAGCTGATAGCAAAAATTTCCATCTGACTTCGATTATTTCTGGCGACGCACTCGTACGTTGGACGTGGTGGCAATTGGTTTCGAAGCTTGCGTCAGGTTTACCACCCACGATTTTTTCCAGAAGAGAATTAACGACCACCTGCATGCCTTATCGCCATTGGCCCAATTACGGTGTCTTATCAGCAGTAAAACTCGCCAAATATTTGCGCGGAAACAATAAGGGACGTGTTAGAAAAAAAAAACAATTTTTTCGGGACTTACCCAATAATTGATGGTCACGTTTCGAAAAGAACGAATGAGTGATCCGGTGAAGAATAAGAAGAAGAAGAAATAAAATCGGGTAACCTTGCTTATTATTTGACAGTTAAGAAAAGCAAATGACGAATTGAAACAAAAAAAAAATCAAGTTACAAACGACTTTCAAAAATGATTTCGATGCTTTATTTCTAAAAATTTTAATAATCATGACGGTTCAAAAACAATACAAGAAAGCAAATGAGCATCAACTTGTCAAGGGTCAAGATACATAGACGAACCTAGCGACATCTAGCCTTAAAAAGAGCCAAGAAGTTGATGACACATTCAGAAACTCGTAATAATTCAAGAGAAAATTAATGAATAATGAAGACAGGTTTGATAATGAGGAAAAAAAAAAGGAAATCGATGTATTTGACTAAATGTTGACGTTTAGAAAGACAAGAGACGGTCGATAAACAGAAAGCAAAGCAAGTGTCAAAAGCTGAGTTCGTTTATTCAACTACGTTCAGCGTATTTATTCGTTTAGCATTTTTGTCTCACTCTTACTTGTATTAAAACTTATTCGCTCTCGCTCTTTAGAGTGCGAAAAGAGTAAATAGAGTAAACGGAGTTGATTGAATGAACGAATGCAGCTAAAAATGTTCTAGAAATTACAAGCAAGGAACTTTAGAAAATAAAAAAAATAAATAAAGAATTGATATTGAAAAGATATGTATTGACAAATGCCAAGTCAAACAATTTTAAAAATCACGAAGCAACGCTAAACATAAACGAAATCCAATCTGAAAAGAAAACAAAATAATGAAAAGTGTTTTCAATTCTGTTTTCAAAAGGCGGTAGAGAAAGAAACGTCAAAGTGACAGCTGACGTTGTCAATCTGACGTTCTTCAATGTCTGTCATTTTGACGTTTCTGACAGCTGTCACTTTAACGTTTCTCAATTTGACGCTTTTCGTTGGTCGCTGGGCAATGTGCGAGGCCCCACAAAGTCAAAAAGAAAAAAAGCAACGGGCAAACGTCATTTTGACGTTTCTGACAGCCGTCACATTGACGTTTCTCAATTTGACGCTTTTCGTTGGTCGCTGAGCAGCGTGCCAGGAAATTGGAAACAAAAACAGATGCCAAGAAAAACAAAAGACGACGGAAAAAGAAAAAGCAATCGACAAAAAATGCCAGTTTTTTTTTGACACGCAAAAGTAGGCCTTCTGTCAGCAACAAGTTGTAAATTATAAGAAAGGGATTTACGACGTCGAATTAATTGGAAAAACAAATGACAATCGACAAATTTAAGGCAAACAAAATTGAAATCACGAGACAGTAGAAAGTGGGGGCTGGCACGTTGCATAGCGACCAACGAAAAACATCACACTGAGAAACGTCAAGGTGACCGCTGACGATGTCAGTCTGACATTTTTCGATGTCTGTCATTTTGACGTTTCTGACAGCCGTCACTTTGACGTTTCTCAATTTGACGCTTTTCGTTGGTCGCTGGGCAGCGTGCCAGGAAACTGGAAACAAAAACAGATGCCAAGAGAAACAAAAGACGACGGAAAAAGAAAAAGCAATCGACAAAAAATGACAGTTATTTTTGACATGCAAAAGTAGGCCTTCTGTCAGCAACAAGTTGTAAATTAAAAGAAAGGGATTTACGATGGTCGAAATAATTGGAAAAACAAATGACAATCGACAAATTTAAGGCAAACAAAATTGAAATCACGAAACGGTAGAAAGTTGTGGGGGCTCGCACTTTGCCCAGCGACCAACGAAAAACGTCACTTTGAGGAACGTCAAAGTGACGGCTGACGTTGTCAATCTGACCTTTTTCGATGTCTGTCATTTTGACGCTTCTGAAAGCTGTCACTTTGACGTTTTTCAATTTGACGTTTTTCGTTGGTCGCTGGGCAAAGTGCGAGGTCCCCACAAAGTCAAAAAGAAAAAAGCAACGGACAAGAAAAAATGAAAATTAATTTTTATTAAAAAAAACTTTACGTCACTTCTGATTGTCACTATACGTCACTTGCGATTGGATTACTTATCTGAATGGCATTCAGCTTTAAATGACGGTAATCTTTTCTGTCTTACTGCCATCTGTTGGTGGCGAATAGTAAAACTAAGCAATCTTTATTACGAAGTATTTATCTTTCGATATTTTTTAAAGTGAACGCCATCTTTGGGCGAATATTAGAGCGAATCTCCTTAAACCACTGTTATTAAAACATTTTTAGAAAATTTTCTAGGTTTTCCACAAAGAATGCGATTAAAAAAAAGAATTTTAAGAGCGCCCTCTCTTAGTCTACGAGGAAACTTGATTCATCTAAATTTTTCTAAAATAAAATTAACTTTAAAAAATCGCGAGTTCGACGAAAACCTCAGAGAAACTTTTCGTCGCGCCTAACATTGATTTGACATTTTCCGATGTGAACGCCATCTATGGGCGAATAGTAAAAGCTTCTTCAAGTCATATTTATCAAAAGCAATATTTTTTCATATTTAAAGTTGGTTCTTGTCCGATGAAATTTGTATTACAAAATCTTTTAACCGGACACTAAATCGCGCACAATACACTTAACGTTTCACCGTCGTTCGACAACGCGATTTAGTGTCCCGTTAAAAGATTTTGTAATACAATATTTTTTCCTTAAAAATTAAGAGATTTGAATTTTTCTAAAGTGAACGCCATCTATAGGCGAATACTGAAAGGGAGAAATAAAAAAAGAATAAATTCAAATAACTACGGCGGTGAAAATAATTAGAAAAACAGATGACGACCAGCAAATATTTATTACGAGGAAAATAATAAATCACAAAACAACAGAAAATTGAGGTTAGAAAATTACTTTTATTTGAATTTCAAACTGAAAAAAAATACGAAATTGAAATGTTCAATATAAAAAAGCGACTGGCCAACCAAATGGAGGGATCGAAAACAAAAACAAACCGGAACGAGCAAAAAAAAGAAAAAGCCATCTCGATTTTCCAATTTTACGCGAAATCTCGCCAACTTGACTTTAAAAATAGCTATTTATTGCAAGGGGCCCCTTTTAACTTATCATTTCGTTCAGTGCAAATCCTAGAGCTCTAATTAATTGGACGATTAAATAAATTGGGAAACTTAATTGATTAATTCGATTTAATTAGTTGTAATTGGAAACTGTAATAGTCGAGACTATTAATGGATTCGACTGGACTCGAGATAAGTAGAAATAAATTACAATCCTGAATCCACGTCGACTTACGTAAGTTTAAAAGCTGCACTTGCCGCTTACGTAAGCTTAGAAACTGTCATTTATTAAAAAAAAAATCCGGAAATAAAACCACAATGACGTAAGTGGACAAGCACTTGATCGCAGCGGTCAGACCAGATTTGATTATAGTCTGACCAATCCGATTTATTGATTATAAAAATATGCAAACTTTCCGAATTACTTTTTTTTACCTAAAATTTAAATTTAAACGAGCAGTGATTTATTGAAATGATCAGACTAGGTTCCATTATAGTTCGACCAGTGTAATAAAGTAGCTTCTTTGGCATCGCAAAAATATTTTTTTGCGTTTTTTTGGGTTTGTGGTGCAATAATAAAATGAACAATGTTAAATTTAATAAATTTGTGAAACTCTACGAATTTAATTATTTCTTTTTAGTCAGAAAAATAAAATAATTATTACAATCAATAATATTATGTCGTTGTTTAATGAGGCGACGTTTAGTTTTTCTGTAACGGAATACGTCGCGTAACTGTACTTCAAGAGTAACACTTAAGAAACTTACCGTTTATTATAGAGAATGTGCAGGTAATATCCTTATACACTGTAAACTGCACGGTATTACGACTTGAAACTACACGAAATGAGTCGATCACTTATAAACACACTTATACGTGCTTATACTTTGCGAACGTGTTTTTCATTTATCTTATCTGTGGAGTATGTATGTAATGTTTACAAGGAACCAAAATATCACAGTTCTATAAAGTTATGCTCTGAGTCTACTATTTATAAGAAAACGCAGTTTTCGTAGATTTGTTGTTTCTGACACATAGGAATTTTCCGGGCGTCAAATTTTAGTAGTTTGCATTTCATGAGATTTTCGATTTTATACCGGGTGTTCCGTGAGAAACCCCAAATATTAATGAAAATATTTTTTGACCTCGTGAATTAAATTAAACGCAATGAAACAGTAAAAACGTATTTATTTTCTATTATAAAGGAAAACGTTTAAAGGAAAATTAAATTGATTGAATAAAATTTTCAAAAATATCACCGTCAACTTCGATACGTGCGACCCCAAATATTTGGAGGATATGTTGCGGGGGGTTTTTCAGACTATGTTCGTAAGGCCTTTTTTGTCTATTTTCGTCGTCCGAATACATTCTCCAAATATTGGGGGTTCCTCACGGAACACCCGGTATACATATACATATATATTTTTTATACATGTGTAAATATTTGTTGGTGATTTATCATCATGTAGTTTAAGAACATGAGGAATTTGTTCTAGAAATTGTGCCTGGAATTTTAATTACGTGTCAGATCGTAAACATGATCAAATAAGAAGAAATCCGGGGATTAAAAAATTGATCATTTGATAAGACTTAATAGGAAGTTATTTTCCTCCATCTTTACGTCACTTCCGATTGAATTTTTTATCTAAATAGCGTGTAGTAATACTTAAGCAATTTTTATTACAATGTATCTTTTAAAAACATTTCTAAACATTAAAAAAGACTGAATCAAATTTTTTAAAAGCGAACGCCATCTGTGGGCGAATATTAGAGCCGCTTTAAACCGTTGTTATTAAAATACTTTTATGGCGGATTTCACAAACGTTACTTAAATTTAATCATCCGTTAAAAGTAAACGTTGCCATGGTTACATGTGTTGAAGGTATAGGAATGATTATTCTTAATCGATGATTAAAATTAAGTGACGTTTGTGAAATCCAGCATTAGAATATTTTCTACTTCTTCGACAAAGAAAGCAATTTTAAAAAAGAATTTTAAGAGCGTCATCTCTTACCCTATATGGAAATTTAGTTTATCTAAATTTTTCTAAAATTAAATTCGCTTTAAAAAAACTCGAATTTAACGAAAACACAGAAAAACTTTTTGACGCACCTAACATTACTTAAAAAATTAAGAGGTTTGACATTTTTCAAAGTGAACGCCATCTATGGGCGAATAGTACAAGGAGATAATAACTTGAGAATAAAAAAAAAAGAATAAATTGAAATAACTACGGCGGTGAAAATAATTAGAAAAACAAATGACGACCAGCAAATATTTATTACGAGTAAAATTATAAATCACAAAACAACAGAAAATTGAGCTTAGAAAACAAAAGAAAATTGCTTTTATTTGGAATCCAAACTAAAAAAGGATACGAAATTGATATGTTTAATATAAAAAAGCGACTGGCAACCAACTACATAGAAGAATCGAAAACAAAACGAATCTGGAACTCGCAAAAAAAACAAATGAAAAAACCATCTCGATTTTTAACTTATCACTTGAGTGCAAATCCTAAAGCTCTGGTTAACTGGACGATTAAATAAATTGAGTGAACATCATCTAAGGGCAAATAGTGAAAGCAATTAAAAAAAATTAAGAGCGCCATCTCTTAGTCTATGTGGAAATTAGGTTTACCTAAATTTTTCTAAAATTAAATTATCTTTAGAAAATTGCGAGAAAACACTCAAAAAAACTTTTCGATGCGCCTAACACTGCTTAAAAAATTAAGAGATTTTAAATCTTTGAAAATGAACGCCATCTGTGGGCGAATAGTAAAAACTTCTTCACAAGTCATAGATACTAAAAACAATATTTTTAGAATTTTCCAGGTCCTCGACAAAGAAAGTTATTTAAAAAGCGTTTCTTGAGAACGCCATCTCTTAGACTATGTGGAAATTAGGTTTATCTAAATTTTTATAAAATAAAATACTCTTTAAAAAATCGCAGGTTTAACGAAAACACTCACGACTCAAGTCTTTTTGAAGCCTAATTTTGCTTAAAAAATGAGAGTTTTTAAAATTGTCAAAGTGAACGCCATCTATCGGCGAATAGTAAAAACTCCTTCAAGTCATCGTTATTAAAAACAATATTCTGGGTCTTGGACAAAGAAAACAATTTTAAAAGTGAATTTTCAGAGCGCCATCTTTTGACCTATATGGAAATCCGATTTATCTAAATTTTTGTATAATAAATTTCACTTTAAAAAATTGCGAGTTTAACAAAAAAAATTTTGGCGCGCCTAACATTGCGTAAAAAATTAAGAGATTTGAAATTTTTCAAAGTGAACGCCATCTATGGACGAATAGTAAAAGCTTCTTCAAGTCATCGTTATTAAAAACATATTTTTGGAATATTTTCTAGGTCTTCGCCAAAGGAAGCAATTTTAAGAAAGAAGTTGAAGGGCGCCATCTCTGAGCCTGTGTAGAAATTTGGTTTACCTAAATTTTTCTAAAATAAGATTCACTTTAAAAAGATCGCCTGTTTAACGACAACATTCACGAAAAAGAAATTCACTCTTAATATTGCTTAAAAAATTGAGACATTCGAAAATTTTGAAAGTGAACGCCATCTATTGGCGAATAGTAGAAGCTTCTCCGAGTAACCGTTATTAAAAGCAATGTTTTTAGAATATTTTCTACGTCTTCGATAAAGAAAGTAATTTAAAAAGCGTTTCTTGAGGGCGCCATCTCTTAGCCTATGTGGAATTTATCTAAATTTTTCTACAATAAAATTCGTGGGTTTAAGAAAAACACTCAGAAGAATTTTTTTACGCCTAATATTGCAAAAAAAACTAAGAGATTTTAAATTTTTGAACGTGAGCGCCATCTATGGACGAATGGTGAAAGCTTCTTCAAGTCATCGTTATTAAAAACAATATTTTTGAAATATTTTCTAGGTCTCCGACAAAGAAAGCAATTTAAGAAAAGAATTAGAGCGCCATCTCTTGGCCGATGTGGAAATTTCGTTTGTCAAGATTTTTCCAAAATAAAATTTACTCCAAGAGACCCGAAACATTAAGAAAACGCCTAATATTGCTTAGAAAATTAAAAGATTTGAAATTTCTCAAGGCGAACGCCATCTGTGAAAAAATTATAAAAGCTACTTCAAGTCAACATTACCAGAGAGATTATTTCCTAGGTCTTAAACAAAGAAAGCATTTATTTTAATAAATAAACATCAATTATTTTGGGCAAGTTTAAACAGATCGAGTAGACTGGGGCGCCATCTACATATTTATTGGCCTACGTGGAAGTTTGGTTTAATTAAATTTCTCTAGATCGAAATTCTCCTTAAAAAAATCACAGGTCTTACGAACATGTCACGGAAAGTTTTTGACGCTTAATATTCCATAAAAAATAAGAGGTTTGACAACTTTGAGTGAGCGCCATCTCTCGGCGAATAATAAAAGCTTCCTTGAGCCACCTCTATTATCAATCTTATTATTAAAATATTTTTTAGAAATTAATCAAAGGAAGCATTTTTAAAATTTAGAATTGTTTAAAGTGAACGCCATCTCTGAGCGACTAGTAAAAACTTCTTCGAGTCATCGTTATTAGAAATCATTTTCAAAATATTCACCGGGGGTCTTTTATAAAAAGAAATTTAATGAATGGGAATCAAATTTCGAGTGAAACAAAGCGCCATCTCTTAGTATACATCGTAATTATATTTAATCAAATTTCAGTTATTTTCTTTCGCAAAAAAATTTTAACGAAAACTGAAGGCTGCGGCTGCGATCGACTTATCTGAAAAGCGAAGTACATTCTTATGCTTAGTAGACTTATCTGCAGCGCCATCTATTCGCTTACTTATGAAAGAAGAGGAGAAATAATGCAAGGATTTTTTTCTTTTTAACATCTATTGAGCAAAGCATTCAAATCAGTAGGAATAAACAGCAACGTATTGGTCTATACACTTTTGTAGATGCGAACACTTCGGCGACCAAATCAGGTGCTCCTCGAAGGCGTCGTCCTTCTCCTGCCAGTCTTTCAGCCCGACTCCACAACAAAAGCAGATGGTCCTATCATCGACGCCGACGTAATAAAATCCGGACACGGCCAAATCCAGGGGCGATTGCCGCTTGTTTTTCGGCCAGTTCCCGAAGGAGTTGAGTCTGTTTTCGATGCGGTGGTACTCCCCGTAGGCGATAAAGGGGCATTTCGGGCTGCACCTTCTGTGCTCTTCTTCGGGCACGTCGCTCTCTTCCCAGCACCCAATTTCCACTTGGCAAAAGGCGCAACGCACCACGTCACCGGTGCCCGTGTAGTAGAAGCCGTCCCTGACCAGGCTTCGTGAGTTGATGAAGGGCACCCGCCAGCTGTTGAAGGTTCGCAGGCGTTCCTGTTCGTCGTACATGAGCGCCGTGTGATCGTCCAACCAAGAAAAACTGCAAGAAGAAATCGCATAAAAAAATCCTAAGTAAGGACGACGAGCGCCATCTCTTGGACGAGTGATGTTTATGTAATCAAAAACTGTGCGTAAATAACTTCTGCTATTGTCCAAGAGATGGCGCTCGGTTTATTGAGGTGCTTTTTTGTTCATCAACTTCAGCTGTCATTGTTTGAATTGGCTTCTTCTATTGCTGACATTTCGTCCTCAGGGCTGCTGCTTCCGCTTCTCGTTAGTCGTTGAGACTATTAGTTAGTCAGTCTTAACGACTATCAGCAGTAGCAACCCTGAGGAAGTTCCTCTGCAATGGAGGACGAAACGTCGGCAGTAAAAAAAGTCAACGTGACGCGGATCCAACTGGAAGCCAATTCAAACATGGACGACGACCGCGGAAGCCTTCAACCATCATTTCTTTTATTCAAATTTATTAACCCCAATTAAGTTGAGCGCCATCTGCTGGACAATACGGCAAGTTAATTGAGGTGCTTTTTTGTTCATCAACTTCAACTGTCATTTCTTTTATTTCAATTTATTAATCGGAGAAGCAAAAGGAAGACATTCTCACCAACCCCAATTACGTCCAGCGCCATCTCCCGGACAATACCGGAAGCTGCTTTAAGCGTTTTTCATTACATCAGCCTCAAGGCCCTCAAGTATCATTTCTTTCAATTAATTTTTTATCTGAGAAGTAAGAGCTTTTGAATAGTTAAGGTCGCGACATCTTGCGGCCGATTTTTGACCCAAATCAGGCCGAAACTTGCGATGAAATTCAGAACTTTTTGGTTTTTTATTCCTCCTACAATTGCCCAAAAGGAAACATTCACACCAACCCCAATTAAGTTGAGCGCCATCTGCTGGACAATACGGCAAGTTAATTGAGGTGCTTTTTTGTTCATCAACTTCAACTGTCACTTCTTTTATTTCAATTTATTAATCGGAGAAGCAAAAAGAAGACATTCTCATCAACCCCAATTACGTCCAGCGCCATCTCCTGGACAATACCGGAAGCTGCTTTAAGTGTTTTTCATTACATCAACCTCAAGGCCTTCAAGTATTATTTCCTTTATTTAATTTTTTATCTGAGAAGTAAGAACTTTTGAATAGTTAAGGTCGCGACATCTTGCGGCCGATTTTTGACCCAAATCAGGCCGAAGCCTGCAATAAAATTCAGAACTTTTCGGTTTTTTACTCCTCCGACATTTGTCCAAAAGGAAACATGCACGCCAATCCCAATTGAGTCGAGCGCCATCTGCTGGACAATACGGTAAGTTAATTGAGGTGCTTTTTTGTTCATCAACTTCAACTGTCACTTCTTTTATTTCAATTTATTAATCGGAGAAGCAAAAAGAAGACATTCTCATCAACCCCAATTACGTCCAGCGCCATCTCGTGGACAATACCGGAAGCTGCTTTAAGTGTTTTTCATTACATCAACCTCAAGGCCTTCAAGTATTATTTCCTTTATTTAATTTTTTATCTGAGAAGTAAGAACTTTTGAATAGTTAAGGTCGCGACATCTTGCGGCCGATTTTTGACTCAAATCAGGCCGAAGCCTGCAATAAAATTCAGAACTTTTCGGTTTTTTATTCCTCCGACATTTGCCCAAAAGGAAACATGCACGCCGATCCCAATTAAGTCGAGCGCCATCTGCTGGACAATATGGTAAGTTAATTGACGTGCTTTTTTGTTCAACAACTTCAACTGTAATTTCTTTTATTTCAATTTATTAATCGGAGAAGCAAAATAAGACATTCTCATCAACCCCAATTACGTCCAGCGCCATCTCGTGGACAATACCGGAAGCTGCTTTAAGTGTTTTTCATTACATCAACCTCAAGGCCTTCAAGTATTATTTCCTTTATTTAATTTTTTATCTGAGAAGTAAGAACTTTTGAATAGTTAAGGTCGCGACATCTTGCGGCCGATTTTTGACTCAAATCAGACCGAAACTCGCAATGAAATTCAAAACCTTTTGGTTTTTCATTCCTCCGACATTTGCCCAAAAGGAAACATGCACGCCAATCCCAATTGAGTCGAGCGCCATCTGCTGGACAATACGGTAAGTTAATTGACGTGCTTTTTTGTTCAACAACTTCAACTGTAATTTCTTTTATTTCAATTTATTAATCGGAGAAGCAAAATAAGACATTCACACCAACCCCAATTACGTCCAGCGCCATCTCCTAGTCGATACCGGAAGCTATTTTGTCTTTTATTACATCAACTTGTTATTAGTATTATTATTATTATTATTATTACTTCAAGGACCATTTCCTTTATTTAATTTTTTTATCTGGGAAGCAAGACCTTTTGAATAGTTAAGGTCGCGACATCTTGCGGCCGATTTTTGACTCAAATCAGACCGAAACTCGCAATGAAATTCAAAACTTTTTGGTTTCGCATTCCTCCTACATTTGCCCAAAAGGAAACATGCACGCCAATTCTTATTAAGTCGAGCGCCATCTCTCGGATGATACCGAAATTTACTCGAATTGTTTTTGATTACGTCAACGTCAATATCATTTTTTTATTCAATCATACAAAGTCGTCAAGAATAACTGTTTGGGTTGGCAATACAATTAAGAGCATTTTTTATTTGGCTATTTGCAACACTGCAACCGCACGTTTTGTTGATTTATTTGACGTAACATCGACAGCGACAAGATTGTAGGTAAAAATGGCGTTTTTAATTTGAATTTGAAATGTCAAATGACGTTTGTAAAGTGACGGCTGTTAGTGTCAGGCCGTCAACAACCGGAAGTTACTCGCGGGGTGTGTTCAGAATCATTACCTCCGAGAGCGTCTTGGACGTATAATCGCGTCTTTCTCGGTCACGATTTTTAACATAGTTTGCGTCTCGCTCATCCGTTTTAAAACGTCTTGTGTTTACATTGCTTCCATGACAACGGGCGCATTTTTCACATCCCACTCGTAAGTAGGACGTTTAGTGTGCACCCATTGTCATGGAAACAATGTAAACACAAGATGTTTTAAAACGGATGAGCGAGACGCAAAATATGTTAAAAATCGTGAGTGAGAAAGACGCGAATACACGCCCAAGGCGCTCTCGGCGGTGAAGATTCTGAACGCACTCCTCAGTTGTACCATTTAAAAATAGAATTCAGCATTGCCAACTCAAACAGTGATTCTTCTTTAAGAAGCAACAGTTTTTGGTTTTTTATTTGTCCCACATTTGCCACGAACAACAGAATGCGATTGCGAGTGTAACTCGCGTGATAACAGCTAATTTGCAACACCCACATTTTTGTGTGTAGGTTTCGCTAGAAAAGGGGTTGGGCAATCGTTATCAAAAGTGACTCGCCCAGCGCTTTATTCCGGAAAATGTTTGAAAACGTGTTTTTCTTTTTTTTTTTCTTTTTGGGAAACTACGCCTTAACTATTGCGCAAAAATAGGTGGAGAAATGAAATACATACAACTAAAGTTTGAATTTCGATAAAGTCGTCAGTTGACGAACGAAACGTTGAATTTAAAATAAGTTAGTAAGTAGACTTCCCTCACTCAAATCTCTGATCTTTGACGTATCAATAGATAACTCTTCAAAAGCCTTGGAGAAGATACGAATAAGACAATTATCGATAATGCACTCGTTTATACAGCGAAACGTCGATTTAGAAAAGTGATTTTGCGCTTACAAAAATCTTAAAACCCAAAAATACACCGATCGTCAAGGTGTCCATTAAAAAAAAAAAAAGGTGGAGTCACTGAAATAAAACAATGATTTTCGAAAAATTTGTAATCAAGTGGTCTTGTCTTGTATGTAGTACATACAATAGAAGACGACAGTTGAAGCTAAGCCTACATAGGTAAATGGAAATTGTTTGCACTTACCTCCTGTATATTTCGTCGATATTCACCTCGCCCACGACGACGACGCACCGTTTTGCATAAATTTATCAGCGAACGTTTTCATATAGTATATCCACAGGGCGCCGATTCGCATTTTTTTTCGTATATAATCTAATCAGGCTCTCGTTGGCAAAACAAAAGGGAATCGATTGAAACGATAATAAAGTTGGGTTGAATGGGGAGGCGAACGGTCGGCGGCGGAGGATGAAACGAAGAATTTCAGGCATTCGTCCTTTCCGTTCGCGGAATCGGAGCAGGTAAAAGGGGGGGAAAAGGGCCCCGAACACATTTTTGCCCCTTGGTGAATGAAAACGACCGACGAAAACGCACGCCTTCAGTGAATGGCCGGGGAGGTCTTAAACGGAGAAAAATAAATAAAAACAAAAAATTCTTCGAAGTACATCGTTCAAAGTAAAGGGAAAAAATCAAATATGCGTAAGTCTGAGAACGAACGGGGACTCAAAGGGTTTGAGTGTTTAGATGACGGTATTTTAATGAAAAATCAAACTACCTACTTCTACTTCGTTAATACTTAATTGTTGCAGATTTAGTCAATAATAAATTTCGACTAAAAACTATTTGTACCACTGGCGACAGAAAAAATGAGGACATACCTGTATGTTACCTGCTAAGTTAAAACTTAACAAAATCATCCCTGTTTTCAAAAAAAGGAAACCCTCATAAACTTGAAAACTATCGACCGATAGCTCTGAATTTCAATGAAATTCAAAATTTTTTGATCTTGGGCCAAGAGAAAACAATGTATGTATGTATAAGTTCACTAGTTCACTTCGCCACCCTATACTTCCTTCAAACTTGAATTTTTTTAATGTTTTTTACAATATATATGTGTGTAGGTAATTTTGGTGGTTTCAAAGATGAACTAAATGAAATTTCGAGGATTCACACGCTCACAAAAACCGGATGGCGCGCAGCCATTATTATTTACGGGAGGTTTATCGGAGGTGATGATCTCGTAACCCTTTCACCTCTGCGTACATGTTATTGTGGAGTTAAAAGCGGCGAATTGAGGCTTGAATGTGTCCTCATTACCATTTCTAAAACGATGAGAACTGATCGAAAAAAAATCTAAAACGCGCCAGAATTTCCCATGGCAGTTCTTTCACCGGTCTGTGTGTCACTTCCACGTGACTAATTTAAATATTTGGTTTGTTGATAGGACGTGATAAGGAAAACAGAAACAGGCCAACATGGATGGCGCTTATGACTGCGAGAATAAATAAAAGGAAAGGAAATATTTCCTTCGATAAAACATCCGGAAATTTGTTCGTTTAATTTTTTTCTGTGCAAATTCATTATAAAAACGAGCCTTTGAAAAGCTAGAGAAGATACACAAACGTACCACGTGGGCGAACGTGATCGTTTTGCGTCACTTGATTTCACATTGCACAACTAATTACGTTTGCAGGAAGTAACGAATGCAATTATTATTAAGTTGTAGTTACAATGGAAATGCCATGCGTTTAAAATCCCACTTCCGATTCCGCTAAGTCGGCCGTGAAATAAAACGTCACACAAAAATTAGGATAACAAAATGAAATTTCAAAACGGACAATAGTTAGGTATTACGAAACTGACTTTATAAGATTGAGATTGCTTAATTTAATTTGATTGCAGGAAGTGTAAAAAAATTACTTTTTTTTTAAACGTGGAATGGCTGTTAACGTGTGTGACAAACGTACAGAGACATCTATGAGAACCTGGCAACATAGATGGGCGTCTTTCAGAGCCTCTTTAGCTCAGTGGTAGAGCACTGGTCTTGTAAACCAGGGGCCGTGAGTTCAATCCTCACAGGAGGCAATTTTTTTTAAAGTGTGTTAATTAACAAACAAACAAAACAAATTTCTCGCCTAATCATGAAGCATAGGTCAACAACGACACGCACATTCCTAGTTACAGTTTATCGTTCCGGGAAGATTGGTGCAACTGTAATAATACACATTTAACGCGAACAGTGAGCAGCAACTCTGATTAAATTCTTCAAAGCTAAGCTCATCAAATACACATATAAAAAAAACTCGGTTTTGTAATCCACATCTAATTGGTCTTGAGAACGTCAATCTTTTTAAAATGTCTTGCTTGCGTGCAATAGTAGGGATGGCATGACAGGTGAACAATGGGAAAATAATCGTGACGTAATAGACGAAGAGCCCATCAATTGAATCGACTATAGCAAGCGATCAATTAAAAATTCAGGTTAAAGTAGGCCTTGCAGACTAAAGTAGGTCTTTTATTTTTAGGTTAAAGGCTTCAAGGTCACGTTGGATATACCGTACAGAAAAAGAACAATTAATTAGTATCAATTGTTTCTCGCCCGACCTGATATAGTCGATTCAGTTGTTCGCTACTACGTCACGGACCTTGGAAAAAAGTACAGTGCAATCGAGTTCGTGATAAATTAGTTTAATATGTAAAAAGTCAACAAAAAAATAATAATAATATAACTAAGCTGTATGTATACATTATGACAAGAAGGTTCTAACGGTAGCTTTGATAGAAGATCTACAGACTGGGCAATCTTTGAGATTCGGCGCGCACTTGACGCAGGTGGCGAGGTGCCCGCAAGGCAAGAACACGATGCCGACCTCCGAGTCCATGCAGATCTTGCACAGCCTCGCCTCCTTCAGCAACCGATTCTCCTCCTCGAGGGTCAAGTTGCCTCGGCCCGTCGCCTCCGCCGCGATCTTCCGATCGACGAGGTCCACGGAGGTCTTCGCGCGGTCCTCCTCGCACAGGGCCTCGTGCAGGACCGTCCTCAGCATGCTCGAAACGTTCTCGGAGAGCCTCGCGTCTCCGTCGTCTTCTTCTTCGGCTTGGATGTTGAGCGTCGCCTCGATGAGGGCGTCGCTCGTCGAGAAACCGAAGCCGGTCTGCTCGAGTTTCTCTTTTATGGCTTGCTTGACTCGGCCGACGTGGAGGCCTATGTTCAGGGCGGCGAGGGCCGGCTCTGAAGTCAGCTGGGCCACGATTTCGGTTTCGCTGATTTCTTTTCGCTGGGTGCTGCCTTCGCGCTTTCGACAGGCATGGTCCTGAAAAGCGAGAATCGAAATTTGGGACCGGGGGCAATGCGAGTGTCATTTAAAAGTTTATTTCAGTTTCAAAAAGTTCGAGAGCGACATCTACTGATTAAATAGCTAAAGAGCTCTGAGCAAAGTTGAGAACCGAAATCAAAATGTACCGATAGTTGTTCTTCAAAATAAAATCTGCGCCATCTTAACAGATACACTAAATAATAATGGATTGTCCACGATGTTTGTGACTCATTTAAAATAAATTTGGAAAACGACGTGCCAAAGTCACAAAAAACTTTTGAATTATATTTGCTTCATTGGTCCAAGACTAAACTGGACAAGTTTCGGTTGTAAAATAAACCATTCTCAACCGAAACATGTCCAGTTGGACCAATGAAGCAAATATAATTCAAAAATTTTCAACGAAGCTTTTTGTGACCTTGGCACGTCCTTTTCCAAATTTAGATACACTAAACTAAAGCTGCAAGCCGGAACGTTAACTGAGATCAAATGAAACCGACAGTTTTTAAACTGTAGAGAATCGTATACAAAATTTGCGCCATCTATGGAATGTCTTGGTTTGTCTTGTGCAAAGTTACAAACCTAAACGTGGACAAACCGACAGTATTCCTTGAATTGTCAACCTGAATACAAAACCGGTAGCTTGGGCCGAATTGACGTAACGATGCAAACCGGTTTGAAACGATAAGTGCGCATGCACATTACAGTTACTAAATAAATACAGTACCGCAATCCATATGCTTAATGTGTAAGATAAAAAAACCACGTTATTGCACTAAAATGGCCGACTCTACTTTCGTCAACTTTAGTGACCACTTTCGTTAATTCAGTGACCATTTTGGTCAACTTCAGTGACCACTTTGGTCAACTCCAGCGATCACTTTGGTCAACTCCAGCGATCACTTTGGTCAACTTCAGTGACCAATTTCGTCATCTCCACTTTTGTCAACTTTAGTGACCATTTTCGTTTAGTCACTAAATAAATACGGTATCGCAATTCATATGCTTAATGTGTAAGATGAAGAAAACGTTTTTGCACTAAAATGACCGTCTTTTCTTTCCGACAAGCTTAAATGGTCCGACATTTCTAGTGACTTTCTTTCCGGTAAGTCTAAATTGCCGACTTTTCTTTTTGGTAAGTTTAATCAAGTTTAACGCCTGTCAAATAAAAGTTTAAAATGCTCGAGTGTATCGTTGTTAGGGTCAAATGTTTAAATTTCCCGCCAACATTTTGCACTAAAATGGCGGCTGATTGCGGTACTGTAATTATTTAGTGACGGTAACGCACATTTTAAAACGTCACCGTCTATTGATTAAATAGCTAAAGCGCTCTGAGTAAGTTGCGAGCCGAAGTCAAAAGGTACCGAAAGTGGTTCCTTAAAACAAAATCTGCGCCATGTTACGGATACAGCTGAATTAAAAAAAAAAAACGGGAAATGAAATTTTTCCAATAGTAAATTTGGTTGCATTTGTCAATTAATTGTCTACTTGACAACAGGGACTTAACAATACACACCTTTTAAGAAATTCTAACCTATTTGTTTAGAAACTGACGTAGCGTCAGATAATTCTAACCTCTTTCTAATAAAGTCATTTTCACACTATGGAAATATTGAGAAAGTGTGCCAATTTTTTTTTTACATTTCCCGTTTTTAATGATTTCAGCTGTACACTGTTTTAAGTAAAGCTGCAAGCCGGAACGTGAACTGAGATCAAATGAAACCGACAGTCTTTAAGCCGTAAAGAATCGAACACAAAATTTGCGTCATCTATTGAATGTCTTGGTTTGTCTTGAACAAAGTTACAAACCTTAACGTGAACAAACCGACAGTATTTCTTGAATTGTCAACGTGAATACAAAACCGGTAGCTTGGGCTGAATTGACGTAACGACGTAAACCGGATTAAACCGGTAAGTGCACATTTTAAAAAGTAACCGCTCATTATTTTGAACCGAAACGAAACTATGGGAGAGTGGCATTCTGAAGTCAGTGCTGTCAGCTCTGACTTCAGAATCAGGGTTGCCACTGTGCGGGCAATTACCCGAATTAGGGGTAATTTAAGCAACCTTGCGGGTAAAAAACATACGTGGGTAAAAATGGGTATTTTCAAAGAAAAAAAAAAAAGCCGGACGCCGACAAAAACTAAAGCCAAATCCACATTGTCGATCAGTGCTCCCAACTCTACCGATAATTCGGTAGATCTACCAATTTTGAACTCAACTTTTTTTTTAATTTTAATTTTTTATCAATTTCCTTTATTTCTAGATCGTCTTTTGTTTTATTTTACGTCAAAAATTGCACAAATGTCAAATCTTAATTTTAGAATGTTTTGCTTATTTAATGAGAATTTTTTTAATTTTCGTTATTTTTCGTAACTTTATTCAATGAGTTTTTTTATTTTTATAAATTCGCCAATCCTCTTTTGTTTTATTTTACGCCAAAATATGCCTAAAGCTCAAATCTTAACTTTAGAAAGTTTTGTTTATTTAATGAGAATTTTTAAATTTTTATAATTTTTCGTAATTTTATAGAAAGTAGAAAGTATTGTTTATTTAATGAAAATTTTTGAATTTTTATTTTTTTTTGTAATTTTATTTAATGAGATCTTTTTTATTTTTCTCTAATTTTATTCAATGAGATTTTTTTAATAAATTTTTTATTAATTTTATAAATTTGTCGATCGTTTTATTTTAAGACACAAATGTCAAATCTTAATTTTAGAAAGTTTTGTTCATTCAATAAAAAGTTTTTAATTTTTATAGTTTTTTTTAAATGTTTATGATTTTTTGTAATTTTTATAATTTTTTGTAATTTTATACAAAGTAGAAAGTATTGTTTATTTAATAAGAATTTTTTTATTTTTTATCCTTTTGTCATTTTATTTAATGAGATTTCTTTTATTTTGATTATCTTTTTCTAATTTTATTCAACGAAATTTTTTTCAATTTTATTTTTTTAAATTTTATAATAATAATAATAGTAATTTTATATCACAACACGGACACTAGATAGAGCACAAACACTTAACGTTTCGCCGTCGTTCGACAGCTTCGTCTTTTGTTTTATTTTACGTCAAAAACTGCACAAATGCCAAATTTTAATTTTAAAAATTTTATTTACTAAGAATATTTTCTTTATTTCTCGATCGTTTTTTGTTTTATTTAGCGTCAAAAATTGCACAATAACTGTCAAATGTCTTAATTTTAAAAATTTTATTGCAAATCGGTTTTGATTGCAGCGGATTCCCCGAGCAGGCTCTGTACAGCTGTTTCAGGCCTAGTTGGGCCTTCGTCAGCAGAACCGTAGCCCGAGAACTCCACTGGAAACCAAACCGATATGTCCTAGGGTTATTCGCCAATGCGATGTGAAAGTAATGGACATTTAAGTAGCGACATCTTTCGATCGCTTGTTGACCTGATATTGCAGTATTGCTTCAATTTGTCAATCCTACTGCAATATCAGGTCAACAAGCGATCGAAAGATGTCGCTACTTAAATGTCTTAATTTTAAAAATTTGGACCTAGTTTTGTTTATTTCATGACAATTTTTTTAATGATTTTCAAAAATAAAAATCGCTTCAATAAAATCAGTGATTTTAAATATGATTTTAATCAAGTGATTTAAATTAGCTCAACCGAAATTCAGGGACATCTATCGGAATTTTTCACAACTATCTTCCGAAATGTTTCGTTTGGTCGGTTGGCAGCATTGTTGCCGCCCACAGTCCCACATAAGATGATTTTAACCTGAAAAATCTGTCGTGCGACGTCCATGTGTGTAAGGTAAGTCCAATAATATTGGGTATTTAAATAAAAAAAAATAAAATAAATTTTGTACCATTTCATTCATTTCAATTTCATTACTCAATGTGGGCAGATGTGGGTAAGAGCGGGTTTTTTTAAATTTGAAAAGGGTAATCGGCTCAGGGTGTATTGGCAACACTGTTCAGAATGCCATTCATGTCAAAACGAAAACAAAACAAAAGTTAGGTAGCAGCAGCGTTACCAACGCTATTATTTTTGCAATAGATCTTACTATATATTTACTGAATTCTGTTACAAAATTACTACAGTCTATTGTTTTCAGTTCCTCATTTGTTTAAAGTTAGTTACTCTTGCAAGAAGCTTTATTTCGACAATCTTTGTTGATTTAGCGCCATCTATGATTCAAAATGCCATGTAAATTGTAAAATTGACATCGTTGCAATTAAATGTCGAATGTCTTCATTGACTTTGCGCCATCTACTATTCAAAATGCGCCATTTGTTATGCAAAATTCTACGTAAATTTTGCAATAGTTTGAAAGTTAAGCGGATAGTTGCATCCAAGCTTAAATCTGGGGGGAACCATGGGTTAGTGGCATTCTGAAGTCTGAGCCACAGTATAAGCAATGACCCAATAGCGTCACTTAAACGTCACTGTCAAAAAAAGCCGCTGTACTGTTTGATACTCTTATGGAAATATAATGCAATTTGCAAATCGGTAGGTATCAAACGAAATGGTAAATGTGACACTTATATTTACTCGGGTCACTCTACTGTGTAGATTCTTATACTGTATCTGAGCTGGCAGCACTGACTTTAGATTGTCAGAAAAACAAAACAACAAAAAAAAGTTGCGTTGTAGCAGCGTTACCAACGCTATTATTTTTTGTTACGAAATTCCGTTACGAAATTGCTAAAATCTATTGTTTTCAGTTTTTCATTTTTTTAAAGTTAGTTACTCTTGTAAATAATTTCGACAATTTTGGTTGATTTAGCGCCACCTATTACTCAAAATGCCAAGTATATTATAAAATTGACAGTTAAATGTCAAATGTTTTGGTTGACTCAACGCCATCTATTATTCCAAATGTCACGTGAATTGTAAAATTGATATCGTTGATATCTGTTATTCTAAAATCGTTTGACAGTTAGCCATCCAAGCTTGAAACAAATAAAATTACTGCTCCTTCAAGTTATATCAACATGCTGTCAAGTTGCACTTTGACGACATCTAGTTTCTGTTCTGCCAATGTCATTTCTTGATGCGTTTTCAAATTCCCTGCTGCACTAGCACACATGCTCAAAGTATTCTCCTTTTGTTTTAATATCACGTGATAATACGAGACAAAGATGCAGAGAGTACGCCAATCGAAAACACTATTACATTTCAGTGTTGCCACTTGTATGACGGATAATTTTGTTGCACTCTATTGGCACTGTTGCCAAAATTATCAGATCGAAGACTGCAAATATTTTATATTATAAAAAAAAGTTATAAACTCCAAAAACAACCGTTTTATAAAAGCAATAGGTAATATAATTAATAATAAAATTCTATAGATTCTCGCACATAAGGATCGAAGATTTTTGTTACTGATGCGCATCCTCGGTTTAGATTTTGACAGTTCGAAAGAAAAAGCGCCATCTGTCGGTGAATAGCCTAACCACCGCGTTCATGTTTCTAACCGACCTTCTTATTATCAAGTTCAAAGTATTCTCCTCTTGTTTTAATGTCACGTGATAATACGAGACAAAGATGCAGAGAGTGCGCCAATCGAAAACACTATTACATTTCAGTGTTGCCACTTGTATGACGGAATATTTTGTTGCACTCTATTGGCACTGTTGCCAAAATTATCAGATCGAAGTGAGGGAAGACTGCAAATATTTTATATTATAAAAAAAGTTATAAACTCCAAAAACAACCGTTTTATAAAAGCAATAATATAATTAATAATAAAATTCTATAGATTCTTGCACATAAAGATCGAAGATTTTTGTTACTGATCCGCATCCTCGGTTTCGATTTTGACAGTTCGAAAGAAAAAGCGCCATCTGTCGGTGAATAGCCTAACCACCGCGTTCATGTTTCTAACCGACCTTCTTATTATCAAGTTCAAAGTATTCTCCTCTTGTTTTAATGTCACGTGATAATACGAGACAAAGACACATAGAGTGCGCCAATCGAAAACCCTATTACATTTCAGTGTTGCCACTTGTATGACGGAATATTTTGTTGCACTCTATTGGCACCGTTGCCAAAATTATCAGATCGAAGTGAGGGAAGACTGCAAATATTTTATATTATAAAAAAAGTTATAAACTCCAAAAACAACCGTTTTATAAAAGCAATAGGTAATATAATTAATAATAAAATTCTATAGATTCTCGCACATAAGGATCGAAGATTTTTGTTACTGATCCGCATCCTCGGTTTCGATTTTGACAGTTCGAAAGAAAAAGCGCCATCTACGGGTGAATAGCCTAACCACTGCGTTCATGTTTCTAACCGACCTTCTTATTATCAAGTTCAAAGTATTCTCCTCTTGTTTTAATGTCACGTGATAATACGAGACAAAGATACATAGAGTGCGCCAATCGAAAACACTATTACATTTCAGTGTTGCCACTTGTATGACGGAAAATTTTGTTGCACTCTATTGGCACTGTTGCCAAATTTATCAGATCGAAGTGAGGGAAGACTGCAAATATTTTATATTATAAAAAAAAGTTATAAACTCCAAAAACAACCGTTTCATAAAAGCAATAATATAATTAATAATAAAATTCTATAGATTCTCGCACATAAGGATCGAAGATTTTTGTTACTGATCCGCATCCTCGGTTTCGATTTTGACAGTTCGAAAGAAAAAGCGCCATCTACGGGTGAATAGCCTAACCACTGCGTTCATGTTTCTAACCGACCTTCTTATTATCAAGTTCAAAGTATTCTCCTCTTGTTTTAATGTCACGTGATAATACGAGACAAAGATACATAGAGTGCGCCAATCGAAAACACTATTACATTTCAGTGTTGCCACTTGTATGACGGAAAATTTTGTTGCACTCTATTGGCACTGTTGCCAAATTTATCAGATCGAAGTGAGGGAAGACTGCAAATATTTTATATTATAAAAAAAAGTTATAAACTCCAAAAACAACCGTTTCATAAAAGCAATAATATAATTAATAATAAAATTCTATAGATTCTCGCACATAAGGATCGAAGATTTTTGTTACTGATCCGCATCCTCGGTTTCGATTTTGACAGTTCGAAAGAAAAAGCGCCATCTGTCGGTGAATAGCTTAACCACTGCGTTCATGTTTCTAACCGACCTTCTTATTATCAAGTTCAAAGTATTCTCCTCTTGTTTTAATGTCACGTGATAATACGAGACAAAGATGCAGAGAGTGCGCCAATCGAAAACACTATTACATTTCAGTGTTGCCACTTGTATGACGGAATATTTTGTTGCACTCTATTGGCACCGTTGCCAAAATTATCAGATCGAAGTGAGGGAAGACTGCAAATATTTTATATTATAAAAAAAGTTATAAACTCCAAAAACAACCGTTTTATAAAAGCAATAGGTAATATAATTAATAATAAAATTCTATAGATTCTCGCACATAAGGATCGAAGATTTTTGTTACTGATCCGCATCCTCGGTTTCGATTTTGACAGTTCGAAAGAAAAAGCGCCATCTGCGGGTGAATAGCCTAACCACTGCGTTCATGTTTCTAACCGACCTTCTTCTTATCAAGTTCAGCCTTTCTTTCATTCTTTGAGCTTACATTGTAACGTATTACGCAAAACAAAATTGCAATGCAGTTGAATTATGTATTAGTAAAAGGCCTTCTAGATTACGCACATAACTATGTATACATACGTAATCTAATCAATAATCTAATCATACTTTCAAAATGTATTCGCGTTCAGAGAGAGCGATTTTCTTGTTTCTTCGTCGACGTCCTCGGTTATGTGCGCAGCGTAAGGTTTAAACAATGTTGTTGTTTTTTTTTTTTATCAAATCAAAAAGCCTTTGTTCTTGGCATAATCTCAAAGGCGTCTGAGATAAGACCGTTTAGAAAAAAAAACAGTTACGGTTAATAACTTTCGAGATAAACAAACGCAAGGACAGCAATTTACGCACGCACACGAAAGGTTTGTTTCAATAGCTACTTCGAAAAAAATTGTATGACACTTGATGGCGCTGTTAAAAAATTGCTGTTGGAACAAACCTAAAATATTAATAAATAGATGGTGCTCAAGTGGTGGTAATTTTCAAACGAATCGTTTTCCGAGAGCAATTACGCAGTTTGAACATTGTATCATCGAACCTGTTGCTAATTCGTCGATTAAATGGCGCACAATCGATCTCTTCGATCTTCGAACGCAAGTCGGGCGCTAATTAGAGACGGCAGGCCGTTTAAAAATTGCTCAATTCGAGGCTTCCTCGAAGCGGAGAGCTCTCTTAACGAGCAAAAAACCGACGCAGCATCCGATGCAATTAGCGGCAAAAACGCCCCGATAAATAATAATAATAAATTATTAAAAACGGTAAGCCGGACGAGCCGTGAACACGGCCGACGAAAGAAGTTCGAAGCGACTGCTTTGTGAAGACGCAAGGAGGTTCTTTTGTCCCGTCAGAAAACTTTTAATAATGAATAATGTTTATCCATAGAAAGCGAACGGACAAAATGGCTTTCTAGATTGATAGAGGCGACGTAAAAGTATTAAATTCCCGAATAGTTTAACGTCTTGACAGGGCTTGATCACTACTAGCCACATCTAACGGGGAAAAAGCTAACTTGTTCAAAATTTGGTAAAAAACCAAAACAGCACTGTCAGTATAGAAACTAGGCTGAATAAGTTCTCTTAAAGAGCTGACCTAATCTCCGAAATTAAGAAGAAGAAAAACTAGGTTATGTAACAATCCATTTTGAAGTGACAGGCTATTTAATCATAACCTAAAAGTTTGCATTACGTTTAAATATTATCAGTAGTATCATTAATGACATTCAGACGTTGGTAACGTCCAGAAGTGATTTCTGTTAAATCTCGACGTAACTTTAAAACTTGAGCTTTCACGAAATTTGGCAAATAAACCATATTGGTGATCATGTGATCAACGTTAGCGTCCTCTCTCGGTGATGTCACAAACTTTACTCGATCAATTGTTTTAAAATTGATAATCTTCATAAGAAAACTAGTTCAACATAAACACCCTCTCTAGTAGAGCAATACTGTCATTTGGGATTTTCACAGACAAAACGATTAACATCAGCGCCCTTCTCTTAGTGAAGCGTCAAACTTTATCCGATTAAAATTATTAAATAAATCAAAATTTCCAGCGTCCCCTCTTAGTGGTGTGACAAACCTAACTTTAGAGATTATTGTGGCAACCCTGACTTCCCCAAGCGCTGCGGCGCAGGTTCGAAATTATTGATCGTCGAAATTAACCCAATGTCGAGTCTTTATACGGGCATGTGGATAACTGACGATTTCTATTGGTTGGCGCTGACTTCATCTGCGATTACTCCGCGTCAATCGTGTTTTGTTTCAAGGCGTCACTTCCTCGTTCAACGTTTCTTGAATTATTTCGCTATCTTGTGAGAAGCAGATTTAAGGAATTTTGGTGTCGCTGTAAAGAGAAACAATTTTTTGGCCAAAAATTAAAAACCAAAAGGTAAAATGAATTAAAGCAGCACTGGAATTAAAATGTCGGTATAGAAACTAGGTTGAATGGTTCTCTTCAAGGAGCTGAGCTAATCTCCGAAATTAAAAAGAAAAACTAGGTTATGTAACAAACAATTTTGAAGTGACGGGCTATTTAATCATAACCTAAAATTGTATCACAAATTTTTTTAAACGGACACTAAATGGCGCACAAACACTTAACGTTCCGCAGTCGTTCGACAGCTTCGTCTGACGAAGCTGTGTGTTCGTTTAAAAGAGTTTGTGATACAATTTTCAAGAACCAGCTTTAATCATAACCTAAAAGTTTGCACTAAGTTTAAATATTATTAGTTCTATAGTTAATGACATTCAGATGTTGGTAACGTCCAGTGTTGTCAAGTTTAGCAGTGATTTCTGTTATATTTCAACGTAACTTGGGCTTTTACGCAATTTGGCAAACAAACCATGTGATCAACATCAGCGTCCTCACTCGGTGATGTGACAAACTTTACTCGATTAATTGTTTTAAAATTGACAAATGAATCATAATCTTCAGAAGAAGAAAACTAGTTCAACGTAAACACCCTCTCGTAGTAAAGCAATAAACTGCAAGAAATACTGTTATTTGGGATTAACGTGAGCGCCCTCTCTTAGTAAAGTGTCAAATTTTACTCGATTAACGCTGGATTCATGCAACATCAAGTACCACTAATTTTACTTTAATTTAAGAACATAACCTGTAAACCGCAATGTTTTGCGTAATTTCTGTATAATATTTTCCAATTTTTTACACTTTTTAAATTAGTGGTAATCGGTCCAGCATAAAATTATTAAATAAATGAAAATTTCTAGGACAAAACTAGTTCCAAGTTAGCGCCCTCTCTTAGTGATGTGGCAAACCCTACGCGCCCAATTATTTTAAAATTATTAAGCAAACCGGCATGTTCCCGAATACAAAATGTATAGTGCACATAAATCATATTCAATAATCATTCAAATTTCCATTCTTATCCGTTTTTCTTTTCCATCAATTGTTTTATGAATCAAGATTTCCATGATAAAACTGGCCCGACGTTAGCGCCCTCTAATAGTGGCGTGGCAAACCTTACGCGCCCGATAATTTGAAAATTATTAAACAAATCGAGATTTCCTCGAACACAAAATGTACAGGGTTTTTGTTTATATTTTGAACGGTACCTACACATTTTGTTATTAGACATACGAAAAAATTATTAATACAAAAGTTTTAGGGATTTACCTGAACCACCAGAATTTGCTAAAAAAGGAAATAAATGACGATCGGACACCTAACAAATGAGTATCAACTTTGTTATTTTAAATGGAACACTCAGTATATTTTCTCAAATTATGAAAGATATTTTCTTGCTAATTCCAAAAGTATGTAGTTTTGTCTATATTTAGTTTCATACTTTTTGCGATATTTAAGTTTAAAATTAAAAAAAAAAATTAATTTACTTTGATTAATAAAAATGTTATTATGAAACAATTGATAATTATAATTAAAAGACTGCTCATCTGGGACATTTTGTAAGACAAAACACTACTAACATCTAAGACAAATAAACGTAATTGGTAATATATAAAATAAATATAAATAAAAACAATAATAATTTCAAACTTAAATGTTGCAAAAATTATGAAACCAAATATAGACAAACTACATATTTTTGGAATTAGGAGGAAAACATCTTTCTTAATTCGAGAAAATATACTGAGTGTTCCATTTAAAATAACAAAGTTGATATTCATTTGTTAGATTTCCGATCGTCATTTGTTTTTGTTTTTAGTAAATTTTGGCGGTTCTGGTAAATCCCTAAAACTATCGTGTTTAACATTTTTTGGTATGTCTAATAATAAAATGTGTAGGTACCGTTGAAAATATAAACAAAAACCCTGTACACTGCAAATAACGTACGTTCAAAAATATCCGTTATCGAGAAGGCTCTGAACTTGCTTTTAATCTATGACGGCACGTCGTAGCTTAGTACGTACGTTGCAACCTTGAATAAGCTGTCAACAGGGTCAACTGTCAAAGACTTTGTTTACATCTGTAATGCTTTATTTCGTTAATTGCGTTATACTATTCATTTTGTAGAAAATCGTAATTAAACGGACGTAAAAAGTTAGGTTACGTTTCTAACACGTAACTTTGCAAAATTTGCATTTGACATTTGTCTCCTCCGATATTTTAAATGTAAAGCATTAGCGCCCCCTCTTGGTGGACCGATGAACCTTACGCAATCATTTTAAAATCACACGCTAGAAAATTTTAAAATATTAGGTTGTAATACACTCGCATATTGACTATTTTCCCGAAAATTTCCTGGTTCCACCAGGACAGAAAAGAGATGGAGAGGAGGTATCAAGATAAATAGAATACGAACATGATGGTCGACTACGGGTGGATGCTGACGAAGACAGGGATTCAAAAAAATCGAAGAGGCTAAAATTGAATCCAGAACACAAATAAATAGGAACTGTTAATCCCAAAAAAGCTAATGGAGCCTAATTTTTTACCAAACTCACCTAAAATAAATAAATCATCGCCTAATTTCTTTTTAAATGCAGGCCAGTGTTATCATCGGTTGCGACAGAATCTCTCTCTAAAAAATATAGATCCGCCAGTGGTCATTATAATGTCTGGAGGGGGTGAACAAACTTTCCAGAGACAACATTAATCATTGCTATGACCTCATTTTCAAAAGCTCCATCCAATCTACTTTCCTCATTTTGGTTCTCAATGTACTACTTGTAAGAGCTTCCGATCTTGTTAGATGTTGTCCTTCTGTCATTGCACGACCACATTTTCAAAGGCTCCATCCCATGTACTTTCCACATTTTGGGCCCCAATGTACCTACTTGTAAGAGCTTCCGATCTTGTTAGGTGTTGTCCTAACATCATTGGCTCCATGCTAGTTCCAGCTTCAAAGTCCTAAAAATGTAATCCGTAATGTAAACGTTCAAAGGCTGCACCCCACCTACTTTCCTAATGTAATTCAATGTACTTCTAAGAGCTTCCAACCTTTCTAGATTTTGTCGCGAAATAATCTCCACACTAGTTCAAGCTCAAGAACCCCAAAAGATGCAGATTCGCCAGTACTCATTATAACATCTGGAGGGCGTAGGAAAACTTTCCAAGATAAACATAGGAGCCATTAATCAGTGCATGACCCCATTTTCAAGAACTCCATCCAATCTACTTTCGAATTTTGGATTTCAAGATACTCGTCGGTACTATAGGACCATTGTCCTATCATTTATTATCATTTATTATTATTATTATTATTATCATTTATTGCGAAAGAATTTCCAAACCAATTGAAGTTTCAGATGACTTCCGCCAGTCCTTGTGTTAAAGTCTGAAAGACTTTCCAGGAATTAATTATTGCTTGACCTCGTTTTCAAAGGTTCCAACTTTCCTCCCTTTAGGATTTCACTGTACTTTAAGAGCTTCTGACCTTTTTTAAATGCTGTCCCACTATCATATTTTTACGAAAGAATCTCCATACTAATTCAAACTTAAGAGCCCCAAAAACTCCAGATTTGCTGGTAGTCGTTATACAGGGCGTGAAATACTTTCCGGTGACAATATAGAAGCACTTAATCATTGAATGACCCCATTTTCAAAGTTCCACGCCATCTACTTTCCCCATTTTGGGTCTCAATGTACTTGTAAGAGCTTCCGATCTTGTTAGATGTTGTCCTCCTGTCATTGCACGACCACATTTTCAAAGGCTCCATCCCATGTACTTTCCACATTTTGGGCCCCAATGTACCTACTTGTAAGAGCTTCCGATCTTGTTAGGTGTTGTCCTAACATCATTGGCTCCATGCTAGTTCCAGCTTCAAAGTCCTAAAAATGTAATCCGTAATGTAAACGTTCAAAGGCTGCACCCCACCTACTTTCCTAATGTAATTCAATGTACTTCTAAGAGCTTCCAACCTTTCTAGATTTTGTCGCGAAATAATCTCCACACTAGTTCAAGCTCAAGAACCCCAAAAGATGCAGATTCGCCAGTACTCATTATAACATCTGGAGGGCGTAGGAAAACTTTCCAAGATAAACATAGGAGCCATTAATCAGTGCATGACTCCATTTTCAAGAACTCCATCCAATCTACTTTCGAATTTTGGATTTCAAGATACTCGTCGGTACTATAGGACCATTGTCCTATCATTTATTATCATTTATTATTATTATTATTATCATTTATTGCGAAAGAATTTCCAAACCAATTGAAGTTTCAGATGACTTCCGCCAGTCCTTGTGTTAAAGTCTGAAAGACTTTCCAGGAATTAATTATTGCTTGACCTCGTTTTCAAAGGTTCCAACTTTCCTCCCTTTAGGATTTCACTGTACTTTAAGAGCTTCTGACCTTTTTTAAATGCTGTCCCACTATCATATTTTTACGAAAGAATCTCCATACTAATTCAAACTTAAGAGCCCCAAAAACTCCAGATTTGCTGGTAGTCGTTATACAGGGCGTGAAATACTTTCCGGTGACAATATAGAAGCACTTAATCATTGAATGACCCCATTTTCAAAGTTCCACGCCATCTACTTTCCCCATTTTGGGTCTCAATGTACTTGTAAGAGCTTCCGATCTTGTTAGATGTTGTTCCAGTACCAATGGTTGCGGAAGAATTTCCACACTACTTCAAGCTCAAAAGTTCCAAAAAAATGCAAATTCACCAGAACTCATTATAACATTATACGTTCCGAATTTTGGATCTCAAGGTACTTGTCGGTACAGTGGGGTCCTTACTTTGTTTAACATCGTCCTACTACCATTGATTGCGAAAGAATCCCCCCAAACTTGTTATCCCAAACAGTGTATACTCGCCAGTTGTTGTGATGAAGTATAGAAGGTTTGGAAAAACTTTCCAAAGGCAACACAGGACCAGTTAGGTTAGAAAAACTTGATCAAGTATTTTCGACGCAAAAAATGAGACAGGGAGATTTTTTGCTATATGTCCTAGGGTTATTCGCCAATGCGATGTGAAAGTAATGGACATTTAAGTAGCGACATCTTTCGATCGCATGTTGACCTGATATTGCAGTAGGATTGACAAATTGAAGCCAGTCCGCCACATAATAAGTCATCCCCATGCAATTAAAATTATTGTTAAATAAAACAAGATGTCCGCGATAAAACTGCGCCCTCTCTTAGTGGGATGACAAACCTTGCGCGCTCTATTATTTTAAAATAATTAAATGGATCGGGATTTCCCCCCCGATTACATGCAGGAGCACATTATTCGTTAAGCCCCGTACTCATGAACTCTCGGTTACCTGAACCCGAAGAAATCTAAAGAAAAACCCTGACGTCAGCAAAACCAAGGGAGGGGGGGGGAGGGTGTTTGGCCTCTTCATAATTACCGCCACATTCCAGTGGACTTTCGCATGTCTTCGTAGATTCTCATCGGTTTTCGAAAAATACGCGACGAAGGGATCCAGACTTCGAACTTTTCGGAGCGTTGCCATGGTTACGCAAATACGACGACCAATGAGGATTGGGTAGTCATGGCAACGCTCCGAAATGTCCGAAGTCTGTTGATTATAAAAGCAGAAGTGAGCGCGAAATTTAAACAAATCTTAGAATAACGGAAAGTAAGTTGTCATAAATGGACAAATAATTATGTTGACGACGTGGATGAGACAAAGGGGACGGAGCGTCATCGCCATGACAAAAAGACGACTCACAGGTTTTTATTTTATTTTTAGACTATATAAGTGTTGATTGTGATTGTCACGAAACGGAATCGTTACGTGATTTAAGTGGGTAGGGCCTCATCAACAAGCGAGAGCTCGAGAGAAAAACAATAATTGTTATGTAGTCTACTTGAGGATTATAAAAGTGAAAATTTCCAAGGACGACATTCCTAGCTCTCCCTCCGATCGTTTCTATCTAATCGATGCAAGGAACGCATTCCCTTTCACTCGGCAGCAGTTCATTCATTCACAAGTAGTCGGGAGGCATTACGAACTCCGTAAAAATATTGCGCCATCGCCTTCTGTCGGCGACCGGACGACCTTTACGTGCATGATTCACGCCACAGGAACAATTAAAATAACTTCCGCCAGTAATTAAGTAACCGTAACCGCACGTAGATGAGCGCCAGATGATTTGGGCCCCGAACGAAATCAATATCACCAACATCATCATCATCGGTAAATACGACGTGACGCCGCCGTCGCGTCGTCGGGCCCTTATCTTTCATTCATACATAATGCTTACATTTTGTTGACGTCTACTTCGAAAAACATATTTTTTTCTCGGCGCGTGTGTGTGTGTATCATAAGTTGTTTGTTTACATTCACGCATTTTTGGGGGTCATAAATCTATTGCGTTTTATTTTTGTCTACGTACTTCGAGAATGCATAATCAAAGAACTCTAGGGATTTTAAGTAAACAAACATCCAGAATGCTTGGTGAAGTGAAAATTGGTTCTGTAAATTAACTACATACAATCTTTCACTGGAAAGACTCTTAAAATAATTCACGATTCTCTATTCGCTGGTGATAGTTGCGTTTTGGAATAAACTTCGCGCTCACTCCTGCTTTTATAATCGGATTCTCCCGGGGCAAGCGAAACGCGGCGATGATCATTAACAGGCCATTCCTACGTGTCTTGTTGGTTGCCTATTGTACAGGGTGTCTTTCGAGCCTAATCATGGGGATCTCAGTTATCTTAAGAGATGCGAAGTTGGTTAAATGAGAACAAAGTTGCGTATTCTTATCCCAATCAATAATCTTCGAACAAATTTCACCTATTTTTTACGGCTTTCAAGATATTCGGAATCGGAGACAATAGAAATTTTAACGTTATTGACCTTTAAGTAATAATAATAATAATAGGTCTATATTAGGGCGGGATTTCAGCCAAAGGCTGTTTTCATCCTACCTACAGGAGGAAATAAGGACTGTTCATTTTACTAAACGGACACTTTTAATCTTACGCTGAATTTCCAAATTGCAATTATTTTTTTAGTAGTAGGCCTTGATAGCTTCAGCCAAGTGACGATTGTCAATTGTGACTTTTGTTTGCAACAGTTGTCAAAGATTCGCAATAATGAAGCGAATTGATATGGAAGTCAGAAAACTAATTGTGCAAAAGTGGTGTTCAGAAAAGTTATCTCTACGAAAACTCTCCAAAATTGCAAAATGTTCAAAGTTGGCGGTTTTTCAAATAATCAAAAAATTTGGGGAGCATCACACGCTTGATGATTTATCCAAATCGCGGCGCAGAAGAGGTCCGGCAAATGCGAAAGCCGAGAAAAACATTATGAAGTTATTAAAATCAGAAAAATGTATGTCTGTACGTGGAATAGCTAAAAAGGAAGGTGTTAGCGTAGGTACTGTACAAAATATCAAAAAAAGGAATAACATACGAACTTATAAAAAACAAAAAATGCCGAAGAGAAGCGAAGAACAAAAAATTCGATCGAAGAAACGCTGCGGAAGGTTGTACAGGATTTTGATTCAAAGCAAAACTCGTTGCGTCCTTATGGATAACGAAACGTACGTCAAAATGGACAGCAGTACGTTACCAGGGCCTCAATTTTATAATGCAGTTGTGGGAGAAGATGTACCTGGTAATTTGAGAACAATTAAAACAGAAAAATTTGGGAAGAAAATTCTTGTATGGCAAGACATATGTTCTTGTGGGCTTAAGAGTTCTACATTTTTTACGACCGGTACAATTGGAAGCGACGTCTATAAGAAAGAATGCATACAAAAACGTTTGCTACCCCTTTACCGTAGGCACAACATTCCACCATTATTTTGGCCCGATTTGGCATCTGCCCACTACTCTGGTACGACGTTGGAACTGTTGAACTCTAACAATGTTGATTTTGTAAAAAAACTGGATAATCCACCAAACTGTCCTGAGCTTCGCCCCATTGAGCGTTACTGGGCTATTATAAAAAGATACTTGAGAAAAGACGGCCGAGAAGCTAAAACAATTGAAGAATTTAAACAAATGTGGGGTGCAGCTAACCGAAAAATTTCAGCGGAGACTGTGCAAAGGCTTATGGCTGGTATTCTAGTAAAAGTTCGAAATTTCTATCGTTCTTGATTATATTTGATTTTTATATAATTACTATGAACTGATATAAGTTGTTTTATAATTTAGAAATGAAATAAAGTGAAATTCAGGAAAAAAATTAAAGCTTATAACACTAATTTAGTGTCCGTTTAGTAAAATGAACAGTCCTTAACAATATTCAAAACTACAAAATAAGCAAGAGATGTGTACAATGCCAGAATAAAGAAAATACGATAAAATAACAATAAATAAATACATAAGTAAGTCTGACAAGCTCAGAAACTAAAATGTCCGATACAATTAATTGCTAGTAGAAATTAACAATTTTACTTTAGATTTGAAATCGGAATATTTTAATGTTTTGAAGGTATCAGGCACACTGTTATAAGCGCGAGCAGCAGCATAAGAGAAAGAACCTCTAAAAAATGTAGATTTGTGGATTGGTATATTTAAAGTATATTCTTGACGAGTTTTAAAATTGCATAGATCTAGGAGAAAAACTAATTTATGAACTAAATAGCTCGGATCCTGTACTTCCAATATATTATAGACAAAGCAACATAGATGTAGCTGCCTACGTACCGCCATTTTTAATATTTTATGTTTCTCATAAAAAAGGTGTCATACGAGATTTCTTATTAATATTACCGACAAAACGCATGCAAGAATTTTGACATTTTTGAACCTTATAAACATTCTCAGATGATAAACATGGTCCGTATGCAATATCACAGTAATTAAATGCAGATAGTATAAGGGCCGATTTCATAAACAAATTTAATGTTCCATTAAAATTTAATGTAGGCATTAAAATAAAAATCAATTTCATAATATATATTAATGTAGCATTAGCACATAATGGAGAATTAACTTTAATGTGACAATCTGGATCCATTAAGATTTTAATTCTCCCATTAATGCAAGAATATATTTAAATTATTTAATTACAAGAGTAAAGATACTGTTGCAAAAAAACAAAAAATTAATATAAGTAGTTCGTTATCATCATCATCATCATCATCAGATGATGAGAATAATATTAGGTTTGTGCGAAGACCTAGACGGTACGGTATTAGGCAAAACTATTTAAAAAAATATGATTAACTAAAATTTTTCCAAAGGTTTCGTATAACTAAAAATACTTTTCGCGTTCTTCTTGCCAAAATTGCCAAAGACCGTATTGAAAATCTAACGATACAGGCTTGGAATGTGGTCGTTAAGTCTACTTAGGAAAGAAAATGTGATTTATGTCTTCGATTTCTCCGCATGCATATTCTTGATTGGGAATCACCCCAATCCTAGACAAGTGACTTTTGCAGGAATAACGCCCCAATCTCAATCTTGTAATAGTTGAATAAAAAGATCTTGACCTACCAGGAAAAAGAGAAACCCATGTGGTTATAGAAATCGTTGGCCCTTATGTTTCGATACCATTTTCGTTTATTTTTACAGGATTCCTCCCAATATTCTTTCCAATATCTGAGTGTAGAGTTTCTGATCAATCTTCTTATATCCATAAAAAACACATTCGTTTTATTTAAAAGACATTTGTTGCCATGTTTGGCTTGGTTGTATCAGCTATTTCATTACCCAAGAGACCCTTATGGGATGGAATCCAGCACAGGGATTTTTTTCCTTTAATGCTACTATCCAATATAGACTGTTTGATTTCGAAAATAAGATAATTTATTTTGGTATTTGTACAAGGATTTTATCAAGGGCTTTTAACGCACTCATTGAGTCTGAGGAAATGACTACCTGAGGAGCATTGGATTGGTCAACGAGCTTTATTGCGACAAGAATGCCGTATAGTTCCGTGCTATGTATGGAACAAAGGTCATATATTCGACCAGCAAAGTATAAGCCTAGTTCTTTAGAAATTATCCCAAAGGCTGAAGATGGAGGATCTGTATACACAGACCCGTCAGTGAAATAGGAATGAAAGAGGCCCTATGTCTCTGAAAACCATCTAAGAAAACACGGTTGAGATCTACCGAGTCAATGTTTAATCTGGCTAACATTTCTCCAAAAAGGAAATTTATGTCTGGTCTGGTCAGGAAATTTATGTCTGGTCTGATCATAGGTTAGAAATAGTTTTGATTACTAACAAAACGTCAAAAAACAGCAGAAATTCAATACCAACATAATATTATTTTTCTTAATGGGGCATTAGTTAAAAAGACTTCACAACAGTATTATGAAACTGATTTGGTTAAAAGGCCAATTAAACCTACCATTAACTTAAATGCATCATTAGTTAATGGGCCGTTAACACCTAGATTATGAAATCGGCCCTAAGGCATTCTACTAATAATAGTTTTATTCTGAATGGTAAAATATGTTTATATCTGTGAATGGAACGCAACTTACCATAGGCAGATTGAATAAGTTTATTTATGTGCAATGAGAAAGTGAGATGAGAGTCAAAAATGACTCCCAAGTTTTTAATTTGATTAACTAAAGCCAAAGAATTTATCTGAGAATTAGAGAGATTAGATTATCTAAGAAAAGTGCATTATGAAGAAGATAATCAATTTTACTACATTGCCAATGTGTACCAATCAGCATGGCAACACATTTTTTAGAATTTAACATTAAGGCGTTATTTTTAGACCACAAACTGAGTGACTCTAAATCCTGATTAACTTTATTTATGGCTGTCATATAATTGGAGGGAAAAAACGAATAAAACATCTGATTATCATCAGCATAAGCGTGAATTTTGCAATTTTTTATGTTCTCATATAGATCTGCCATATATAAATTAAATAGTAAGGGTCCTAAGATAGAACCTTGTGCCACTCCAGAGTTAACATTACAGACGGTGGAAAATTTGAAACATACATCAGAATTTATACGTGTCAGTTGAGACCGATCAGAAAAATAGCTGGCAAACCACTCAACCGCCGAGGATGACAAGCCATAATGTAAAAGCTTAGCTATAGTCCAGCATATCGAAAGTTTTAGAATAATCTAACTAGTAATATTAAAATAGAAACTTTAGAATTATCAGAAGCAGAAAGAAGCTCATCAACTATATCCGCAAGAGCTGTAGTTGTACTGTGACGTTGTCTAAATCCAGATTGACATGTAGGAATAAAATGAAATTCATGTAAGTAACTATTCAACTGATTATATACTATTCTTTCCAAAATTTTGGAGACAACGCGAAGAACACTAATAGGCTGCAAATCAGTCAAAGCATTTGGCTTGTCACACTTCGGCAATGGGGTGATCAGAGCTCGCTTCCAAATGTCAGGAAAAACACATTGCTCAAGCGAAAAATTTATTATGTGTATTAACGCAAATTTGCAAAATGGCAAGCACATTTTTAACATATCTATAGATATACCATCCACACCTAAAGCACTGGTAGATATACGAGAAATTATTTCAATGATCTCCTCACAAGTTGCTAGGCGAAAATCAAACCTCGCATTCACTTTAGAGTTAACATTATTACAGAAATACGATATAGTATCGGGATTTGCTTTTTGAACATCACCATGCGAAAAAGAAGCATTAATTAAATCAGGGCAACACAAATGTGCAGGTAAATCTATAAAATTGTTTTTGTTGTGTACTCCGAGAACACCCAATTGTTTCCACACATCAGCAGAATTTTTAGAGCGCTTGATGACACTTTCCACATATGATTTCTTCTTCCGTCTGATGCAATCCGTTACACTGTTACGTAATTTTTTGTAAGTTTCCCATTTCACACAATCTGTTGCTCTCGGAGCATTTAAGTTACGTTGAGATCTTCTAAACTCACTGAACGCCTTGTTTTTCTCACGAATAAGCTGCTTGATATTATAAGTTATCCACGGTGAAAAAGGTTTCGTCACTCTTTTTGTTTGGGTAGGAGCAAATTCATCAAACAGAGAAAGTATGGCAGAGTTAAAATACTCGACTTTACTATTAATATCAGCAAACAAACATAAACAGCATAACTTTGGATTCATCCAGATTTATTTTAATAATTAATATTAGATTGGGATGAAAACTAATATACAGCTGAGTATCGTCAGCATATACGTGTGCTTGACAATATTTAAGGACAGGAGGAAATTTTCAAGTGCAAATTGAAAAGAGTGTAGGGACAAGAATAGATCCTTGAGGGACTCCTTGCGAAACATATAGAGAACTTGAAATAGATGTTTTTAACTTGACAACCTGAAGACGGTCCCAAGGTAAGTGCACTAGAGGAAAGGCCAAGGTACGACAGTAATGAAATAAGTGCCTCATGATTAACAGTACCAAAGGCCTTACTGTGATAGGGAGAGCAAAGTTTAATCATTCTAATATCTATTCCATCACAACCAGCAGCATTAGACTTCAGATTGTTAAGTTATTGCAAGAGAATCTGCGAGATGAAAATGAAAATTAACGTTTGAGTCGTTTGTTTGATTTTTATATCGATTGGTATTATATATTGCGAGCCGTTAGGAGAAATTCTGTTAACATAAAAGTCATTAATCGCATCTGGTATTAAAGATTCTTTACTTTTTTTTATCTTTATTAAGTTCTTTCCATAGGAATTTGCTGGAAAAGTGTTTAGAAATGTATTCAAAGTATGCCTTGCGCTCTTTATTAGATGTAAATGTAATGGCCGGTTTTTCGATCTCAGTTTAACTTTAAACTTCAGTTTATTCCTATAGAAGCAATGAGAATAAACTGAAGTTCGCAGCCCTGCCCACCGGTTCAAACCAGCTACCGGCTCGGATACTACCAGCAGGTGGCGTTGCGACCGCCAACTTCACAGCGTAGTCCAGCAAATTTGACATTCCCGACTGTGTACTGACAGAAAGGTCGTGAGTTTGATTATTTAATTTATTATCGAGTGCGTATCGTCGCACAACTATTGCATGTTTTTCTCTGGAGAGCTAATTTTCGGCTGAATGGAGATTTTGTTGTCTCTAAGGAAATAAACTGACAACCGTAGATTGTTCGCAGTTTACCTATGTTTGTTGTAAACAAGCACCCGTATCACCTGGTGTGTGTTATAACCTGCATTCGCTTGAACTTCTGACTATAAAGCTTAAATGTGTTAACTTTAAGTGCGTGTTTGCGTTCCCTTCCTTCACGTACCAGTGAGTCAAGTGTAGCCTCTATTTTCGGCATTTATTTTAGCATTTGGCCTTCTGCACGATCAAGTCGGCTCGGGGATACGGACGAGGTTGTTTGTCTATCAGCTGGGTTGAATCCGTCCCGGCGCCCTTAATGATTTAACATCATATTAGACCCACCCCCTTCTCACTGTTGTTAGCCTAGGGGATCAGCTGGTGGAAGAGAGCGCAGAATTTGTCACCGATCAAGGTAAGGTTGAGGCTGTCAAGTTTAAAATAAAATTGGTGAGACTACATCTCATTTTTTTATTAAGTGTACATCTTAAATTATAGGTTTTTGGGCAATAAAATAGCTCTTTCATATGAACAGAGGCTCAACAGAAGACTTATTGCAATCTACTGAACATGCCCATATGAAATCAAAGCCTCCTGACTCGCAAGATTTCTAATATTATATATGTCCTATTTAGTTTATTTCTGATACTACGACAATGGGAGTACCAATTAAGGGTGTTTATACGTGAACCCCCACTCGTGAACGACCGCGCTATTTCTGCTTAGTCTTGTTCCTCCTAGCTTAGCGTACGCCTCGTACTTTTGGGCTCTTCGCCGTGTTGAGAAATTCATCATACGGTTTTGTTTAATGTAAAGTTTGAACTTAGGATATTACTCCAACTTTCGATAAATGCATTATAAGCAATAAAAGGCTTTCTTCTAGGCCTTTCGAAGCATGATTTCTGCAGACAATCAGGTAGGATTTATACAAGCAATTTTTTGCGCAGTTTACGTCGTAACACGTGTTTTTGATCTAGGTTCGCTCCGGATCTTTTAGCGAAGTTTATTGGAGCCTTAACTTGAGATTACCTGGCTGTTTTATTCTTGGATTGTTGATGATTTATTTCTGTACAAAATACCGGTTCTTTACAGAACGAAAACTTGGTCGGTTGAAGTAAAAATCGCGTATTTTACGGCCAAAAATTCATCAAATCTCGCCGGATTATCCTTGAGAGTTGTAAAACTTTATAATAAGATTTATAAAAGATTTATAATAGTTCAAATGCTGCTAACGTTTAGTCCTTCTATACTTGGTCTTTGCTTTGTCCCTCAAGCACATAAATAATTTTAAACTATCAGTCAGCCACGGTGTGTGAGGTTTAGCAAGTTTGCAAATTTTCAGCGGTGCATAGATTATAGATCTAAAAAAAAAAGCTCAAAAATGTGCGTCGCTTTGAAATTTATCTGTTTTATTATTTGGCGGTTGGTGACATTGGTCGGCGAAAATTTCAAACAAATGTCAATTTGGAGGTTACGTTTATAATTTGAGATGCCAAACAAATGTCACTTTGGAGGTTATTTTGGCAAGTCGTCGCCTCAGTGCTTTTTTGTTCCATACAAAATTTTTTGATATTTTCAATTAAATCCATTTTTGATAAATTCAGTGCATGTTTATTGTATTTATCAAACCTTCTGTAACAAAAAACTCTATCACTCTATCACTGGGAAATGTGATGCCCATTTGTTCCATAATTCATTTTGGACATGTGTTGATTTTCTCCAAACTAAGTCCTGTTGTATGGCACAAATAATACTGACGCGACGAAGTGTCAAAAATATCGCTGCATAAGTTGTTGCCAACCTAATAAAATAAAATTGCGGATGCTTTAATGAGCTATTTGCTTTATTAAACCCAAATGAATTTCAGAGTGTAGTCGTTAAAACACCAAAACGGAAAAAACCATATCTTGTTATTCTCAATTTCACGACCGCCTGTGATTTGGATAATTAACATGTTACACGTGCAATAAAAGAATAAATCAATAAATCGAACAGATGAACGTTGGCCCAGTTTTGGGAAATGATGCCAGGTCGTTATGATTGCAGCTGTGCCAACACCAGCAGTGAAATTACACACAACACGATAATGGCCGTTTGATGATGATAACAGAACACAATTAATCACAGTCACGCTGACGGATGTTAATAACACTGACTAATTCGTGAGCAAACAAAATTCCCGAAGAACTGGGTCACTACCCCCCCCGCGGGAAAACTTTGCAACTGCAATTTTCAAACAAACAAACAAATTCTAAAGAAACATGGCCGCCCTAAGGCGTTTAAGAAATTGCAAAACTCAAGATGAATCCCCTAAAAACATTTTGATTACGTCAACCGCGATAGTGGAAGCACCTGATCGGTGCTTCTCCTTACATCCAATCAGAGCGCACGTGCAATCCGTTATAAACAGAGGAACACCGATCGGAGGTACTTCAATAATTCCTGTGAAGCGAGAAGGCAGTACAAGCAGCTGCAAAATATTTGAAGCGTTAAGTTACGATCGACAAAATCCAACCTAACGCATTTTTAATTTGGAAAATTAGCTTAAATAAGCCGCGCACTCAATTCAATTCATAATTAAAGTAGGCTATGGTTTCAATCTTTTGTCTTTTAAAGGTTTGCAGCACTGACAGCTGGTCAATTATTTATTTCCGCTAACATAACTGAACATTACCACAATATAACCGCCCAAACAGTGTTGCCAACTTAGGGGATGTCCCCCTAAATTTGGGGGATAAATTTTTTCCAGTCGACGAAATCCAACCTGACGCGTTTCTGACTTGGAAAATTAGCTGAAATATACCGCGCACTCAATTAAATTCGTAATTAAAGGGTTTGCAGCACTGACAGCCATTCAATTATTTATTTGTGCTAACATAACCCCCAACCAGTGTTGCCAATTTAAGGAAATTTCCCTTAAATTTAGGGGATTTTTCAGGGTTCTTTTAACACTAAAGAAAAGACTAAGGCCGAGTTGCTCAGTGTCTGGTTAAACCAGTAATTTGTTAACTGTTGGTTAAATATCAAACCACAGTTTTCTTTCAAAGTGTTGTTCAGTCATTTTTAACCAACCGATTTATTAACTAAGGTTTAGTGGAATGTTGGCAGCTCTGAAGTGCTTTAGTATCTAATTTCGCTATGTAAATTTAAACTTTTTTTTATTCGTAACAGTAGTTATTACGTGTGTCAAAAGTACAAGTACGAAACAATTAAGAAATATTCAAAAAAGAGATAAAATACTGAAGTGTTATGGCTTCCAGTAGTTGTGGAAAGATTTCTCGAAATCTATTAAAAGAAATCATCATATAAAATAATCTTTAGGAATTTTTTTTGAAGACCAAATGTTTAATTCTGTTAAACACAAAAAAAACAAAGACTTTAGTATTCAGCAAATATTTTATTAATTGTCTACTGAAGTTTCGCCAAATACATTTTTGAATTTTTCGAAGTGAAAAGATTATAGAGTGCACCCTACTAATTTTAAATATCATAAAGAGAATTTGTATGTTAACAAATTATCAGTAATAATGAGAGCAATAATAATAAAAATATGTGAAAATTATTGTAATAATGAGTCTTAGTTCAAGTTATCTTCACGTTTAAATTGTTTAGTTTTTTCCGTTATTCAATTTGGAAAAGCCAAAAATATATTTGGTGAAACGTCAGCAAACGTAAATAATATTTGCTTGTTACTAAAAACTCTTATTTTTAATACTTCCATGAGTAAGAAAACCCCTGTAGTTTATTACAAATACTTACCAAGCAACAGAAATTTTTCCAATAGAATTTTTCTCGCGTTTAAAATCTTTTTCAAGTTACTTTTACGTTAATTATAGTTTAAACGACCGAATTTCATGGTTTAACAAATGTCATAGTTAAACTTGGTTTTACCTCTTAATCACTGTCTGAACAACCAAAAAGAAAAATTAAGTTCTAGTTAACGTTAAACATAGTTTAAACCTTCAGTGAGCAACTCAGCCTAATAGAATTAATTTTTTAGTTATATTAAGGGCCAGTTTACAGAAAATTTAATTGCAATCAAATTTTAATGACGTTGTTAATTTGACAGTTCGTAATGTAATTCTTATGGTAACGTAATCGCGATTAGTTTAATTCGAAATTAAATATTTGATTTGCTTTCTGTAAACCCACCCTAGAGGTAAATGAATTTTATAATTTTCTTTCGCGAAATGAATCTACGCTTATGATTTACTTTTGTACTCCAGTGGCACCAACCTTTTGACATAATATCAGTGTCGCCAATTTAAGGGATAACAAATCCCTTTTTAAGGAGTTTTTCAAATCCTTAAGCCCGATTGTATAATCATGGTTTAACTTTAAACATTTCCATGGCATCTATTGTAAAGACAACAAATTGTTTCCATAGAAATAAAACGAAGTTTAAAGTTAAACCATGATTGTATAATCGGGACTTAAGGAATTTGTTTTGTTCCAAAAAAGAGATTTTCAAATTTTACTTCGTAAAAGAAGCCGGAAGCTGATAGCCCCTAGGCAGCTCAAAATTGTTTCTTTTATACATGAAGGAAATCCATACCATTTACATTGAACAACCGCCTTCTATTGAGCAATGTTTCAACTGACAGTCATTTCTGGATGGTAACAAAAAAACAACTTGCGTTGTTGTCAAGACATTTAACGACGCGCTTTGTTAAAACATGACGAAAGTTTCTTTTTCGTTTTTACGGAGGTAACTTCAATCGTCAATAAATTTGTATTGTATTTGTATTTGTGTGAGATGCCGTCACTAAATAATTACAATCAGCCGCCATTTTAGTGCAAAATATTGGCGGAAAATTCAAACATCTAACCCTAACAACGACACACTCGGGCATTTTAAACTTTTATTTGACAGGCGTTAAATTTGATTCAACTTGCCAGAAAGAAAATCACTAGAAAAGTCGGCAATTTAAACTACTTGTCGGAAAGAAAATCACTAGAAATATCCACCGTTTAAGTTTGCCGGAAAGGAAATAAGTAGTGCAAAAACGTTTTCTTTATCTTACACATTAAGCACATGAACGAAAATGGTCACTAAAGTTGACGAAAGTGGTCACTGGAGTTGATGAAAGAGGTCACTGAAGTTGACCAAAGTGGTCACTGAAGTTGACCAAAGTGGTCACTGAATTGACGAAAGTGGTCACTAAAGTTGACGAACATGGAAAGTCGGCCACTCTATACCTCAAAGTATAAAAGCCTCGTCAGTTGAGAATTTTCGTAAGCAATTTTACAAAATACTCTTCAATAACTAAATTTCACTCAAAATTTAAAATTATTTTCAGAACTGTAAAGTTATCTACAAATAAATATCTGTGTCCTCTCAGAGGAATTAAATTTAATTTAGACTTCCAGGTTTCAAAAATTTATTTTTATCATGAATAGTATATTAATTTATTTAGGTATGTGCCATGTAATGTAATACATACTGTATCGAAACGGATGCGCCAACTTTCTATCTCTTTTAATTTGGGGTTAGTCGAATTCATTCATAAACTCCTTGGCAATAGTAACTTGTAACTTTTTCTTCTTTAGCGTTTCATCACTTCCTTTTTAATTTGGGGACGAAGCCGCGGAAATGAATGGCGGTACCTTCTAAATACAGTAACCTTAGTGTGAGATATTAAACAGCGCCATCTATTGCAGTTTTTTTTTATAATCCGTTGATCTTCTGGAAGGGAAACAATTATTTCCTTTGTCACTGTTTGTTTCAAATTGCTTCTTTTTTTAAATTTATGGATCTACCGAATTATTGCCCTAAAATCGATTGTCACATGTCTCATAAATGTGAATAAAAGTGAAAACATTTGTGTACGAAAAAAATTCCGAAGTCGTTATAATTTAACTTGGAACGAAACTCCAGCATCGGTTTTTTGATAGAAAACCAGGAATCCAAGGTCAACGCGTTGAAGACATAAGGCCTGTTCGGGTTCTCGCCAGGACAGTCCTAGAACGTCCAGGAGCATGCGCACAACAAAAAAAAGTGCGTTTTTTTGTTAAGCGCATGCTCCTGACGGTTCTGAACCTATCCTCACAGGAACTTGAACGAGCCTATAAACTCACCATGGAGGATACTATGGTTGATTATAGGACTGTAGATCAACATAAAAGAAGCTAGCAAATGGACTTCCTAAGACCAACGTTCCATCAACCAACAGTTTTCGTAGAGTGTTGCTTACCACTAATGTGTAATAGGATAAGATTTATTGGAACTATTTGGACGCACTAGCGCCATCAGTCGAGTTACATGCAATTTTCTTCGCTTTTGCTTTTATTTCTTCCTTCTTAGTTTATGTTGAATTCGTTCATTTAATAACGCTGTTTAAAATATTGTAAGATAAAAATTAAAAAAATCGAACCTGCTATCGCCATCTGTTGAGTCACAGCGGTATTATCTCTTCGGTGTATCCTGAAATTTCGTTTGCTTCACTTTTTATTGGAACTATTGAACTTACGCCGTCTCGACAGAGTTACATCGAGTTTTCCTTGATTTCTTTCTTAATTTATGATGAATTGTTTATTTAATATTTGTTGGATAAAAATTAACAATTCGGATCTGCTGGCGCCATCTGTTGAGGCATGACGGCATTATCTTTTCAGTTTATTCTGAAATTTCACTTATTTTACTATTCATGGGAACCATTGGACGCATTAGCGTCATCTGTTGGATAAAAATTAACAGTTCCGATCATCTGGGGCCATCTGTTGAGGCATATTATCTTTTCAGTTTATTTAGAAATTCCATTTGTTTCACTATTTCATTGGAACTATTGGACGCGTTAGCTCCATCTGTTGACTTGCATCGATTTCTCTTTGATTTTCCTATTATTTCTTTTTTAATTTGTGGTGGATTTTTTATTTAATATTTTGTAGGATGAAAATTAACAATTCGGATCTGCTGGCGCCCTCTCTTGAGGCATGATGGTATTATATTTTCACTTTATTTAGAAATTCCTCTTGTTTCACTATTTTATTGGAACTATTGAACGCGTTAGCTCCATCTATTGATTTGCTTCGATTTTTCTTTGATTTATCCTATTATTTATCTCTTAATTTTTTATTTAATATTTTGTTGGATAAAACTTAACAATTCGGATCTGCTGGCGCCATCTGTTGAGGCATGACGGCATTATCTTTTCAGTTTATTCTGAAATTTCACTTATTTCGCTTTTTATGGAAACTATGAGACGTATCAGCATCATCTGTTGTATAAAAATTAACAATTCGGATCTGCTGGCGCCATCTGTTGAGGCAGGACGGTATTATCTTTTCAGTTTATATAGAAATTCCGCTTGTTTCACTATTTTATTGGAACTATTGGACGCGTTAGCTCCATCTGTTGATTTGCTTCGATTTTTCTTTGATTTTCCTATTATTTCTATTTTAATTTATGTACTGGCGCCATCTGTTGAGGCATGACGGCATTATCTTTTCAGTTTATTCAGAAATTTCACTTATTTTGCTTCTTATGGACTCTATTGGAGGTATGAGGTATTAGCGTCATCTTTTGGATAAAAATTAACAGGTCGGATGTGGTGGCGCCATCTGTCGAGGTATGAAGATATTATCTTTAAAATTTGTTCTAAAATTTCGTTTACTTTATTTTTTATTGGAACTATCGGACACATTGATTTACATCGATTTTTCTTTGATTTTCCTATTTCTTTCTTGACCTATGTTGAATTTTTTATTTAATAACACTTTTTGGATAAAAATTAGCAATTCGGATCTGCTGACGTCATCTGTTGAGGTATAACTTCATGATCTCTTTTTTTAACTCCCCACTACTGTACATAAGTGGACCAACTAAAACGTGAAGACTTCAGAACGCAGCAATCTACGTAAACGTTGCTAACTTATACGTTTTGAATTCACTGCTCTACGGAGCTCTCAAAGTATCTCTAATACTAGATTTTTGAAACCAAAAATTCAAGGTCAACGTGCTGAAGACATAAAATCTCCATGGAGGAGACGATGGTTGATAAAAGCACCATAGGTCAACATAAAAGAAACTAGCAAATTGACTTCCTAAGAACTACATCCCAACTATCAACAGTCGTCGTGGAGAAATAAAAGAGAACGGTTGGAAATTCGCTTACCCCCAACGTGTAACAGGATAAGGTCGAATTTTATTACTTTTCGATCTCTTTTAACTGCCCACGACTGTACATAAATAGACCAACTAAAACGTGAAAACCTCAGAACGCAACTAACTTATACGTTTTGAATTCACTGCTCTGCAGAGTTCTCAAGTTTTTATTTGTTCAATTATTTTAATAGATTTTTTTAAAATTTTTTAAAATCTGTTTTCTTTGTTTAGTCATTTTTCCTCCTAAACAGATTTTCTTCAAACTTCTTAATTTACTGAATTATGGTGTAAAATCGATTGTCTTTTGTTTTTATTATTACACCTTTTTTCATTTTTTTATTTATTTTATTTTATTATTTTGTTTTCTTTGTATTAATTATCCTCATCCTTTCAAAACTGTTTTTTTTAAAATTTATTATTAATCAACTGCATTTTTTTAATGAATCTTTGTTTTTTTTTTTTATTTATTCCTGAATCTAGTAACAAATGAAGGAATTTTCTATGTTTTCTATGTTGGGATTTTTTTTTTGACAACTCTTAAATATAATAGATACTCTTTCAGATTTGTAAATAAAAATAAATGTTAGCGGAACATGTTTTTTATTTGGGGATTTTTAAACCTCAGATGGAGGAAATCGTTGTCAATGGGTTGGCAACATTGCCCCCCAACTCTCGGGAAACGCGTTTGAAAACATGTAGCGCAGGGTACGTTAGTGCATCCATGCTGAAGGCGAACATTTTCAGCATCTGCTTTAAGCGAGAAACACACTGAGGCGGTGGCGATAACGGTGGCGGTCACAAATGTTCACATGCGCGCGATCACCGTAAAGTTACGTAAATTCCTTGGCAGATCTATCTTGTCGCATGTACGTGAACGGTTTTCATCGCCACAACCGAAAGTACTACAATTTACAAACGGTCTGGTCTAGGTTATTTACAATGAAGAAGCTACGATTCGAGTAATTACAGAGTAGTATTAAAATGAAACGCGTCGGCGAATTTCTGCATTCTGAAATCCTCGTTTGTTTAACAACAATAATTTTATTAGCACATCGAACGATATTGATTTATTAATTATTAAGCGTGTGCTCCCCCGTTCCCGTTATTTACACAGAACCGCCCGCTCCGCCGGTTCCGAACACGTACGTGTGTACATTGCAAACCTTGTTAATTCGCTCGGCAATCAACTTGCGAAATGAAGCTACAGTCTGTTCCATATAAATCACACGTACCGCCAAGCGGGGTAACCCAACGAGCTCTCGAAAGTTGCCTGAACTACGTATGTCCATCCCCCAAGTGCCGATAAAGACGTTGAAACGTTCATTTCCTTTACGTTTCATTTGTAGTATTCTTAAGATCTACTTAATTAATAATGGTGGCAACTACGATCGTTTATTTATGAACCCTTTCTAAGCCAGCCAAGTACGATTATTTCCGAACGCATATCCGTGTCAGCCTATTAGACTGACAATGAGTCGTAATGGCAAATAGGTTCTGTTCTTGGCTCATTGTCATCACTGTGTCATCACTATAAGCGGAGTTATACACCATGTAAGGCTGGGCGCAGACTGATCAAGCAAAAACGTCTTTAGACAAAACGTTTTTGTTTGAACTTGCCAAAATCTGTTTTTTACATGCATTAAATAGGTGCCATCGCACACTGATGAAACAAAACTTGCCAACAAAACACAACGCTGTTAAACAAATTGTTGTGTGAAAAGACAAATTTGCTTAATCAGTGTGCGGCGACATCTAACAAAACGTTGTCCAACAAAACGAATTGCTTTGTATAAAAACGTTTTCTGTCTAATCAGTGTGCGTTACCGGCAGGCACCATCCAACAGGTTACAACAAAAAGCAACGTGTCAGGAGTGCAAACATAAATTTTTGTTTGACGTTCATTCAGCCGACTGTTTTGACTAAAGTCGTTTTGCATCATCAATGTGCATTTCACTCAAACAAAGCGTTATGGAACAAAACGAAACCGTTTTGTTGTAAAACGTTTATGCATGCAGCATTGTTGCAAGATCAAACATAATGGCTGCGTCGTATAAAAGGTTTAACCCAGGATTAACTTTAATCCTAATTTAGAATGTGACACACAAATGCTGTATATCATACTAGTGTCACATTCTAACTTATACAACGCAGCCAATGTTTTTCAGTGCCACAAAACGTTTTGTCTAAAGACGTTTTTGCTTGATCAGTCTGCGCCCAGCCTAAGTGTGTAACTCCGCTTATATTGTGCGCCACTAAAGTCATGGTTTGTGGATGGAACGCAACGCCATCTAGCGATCGTAGATACGTAGTTAATTTAAATCTCAAAAACTTCATTTTTGTCGAATGAAAAAATACTCCAGAGATGATTTAAGAACTCTTATCTCAAAATGATTGTCTTAAGTACTAAATTCGATAATGCTTTTATCTGTCAGTTGTTTGTATTTATGATCACTCGGTAACAGATACACTGTAATTGTAGCCAAACATAATCTGTGATGTGAATTTTTTGCACACTGCACCTCGCTTCGATTTCTCCGAAAAATTAAGATTGAACTTCGTTAAGCCCCCTCTGTATAATTGAGATTGCCGAGCTACGTGGCATTTATATCGAACGCGTACGCAGACGACAATAGTTCCTTTATTTAGAGAGCAAAGTCGAAGGCGTCACAAAGCGCAGATGGGTGGCGATATTTACAGAGGAATTTTAGTGTTGGGAGTTCAATAAACCGTTTTATGCTATTCATCACACTCGAAGAACAATTAACGCCATGCATTAAGACAATAAACCGTGATTACGTCGCGTCTATAATCAACAATAACCGAGCCAGCTTTTGAAATTAATTATTTTCGAACAAAAAACGTTGATAATTCATTTACTATCATCGCGTGTTGACGACGCAGAATGTAATCAAGTGAAAACAGTCAAGAGGTTGAGGGTGATTGCGATTATTTTACCAATTTGTTACTGAGGCAGTCATTTCAACGGTGGCGCAAAGTGAAAGGGTTAAAAATGCAGATTAACGGAAGAACGTAAAAGCTCCGGTGCCGGTTAACGACGAACTTTATAGATTGATTCCACTAACGCCCATCGCATTCTATGATAATTGCATAACACCGTGCCTTGCAATTTATTTATTAGTCACCCGATGTTATTTTAGAATTCCTTACTCGACGTGCTTAGAATTTGAAAAAAAGCGGCACCATATAGCGAAACCACAAAAAATTAGAAGGTCTATTGCTCCAAAAAGTGCGATTATTCCAACCACATGGCAACGACGCATTGATACAATTAACAACTGAAACGCGCAGCGACATCTATTGAGTAAAAAAAAATCAAAAAAGCAGAACACTGCAATTTTTTTTTAAGCAGATGCAAAGAATTACAGCAAAAAGTACGAAATAAATTCAAAAATTCTTAACGGGTTGACTGCGATCCTTTCTTTTTATTTGTTGTCCTGTCAACATACAATTTGACACATTTTTTAAAAGCTCCTAATCATTACAAATTCTTTAATAAATTTCAACAAACTGCTCTAATCATTACAGTAATTAATTTATGACTACTAGGTTATTGAAAATAAAAATCCTAGAAAATTATTATTTCATAAACATCTGGCAACACCGCCTGGTAACGTAACGTAACAACTGATGCAAGTTTTATTTTTTAAAACGTGTATGTTTTGTTATTACTATTATTAAAACAATAATAACTTTAGTCCGACGTCTATTTTTAGTTATACACTGGAATCAGTCTCGGTTGTTATTAACAGAAACAGGTCTAGGCGCGCGTTGTCCATCGACTTATAACTTATTGATTTATTGCGTCCTGGGCCCCCGCAATCTCTGCCCCCGCGTGTAGGTCGTCGCAACATAATAATCGCTATCGCGCACACGAGAACGCCTGAATCAGCTTCGTATTTATAGACGTGACCGGTCGTTGTATAAGGGTCGGGTTACCGCTTCAAAGAAATCGAAAATATTTATGTTAAAAAAAAAGAAAGAAAAAACAAAACAGAGCCGACTGCGATTATGCAAGAAACTTGCAACATGGGCGTTATTTTCTGCACATATTAATTACTACACATAAAAATAATTTCATCAAGCATATTATTTATAGAATGTAATTAACGAACAGGGGCAGATTCAATTTGGTATTTTATTTTCTAAACAATTTTGAAACTGAAATAAACTTCTTAAGCGTGTGTCTTCCCAACAGAATAGGGTTGCTATAATGGCAAATCAAATAAACAAATTACTTACCTCAAAGTTTGAGGTGGCACAAGTTTTGACGAATTCCTTTCCTTTAACCAGCTGTACGAAAGCACAATAGGGAAACCATCGAGCGTGTTGCGACCAAGGGTCATCGTGGGGTTCCCAATGGTTAAGGCCACCGTCACAATGAAAGCACCTGACTTTATCTCCGGCCCCCTCGAAATAAAACCCGGCGGTCGCCAGCTCGTCCGGCTTCTGAGTCAACTCCGTAGGCCACTTGGTGAACGTCGAGTGCCTCGACTCGTACGTGGCGTACTTGGGATTCTTTGGAGTTTTGTGCTGCTGCACGCCCAGTTCCTCGAGATTATCACCACTGACCAGTTCTAAATTCGATAAGGCCGCCGTCTTGCCCGTGTTTTCCCCTAACCTAGTGTTTATAACCCACTGTACAAAGTAACAACTCGGCGAGCACCTCTGATGTTCCTTGTCGGGGTCGTCGCCTGGCTCCCAGGCGACTAAAACCACGTCGCAAAAAGCGCACTTTGTGAAGTCACTTTCCTTGAGAGAATAGAAACCTGCCCTGGCAAGAGATTCGGGCGTCACTACGTCAGGTTTAGGCCAGTTTGCGAAAGTCTGCAGCCGCACGTTTTCATCCTTTAGGGAATAGGAGGAGTTCGTGGGGGTCGTCGTGGGTAAGCCAACCGGTTGTGATATGTTAGGAACGTTACCTGAGGTAGATGGGTCTAGTACGAAAGGGCATTGGGGGCTGAGGAGCTTGTGCTTGGCCATCACTTGGTCTCCGTAGTTCCATTCTCCGATCTGGATGTGACAGGCGAAGCATTCCACGATTAAATCTCTGTTCGTGTAAAAGAAACCTGCCTTTGCCGCTCTGGCTGAAGTGATCGCTGCGTCCGTGGGCCAAGTGTTGAAAGTCTGCAGCCGGTTTTCCTCTACATTCATATCTTCCTGTCAAAATGTGAGGTTATGTTACAGAGATTTTAGGTCGCACGTACCGCACACGTGCATATCCGCGTTGTCGCTTGATAAAGGGCGAGAGCGTTTAAAAAACATTTTATTGTTGCACTGTCACATCATTTTTGCAATAATACACTTGCGAGCACGTTTATTTCAATTCGCAAAAAAAGAACGTTTCCTCTTTTCGACATAGATGACGCTGCACGAAATTTCAAAATGAAAAAAATATATAACGAGACGTATTCTCGCTCGAAAAATAAACGCAACGCTTAGAAATCACTTTAATTTAATAAATTCTCAACTTATTTTTAATTACTAACTTAATTATTGGATTAGAATTTTATTTAAACGTGATGGAGTAGATGGCGCTTTTTGGAATGCAGCGAAATACAACAACCAATCGGAAATGAACACATTTTTCGAAAAATCGCTCATTTCTTGTCGGAACATTCCTTAGAGAGCTTGTGGGACAACATCTGGATCTTTATTATGTTTTCTGCCAGCGTTTTGTACGTTGAATTTCTGTGGAAATAAAACTGCGATTACTATGAGGAATAGCCATCCAATAAGGTGAACCTCTCGTCGCACTTGGTGATCGCTTCTTTGCAGTCGTTCAGGGCCAGCTTCACTTCGTAATTTAAGCCGTCGACCTTCTCCATTATGATTTTCAAGACGTCCTTATCTTCGACGGCCGCGCTCAATTCTTCGCCGAAAATTTCGAACTTCTGGTCGATCGTATGCGCCAGTATTTCCAATTCGTCGTAAGAACAAACAATCTGCGACATCTTTTTTTAAACAGATTTTCTTTAAATTTTGGAAACTTGTTGATTTTAGGTCAAAAATTGGCCGCAAGATGTCGCCACCATTTTAAGTTGGCCAAGCTGCATGATTATGATTAGATTAGCCTCATACCGAGTGACTTTTAATGGGCGCATTTAGCGAACGTAGCAGCCGAGAAGCAGCAATATGCTTTGCTTAGTAAGCTTACAAGCAGCACAAACGATTCTCTAAACCGTAAATCCGCTGTTTCTGACTCACAAATGTACCGCCATTTTGTTACGTACCATTATTTATTATTTTATTCAGTATTACTTGGTGTTTCAGAAATAATACTGTTTTTGGAGGAGTTTGTGCCATGTTTATAAATTATAACTAATATTTTAGATTAGAAAATATTCAATTTTTAGTCAAGGCCACTTATGCAGCACATGTAGTTTGAAAGGCAGCGATGTTTTAGAACGCTGACTAAATCTCTAAGCTGCTGACTGACAGCGCAGTACAGCGTAATCGTTTAGCGAATGCAGCAGTGGTAGCAACTCAACATGTTGCGCTCGCTAAACGCGCCCAATGATTGAAATTACTAGATTGGCAACACTTTTCAATGTTTATGTTGGTGTACTGGATTTTCAAATTCAAATAAATTCGTTTATGGTCGTAAAGACCAATATTTCTAAGTCAATGTAAGAAAAGCGGTTTGCAAACTTTTTTAGGGCAAGGCGCTCACAATATTCATTGAAAAATTTGTATTGGCTAAGCTGTAAGCAGTGACGTCACCACAGACAGATGTCACGTGACGTCAATCCAGGTTATGTTTAGTGTTATCGTCAAACAGGTCTTTTGTGCTTATTTTAGTAACTAGTGCCCTCTTGTTGTTTACGTTTTCACAATGAAGGTTAAATAAGTTAAGTTCAAAGTCCCTTTGCAAATTTACTTTCACTTATTTTGCTTGCACTTTAAGGCTTCCGTATATAACCGCCATGGCGTCGTACAGATTCGCACAGGTAAATTCACGACGTTTTTGCGCAGAATTCCTCTCACATAGAACTTTTGCACAGGCCCTGTCTTTCACGACGAGAAAATACGCCACCAGGCCTTCCTTAAATGAGGTGGTGATCATATCAGCAGCCCGAACTCCTATTGGTTCGTTTTTAGGATCACTCGCGCCTTTGTCGGCCACGCAGTTGGGCTCCGTTGCAATCAGAGGGGCCATCGAACATGCAGGCATTCCCAAGGAGGAAATCAAGGAAGTATACATGGGGCAGGTCTGTCAAGGAGGAGCGGGGCAGGCTCCGTCGAGGCAGGCAGTCATATTCGCTGGATTACCGAAGACGACGGTTTGCACGACGGTAAACAAAGTTTGCTCTTCGGGGATGAAGTCGGTCATGCTGGCGTCACAAAGCATCCAGGCGGGCCATCAAGAAGTCGTCTTGGCCGGTGGAATGGAATCCATGTCTAACGTCCCCTACTACTTAAAACGCGGACAAACGCCTTACGGTTCTGTAAATTTAATCGACGGAATCGTCGCCGACGGACTAACCGACGTCTACAATAGATTCCACATGGGAAACTGCGCAGAAAACACCGCAAAGAAACTCGGGATAAGTCGAGACGACCAAGACGAGTATGCCATTTCAAGTTACAAACGAAGCGAAGCCGCTTACGCCCAGAAAGCTTTCGCTTCTGAATTGGTGCCTGTGAACGTCCCGCAGAAGAAAGGACAGCCGGATAAGGTCTTCACAGACGATGAGGAATACAAGCGGGTCAATTTTGATAAATTCAAGAAACTGTCGACTGTTTTCCAGAAAGAAAACGGCACTGTCACGGCTGGAAATTCTTCGACGATAAATGACGGGGCCGCCGCCTTGATACTGACGACTCCCCAGAATGCAGAGAAATTAAAAGCGAAGCCCCTGGCTCGGGTGGTCGGTTTTTTCGATGCAGAGGTCGACCCTATTGATTTCCCAATTGCACCGGCTCAGGCCATCCCCAAGTTACTCGAGATTACAGGAGTTAAGAAAGATGACGTGGCCATGTGGGAGATAAACGAGGCTTTCAGCGTCGTCGCTTTGGCCAACATAAAATTGCTAGGGCTGGATCCGGCTAAAGTTAATGTCCACGGGGGCGCTGTGAGCCTCGGGCATCCGATTGGGATGTCCGGTGCGAGACTTGTTATTCATCTTGTGCATTCGTTGAAGCCGGGGCAGAAAGGTGTGGCTGCGATTTGTAACGGTGGAGGAGGAGCTTCGTCCATAATGATCGAAAGGCTGTAAGTGTTTTCTTGTCGAATTTATTACGTCATCGTTTACTGAATTAATTCAATTTTAAATCATAAGACTTAATCTGTTTACTCTGGTGCTTTTATAATTAACATCGTTAGCTAAGATTAAAGAGTATATGTTATATACTATTTTTATATAAGTTGTATGAAGAAATATACGCATATGACTAATGTATTTTTTTTATTAAATCCTCCTAGCAAAATGCAACAATACTTGCACGGGAAAAGATCACAGGTCAACCGGCATTATCTTCAGCAATGCGATAAATATAGAAAAAGACACGTTTAAAAGATGCGCATGAATAAAACATGAACCGAAACAAACAAACAAACAAACAATTTGACCTTGATTGATGTGTTGAAGTCACAAAATTGCGTCCTGTAAAAAAATTCCACTGGTAAACAAACTTTTTAATTGCTTTTCAGCCCCCAAACGCTTCCGGAGAGCCAAATACCCGTGGTGACCTTGTACACGAGGGAGCCCTGTCCTCTCTGCGATGTTACCAAGTTGAAATTGATCCCTTACTTGGACAGGTGCGACTTGGAGATCGTGGACATAACAAAGAAGGAGAACGTCCGGTGGTTACGCCTCTATAGATACGAAATCCCCGTCCTGTTTCTCAATGGACAGTACCTGTGTAAGCACGACTTGGACTTTGAATTGTTAGAGAAACGCTTAAGTGAAATTGAAAGCTATAAGAAGGAATAAACGAATAAAATTGGCTGTAATTATGAAGAGAGATTGGAAAGGACTGAAAGGATGTTTCAACTTGCTAATCGTACATCTGAGATCGTATTTGATCTGCAGCTTAGTACAATAAAAGTAATTTTTGAACACGATTTGAGAATAGTGTGTTTGAGAAAATTTAAGAAAAAGTGAGAGGGCAGAGCATTAATTTCTGTAAAAGAGTATACCTAGGTTTAAAAAAAATTGTTATTGATATACAATGAAGAAAATTAATGTTGATGTAAAAATATTTAATTAAATTTAAGTTAAAAAAGTGTTTTATGACAAATTTAAGTACAGTTACTAAATAAATAAATTTCCCGCCAATATTTTGCACTAAAATGGCGGCTGATTGCGGTACTGTAATTATTTAATAAATCTCTGGTACTATTAAACCATGTTCATAGAGCTTCGTCGTATCCTCGTGTCTATAGCGACGAGTAATCAACCAATAGTGTTCCGTTAAAAAATGTTTTTTTCATCTGCATTCGCAACGCTATTGGTCAACGAGGTAAGAATATCAAAAGAGAGTAATACTAACATTTGTTTCTCGTCTAACCTAGTCACTAAATATGGCCGCTGTATGTCATAGACGCCAGACTAGGCGGTAGGCGCACACAAGCGTTTTACAAAATTCTCGAACGTTCACAAACCAATAGTTCATCACTGCTTATAACACACGTACTATATTCAATTTAACTAAATAAAATTCGAAATGTCAATTGTATTCTATACGCTGGAGTTCTATTATGACTATGCAGCGGACGAATTATATTGTTCAAGGTTATCAGTTATCAGAGAGTGAAACGCGTGCAAATTGGAATATATCGTGTCGGTCAGCGGCGTCGTAAAAATTAGTCGTTATGATGCGAGTAAAAAGCAACTGATTTGTAGGTAATGGAAATGAGATGCGCTTCTCCCACCGCACGTAATTCACTACGGCCCAAATTCAGAAACCTCCCTTGAGTTGAGAGAGCACTCCACGCACACTTTTTGAATTCAGGAAAGCTTTAATTTTCCTTTTAATGATTTTTTAACTTTCTACCGCAAATCACTGATGGTCAAAGTACCTATACTGACTATAAACTTGATTAAACGAGTAAATATAAAAGCAAATTTCAAATAACGACGAAGGTCAAGTTTGAGTGTGAGTGGTGTTTCTGAATTTGCCCCTAAAGCTAGGTTCACATGCATTGCGGATACGCAAAATTTTTATTGCGGATCGTTTCTAATTGGTTCGTTATGTATATTTCAATCAAAATGAAACGATCCGCAATAAAAATTTTGCGTATCCGCAATGCATGTGAACTTAGCTTAAGTGTCATAACGCGAGTGTCACGACTTCCGAGTAGCGTCGTAGTCCCATCACTAACTAGGCTTATAGCGTTTTCGATTGAACTGCTCCAACTCTGTTTCAGATTGCTCGAAAATAATGCGTTGACGTCATTGATCGCACTAAAATTGCTCTGGAGGCGATACGTAATTAACAACCGAACACGTTTGGATTCGAGTCGATGCATTGGCGGTAGTTTATAGGTTATGGTTAAAAATTTGAAATTTGTTGGAGTATAACCAAGCAAAGGTGAATAATTTCGTCCGTTCGTATTATCGTATTCGGCTTATTTGACCCGCGGACGAATTCATGATTCTATGCATTGTGTCTATTCGAGAGTATTTGTACTCTAGGAAAGAATTAATTATTGCACTAAACATAAAACCTACCTGTTCATCAGAAAAAGCGTCTATTTTTTTTACAAAAGATTCAATCTTAAAAACCAATTTTTTTTTCTTATATGTTGTATAATTTCATCATCTGATGAGTCTGATGACGAAAGAATTTCAGACGTTGCTAATGCCAGTTCCATTTTCACAACTGAAGTTTATAGGTTATGTTTTCCAGATCGCTCGTTCTTGATCTGTCTCGCGAGTCAGATCAAAGCAGAGCGCTCCCGATGTGCTACTTTACAGAGCATTTGGCGCAACCGAACATGCAAATCGCACTTCGAGCAACAAAGACAATCACTCGAACACTCTCAGAGCGCTCCCAGAGCGCTCTAGAGCAGTCAATCGAAAACGCTATTAGTTTTGAGTGGTTTTGAGGGTAACACAAATATCAAAGGCGCCGACAGCCAGTTGTACTTCAGGGGCGCGTTCACAATAAGCGTCGAGTGTGCAACTTTTTACCCCTCGCGTTCATAATAACCTCAAGGTAAAAAGTTGTTCCGTTCATAATAAACGCACCATTTCGTCCTGCCAGGGTAAACACACTTTGTCGGGCGTTTATTCTGAACGCGCCCCTGGTCGCTTATTATTCTGTGGTGGCGCGCTTTTTAAATAGCATTTTTTTAACGTTCATGTATTTCGTTCTGAAAACCCGCTCTTTCTAACCTTCAGATACGTAAATGTACACTTGTATTCAAAATAATCGCGTACACCTATTATTTGCACGTGTATATTGGTTTTTTTCAGACGTTTATTAACGTCATACTTATGGTCATACTGTGACACTTGAATTATTCAAAATACCAATACCAAAAGTTTCTGAACAAGAAAAGTGTTTTATTATAGCAAAACTTGAAGACGGGTGGTCAATTAGAGCTGTTGCACGTCATTTCCACTATAATAAGAGCACAATTTTGAGAATAAAAAGGAGATGGGAACAGGAACATATATACAACCCGAAGGAAAATAGGCTCTAGTCGCAAACGAATTTCTACTCCTAATGAAAATGACGAATTAATAAATCGTTTAAGACAAGATCCTTTTGAATCCGGAGTACAGGCGGCTTTTCATATCAACTTTCCCGGATCTCAGCCGACGGTAACACGTAGAATTAAAGAATCGGTGCTAAGAAATGCAGCAAGCGCAAAAAAATCAATTTTAACAGCTCAACAAAAACAAGGGCGAATCATTTTTTGTCTCAATTACGTTTATCGACCCTTGGAATTTTGGAGTCGAGTTGTTTTTTCAGATGAAAAAAACTTTTAATCCTCAAATGATGGAAGAATCTGGGTTTACAGACCCAGAAATTGTAGATTTGAGGAGCGATACCTAAATCCATCAAATAGTTCTCGGTGCACGTATGGGCTTGGATGTGTATTTATGGTCCAGGTGTATGTTGGCGTATGGAAGGGCGTTTTAATAGACATAGTTACATAAATACATTGGAAAACGTCATGCTTCCTTCTGTGTCTCAAATGTATCCTGAAAATAATTTTGTTTTTCAACGATTTCAATGGTTTTAAGACCATAACATAGAAGTATTACCTTGGCCAGCTTATAGTCCTGATGTTATTCCTGTCGAAAATCTTTGGTGTTTATTAGTAAAAAGCATTTACAAAAGAAATTTCAGAACCAAAAATGCAAATGAGTTATGGGAAACTATTCATCAGGCTTGGGAAGATTTATATGAAAATCGCAACGAATTGTGTAGGAATTTAGTGCACTCTATGCCACGTAGACTAAATGCGGTTATAAATATAAACGATGCCATGACCAAATATTAATGTAATATTCAAATAAAATTATCTTAAAATTAAAACATAACCTGTCTTATAACTTTTGTCAAAATGACAGAAAAATTCCGTTTTTAAACGATACAAAAACGTATAAAAATAGCTTGCTGATTTAAATGGTGTACGCGTTTTTATTGAATGCAAGTGTACATTGAACTTTGGACTGACACACTCTTGTCGTGCAATACCCGTATAGACAATAGACCTGCAATTTCAGAATATTGTCGAAAATTTGCAAAACTCAGAAATGACTAGACACCGAGGAGTCCTCGAAGACGTCCTGCAGACCATCAACAGAGAATGCATTGCTTTGGATCCCGATACATGCGCGTGCAACATCAGAATTTTAAATAAAGTGCTAGACACGTTAGTACGTAAAATGAAACAAACCGACCCGCTGTTCAGGCGTCTCATGAAGGGAAAGTACTACGGGGGAAGTTATTTCGATAGGTTACGGGTGAGCGAACCGAACGAGTTTGACATAGATTTCCTGCTGTGCATCCCCCAAAAGCACATCGATTCTTTGTTTACAACACACATGCCCGGCTTCGTGAAGTTGAAATGCCACCGTTATGTAAAAGAGCTGTGCAATTTTAAAAACGACCTGGTAGCTTCGAAGGTGTACTCTTGGTTTAGGAGTGTCCTGACTGTCGCTATGAACGAGTGCTTTTACGTTACAAGCGATGGCCAATACATCATGCGCTTCGATCCTTATGAATTCACAGCGACTTTGCATTTTAACACTGGACCAGCTGCAACATTGAAACTACACGGGGGAGATGTTCATATGCACATAGATCTTGTTCCTTGTTTCAAGTTGCCGGTGGAACACTGGCCCGGATGCGGCTATCGTGTAAATCCGTACCCGAAAGCCACCAAAGATTTTTTAATTGTGCCGAAATCCCCTAGGCAAATCGAAAGGCTCCTGCGAGGGAAGGAAGGCGAGCCGAGGGCTTTCGACACTTACTGGCGCCTGTCATTTCAGAAGCAGGAGCGACTCATCTTGAAAAGGCGAGGCCGTCTTAAGTCGACTCTGAAATTACTGAAGAGGCTGCGTGATGCGCAGGGACACACTGTGATATCGAGTTATTACATCAAGAACATTTTGATGTCGAAATGCGGGGTGTATCGTTATAATTGGGGTGGGACGTTAGCTCAGACATTCCTCGACATGTTCCAGGAATATTTGCTACAAATAAAACAAGATATTCCTTATTTTTGGCACGGTGGTCATCGGCTGTTGGAAGTTGAGCCGGCTACTAAGGAGAATGTAATGAACAGGTTGAAGAGAATTTACAAAGATATTGTGAAGGATCCCTACAAAGTCTATGAGTATCTGAACATTTAAGTTTCACAGGGTTAATCATGAAAATCTAACTCGAATTATGTGGAGGTATGAATGTGGTAAGTGTGCAAAATATTAAGGATTTCTGATGAATAGTTTTTAAAGACATTGTTTTAACAGTGTTGTAACTATTAAGGGGTGACCTGTAAGAAATACAGAATTCGGGAATGCAATAATATAGTTGATTACATAAAGGCACAGAAACTTTGGACTTAAAATATTTTATTTATATCAGGTATTATGTACACCTTTATAAATCAACCTATACAATAATATCAAGTATGGCATCTAGTAATTATATACAAAACAATTAAATAGTTTCTAATCTGAAGAAAAAAAAACTCGTTTAAAAACAACATACTTAGGCTATATACTCACAGACAATTGCATTAAATCAAAATGACGAGCACAGCGTCAGCTCGACATAGCTGAAAGTTGTTGATCGTTTGACATGCGAATCGCATTTATTGCAGTAAACGAAAACGCTCATCAACGGACAGCTGTATTTAACTCGGGGGGGCAGGGAGGGTTTGAAAACCGAGACTTAGCAGTTCAATAATTAAATTGACTGAAAAGAACAAAGTGGAAACACATCCGCGATTTTTTAAGTGGGATTAAAAAACGGGAGCAGAAACCTGAACTGTGCATTTACTGGCAACTCAAAAAAAAAATAAAAATTTGAGGCGACGTGAACGCACAGTTCAAACACAATACGAATCAACATCGTGTAGTAAGATTTTCTTTTTTGGTAAAAACAGTAAACGATAAGATATCTACATAATTTAGATTAAACTAGATTTAGATATCTATATGATTTATGCAGGTTGTAAAATATTTGGATGAATTCACAAGAAGTCGATCGAATTAAGATAAAGTTGTCAAATTTCATGGGGGCAGGAAGTTGTGGGGGGAACAAAACACTGATTTTAATTTTTCTTTTTTTGGAACAAATTTTTACTAACCTCTCAAATTGTGAGTGAGTGTGTGTCGCCATCTAACAACACGCTAGCGAACTCGAGGCTCATACAGAGAGGTACTAGAAATTTGGGACAAAAGCAAGAAGGCAGAATTAAAAAAAAAAGACGTTTCGTGCGATTTCTGTGCGTCTTGAGAGTGTATAAATCTTTTCCACTTAATACTATCTGTTCAAACTAAATTCCTGCCCATAAATTAATGCAACTCTGCCTTAATACCAACCAAACATTAAAAAAAAAGTCTGCAAAATTCTTACAACCTGCAAAAGAAGAACAATTAAATAACGTTAAATAATAATAATAATAATACATATGAGGTCCAAGACCGACAAATCAAATCCTGACGGAATACAGACTAGTAAATGTATTTGAGGCGTGAAAGCCACAGCAGAACACATTATATTTATATAAACGCACATCTCATACATAAATAAATTAATAAATTTTAAAGCAGTCTCGCCAACTTTTTTTTTGTGTTTTGTTTTATGTACACGTCGTCGATGATTGTAATACTAGCGAAAGATCACTTCCCCGACGCGAAATCAACGGCGGCGTCCCCTAAAGCAAACCAGCAGCGCAAAAAATTTAGTATCACAATCACGTTAAATGTTTGCGGGCCAGGGGAAGTAGGTACACCGCGCTCGGCCCGCAAACGTGCAATATTACTAAGTACCCTTACGTTAACTAAATAAAATCTGTTATGACACGTCATTGTTTTGAAACAGGCGGCGCTGGGGTTCGGGGGTGTAGTGAAAGCGGGCCCTGAGATGCTGGGGGGAGCCGGGAACCGACGAGCTTTCCGATAGTCTCCTTGGAGGTGGAATAGGCGGGGTTGGAGAAACGTACCTGAGAACAAATCAAACTCGTAAAAACACAAAAAAGAAAATTATCAAAATCAAAAGAAACGTTAACAAACATTTACTTCTGGCAATCTTTATCGAAACTGGATGAAACGTAGCTTAGTAATTTTTGCTGCTGTTCAAAAGATGGCGCTCAGAGTATTTATTTTTAATTTTAAGCTTTGTGTTAGTGGCACCATCTATGAGAATTTTTCCGAATTGCCATAAACTTTTAAGAACAGGTTCAAATTATTTATTTTTGAATTTAAAATTCATACTAGTGGCCCCAACCATAAACACTTTACCGACAGCAATAGCGTTTTCAGTTGACCGCAGTAGTGCGCGCTCAGAGTATCTTCATCTCGTGTTATTATAGCTGCGTTCGTTTATTCAACTCGGTTCACTCTAGTTACTCTTTCCGCACTTTTGTCTCACTCTTACTTGTATTAAATCTTATTCGCTCTCACTCTTTAGAGTGCGAAAAGAGTAAATAGAGTGAACGGAGTTGAATAAACGAACGCAGCTTATATGAGGTTGAAAAAAGATGCAAATACATATACTGAGTGCAGCCAATCGAAAACGCTATAAAGCGGGTCTTAGTTTGATGGAATTCGGAAAAATTTTCATAGTTGGTGATACAAATTCAAAGTTTAAAATTAAAAATAAATAAATAAACCGGTTCGCAATTTAAGAAAATGTTCATAGATGGTCCCACTGATTGTTAGGTGCTCATTATGTGCATTCGACAGCGACGCACGTACATTTTCTCATAGATGGCGTCACTAATATAAAGTTTAAAATTAAAAATAAATAAAATAAATCCGTTCTTAGAAATTTGACGCAAAAAAAATCGTAATTTACGAAAATTTTCATAGATGGCCCCACTGGCTTTTGTGTGCTTTATTATGTGCATTCGACAGAGACGCACATAGATCTTCTCCTAGATGGCGCCATTAATACAAAAAGTTTGAAATAAATCGGTTCTTAAAAATTTGACGCAAAAAAATTGCAATTTAAGAACATTTTCGTAGATGGCGCCACTAATACAAAGTTTAAAATAATAATAAATACATAAATCGGTTCTCAGAAATTTGATACGAAAAAAAATGCAGTTTAAGAACATTTTCACTAACTTTTCTGTGCGATCGATAGAGGCGCACATAGATCCTCTCATAGATGGCGCCACTAATACAAAGTTTAAAATTCAAAATAAATATAATAAATCGGTTTTTAAAAATTTGACGCAAAAATTGCAATTTAAAAACATTTTCGTAGGTGGTGCCACTAACACAAAGTTTAAAATTAACGTTAATAAAACGGCTCTTAGAAATTTGACGCAAAAAATTCGTAATTAAAAAAATTTTCATAGATGGTACCACTGACTTCTATATGCATTCGACAGAGACGCACATAGATCTCCTCACAGATGGCGCCACTAATACAAAAAGTTTAAAATTAAAAATAAATAAATAAAATAAATCGGTTCCTTAGAAATTTGATGGAAAAAATACAGTCTAAGAGCCGTTTTACACTTGTTAAATTTGATAACATTTTTGTTGCAAAGTGAGAGAGTGAATTCTGATTGGTTGAATTGGCACTTCTCGCTCACTTCGTAACAAATTTTGCACAAAAAATATCATAGTGTAATACAAGAATATTTTCACAAACTTTTATGTGCAATCGACAAAGGCGTACATAGATCTTCTCATAGATGGCGCCACTAATACAAAGTTTAAATAAATGTTGAAAGATATACCTTACGTCACTTATGAAAAAGAATCGAAATTAGGTTTCCAAAATCTACTTATTCTTTAATAATCATTTAACAAAAGTTGACTAGATGACATGACTCGGAACAATTTTCCATTTTCAAATCTACAAAATGAACAATTTTATGAAATTAAAGCTAAAATAATGATGAAAAAGTTATACACACCTAATTGAAACAAAAACAAACTCGCAAACACAGCCATTTCTAAACTACTGTTAGGCACAGTCAGGGTTGCCAACTGTACGGTAATTATCGTACAGGTACGGTAATTTTTTGAAATGTATGATATGAAATGTACGATAATGTGCATTTCAATAGTTGGCAACCCTGGGCACAGTATATTCATCAATCAGTAGGGACAGCTATGGGTTTCTGGCACTACAGTTTCTGAGTGCGCATGTGCGAAAACTGGCGGACTTTCCACAAACGGCCGCGTGTGGCGCACCGGTGAATTCATCAGTTGCTTTTAAGTGGGCGTTTTTTAATTCAGCATTTTGTGTGATGGATGCGGAGAGATGAGAAAGATTGAACAGAAAACCATCTTTCTTAGATTATAATGAATTTATGTTGTGTAGAAAGCCCGAAGTTGTGTAAAACAACATCGCATTCTATGATTTGCTTGCAATCATTTCTATCCGTGCCATTTTTTCAACCAGTGACATCTAGTAGCAATAAAATGAAAGTCCGCCAGTAACGGCCATATTGGCTTTGAAAACGGTAGTATGAACATCAAAGGTGCCGACACGAGCTGTCCCTACTGATTGATAAGTATACTGTGGTGTATTCATCAATCAGTAGGGACAGCTTGGGGTTTCCGTTGCTACAGTTTCTGAGTGCGCATGTGCGAAAACCATGGCCTTCTGGCGCTGGTTATGGGGCACTGACGTCAATGAGTGAAGTGCACTGTCATTAGTGTCAATCAAAGTGAGTTCACGCAAAATTAATTAATATTGTAATTACCGTAATACAAGATAATTTATGTGGTATAAACTTTATAGATTCATGCACAAATCATTTGATCTCATCGGAGTGAAGTACGCTTGCGCAATAAGGAAAGACTGGCACTTTAAAAAGCTTTCGTGTTATGAATAGGTAATTACAACAAGTTACATAAAAGAGTTTCGACTTTTAATAATGTAAAACGTGTTAAAAAAGGCGTTGATAATTACGCACAATGAGAAAAAAGCTTTATTATACATGTTGTAACTTACCACAGAAATTCTGAGTATATGCAGGTAAGATTTTCATCTAAAACCGTAATAGTTTAATGCTAAATTAAGTTGTCGAAATTGGACATAAATATTCCACCTTATTCCAACGTAAATAATATCCAGTATGCTCAAATTTTTACAGCAATAACATTAATTATTCTTACACGAACTCATCCACCATTCACATGTGACAGAACTGTCAAGATTTTAGGTTAGGAGAGCGCCCTGTAAGCAGTGCTTGGCGGAGCACGCCTGAATTGCACTTTTGCGCAGGCCAGATAGAACTCGCTTTTCATTTAGAAGGCCATGGCGAAAACTGGTGGACTTTCCACAAACCGCCGCGTGTGGCGCACCGGTGAATTCATCAATTGCTTTTAAGCGGGTGTTTTTTAATTCAGCATTTTTTGAGATGGACGCGGAGAGATGAGAAAGATTGAACAGAAAACCATCTTTGTTAGATTATAATGAATTTATGTTGTGTAGAAAGCCTGAAGTTGTGTAAAACAACATCGCATTCTATGATTCGCTGGCAATCATTTCTATCCGTGCCATTTTTTCACTCAGTAACATCTACTTGCAATAAAATGAAAGCCCGCCAGTAACGGCTCTGATAAGTATACTGTGTGTTAGGCGAGAACAGAGTGACAACTTAAAATTAATACAAAATTGCCAACTTAAGAATAAGTGACTAAGGAGGTCATTCTAATCGGGGTGGCAAGTTACAACTAGGTACGATCTTACTTCCGAGCAGTATCGAGACTGCACAATGTTGTATTCTGTTACCACCGAACATTGCTGAGATTGAAGCTTCTTAACAGTTGCTAAGGAGGTACCACCGTTGCTAGGTTGCAAATACAATTAGAATGACCCCCTAAAACAACTAAGGGCCAGTTGTACAAAGTAGGTTTAAACTGACGCTCAACTGAACCAGGTTCAAAGTAAACAAATTCGCATAGGATCTTAATGACATATGGCAATTAATTGCATTCATAAATAAAATCTGATGCGATTTTGTTCACTTTGAACCTGGTTCAGTTGAGCGTCAGTTTAAACCTCCTTTGTACAACTGGCCCTAAGGCTTAAAATGGAAATCAATTAGAAACTCAATTTGAGCACAATAAATTATCAAATTACGGGGGTGAATGGCTGATGGCCAAGTTACATTTAATACCAATATGTTAAATCTTAAATCCAAAAAATTCAATAAACAGAGTGAAGCAAAGTGAAAGGCTGATGGCCATTGTTAATTATTAAAAAATCACAAAAATTAAAAGGCTGATGGCCTGGGTAAATATACCATAAAATTAATAAATAGACAGAGGCAGAGGGTCAAATATAGGCAAAAAACAACAGACAACAGATTAAAACTTATAAACTAAGTGATTTAGTTTAAAGGAGAATAGAGAAATGTGGTGAAAAAACAATTAAATTATTTGATTTTGTTCCAACTGATTCAAAGAAATTCAGATGGGAAAAGTGAATTTAATAATTCAACAGAGTGACGTTGAAAGATTTCAAGAATTTCAGCAATATTTAGCTTTAAGCTTTTAAAAAGCTGGTGCATTAATTTAATGGTAAGGTTATTGAATTTTTTTTAAAGATCCGATTCAATACTGTGTGAAGCAAAATTAGAATTAGTTTTTCCTAATCTAGCTGAAGCTAAATGTTCACCGAAACGAGTCGACAAACATCTACTAGTTTGACCAATATATACATATTTACAATTCCCACAAAGTTCAAAATTCAAAATAAATAAATCGGTTCTTAAAAATTTGACGGAAAAAAATTGCAATTTAAGAACATTTTCGTAGATGGTGCCACTTAGACAAAGTTTAAAATTAACGTTAACAAAACGGCTTTTAGAAATTTGACGCAAAAACATTCGTAATTTAAGGAAATTTTCATAGGTGGTGCCACTTTCATGTGCATTCTAAAGTGCATTCGACAGAGACGCACATAGATCACGCCACTAATACAAAAAGTTTAAAATTAAAAATAAATAAAACAATCTGCTCTTAAAAATTTAACGCAAAAAATTGCAATTTATGGCTTCGTATAAATTGTAATGTGTTCCGTACCGCAGTGTAAAAATCGCAAAAATCTATGTATCCCTACTTTTTTAACATAAAAATGACGGAGAAATGATCATATCGTCGTTGATACTGCAATAGAATAGGTCGTATGTCAAAAAATAGCCGTCTTGTCTACCTACTAACAAAACCTCTTATTAAGAGGTTTTGTAAGTAGGTAGACTTGATTATTATTTAGTGCGTATATTTAGTGTCCGTTTCAAAGAATCTGTGATACAATTTTCATCGGACAAGAACCTGCCTTAATTTGATTATTTAGGTTCGAATGCATCTCAAGCTGAAAACGGCTATTTTTGGCATACGATCTATTGCAGTATCAACGACGATATACAGCGGCATCTAGCGGAGATGAAAAATGCCACTAACGACAGTTCTCGTGGAACAGAATCTGGGCAGTCGTGATTATTTGAAATTAAATTGCCTATTCTGACAAGAGATGTCACTCACTTTCAACGCGTAAGGTAACTGGTAAAAACCAACTGCATAGTTTTTATTCCCTCAAGTTTTTTTGTTTTGTTTCAGGCTCTTTTTTTTTTGGGTGGTGGGGGTGATTTGCTACCGTTAGGGTTCAAAAATTGTAGACAAATACAATCGTAAAATTACACTTGAAAAAAATAAAACTATGTAAATTGCAACAATAAAGACAATTTTTATGTGGGTTCCGCATGATTCGGAAAAAATGACTTATTGGCGAGGGGGGCGATCACTTCGATCGACCTCCCCCCGTATGCCCGCGCCAGTTTTGTTTTGTTACTCACTTTTGTTAAACACTTTTCTTGTTGTTCCGCTTATTTTCTTTAATTTTGAAGCCATACAATTTTGAGACTTAAAAAAAAAGAAACTGTACCTTCGTGATAGGCCTGGGGAACTCCCCGGCGTCGAACAATCAATGTAATTCCGTCTCACCGCGAGAGGACTCTGGTCACCGCTCAATCCCCTGTGCAGCCTGGGCGGAGGTTCGGGGCTCTGATGTCTCGAGGATCGTCCAATGCGTTCCCCGCTCAATTGGAGCTTGATATACGACGCAAAACGTTTTTTGCCTTAAATAAATCCGAGGGTGAAGCTGTAACTTTAAGTTAACCGACTTACCCGCATCAAACTTTCCCGTCTCCTCCGCTTCCCTCGCCTGTTGCTGCTGCTTCTGCTGGTGGTAAAACCTCTGAAGGACAATCGGACTAGTGTTTTCTAAGATCGCAGGTTGCTCGTCGTTCTGACAGTGATTTCGCAGGGGCAGAGGTGATCCTAAAGGCGAAGACCACCTGCTGTTGTTATCACCCGTGCTCCTTCTGTCCATGAACGGTGAAGATAACCCGCTGCTGTGGCCACTATGCCCCTCCGTGTATTTCCTCTGGAACAAGGGCGAGCTGAGGGGGCTCTGCTCTAGAAAGCCGGGTGATTTCACGCCGCCGGTTTGTTCGCTGGCGTTTTTGGTAAGCAGGTGGTTCTGGTACGTTTGTAAGGGCGAGTAACTCCTGATCGTGCTTTGGTGTGGAAGGTGGGAATCTCTTTGGTGATTGCTGACGTCGGAATTGCGGAATGTGGACAGGCGCGAGACGTGGTTGCTGCGTCTGTTTGGCCCTTCGGGCTCAGGGTGCGTTTGTTCGGTGGAAGTTTCGTGCCTGAGGTGGAGGAGCGGACTGTTCGAACTGCTGCCGTTGATGAACAGGGGCTGAGCTGTTTGCTGCGCTTGTGATTTGTTCGGTTGTACTATTTGTCTGGTTAATGAAGGCGATGGGGTATGTCTGAAAAAGTTTAATACAAAAAGAATTGCATTTATATATAAAAAAATTACAATCAAATGAAATTGGGAGAGTCATAATTGATGTACAGGATGGATCAATTCCGAAGTCTCTTATGGGCATCTCTAAACAAAAAAATATAACTTTATGTTATGTTTTTTGCTTTGCCTTCTAATTTTTTACGATCTGTACATTAATGTAATTTCCTTGTTGATTAGAGATCAGACAAACAAAAAGAATTAAATTTCATGCACATATCAAACTGCAAGTCTCAAAAGATTATTGCTTCAGCTCTAAAGCAAGACTGTGCGGATAGAAACAGAAGTGTAACGAAAGTGAAAAACAATTTTTAAATTCATGCACGTAACAAACCTGTGATCGCCTCAACCTTAAAACAGTGCACATAAAAAAATAAAATAAAAGGTGAAATTATAGTAAAAAAAATAAAATAAAAAAATTGAAACTAACCATGCAACATACCTCGGCGTAGACCTACTAGCTGCAACTGCATCTGCCTGCCGAATGGCATTCGCAAACCATTCGTCGACGCTAACGCCAGCTTTTTCATATTTTTTTATAAACGACTCGTTTTGCAACTGTAGATACTTGGGCCTCTGTTTATAGTCTTTAATCAAGCTGGAAAACACAGCGACTTTAAACTAAACCTCACCCCCTCAGCACCCTGACGAACGAACATACCAGGCGCTAACGAACTTCTTAAACTCGCTAGAAAACTCTACGTCGACGGGAAGAGTCGGGGGATCCTGCCCGATAACCCTCGCCAATACCTCGAAGTCATTCTTGCAGTCCTGATACGGCAAAGCCCCCGTCGCAAGCTCCACCAAAGTTATACCCAACGACCAGACGTCGGCTCGGATGTCATAATCGGAGTTGCTTAATTCTATGCGTTCCGGCTGGAAATTTAAAGTTAAAAGAAGGTTGTAAAGTGCGTTGATGATGACTTACGGCCATGTAAGCGGCGCAGCCCGCGCTTCGGGTTTTCGCCCTCGAATCGACGAGCCTCCCGCTTATTCCGAAATCGCAGAGTTTAACGTTTCCACGTTCGTCTAATAAAATATTCGACGGCTTCACGTCTCTGTGTATCACCCCGTGCTTATCCTTCAGATACGAGAGCGCCTTCACAGTCTGAAACAACGCAACTTAAAATTAAAAAGACACAAGTGAACCTTGAAGGAGGAACCAACCGCCACTGTTACTTTTCCTAAAACGTGCTCGGGTATCGGCTGTTGCAGTCGCTTCAGCAACTTATCGAAGCACGTCGACATTAACTCCATGCAAATCCAGACTTCGGTGTTCGTTATGAAACAGCCTAGGCATTGCACGATGTATTTACAGTCGTAGGATTTGATCACAACCTCTATGTCCATGACGATTCGTTTGTTTTCTTCCGTGTTTACCGATCGCCTCATTTGCTATATTGGAATGCGCATTAATTAATCTTTGGGGGAATTGATAATGTCTAATGCGCTTACCTTGACTGCGATTATCTCTCCGCTGGGTTTATGCCTCATCTTAACGACTTGGCCGCAAGTCCCGTGCCCTAATTCCTCGATGTACTCCATGTCTTTCATGTCAGTGTTATACGTAACGTCGTTAATCTTAAGCTTGCCGCTGCTCTTCATGATTTCTTTAAGTTTTCTGTCAGTCTCCAACGTGTCGGGTTGCTTTTTGCTAATCTGTAGCACGTCGGGGCGTTTCATCGAGGGTGTGCCCGGGTTGCTGAGGTTCCCCACTGAAAAACGCAGGGGGTTCTCATGTGAACCGAGCGGAAAAACTAGGGATGGTTTTGGCAAGGACTTACATGGTAAACTTGGGCGACCCGTCTGCCTGGGCGGCCGATCTAAATTGTACGTCGAGCCTGGCGACTGGGGGGGCTTTGCGTTCTCTCGTTCCATTTGTATGCGCATTAATAAACAGTTGATTTTTGTTTCCGAACCAGACATTTTTAGATTCCTTGTGACAGCTTAAATAACCTGGAAAACATTTTCTCCTCTTCTTCTCCGTTTGGCAAAGTTGCTACTACTGATTACTTCAGACGTATACCAACATGAAACGCAATAACGGAGAAGGTAAATAAAATAAGAAATCACACTTTTGCTGTAACGAACACGTAGTACAACAGCTTATATAAACGAGAAAATATTTAAATACGGTCGCTTTGACAATTTACAATTTTAGTTAATCTACATTGGTACCAACTTAAATTTAATTAACCTGTTTTCTTGCCCAATTTTGGGTGCGTTCGGACTGCTAACTCGAAAAGCCCTTTATGCTCTAAATGCTCCGTATCCGTTCGGCCCTGTACAATTGGGGTAAATAGAGCAACTCTTGAATCGTTCGACCTTAGGTAAGTTCGGCTTGGCTAGCAGGAGAGGATAGAGAGTAGAGCATGGAGTGATTAAAGAGTAATGTGACGTAACGGTTGTTACCCGAATGGAAAAGAGTCGACGGGTAGCGATGGTGACATATTTAACCTGCAGAATATGTAAACTGTCATACATGCTTACTTCGATCAACATAAGTTTCATTCTTGTTTTAGTAAATCATGGAAATTTTTTTGAACAAAGAATAATTTAATTTTAGTCAATTTCTGAGATCACGTGTATCCTTGACCACGACTTGTAAACAGGTTAGGTTTATGTGAGTTTTGCCGTGAATGTCGTTTGCGCATGACAGCTCTGCGAGCACCACCTCGCCAGGAGGAGTTCGTAGAGTTAACTCTATTTACTCTGCTCTTGTACGAGATGAACGACTTAGAGTTTATAATGTTCACTCCATTGGTCCTACTCGAACGGATTTAGAGTGGAAAGAGCAAATAGACTCAAAAGAGTAACCAAGTCGAACTCACCTCTTATTCACCCTGAACTTATAGAGTTGACTCTATTCGCCCTATCTCGAGAAGAGTGAGCTCTAAGTGCGCCAAAGTTTTATTATTCAAATATAAATTACACATAAAACTTTTTCTTTAATCATGTTGAGAATAATAAACTCAGTAAAATTATTCACTTTCTCCAGTAATAACGAGTGTCTAAATAAAAATCTGGTCAAGTAGGTTGTGGTCGAAAATTTTTTCGTTGCATGCATGTCGTTTCTAAGTTCAACGGCTAAGCTTTCAAGTGTAACGTCAAAGTGATTTTGCATTAAAAATAGTTTTTCTTTTCACAAACTACTAAAAAATGCCCTTTTCAATTGAAGAAAAGACATTTATGATTGAAAGTTACTTTCGAAACGGTCGCAAAATTAACGGTGTCTGGTCCTATTCAATTCAAGACTGTTTGGAGGAATTCCTTGTCCAGTTCCCAGAAATTGTTTTTGATTATAAACAATTTCTAGAGTGTCTAAATCACCGGTCTAAATCGAAGTGTGGCATTATTTCGACAAACTGAACGATCTTAGAGAACGTATATTTGATAAGTGTCAAGAAATCAACAACTCTCCGGATTTACTGCAAAATGTTGTTAATGGAATTAAAAACAGAATTATTAAATGTTACCAAGAAGGGGGTGGGCATATTCAGCATATTTTATAATAAACGTTTTTAAATTTCACGTTTTCATGTCTTTTACGGCAAAATCACTTTTAACAAGGAAATGATAATTCAGTATCAATTTTGACGTTACACTTGAAAGGTTAACCGTTGAACTTAGAAGCGACATACATGCAGTGGATAAATTTTCGACCACAACCTACTTGACCAGATTTTTATTTAGACACTCGTTATATTCTTGTAGCTTCTTGATCTGAGTCGTCATTAAAGAGAACGTTTTTTATTTCTTGAAATATGGAATAAATTTATGGAAATTTATTATTTAATTTTATTAAAGTGAATTTCGGAAGAAATGAATAAACGTTGACTAAAATTTTGGAGTACAGGAAGATATTAAATACTTTTAGGTTAAGTTTATAAGCTTTAAATGTTCGAGATCGCTCGGATGCAGGGTTGCCACTTTAATTTTCACAAATGTACTAGACCTGTTACCAAAATTGTACTAGACAGAACGAAATAGTACTAGATTTATTTTAAGGGGGAATATGAAAAAAAAAATAGAACTTATTTATATTGTGATATGTATTTCTACACAAACTAAATTACATTTCTAATAAAAAAAAATATTTAAACGCAACAAACTTTGAAGTTTTAACAAAAATATACAGGATTACAACTAATTAAAGGCCCACTATAGGAATCTCGTTACCTATATGAAAAACAAAGACGGTTAAATTATAAAAAAGGTGTGCTATTTTGAGGTCTAAAATAACGTACAAAAAAATCTCTTCTATCTACACTTATATCTGAAATATCTTAAACTGAAAATTCTGTATTTCAAAAACGTGGGATATGTTTGTTTATTAAGATAGAATCATAAAATTCGGTACTAAATTTTGTACTAGAATTAATCTGAAATGTACTAGCGTATTTTCTGCTCTCAAATGTACTAGAAAAATACAATTGTACTAGAAACGGCAACCCTGCTCGGATATGTTGTTTTACTCTAAACGGTGATGTTAGGAAACTGGGTGTTTGCACTCTGTTCATTTGTTTTAAACTAAAACGAACAGCAATCTCACGGTCTGCTTCAATGATTTGCCGGTAGATGACACTGACACTGCTACAGAAACCTGTAATACCTCCTATAATAAACGTTAAAAGAAACTTCAAATCAAATTTATTCTTGGTCGTAATTGTGTGTAATCAAACTGTAATCAAGTGTCGTAAAGTGTTGCTGTTGTTTCTTGTTCATAATTCTTGTAAAGTTTTGGCGTTTTTCTTGTTCCTAATTCTTTTAAAAAGTTTTGTTGTTTCTTGTTCAAATTTGTTGTTACTCCTTGTTCCGAAAATGTCAAGATATTGTTATCTATGTTTACAGTCTAAAAGAGGTAAGCAAGATTTAACTTTATTTGCTGCACCCAAGGTAAATTTCTTTCCAATTCCTTTTTTAATTTAAAAATTGTGTCATTTCAGAGTAAAAAAGAACGTGAAGCATGGGGAATCTTTTTTGGAAAACCAATTTCAGCAGCCGGTTTTGTCTGCAATACACATATTTCAGACAAATATTTGAAAAAAAATTCAACTAGATCACTTCTTCATAAATCTTTCACAAGCGACTGGCAAGTTTTACCACTATTTGGTAAAACAAGAAAAACTTCACATTAGCTTGAACATGGTCACTGATAACCAAGCAAGTTGACATTCAGAGACGTTTGATGATAATAGGGAAGCATTTGCCTACTTGTGCTGTCTTTTATTACTGTCAGTTGTTTGACCTGTGATTGAGGATGTGATCACAGTTAGTAACAAAACAACAAAAGAAGGAGAATAATGATTAATATCATGTTGTACACGTTGTATCGTTTTATATAGTTAATAAATTTGTAAATTAAAAATACATCATCTTTAGAATTGTGGTGGTGAAGCGGTACCAACACAACTTTAATCAACTTTAATGCCAACAGCGCCATCTATTGATTTCACCTCAACAAAGACTTTTTTGTGTATATAATCATAGACATAAGCAATACATTAAATTTATTGCATGAATTAGTTATATTTGCCCAAATATATACCTACTCAATTGCGTTCCAAGAAAACCGTAAATAAATTAAACAGAGAGCTGAGTGCCTTTGGTTCTACGGATGTTTGCTCTGTAATCTGCAATGTTTGACTTGCACCTATCAGTGTACTCCCATCAAATTGCATGTGTTGTGGGCAACTAGGCATGTAACCAAAATAATTTAAATGTTTTTAAATTATGGACTCATTATTCAAAGTTATCTGATATGTTTACTGGTACTCGTGGCTGTGCTGGGGGATTTCATCGTGTCTCACACCGCGGTGCACTCAGCTAAAGCCATATTCGACAATACCACCCACGCAATGATCGGAGGAATCTCTTGGCTGATTGTGCGCATGTACCACAAGACACACTTGACCTACGGTACTCTGCTGGAGGTTTTCATGTGCACCGTTCTGTCTTCGTTAATCGACTTGGACCACTTCGTCGCTGCCAAATCAATACACCTAAGAGTAAGCGAACCTTTCCACATAGAATCAAATAAGGTTTTTGTTTCATTTCAGGACGCCACAAATTTACAAAGTCGACCGTTCCTTCACTGTTCGAGTGTGCCGCTGCTTCTTACAGTTACCCTCTTAATATACGCGTACGTCTTGCAATTAAATCAGCTTCAGAAGTTATCGCTGATTGTGTTCACCGCATTCGCGAGTCACCACACAAGGGATGCCACTCGAAGAGGATATTGGTTGTTTCCTTTCGGATCTACGCCACCCATTCCATACGTTTTGTATCTCGTTGTTATAGTCGGCATTCCATATTTTGTTACATTTATTGTTGGCGTTTTAAGAATGGACGCTTCACACGGATTGAAGATTGACGTATGATTGAGGTGATCTGATCCTTCAAGAAGTTATTGTGATAAAGTTTTATTTATTGTTTTTATGTAAATAAATAGGTAATAAATAAATTCCTTAGACGTGGACGTTCTGTTACACATTTCAAGTTTGATGTATGGAAGTAAGTAAACGCATGTTTGCGGACTATTTAAAACAGTGAACTTATTTAAATTTTAATTATAGGCGTTCGCTTTTAATTTATTTTTTCCTTGTAGAATTTACGTAATGAGTTTTTATTGAATTTAAATACTTCTAGTCATAATAAAAAATAAAAGGTTTAGTAAGTATAGGCATATAGTGTAATTGCATACACATGTGTTAAGTTGGTTGCATAACGTGAAAGGATGATTTATGATTATTTACTTATTATCTAAACTTTAATCATTAAAATGTACTTATCTTAAGATTTATGTTAATGTTTAAGTTTTATTATTAGTTTGTACATCGTTTATTTAAGGTTCAGATAAAATAAAATGAGAAACAATAATTTTATGGAAGTGTTTGTTTGGTTGCATACACATGCAGGGCGAATAGCTCGTTTACTTAAGTTTAGTTTCTTTGAGCTATTTACAAAAAAAGTAGGAATGGCAGTATCATGGATATTAAGTATACATTTTTCTTATGAACGATACCTATTCCATATTGTATAAATTAAAAAAGAAATATTTAGGGGAAGGAGATATAAAGTTAGTAGAATTTTTTTTGATAAAGTTGTGTAATATCTATAGAGGTATTCTCTCATTAATTAGTAAAAAAATAGTCTTTGCCTTTTAGCCTGAGATGCATTCATTAATTACAATCCACGTCAGTACCTACACGTGATTAAAAAAAAACTTCATGTTGCAATAAAATATAATATTGGTGTGTTTTGTTTTGAATTGGGCACAAACCTTGAGCGCACTTGCTTTAAATCCTCCAATCCTATTTTAGTATTCAGCAATTATAGCAATAGTAGGCGGGGCTTGAATGCTTGCCTTTTGGGTTTGCTCGTTTGTTCTACACTTTTAACTCCTTTACTCTAGTTTTCTCACTCCTACTTACACTATATTATATACAACTCACTCTCTCAGGAGCGGTTGGTGCAAAAAATGTAGAAAAGTGCAAAACACACGAGAGGTTCAAGTTTCAATGAAACAAATGGTACGTTAGTAAAAATATGGTATTTGCCGAAGGTATTGATTTACAATTTCTATTCAAATTCTGTTGAAATCTTCGTTTTTTTTGCAGCAATAGAAAATTATAGGATTAGTAGATTAACCAAATCCTGATGAGGTAATTGGCATAACGTTGTTCAACAAATAGATTAAAACCACAGTGTGAATTGATAAACTTTTATCGGCGTGTGTAATCGCTTTATCTTACCTGGCTATCAAGTGTTAGGCTGGCTCATTATTATTTCTCAGTTTTGTGTGAAACGCATCGACTTGTACGTATCAATCGAAAGAAAAACAGTGCATGTAAAAAGATAGTGCATACATACAGCGTGCACGAGGGACCTCTTGTACCATGGTTCTTCTTGTGGTGAGATTTGTTTGCTTTGCTTTAAAACATTTAATAATTAGTTAAACAATGCAGATTTTGTTAACAATTTAATTCTCATTAATGTTTTCCAACACAACAAACTAATTAATAATAAATTGTAAAAAGTAAAAGGCTTACCCCATTTTTAACACAGAATTACGAGCAAGCTTAAACTATGTATAACACCATGCATAACAACGATTATTCCAACAATTGTTGTTAAGAGTTTAAGCTTTGGCTTAAAGTTAAACTGGAATTGTATACTGATGCTTAAAAGTATTCGTGACCGCCTGGCACTGTGGAAGTTTACCACAAGGGTCAAATTCGAACTATTTTGTTGCCCTTCATTCGGATCTTTTAAGCACCAGTATACGACTGGGCCTTAATGACATGAGAATGATTTGAATTTACCGCTATACTAAATTTTTATTGCGTTGGCAACACCCAGTTCTGTCAATCAGTTTTGTCCTTTTTCTTCTGAAATAAGAATAGTAATAGTAAAATGAAAAGAAGTAAGACATTAAAAATGCTCGACTGGCGACTCTGAAATTTAACACTGAATAATCGTAACCGCATTAAAAACGTGAAATACACTGAAAACTATGGCGCCAAATTCAAAATATCCTCAACCATTCAAAATCACGCTGTATATATCTGCGTGCAGTAAATTGCCAAACAATTATTAATTCAGTCAATTATTTTTTTTAATCTCGGCATTTTCTTTTCACGCCCTATCATGCCTGAAGCTTCTAAAAAAAAAAGCCTCGGCGCACTTTGGTATAACAGGAAAACGTTATTAACAGATCTTATCAGTGATTTGACTGTAAAATGTCTCCATTTATCGCACGTAAAAGTAAAATTGTAAGACACAAATATGACGTCTGTCTATTAGTGATCGATCACATTTCACTTTCTTAATTCTTCTTTCTTCGATAAAGAGAGGAAATGACAAATAACTTTGCGTAACAGTCGATTTACATTCGTCAACAATTCGAAGTATTCTTAATTATTAAATAATTTCCAGAGCTGCAGCAGATAGCGGTCGAATTTGATTTCAATTAATTACTGAAGCATTCAAACTTATCGCGCTGTTATCTTAATACGTACAAACCGTGTTAATAAAGTGTAATGCATTTATTTTTAATCTGGGGGACATAAAAATACAGTGCCAGTCAAATTAAACGGAACATTCAGGGCAAGAGACTACATAGGTCTGTTCTAGCAGCAGTACATAACTGTTAGAACTTACTGAACTTGCGCAGCGACACTAAATTGCCACTGCGCATGTTGAGTACAATTTCTAACAGTTATGCACTGCTGCTAGAACAGACCTCATATTATTAATTGACGAGAATCACCAACCAAGAGATGGCGCTTTTAATAAGGAAGAAAACATAGAGCTGTCATTCAGATTCATGTTTTGCTTCCATTCATTATTGTTAATTATTATGTTAGATGACGACTTTGCTTATTCATAAGCACACTAATCACACAATACGTACATAAGAATATTTATCCGTGTGGAAGCATCAATTTAACATTTATCGTAGGTTAACCAAATGTCATTCCAATGTTTTCCTTATTACACGGTCCTTCACAAAGCCTCCGCTAGGTGTCAGCCACTCCGTGATTTTCTTCAATAGCGTTTTTGATTGATTACTCTAGAGCACTATCGGTGTATTTTCATCTTATTTTAACCTCAGCTAAAAGTAAGGGATGGAGATAGAGTGCTCTACGCTCTACGGCAATCATTCGAAAACGCTATAAGCTTTATTATTTATTTATTTATTATTTATTAGATTTAGTGTCCGGTTAAAAGATTTTGTGATATTTATTATTATGGTAAAATTTGATTATAAAAGTAATCTTCAAAAGTCGACGTGCTTTGATAGATTGCAGATGGATTTCATAGATTACGCTTCGTTCAAGTTGGTCGTGAGTGTACTTCCTCTGGATAATCCGCTGTCAAAGGAGATGCCGTCCATCGATAGAGACGGACTGAGTGAATTCGATTGCTATAAATAGTTAGCATTATCGATCTTATTCGTAAAATTAATCCGAATTGTTTAGTGACGGCTGTAAAAAATATTTGTGCTATTTACTGTCGTGTTTTGTTGTTTAATTTGGAGAAATTTCGATCGCTCTTTTTCTGAAACAAAAACAACTTATCTTACACGTGCCTATTTATTTACATTTTTAATAAATTGTTTTCTCTTTTCTTAAGATAAAAGCAACCACTTAATTTTGAATAAATAATTATTTTCTCTTTTGTTTGCCTTGTCATTTTAAAATCGCGAAATCAAACAAAGTAGGCGGCCTCTGGTGGTCAATTTTGATACCATCAAAAAACATTACACGAATTGGTTGAAACCATACACCAATCAAACTGTCCTAATTAACGCAGCTGCACCCTTTTATCGGCCATGTTGTAATTAACAGTGACTTCTCGCGTTGACAATTAGGGCGCGAATTTTCCATTTTACTTTGACGTTTAGAAACGAAGCGTCAATTAATTTGCCCCTTCTTCTGCTCTCGCGAAAAATATTTTTAATTAGACGTTTATGTCGGTATTTAAAGAAAAAATGTCTAAATTTTATTAATAACTTTGATTTTTTTAGAAGTTTGGTGCAAGTCGGTTGTGATTCAGTGTTGCCAACTATTGACAGACGTTTTTCCCTCATGCTTGTTTCTTGCGCCCGCAAATTGCAATTTTAAACTATTTTATTCCATTTTAGTCAAGATTTGCTTTAACTTTTAAGTAATTCTGTTCCCTTTTTCTCAAAAAGTCCCTTTTTGCAATTTTAAGAAATAAAAACTCCTGGAATTGGGAAAATTCGCACGAACTGGCAACACTGCTTTGACTGTAATGGTTCAAAGATTGGACCCAAGATGTCGCGACCTAAACTGTTTGATTTTTGTGCAAATAGAAGCACCACATTTTCGTTTCGTTTTGAATATTCATTTTATTTTATCACAGTCGCCATTCTTTCTTTTGCAGACGGATACGGATTTTTACATTGCCGTGGGGGTTTTAAGCGCAGTCCTATTAATTACCATCCTCGTCGTCGTCGTCCTCCTCGTTCACGTCCTTTCCATCCGCAAGCAACTGAAGCAACAAGGACAGCAGGGAACGTTCGATAAATATGAAGATTTCAATCAAGGGTACGTCACTCATAAACAGAACGTTGTGTACACACACACTCGAGATAAATTCCACGTTTAGCACAATGTAAACCTTCATATGCCATCTATCCTCTCATTACAAGCTAAATTCATTAACTAATAAATTAATCTGGGTTAATTAAAACGAGGGAATAATTGTCAATCAAAATTTGATGTATTATATCACGTCATTGAGTAATGAACACTTTCTACACGGCTCCAAACGTCTGGGCCATATTTTACACGTCATACGGTTGAGATTTAATTTAAATTCCCGCCTAACAATTCATGCGCAATGATTGGTTACTTGTGACAAAACTTCACGCCGGATAATGAATTTAAAAATCAGTTCTATAATCGAACAGTAATTTATTTTCAGAAACAAAGCTAAATGATACGATCAATTTTTGATAAATTTAAATTTGCCGCCACGTTCATAAGTCCGGTTCACAAAGCTCAGTTGCATCAGCGTCCTCTACGTACGCACCTTAAACCACAAACAGGAAACTGTAAAATTGAATTATTATTATTTGTTCGTATGTTATGGTTTTTATTCGCATTTGCAGGAGACCTCAAGTCAGAAACACCGCAAGCAACGATCACTCTCGGTTTCCAGGCCCGAACATGTACGGTGAAGACCCCGCGGCTCAAAATCGAGTGAACAAGAACCCCCTCGCAAATCAAAACGCCATCAACAATTTCGAACGAAACTCCGCCGTCATAAACGAAATAAGAAGGGAACTTAAGCAAGCGTAAGCCCTTCCCTGCGCGTCGTTTCCTCTTTTATAGTTCTTCTTTTGTTTTTAATTTAGTAATTTCCGTCAACCTCCGGTGCCTCCGCCAAAACCGGAACCTCCTTCGTGGCCGACGACTCCAGCTCACCATCAACCGCGCCCCCCGACGAGTCACGTTCATAACATGGAAAACAAAAATTTCTTCTACTGATACTGATTTGGATATTTTTGTTAATGTCAGAAGTCCGTATTCTCATCTTATGATTAAAGTTGTACTTAACTATAAAGTCGTGATTGAAATAAATAAGAAACGTTATAGGAACCATGCACGTGCGCAGCGAGCGCCATCAATGACCATATTGTGCATTAGTGGTATGAAAATACCAAATCAGTAGTGTACATTTGAACTTGAATATTGTAATGTATTTCAATACCAGGAAGCTCAAGTATTATGTACTACAATCGTACATTGTCGTAAGAGTGATATTATTCCCATGCAATGAGTCTCAAGAAATATTTTCATATCACTAGTTCACAAATCACCACCCCAGGCGGCGCTGAGCGCAGAGATGTGCATGGCGCCTATAGCTTTAAGTCAATTCAAGTCGTACTTAACTAAAGTCATGATTAAAATAAACAAGAAACGATACAGCTTTATGTCACTTTAATGTGCAAGAGAGTGACGAACGAGCGTTGCCATGGGAACTGAACACGTTATGAAATTAATCATAGGATGAGAATACGGGCCGGAGTCTTTTAGGGAAGGCAAACAAACAAACAAACAAACAACATAAATAACAATTTTCTCATTTTGTTTTTTTTTCTTAATCTATAGAACCGTGACTGATATGATAACGTTAAGCTCTAGTTGCAGGATTTCATTGTATGCATCGCTTTGGCGAAAATTCCGGATTATTGAGTAATTTAAGCTGACGTAAGAATTTCCGATAAGTAAATCTAATCTGGGTATTTTCCTGAGGTGTGACTAAAATGTACTACGAAGCTAAACTATGCATATGAATAACAAAAGGCATTTAAAAGGTAGATAATAAAAAAGTATGTAAATAATGTTGTAGGTATACAGTATGTACCACTCTTATGAATATTTATTTAGTAGACTAGTAAAAATATTATGTATTATATATTTACGGAATAGGCTGATTTGACTTTATTCTTTTTCTTTTCTACGTATATTTGCAGTCAAAAGGAGTGACTCGATCATCGCATTGAAATTGTATGGGCCAGTTTACAGAAAATTTAATTGCAATCAAATTTTAATGACGTTGTTAATTTGACAGTTCGCAATGTAATTCTTATGGCAACTTAATCGTGATTAGTTTAATTCGAAATTAATATCTATTCACTCTTTATCTTCGTCTCAGTAGGCCGTGTTCTCGTTTCGTTAAGTTGCTGCCCTGAAGTTTGATAGATGCCAGAATCTGACAAGAAAAATATTAATGACAATTCCACGCCACTAATCTGACTATGTTGCCAAATATTATACGAAGGAGCACCGACTATGGCACCGTGAAATATGCACTACAGTCGAGCTGGCAACAACGTCTCCGTCAGTGGACTCAAATTATAACCATGAAATTAAAAATAAACATAAAAGTCTCATCTGACGTCTATGCTTCATTGTGATACCAACAAAAATGTCACCCTAACTCGCCTACTAGCACGAGGAACAGGGTTGCCAATCTCTAAACAGTCAATTCCCTACTCCAATGTTTAAAATTCCCGCTTTTACCCGCAGTCGAACTTTAAATTTCCCGAATAGTTTTTTCTTGGCTAACAATTCAAAATAAAACACAAAATACAATTCACAACATTTATTTTCTCCAAATTTTAACATTTAACATGGTTTTATTTGGTTCAAATTTTATTATACCTCCTGCTTCGTGCACCCACTCTTTGGTGAATAGTAATGCAGAAATAGTCGAAAGCGAAAGCGACGTTTACCGTCAAATGTACTGAATGATAGAATGATGCTGTGTAATGCGCATGAGCAATACAATTTCAAAAGGTGCCAACCTGTTAAGCATTTAGATATAAAAGGTAGTTCCACTTCTTGAAAACTACGCGAATGATACTTTCTGATAAGTTGTAAATTGCAGCAAATGGAAAAAGTTGAGACAAGTCTGGAAAAAGTTAAATAAAATGGTAAAAGAGAAAAATCCCGTTTTTACCCGCTTAAAAATTTTACCCACACAATCACTTAAAATTCCCGCCTTTCGGGAAAAATTCCCCACATTGGCAACCCTGACGAGGAAAAAGAGTGAACAAACTCACCCTATGACGTTTAGATTATGAAGGTTTCTTTTTTTATCTGTTGTCGATGGCCCAGTGTTGCCAACCCTTTCCCCAATATTTTCCTCGCGATTGAATATAAGGTTTTTTATTCAGTCACAAATAACGAAACAAAAAGTATTCCATAACACCCTCAATAAAAATAAATATAAAATATGAAACGTATACAGTCAATATAAAAATAATAATGAAATAATTAATTTTTAAAACTGTATACATATTGTATATTTTAGAAATTATACAGGTTGAAGCGTTTTTTTTTACTACACACATAGTGAATTTGTGAATACTGTGGTTTTTTTGTTTTAATATCTGTGACAACAGAAAATAGGGTTGATAAAAATCACGATTAAAAAAAAAATGTTGAATATATGTAACTACAGGACTGTACTTCATATGTATCTACGATTAGTTCTGAATTACGTAAAACAGTTATTGTTGATATAAAATATATTAATGTAATGTGTCAATCTAATCTTGTATAAAGAAGTTTTTCCTGATAATTATATTATTATATATAAAGTTCGTTTTGTGTTTCGTGCTAACTTCACTGATTTAAATAAAAACAATCTTGACTTCTTGGATATTTTTAAATGAAAACAAAATGTTGCATTTCTTCAATAACAAATTTAAAAAATTTTAAAATTATTTAATGAGAATTTTTTTTATTTCTCGATCGTCTTTTGTTTTATTTGTCAATCGTCTTCTGTTTTATTTTCCGATTGCCTTCTGTTTTATTTTTCCATCGTCTTTTCTTTTATTTTTCGAACATCTTTTGTTTTAGTTTAGTAAAAAATTCCACAATTGTCAAATGCCTTGAAATACAGGCTGTTCAAACTTAAGTCGGCACTATTGCTAACTTTGTTATTATAAAAGCTACAAATTCGGTTAAATTAGCCAACTAGTAGTAATTTTCACGCTGATTACAATGACGTAGTCAAAGAAACAATTGAGCGTCGCGTTTATGAGATAAAGTCAAAAATATACTTTTTTTTAAATGGAACAGCCTATATATTATATTACCAATCGATAGAGAATAAAATTCTTAATAAAAATTATTCTTTCTTATTTAATTTAATTTCTTAATTTCGTGAATTAATAAATAAAGGAGATATTTTCATTTTTACAAAATCATCAAAGATGCCTGTGCTTTGGAAACAAAACATTTGCAAATCGCCGTAATCAAATTATTTTGTTGACAGACTATTGTTTTTGAGCTTTGTGGTTTATTTCTTGCTAAAAAATGGTTTATCCGCGTCCGGAAAGAATTTACAAAAATTGTCATAATTTTTTATCACTTTCCTAGATGCGTATAAAAATCACAAAAAAATTTACAAAAATTGTCTTATTTTTTGTAGTAGCGTGAAAAAATCATAAAAAATGTTTCAAAATTGTCATAATTTTTTTCAGTTTTCGTGATGCGTGTAAAACAATTTTTTAGTAAGAAATAAATCACAAACTTCAAAAACAATAATATGTTAACTGAAAAATTTGATTACGATTTGCAAATGTTTTGTTTCCAAAGCACAGGCATCTTTGATGATCTTGTAAAAATGGAAATATCTCCTTTATTAATTTACGAAAAAGTAATAAAAAATAATTTTAATTAAGAATTTTATTCTCTATCGATTGGTAATATAATGTACAGGGTGTTCCATTAAAAAAAAGTGTCTTTGACTTTATCTCATAAACGCGACGCTCAATTGTTTTTTTTACTACGTCATTGTAATCAGCGTGAAAATTACTACTAGTTTGCTAATTTAACCGAATTTGTAGCTTTTATAATAACAAAGTTAGCAATAGTGTCGACTTAATTTGAACAGCCTGTATATCTTAATTTTAGAAATTCGAACCAGTTTTGTTTATTTTTGTTATATATTTTCTTCATTCGTTGATCGTCTCTTGTTTTATTTTACGTCAACAATAGCACAAATGTCAAATGTCTTAAAATTTATACCTTAATTCAGGGTTTGAAGATATGTATCAATGATATACATTTCGCAAAAAAAACTATTCTTTATAAAAATCAGCTCTGCATGGCTTGTAGATCCATAATCAGGTACAAAATTTTTTAAAAAATTGGCTGGAATACAGGGAAAATAAAAAATAATGATTTGGACGGAGAGCAAAATACGTTCAAACTGCAGTGGAGAGCAAAATGTTCAATGAAATTGTGATTAAATAGCAAAAAATTATGCACACTTGTAAATTATTGATATTCCCAGATAAAAATTAAAAAATAAACACTTCAGCAATTGTTAGATAATTTATTTTTATAAAACATTGATAACCTTCTTTATCAATTTTTATCTGGGAATAAGACATACTTAACAAAAATGAAAGTACTTTATTAAACGAAGAATTTATGATAGAAAAATATAGGGCATGCTATTTAAGAAAATTGAGTTCTGTCATTTTGAAATTTCTGAGATTTTGTTTATTACCATGACCAACCTGTAGCGATGAAGGTACATTTAATAATTGCTTATGATAAGCTTATGTATCAACTACATCTGTACCAAAAATCTTTTGCTGAGAGTTAAAAATAAATAAAATGTGAATAAATAAATTAGTGGCTGCAAATGGCAGTTTTTAGACAAAATGTTAAATATCTCAATAACGGTTAGGTTTAGGTGTAGGCAATGGTATACAAAAGATGTGTAGAATTTTATGGGCAATCCAAATTTGGTTTCATATATAGGGCATGCCATTTGAAATAAAAAAGTTGTGTCCGGCACCACTGTTTTGATTCACTCTGTATAGATTAAAATAATTTTGTGTTGTAGATCTCTTAAATTAAAAAAGAAATTGTGTTGAAAATTTTTTATACCTTCAGTAGTTATGGAGATATGGCCCGAGAACCCTCTGTTGGGACACCCTGTATATCATGATATATATCAAAAAAATCCGATTTTTCTCAAACCCTGTCTTAATTTTAGTCGAACCAGCTTTGTTTATATTAATTTTTTTGTTAAATTTTATAAATTTTCTTTATTTATTTCTCGATCGTCTTTTATTTTATTTTATGTAAAAAATTGTACAATCGTCAAATGCCACAATTTTAAAAATTTCGACCCAGTTTAGTTTTTTTAAATAATTTTTTTGTTTTAAAATCTTGATTTTCAAAAATAAAATCAGTGATCTTAAACATGATTTTAATCAAATTATTTAAATCAGCTTAACCCTGATAGAAAATAATTAATTTTTTAAGTAAACTGCATTTTTTCATTTTTGTTCCTCGTTTCCCCGTTTTCTCTCCCACGAAATGGGAAATTTCCGACGAGTTGGCAACACTGAGTTGGCCATGAAAATTTATTTATGAATATGAACCTCCGACGACTAATCTAGGTAGACTAGGCAAGCGAGCTTTAAAATGTAGCTAACAAGTTCACAGGAGTGAAAGGGGATCTGTTTACTAAGACTAACTTAGTGATTGGTTACTTTCAAATTGCAGTCGATAATTTTCGGCGGATGTCGTGTAACGCAACAGAACTCATAGGCGTACATACTAGTTTTATTGCGTGTATTTGTATTTAATGAATTAATTCAATATAATTAACTGATTAATTAAATTAATAATTCTATTTCGTAATGAATAATCTATTATTATTTCAATTAACAAGTATATTTTTTGTAATATTCGATTTTTACCTCCACTTAATGAACGCCGTCTATGTGGATTAGGTATGAATAAACAGTACCCCACCTTACCTTCCCGCCGCAAGATCTGTTGATGTTGCTTTCAAACAAACCGTTCTATGTAGTTTGCAGTGGCATTACCAGTCTATCTTGATTAGCCGTCGACGATATGAACCATTATGAACCATCATCAGCTGTTAATTTGACATTTGAACTTACCATACCTAACCTTCAACCTTGCTTTCGAGTTCAATAGTACGGTAGGGCAACACCAGAATGTGATCCGTTGTAACATGTGAAAAAAGACAATAATAATGTGATTTGTTGTAACGAACAAAAAAAGACAATAAGGAAATAACATTTGCAACAAATATTCGAAATTGCGGTGCGTTCATAACAAGCATTTTGTCATCGCCAACCAGGGTTGCCAGATTGAGAATCTACAAAGTCGCCAACTTTAAAGACTGAAGTAGCCCAAAGTAGCCGCAACTTTGGGTGTTGCAACCCAACTCGACCTGCTATTCTTCTAAATTGCGCTTGAACACAAAATAACAATACCCAGGATTTCATATTGATTTAAAAAAAAAAAAATTATTCGTGTAAAGTATTGCACGAAAACTCAAAAATACACATTTGTATAGAACAAGTTGGGAACATGCACATTAAAGGTGTGTTCTATCCGTCAGGATTTCAAGCTCTGAACCGTTCATTCACAGTGTGAAATTTATATCCAATTTTGTGTACAGGGTTAGTTTTATTAATGTTAACCCCCCTTTATTATTTTAATTATAAACCGATTTAAAAAATTTAAAAATTGTTCTTAATATGGATTTTTATGTAGATTTTACTTATACTATCAGTTATACGGTAGCGTTTTGTATATACCGGGTGGACAAAAAAATATAATTTTTTTAAATGGAATATTTTTACAAATTTTTAATCCCTGAGTCACCCTAATAATAAACATATATAAATATCGTGTAATTGGTTTACTAGTTTTTGTGTTATTCGCCAATTTATTTAAAACTTGATAGTCGTTTTTTAAATACTTTGCAGCTTATGTAGAAGTATTATTTTAAGAGATAGAGAAAAACTTTAAATACAATAGTTGTGGGATTTTGTATGTAATATCTTTTAGAGCTCTCACAAAAAACAAAAGCGCATCGCGAGGTAGAGAAAAAATTACAATTTTTGTTTTTTTAAATGGAACACCCTATACATTGTTCAATACAATGAAATATCATTGGTTTTTATTTCAAAAATATATAATATTTTGATACTTGTTTATATATGTTTGTTATCAGAATGACTCAAGGATTAAAAATTTGTAAAAATATACAGGGTGTTCCGTTTAAAAAAATTATATTTTTTTGTCCACCCTTTATATATAAAAAGCTACCGCAAAACTGATAGTATAAGTGAAATCTACATAAAAATCCATATAAGCAATTTTTAATTTTTTTCAATCGGTTAATAATTAAAATAATAAAGGGGGTTTAACACTAATAAAACTAACCCTGTATTTCTCATGCTCAGAACTGATACTAAATGTCGTGTTATATTTCTATTCTAGTCTTCTCTTCTTCTTTTGTGTTAGTGGCAACGCGCCACTTCATTTAAGTAGACCATTATTCAAAGCAGCAAATTAAATATGACAGCTTCCATAATTTACTACTTTGACACTTGACAGATCGAAAGCCAATTTACAATACAAAAAAAAGAATAAGTCAGTTTTTTTTTACCTCAAGTTTACAACTGCACTTATGAGTCACTTAATTGTTCAAAAATTAATTACAAAAAGACTTTCAAATACATACAACAAAAATAAAATAAAAAATATTTTTGTGTCTTTTATAAAAAAGTGAGCAAATAAAAATCAGATTAGAGTAGGCGGTGCAAAGAAAATGTATGTCTGTGATTAACTGAATTAATTAATGTAATATATTTATGGACTGTCAAATTTATTGACTTTTTATTTAATCACAGACATACATTTTCTTTGCACCGCTTGCTCTAATCTGATTTTTATTTGCTCACAGGTTATTTATTAATTTTCAAAAATTGATCATGTTTTTTGATTTATTTATTAATTTTTTTACATGTTAATTGTTTTGCCCCCCAACAGGAAGGAAGGGGGACTCTTGTGACGTATGCAACTCGAGCACAGGATCAGCGAAATTCAAATCAAGGAAAATTACATTATTTCTTGAGAAATGACAAAGTGGCAAAAAGTTCGTTGCCTAATGGCCGATTTCTTCACCATGTTTAAACTAAGGTTAATTTATCCAACAGTTGGAATGTGACGTACGGTGGACCGTACACATACTATGTGTCACATTCTAACTGATAGATAAATTTAACCTCAAGACAAGGCGATGAAGAAATCGGGCATAAGCCTGGTAAGTCACGTACGAAGCGGTCAACAAGTAATGCTTTAAACAGAAAATAAAATAAAGTTCTCGCAATCACATCACCACATTTTATGATCACACGGTACAATACTTAATGCTTTGTGTAGCCACCTCACATCACAGAATTTTACGACACATAAAAGGTACATGAAAGAAATCTCTTGCAATAATAACTCTAATTTTTTTAATAGTAACAAATAACGTGCCTTTTTTTAAAATTTCTTCTCGCGTAGTTGGCCGTGAATTATTAGTTGTCAACCAGCCTCAATCTAGGTACCTGACATAATTATGAAGTAGCATAACCCCACTTTTAAACTAGTGAAAGCAATGAATAAAAGCGAATTTTAGCGACGAAGTTATAGTGGTTATGGAACTAAATACTTTATCGACAAACACGTGACGTTATTGTTATATATTTTGAACGCGGTTTGTGGAACTATTGGATGATGGTTAAGAAGAGTGTTTTAAGTTGTCATCCATTGTTCGTGAAAATAGGTTATGTTAGATGATATTTTGTTAATATTTTGTAACAATCTCTCTATTATAGTATTGTCATCGTCAAATACGATTTCATTTGCTACGATAATAGCCATTTCTACATTCATTTTCAATTAAATATGAAAACAACCTCAATAAATTGATTGATTGACAGTTCACAATAACATGCGATGGAATAGCCCACTTTGGCGAATATCGTTTTTAATGACGTCATGACATAAACCGCGTTAAAAATGTAGGAATAATTGTTCGTCGCTAAAATTCGCTTTAAGTAGGTGTTTTCCGACGCTAAGCTAACCTGCAAAGCGCCTAATAATAGAAAGAAAAGTGAGGTTATAATATACGTCAATTTATTAAGTTTTACGCCAGGCTGGTTCACAACTAACAATTCACGGCCAACTACGGGGAGGAATAAAAAAAAAGCACGTCATTATAAGCTGCGTTTGTTTATTCAACTCCGTTCACTCTGTTAACTCTAAAGAGTGAGAGCGAATAAGTTTTAACACAAGTAAGAGTGAGACAAAAGTGCGAAAAGACTACATAGAGTGAACGGAGTTGAATAAACGAACGCAGCTTAAATGCATATTCCTTAATGTTTACGACACCATTGATGTTCTCCAATGGTTACGCAACCAATTATGTTCCTCAACCATGTGTGGCGAAGATTCAAAAGTAAGTTTTATTTTCGATTTAAAAAAATTGATAATAGCTATAAAAAAAAAAAAAAGGTTTTTTCATGACGTCATCATCATAGTAAAACTTCGAGATCTAGCTCGGCAGTTTTCCCAAAGATTAATTTGCGTAAGTACCGATACTTTTCCGCTTCCGAGGGCCCTCAAGTTAAAAAGGGCGCTTCGCGAAACCCGCGCATAATTGGCAGAAAATCTCTGCACAAACATATCAGATGAATGGGCCGCGCGCAAAACTGAAACGCGGATGTGACGTTACCTTGACTACCGCAGACAGGATGGTGGCCCTCTCACGTGGCTCAAATGCAGTATCAGATAAAACATCGACTCTAAACAATGCATTCTAATCCCTTTAATACTCATTACCTATCGTTCCGCACGCACCTACCTCCCCACCCCCTGAAGCCACCCTCCCACATTACAATTAAATTACAAAAAAAAAACTGCCTCGCCAAATTATTTATTTGTGTGTGTAATCGAGGAGAGCAGTCCCTGATTTAAAAGTCAAACTTTTCTTTAGTCGCCCGAAAGGGAGCCAAAATAATTGGTTTAGTTTAGTTGTTCGGAAGGGAGCGATGATCCCCGCTAACAATACCGGGAACGTGGTGTAAAGTTAACAATGCCGTTTTTGTTAAGCTCCCATTAATGCGATCTCCTGCGGAGTGGCGCACGTCCCATTTACCGGGAGGCTTCAATTATCACGTCAAATGGCATGTGATCACAAGAGAAACGTCGCGTGCCCACGTCCAACGTAAGCGTGCCAAAGCGAGATCAAAGAAGTCGAAGTCTTTCGAAATCACACGCGATATTTAATTGTCTTCTTCCAGGAAATAAATCAGACGGTTAAGAATTTAACGAAACGAAAGGGAAGCTTGTTATTTTTCTATGATTGAGGACAGTTCAAATTTCCCGCCTTTCAATTTTTTTTTTGTAATGTTGGTGAAATGAACACTGGAACGCAAATGTAGGTGCTGAACGAGATTAATATAATAATAATTCAATTATGTACATAAATAATGAGATGTCATGTGTAACTAATTATTTTAATTAAAACCATTTTAGTTATTATTATTTTTCGCAAGAGTTGATTAGTAATAACAAGTAAAGGCAACTCGCTTACTTGATTTAAAATAAAAATTTTAAATTTTTTAAATAACTTTTTATTTAGATATGGGTTGTGATACACGGTTGAAACGAGAAAGAAAAATGCTATTATCGTACAAAAATCCAATATGGCGTCCATTTAAAATAAGAAAGTTGCTATCAATATCTTGACAGCCGCCATCTTGAATTTTATTTTGACTGTATTTTCAGCTGTATTTTATCAAACATGGTAACTTTTATACGAAACATTTTTTCATATTTTTTTATAATGGCGAAGTTATTGGACATTAAAGAAAATAGCGATTTTCAGTTTTTCTGCGATAAGATCTGAACTATTCGGAATTTTCAAATTTTCTCAACGGAATCTGAATCAGCACGTAAAACTGCGAAATGTTGCCCGTTTAACCAAATCTCTATCTTCACTAATACGAAAGTTACCTATGGTAGCCTACTCAATCTGGGACACACTGTATATGAAACCAAATTTAGGTTGCCCATAAAATTCTACATATTAGGTCTGTTCCAGCAAGAGTTCGTAACTAGTTCGGAACCGTTAAAAACAGTTGCCCAATTGACCGATTTTAACAGCGCCGTCACATGTACAATTTTGATGACTGCATGCTTTTGACGGTTTCGAACTAGTTACGAACTCTTGCTGGAACAGACCTATTATTTTCAGTATAGCATTGCCTATACCTGAACCTAACCGTTCTTGAGATATTTTATATTTTGCCTAGAAACTGCCATTTGCAGCCACTATTTTATTTATTCATATTTTATTTATTTTTAACTCTCAGCAAAAGATTTTTGGTACAGATGTAGTTGATACATAAACTCATTATAAGCCATTATTAAATGTAATTTAACGCTACAGGGTGGTCATGGTAATAAACAAAATATCAGAAATTTCAAAATGACAAAACTCATTTTCTTAAATAGAATGCCTTATATTTTTCCTAATAATCCTAATAAAGTGCATTCATTTTTGTTACGTATTGTAGTGTTGCTTTTTATGCAGATGTGGTAAGTATTGGACTTGTGTATTTTCTCTTTTATTTTAATCTTTGCACCACATCCACCACACAATTACGTAGTCTACTAGTCTGATTTGAATTTTTATTTTATAATGTCAAAGTGACATTTCAGGGTGGGAACTCTCAATGTCAATTGTAATCCAGTTATTTATTATAATTTTGAAGAAAATTCCTTTGAAGATAAATTGGTGAGTAATTTAAATGTTTAATTTTGTAATGTATGTTTAATTTCCTAAAGAAATACAAGTAATCCCTCGTTTGCCAAGTGTTGCTACCTGTTACGCTCAATCGCGAAACAAACGATAAGAATCCTTTGATATTTTAGAATTTTATGAAGTTTATATGTAGTGTGATGTTGATTTAGAAATTCTTATTATTGTTACAGAGAGAGCCTTATTTGCCAAGTGTTGCTACCTGTTACGCCCAATCGCGAAACAAACAATAACTCTTCTATAATAATAAGAAATCTTTTGTAAATGTGTGTTAAAAGTTCAAGTGATTGATGAATGACAAGATGTGTTATTTGTAGTGTATTTTTTAAAATCAAAAGAAATTTTCCAATTCAAAAATAAACTTACTTCAATGTTACGTAGTGAAACATCCCTGGATAAATTTCTGATAATAAATTATTAATGAATGAAATAGATTTAAATTTTCAAAGTTATATTTTTAATTCAATTATAAGAGCAAAATTTTTTATGTTGTTTATATTATGGTTGCCATTGAAAGATTAACGTTTTGTGTACATATCCTCTCCATTACACATCGGCTTGGTGATTCTCTTAGGTGATCAACCCCTCCATGTTATTTATAAATACTTCACTCAATCCGACAGTTCCCTTCACACAAAACGTCAATATGACAATTAATTTAAATATTTCAAACTTAAATCTAAACTAAGTAAGTATATTTCATTTTATTAACATTTCAACTCTATTTTTAACGATTAATAACAATTATAACAAAATCCTAAATATTAATTTAACTAAACTAACTTTGTAAATGTTTGCTACATAAATTTTGATAATTTATTACTTTGTCTGGAATTTTATGACCTTTTATTCTAAATCTCCTACCATCTTTCATATAAATTAATCTTTTATTTCTTTTAGATGTTCTTCCTTTCCTCTGGATCGGCCAATGCCTCGCTGTGAGGGGATGTTGCAGACTCAGACGGTTCCCGTGCATACGCTCCATCCAGGTGGAAAAATCCATCCAATCCACAAGATTCAAAAATGGTAAATTGTCTTCCAGGATGCTAACTTGGAATATGTCGCTGTACAATACAGAGACTTATTTGATTTGATGTAAGAAGACATATTTTGATGATCGTTGTAATTTGTAGGAAGTTATATGAAGAATTTGTGGTATTTTGTATACTTGAGGAATATTATGTGAAGAATGTTTTATTTTGGAAATTTTTATAAGATGTGAAGTTTGTCGGAAACAGCATACGATGAATAAACTTCTGGACATAGGTAAATATCACTGCAGTATGTTTATATATCTGCGATATTTTCTGAGATTTTCAGATTTATTTGAATTATTTGTTTTAAAACGAGTTAGTGTCTAAGGTGGCCGTGGAAAACAGCAAACAAATGAAGCTATTGACTTTAATAATTAATCTTCAAATGACAATAATGTACAAGCATTAGTTAGTTTAAGTACGTGATTGCTTTAAACAATTATACAATTTTTTTTGTACTTACATCATACATGCCCCAAGCTCTCTATCTCTGAGCTTGTCAGGGATAGCTTTTCTAATATCGCCCGCTACGGCTGCGACCGTTTTTCTTTGCCGACGTATTCAAGGACGTATTCTACAGATCAAAATAAAGAAAAGTTCATATAAACATATAGACAGGGTGTTCACGGGATGCCGCAACAATAGCTAACATTTTATTTGAATTTTTATGAAGTAACTTACATTAGAAATATTTCAAGACCTTTCCTGCCCAATTTTCTAGAAAATTGCAATATCTAAAAAGACAAATGACTATCAGGTTTTTGCGATTTTTAATTGTCTTCAACTTTTTGTAATAAAACATAGTGTTTTTTTTATCATTTCATCGCGTTCCGGACAAGTTAATCACTCAATTAAGTTAATTGTATGGTTAAGCAATATCATTGGAGGAAAGTTTAAGTTTGATCGAGCGGTTAACTCGTTTTATACAACTGGCCCTATGACATGCAGCGACCATATTGAGTGACCAGTTTGGACGGGAAACTACTGTTAGTATAGCTCTCCTGTTATTCTTAACTCGTTAGTCAGCACTGAACGAAAACTTCAACGGCGCACAGTGGTTAATATGCGGAAAAAACCCATTTTTTTCAAAATGCTGCAAAGAGCATTTTGATTTTAAATTAGTAATTCTTAATGATTAACTGATGTATATTGACAAAATAATCAGATATATTTCCAAATTGCATTCTTATATAAGCCCTTAAAGTCGCCTGAGTTGTAATGCTTACTGACAGTGTAAAAATTCATCATATTTTTATACGAATTTCTCTTACAATTTTATTACTACATTAAAGAAATATTTTTTAATGAATAGCAGCACTATTGGAGAATATGTTATGCTGAATAAAAATAATTATTTCAATTGTTGTGCCATTACGTAGAGGACTCGACGAATTGTTGAAAAATGTTTTGTGAAAAAATTTAATAGGGCATAATTTTTGAGCTCCGTCGAGCGCTATGTTCTAACCTATTTTTCTGCATACATTAGACTTCTAATTAAATAATAAAATACTTTTTAGCTGCGACCACTTGCGACCCTCGTTTTAGGTTACCATTGTTCTAATATTTGACATACTGTAAATATCGCTTCAACTGTCGACCTGTTCATGTGAAACCTTTGTTGTTCATCCAGTGCCTTAGTTTCTAAGTTCTTATGGTATTAAAAATATGTATAAGTTTCTATTTCGTTTTATATTTTGATTTTTAATAATTAATTTTTTTTTATTCGGCTTAATTTTCATTCATTTTATTTTATTCATTTAAAGACATAATGTATCAAAAAAAGTAAAATAAATTAAAAATGATAACGGACAATGATAATTTCAAAAATAATTAGTTTTTCCCGCATCTCTATAGAACCTAAACATAGACAAAATAGATGTTCATCAGTTATTGCGAATTTAAAACAGTATTAAGATTTTTCCCAAGTCGTTTGGAGGCGCTGCTAAAAGTGGTGGTTGTCAAAGATTACTTACAATACCGACTGGTGATTTTGTGGTGTACAGAAATTGTTACACGGTGGACAATAGTTTTAAAAACAGGTGTTCATTTCGTTTGTTTTGTGTAAAGTTGAACTATTTCGTTGTTTTTATTATTATTATGGACATTTTGTAATTATTAATTAGCTTGTTCGTACAGCGGCTTCTGACTAGTCCGAAACTGTCAGAAGGTTAGCCTCTATGATCTTGTCTTTTTAGAATTTCGAGTCAGATCAACAAGCTGATACTGGTCCGTTAAGTATTACTTAACCCAATCATTAACTATGCCTCTTTAATCCATAAACATGTAATTAGTCAGGTAGAACACACTATGGTGCACACAATCGAATTATTTGTACAATTAACTATATTTGTAAATTACTTTTATACATTATTTTTATTGAAAAATATTAAATGACCGTTTCAGTTATTTATAGTTTGTTTTCAAAGTGCAAAACCTACCGAAAATTTGCTGAATCTCTAGAGATTCGGCGAGGTTCATAGGCCCGGTATTTCAGTCACAGATTAACTTAACTTTTAGTTTATTTCCTTAGCCACAATTATGAAAATAATTGTTCCTATAGGAATAAACTGAAGATTAAAGTTAAACTGTGACTGAAATACCGGGCTTAAGTGATCGAAAATCCGAGCTTAGTTACACATTTGAATTTGAATTGCGCGCGATTCTTGAAGAAACTTTTTCCCAAGTTGTGTGAGGGCGTTTTTGCTGTTCTTTATATCAACGTTTGAGATAGACATCTATTCTTCTTTTGTCTATGAACCTAAACCACTGTGCGGCGCGGCGACAGATACATGCATTTGTCTGCGTAAAAGTTTTTGTTTATTAATTAATTGGAAGTTAGTATACCTCCATAAGAGTAATGTTAATTTGAATTACGCGCTTAATATGATCAGTTAATTACTACCATGGCCAGCTACAAAGCTACATTAACATTCACTGACGTGTATGTATGGCCGTTTCAATTCGCCTAAAATTCGGTTCCGAAAAAACATGCCATGGAGCACGATGGAGTACTTCCCTCAGCGCTCCCTATTAAAGATACTACAGAACTACTGATAGTAACGTAATGACAACTGCAATTACTTAAAAACTCACAAGAGGCGCTGAGAGGAGTACCCGTCGACGGCTAATCAAGATAGACTGGTAATGCCATTGCAAAATAGGATGGTTTGTTTGAAAACAACATCAACAGATCTTGCGGCGGGAAGGTAAGGTGGGGTACTGTTTACTCGTCCCTTCCCTAGTGCACATAGGCGGCGTTCATTAAATGGAGATAAAAATCGAATATTACAAAAAATATACAATGAGAGCAACAATGATGACACGTGTGAACAATGACACGTGTGAAGTTGCAGTTGTTCCAACCTTATAGCGAAAATGTGTTCCACTTATCAATATTGTACCAATATTTACTTCCATGCATGTCAAACGTAAGTGTCATCACCGGTGTCATTGACCTTTCACTAGCGCACATACGTACATACAAGTTCTCCCTGGTTTTAGTCATTTTGTGTTTTCTTTTGTAATAACAAAGTCTTTCTTAAGGCTCTGTTTTAGTTGTCTAACTAATATGGTACGTAAAACTGTTATAAACAAAGTAGAAAAAATCTTATATGTGCTTTATTTTTAGTTTAAAATGTTTACTGAAGAACATAATAAGTTTATCTTAGAAGCGTATTTTCGGTCTGGTGAAAGGGATCAGGATGGTAATTGGCAGTATTCATTCATGTCTTGCTTTCATCAGTTTCAAGAAGCACGAAAGAAAGCATGTACAGAATATTTTATGAAATAAATTTGGAACTTTGATTTAATTTAAATGCAATAAGGAATCCATAGACATTTTCAATTAATAACAATATTAATTTTAATTTAATTCCACTTTATTCATTGAATTTGGTCGTTTTGACAAATCACAAGTCAAAAGATGACGTAAAAATTTTTAAGAACGCCACTGAATGTAGTTATGGTTAATGTAAATACATAGTATGCGGCAAATACCCTATTGGTATGGAACGGCACACGTCAGCCATTTTTGCTCTCCCTGTACTTGTTAATTGAAATAATAATAGATTATTCATTACGAAATAGAATTATTATTGTAATGTTCTGTGAGTCTACCTAGATTAGTCGTCGGCGGAGTGAATGTAATGAGGTACTTTTCACTTAACCTAGGACATGTCATCCAGGGCCTGAATTCTCGAAACGAGGGAGAGGGTTCGTTTTACGGGAGTGACGTCAAAATGACGTAGACTCTCATATAAACCTATACAAACTTTTCGAGAAATGCGTCATTTTGACGTCATTTTCGCGAGCGATCGCTTCTCCCCAGTTCGAGAATAACCCCCCAGATATCATGGCAAGAGTTGATAAAAATTTTTTAAAATCACCAGGTACTAGAATCCCAGCAAACGCCTCATAGATTTATGAAATAATTTAAAGTTTGTCACAAAAATAATTTATAAGTAAAACCAATAACAAGCAAGACCACGTACGCCTATGTTCACTTAATCACTTTGGTTATGTTTGTCTAGTGACGAATACCTTACAGTGTCGCCAATCTGCGCGAAACAGATTTTCCAAGAAAAGTAGTTAATAAAACTTCGGCTGCACGATTTAAAAAAAATTTAAAAATTTCTATCAAGATTTTAATTATCAAGATGCAAGAAAAAGTTGCAATTGTCATTTATTTAGAGATTCTTTTTGTTTCTTATCATACAGTGTTATCGTAAAATTTTCTGGTGCATGGGAGGCTGCGGGAAGCAATAAATGTCAAAGCAAACTGTCATTGACAAAAATGGAAATTGTTTTTCTCGGGGCCTATCTGTACATACACTTAGAATCAAAACTAATGCTCCTCCAATAAAATGTAAATGCGTTCTCGTAAGTAGGCCCTGTGAATCTCCTCTTATGGAATGGTTTTAATATTTTTTCCAAAATTGATCTGTACACTAATATGATATGATGAGTTTGCAGCTAAGCGTTCGCCACCTAGTGTCAACTAAACAAACCCTTGTTTGCTACATAACATCTCGTGTTTTGTCGTCGATTCTGAGTATATGATGTATCAGGAATGTGTTACATGTGATATTTACATTAAATCAACTTGTGCATTTGTATTGGTACGCACTTAAACACGTGTATTACAAAAATTCCGAATAGCTTACAGAGGTTCAGATTTATCCGTGGCAGCGCTGCGATCTTAAAATCAAACGCCTATATGGTGTGATTTAAAAAAAAAAACTAAATTCTTCTTGAGGCTGGCCACGGAATAAATTAAATACTTCTCGTTTGAATTCTAATGTCACGATGACAGCTAATGTAATTGAGTTTAATTAATTTAAAACATCCTAATTCATAGGAAATAAATGATTTTTTTTGTTCTTAAGTAAAATCTTGATTATTAAATAAAATAACAGGCATAAGTACACACTGATTTTATTTATTTATTTATTTATTTTGAAATGAATGAATTGAAATGTCAATTGTCAAAAACCTAATAAGCACCAGTGATTGTTGCGTTCGAAATTTATACGTCGGATGCATCTAGAGCGTATGATCTTATTCGCTCACGATTTTTAGCCCGTCTTGTATTTCGCTCATCCGTTTAAAGAAGTCTTGTGTTTGTATTGTTTCCATGACAACTGGCCATGTTTTCACATCTCACATTTAAGTAGGGTGTGAAAAGATCACCTGTCGTCATGGAAGTAATAGAAATACAAGATTTCTTTAAATGGATGAACGAGATACAAATTAAAGATTAATTTTAATGTGTTCAAGTCTCAACTTAAGCGTTTCTTGATCACCAATTGCTTTTATACAGTAAAGGAATTCCTAAGCTAGATTCTATGTCTGTATTGTGTATTTTATTGTTAATCTATTTAACATCACTTGACTTGTCTTATGTCGTTATAACGATCTACAAGATAAATAAAATTATTATTATTATTATTATTATTAGAATATGAAAGAGGACATTCAAATCTATCGATCTGAACAAACCCCGAGTTTTGGCCGGACCGTTATCTATAGAAAACGGCCGCTGAGTCGACTATAAATAATAATAAATTTTTATTTTATAAATTCGTCGATTGTCTTTTGTTTTATTTTACGCCAAAAATTGCCTAAAGTTCAAACCTTAATTTTAGAAAATTTTGTTTATTTAATGAGACTTTTGTAATTTTTATAATTTCTTGTAATTTTATAGAAAGTATTATTTATTTAATGAGAATTTTTTAATTTTTATTTTTTTGTAATTTTATTTAATGAGATTTTTTAATTTTTTTTCTAATTTTATTCAGAGATTTTTTTTATATATTTTTTTTTAAATTTTATAAATTTGTCGAACGTCTTTTGTTTTATTTTACGTCAAGAATTGCACAAATGTCAAATCTTAATTTTAGAAAGCTTTGTTTATTTAATAAAACATTTTTAATTTTTATAATTCTTTTAAATTTTTATGATTTCTTGTAATTTTTATAACTTTTTGTAACTTTATAGAAGGTAGAAAGTATTGTTTATTTAATGAGAATTTTTTAATTTTTATTTTTTTAAAAATTTTATTTAATGAGATTTTTAAAATTTTTTTTCTAATTTTATTCAATGAGATTTTTTTCATATTTATTTTTTTTTAATTTTATAAATTTGTCGATCGTCTTTTGTTTTATTTTACGTCAAAAATTACACAAATGTCAAATCTTAATTTTAGAAAGTTTTGTTTATTTAATAAAAACATTTTGATTTTTATAATTCTTTTAAATTTTTGATTTTTTGTAATTTTATAGAAAGTAGAAAGTATTGTTTATTTAACGAGAATTTTTTAGTTTTTATTTTTTTGGAATTTTATTTAATGAGATTTCTTTTATTTTTATTACTTTTTTCTAGTTTTATTCAATAAGATTTCTTTTAGTTTTATTTTTTAAAATTTTATAGTAATAATAATTTTATAATTTTTCTTTATTTCTCGATCGTTTTTTGTTATATTTTATGTCAAAAATTGCACAAATGTCAAATCTTAATTTTAGAAAGTTTTGTTTATTAAATAAAACTTTTTAATTTTTATAATTCTTTTAAATCTTTAATGTTTTGTAATTTTTATAACTTTTTTTAACTATATAAAAGGTAGAAAGTATTGTTTATTTAATGAGAATTTTTTAATTTTTATTTTTTTGTAATTTTATTTAATGATTTAAAAAAAAATTTCTAATTTTATTCAATGAGATTTTTTTTACATTTATTTTCTTTAAATTTTATAAATTTATCGATCATTTTTTATTTTATTTTACGTCAAAAATTGCACAAATGTCAAATCTTAATTTTTTGTTTATTTAATTAAAAAAATTCAATTACCTTTGTGGTCGACTCACTTAAACGAGGCGTTGTTATGTTATTTTTACTTGCTTTCATTTTATTCGTTAGTGATTCGTTTTAAATACTTTAAGCTTTGTTTGTGAACGCAGAGCAGATCTGCTTAACGTTTGCTTGAAAACAAAGTTCACTTACAATTAGTTTCATATCTTGTTCGATTCACTGGAATCCCTTCTGATTATGCGCTCCAGATACATCCGACGTATAATTTTCGAATGCAACAATATTGTTGAACATTTGACGGTTGTTGGTTTTACTTTTTCATGGCTGGTCTTGAATAAGAATTTTGTGAATCGCTCTTTACTTTACGTCATTTTGGTTTAAGCAAAATATGTAGAGCGATAATATGGTTTTCAATCCTTGTAAAAAAAAACGTAACTTATCCCTTTATTTTGTAACTTATAACGAGCGTCTAAATAAAAACCTGGTCAAGTGGGTTGTGATCGAGAATTTATCCATTGCATTTACATAGCAGAATTACTAAATGTAGCCTACTTGACAAGGTTTTTATTTAGACACGAGTTATAACGGCAATCGTTAAGTGAAAATTTTTTGACCAATCAGTACGTGGAAATGCGTTGTATCTAAGCATTGATTGGAAAAAATATGTCACTTAACGATTGTCGTTTTATATTGTTACGGTAATATTTGAAGTAACATGGAATTAGGGACGTAGCTTAATATAACAAAACATTTATTATTAACAATTTACAACTAATACTCACAAATCATTTTGGGGCACTAAAAGACAACTAGTCTATATGACACTCTGAAGAGATTGGTTCTAATACTCTCCTTAGCGTTTGCTCTAGCGGCTTTTTATAGGGGTTTTGTGACGTCAATTGTTGCCTTGAAAGTTGTGCATACATGTGTAATTCCTGTAGATAAATCATAGTTTTTGCACACGACCCACTGTGCAGGTGGTCCGTTTCCTGCAGTTGCATCTCGGATGAGTCATACGTTACATATATGACTCATCCGAGATGCAACTGCAGGAAACGGACCACCTGCACAGCGGGACGTGTGCAAAAATTTCGACGAAGGCAACTTTTATTTATGTTATCTCTTCATGTTTACGTTATGGCCGACTGCATTTTCGCTATACATCTTTGTTAGTCCTCTTATCCTAGTTACAATATAACGATGTCATTATGAATTACAAAATAGAGGGGTTAGGTTACCGATTTCGTTCTGAATCTTGGCCGAAGTTATTCGGCCAAGAATTATTATTATTATCTAAGGAAATTACAGCTTTCTGTATTTAGTGTCATGTGCGCCATCTATGGAGTGTCAGCGCAATTATATTTTATTTATTTAATATTATTGTTACAACAGCCTTCTCCTTTTTTTTATTCCAATTGATCTGAAAGAACACGGCTATTTTTTACTGTTACTTTTTCCGTTGCTTAAAAGCGACATCTGGCGGTAGATGAGCCAATTGAGCTTCGGAATTGGCAAATGGTCAGTTTTCGAATTTGGTACGAATTTGTAAGGTTACCTACTGCATTTCGAAGGTACCGCCATTCATTTCTGCGGCTCTCGTCCCCCAAATTAAAAAGGACACGATGAAACGCTGACAAGAAAAAGGATAGATACATGACCAATAAATAAAGGAGACGCATAAATTTAATAAAAATAATGACAAAAATTATAAAATTCTTATTAAATGAACAAAACTGATTCGACTTTCTAAAATGAAGAATTGACAATTGTGACGCGTAACATAAAACAAAAGACGATCGAGAAAGAAAGAAATTTAGGAAAAAAATAACAGAACAAAAAAAATATCATTAAGTAAACAAGACCGGTTCGACCTTTTAAAATTAAGATTTGAAAATAAATTTGTTCAATTTTTGACGTCGGTCCTTTATTTTGGAACAATTTCTGAGGATAAATTCTCGTTCTCTTTCATTTTATTACGAAGAAAAATTCATTTCAAATATAATGTTTAATGATAATCGCTTGAAATCTTTTATCGACATTTCGCTTTGACAAGTTTGACAGTTAATAAAATATGAAGAGATGGTAACTAAGAAAACAAATGATGTTTTGAACTCATTTCCAGTTTAAAAAGAATAGAAAGAAAGGTGTTTCAGAAGCTTGATTGCTCTTTTGTCGACATTCCACTTTGACAAGTTTAACACATAATAAAAAGTATGAAAAATATGGCAACTAAGAAAACAACTGCTATTTGAGCTCTGCTCCAGATTTAAAACGTGCTCCAGAAACTTGAACGCTCTTTTGTTGACATTGCACTTTGATAAGTTTGACAGTTAATAAAGAAATATGAAAAGTATGGTAACTACGAAAACAACTGATGCTAGTGCTCAGCTCCAGTTAAAAAAAAGTTGCCTCAGAAACTTTATTGTTCTTTTGTCAACATTTTACTTTGACAAGTTTGATAGTTAACAAAAAAAAAGTGTGAAAAGTATAAGAATTAAGACAAAAGATATATGTTCACCTCCAGATTAGAAGAAGAAAGAAAAATCGCACTGTTATACAGGTTGCTTCAGATAATTGATTGCTCATTTCATTCAAGTTTGACAGTTAATAAAAAAATAGCTAAGAAAACAAGTTTAAAAAAAAATGAGAGAAAAAAGGTGCTTCGGAAACTTGATTGCTCTTTTGTCGACATTGCACTTTGACAAGTTTGATTGTTAATAAAAAAAAAATGAAAAACAAAAATTAAGTCAACAACAGATGATGTTTTGCTTAGTAAACTCGAACACTTTATACGAGAAGCTTCAAATATTGATTGCTCTTTTATCGACATTTCGGTTTGACAAGTTTGACAGTTAACAAAAAAAAATATTAAAAAAACAACTGATGTTTACGTTGACCTCCAGTTTAAAAAAAGAAAAGAAAATATCTTCAGAAACTTCATTGCTGTTTTGTCGACATTTCACTCTGACAAGTTTTACAGTTAATTAAAACAAAATACGAAAAGTAGGTATAAGATTTGGGAAAACTTTTAGAAAACATAAGTATTTCAGAAACTTATTCACTGTATTATCAACAGTTTACTTTGACAAGTTTGACAGACAATAATCAAAGTGCTGAAAGTATTGTAAATGAAAAAAGCGACTGAATTTAAATTTAGGTTAGCAACAAATAAATAATATTTTTAGTTGCGTATTTTTTTAAATTACAGCCAAACACGAGTCCTTGTTGTTTGGAGTCTTTTGTAGACCTGAAGAAATCAATCGGAGAAAAAATAATAAAAACAACAAAAAAAGCACCTTTTAAAAATAACAGCAATTTTATTACTCACATTCGGTGGGCTATACGTAATTAAATAGGATAATACTTATATAAATATTTTACATATATGTCATATCTATGTACAAAGTTTCACAGTCTTAAATTATTGTCGCACACATCTACATATTATATATAGGTAAGTAAAAACAATCGAAAACAAAACAAGCTTAGATATGCAAGGTAAAACGTGTTACATATTGTTACGAACAGACAAAATAATTATGGCACTTGCACTCGGGAATTGAATCAGTGTTTACACTGAAACGAAAAACTTAAATTACTACATAATAATTTAAAGCAGAAACTCCAAAAAATAAAAATAAAATGGTCACACTCTTTCGTATAAGCAAAACGAAAGTCTAGTTAGAAGTACAAAGAAAGTGATGTGGGGTAAGGGTCAAAACACACGGACCACTTTTAAACCAGACTCGTTTAATGCTAGTGTACGTATTCGTTTGTTAATTGGTATTGTTGTGCCTCCACTATAACACTCGTGTAGCCCGCCGATGTCTGGGCGTGCGGCATTGGCTTAAATTCATGTCCGTAGAGGTGAGATTGCGTTTGCGCATGCGACTGGTTATTATTAAAACAATTGATGCTGAAGTGCTGGCCGTGCATGGTGTCCGAACAGTACGGGTTACCACTCAAAGTCTGCAGGTGAAACCCCCCCTGCGTATGCTCACTTTCCGTGCTGCTGCAGCTACTGGAGGACGCACTGTACGGCCTTTGCTGTTGGGTTTGATTCAGCGGGTGTATTGTAAGCTCGGGGTCTGAGTACTGGTAGAAAACTTCCTGGTGCGGGTAGTAAGGTTCCTCGCTGAAGTTGGGCAGGAAGATCGGGTAATCAGGAGGGGGATAGGAGGCGGCGCCGCTGGAATCGCTGAAGTCATCGTCGGGGGCCGAAGACGACGGCGGTGTTACGATGGCCGATTGTAATACAGGGCGGGGTTGTTGGTACTTCGCTTGGGGTACGGGCCTCGTCGTTGCTTGCAACGGTGAATGCCTTTGCTGGGGAGAACTCGGTAACTCTTCACGGGGCGATCCTTGCACGAGGTTTAGAATCAAATCCTTTGCTTCTAAATCGCTGGAAAATACAGACGTTATTTAATAGACCAGGTCACCTCATATAAGTATAATTTGGAAATCGATTGGTAACTTGCATGATGGTCAGGATAAAGAAGGATTACGTTGAGACTTGTATAGTGACTCACCTTAACACATAATTCACTGATACTATACAGTGTGGTCTGGAAGACCTGGAATTGTGGACGATGGTCGCGTAACTCTGCATCCAAACCCACCCTCCGCCCTTGCAAAGAAATCGGTAGTATTTCGTCGTCACTTGGCCTTTGCAAAGCACTGAAAAGTAAGTAGGTAAATGAGACGTTCTGAGTCATCCATCTGCTCATCGAACGAATGCAAAATAAAAATCCGCCGAGGTTTATATACTTCGCGCAGTAATTTAGGGGGGTGAGGACAAACAAAGCTGCGCAAACATGGATAAGGGAGGAATCATTTAACGCCGCCGAAACCGATATCTATAAACCACCACAGAGTTTGCGAACTATGAAGGGTGTAGGTAAGTAGGTACATTTGTAAAAGTTGTGATTCGATGGCTTTTCTCTTAATAACATTTTTAATATACAGGGTGTGTATAAATCAAATTTCAAATTATGCAAATTAACAGCAAATTATGCACACCAGTATAAATTATTTTAAGTGCATTGCATTTTCGTTCTTATTTAATTCTTAAAGTGTCATTACTTACGTTGATGATGCGAAAGTTTCATCGGGAAGATGTCGATCCCATGTATATAATGATATAGCGTTTTTTCTATGAGATCCTGCGGTTCGTACCCTGTCAATTGAGCCACCCTGCAACAAACAGAGCCGCATATGAAACGCTACACCCGCTTTGTTTTGTTTCGGCGACGCCAGCACTTTTTACGAGCAGTATCGGGTTTCCAAAATGCGAGAGTTCTGCGAAGTGCTGCACGTGTCGCGCAGTTGCTGGCGTTTCACATTTTCCTCACCTGGCGTCCAGAAAAATAAGCTTCATGTCGAGGCTCGCGCGGAACATGAACATGTTCGTGTGCAGCTTTATTTCGGTGATCGCGCTCGGGGGGAGCGAGTGCCCCACCGCCACCAGGCCCATGTTCTGGTAGCAGCCTTCGTAGGGGGAAGACACGGCGGAGAACTGTTTGACTTTGAGGTATCCCGAACAGTGAATCACCTAGCAGGGGAATGGAAAGATAATTAAACGAGGAATTCCTTTACAAAATTACGAAATTTAAAAGAGGAATGCCCTCTAGTATTTTCGGTTTTAATTAATCACTTCCTATTATCCTCATAAAACTAAATGTTTTATTTCTTTTATGTAGCATATATTTTTTTTTCATTAAATGCTGTTCCAGTATAATTTCTGCGTGATTCGTTCGACGGAAACCGACGAAAAGTTGCTAGAAAAAACAACAAGTTCCTCTAAATTCTTCTTGGCTGGTTCTTTTTAATGGAACGCCCTGTATATTATTACGTATTTCGATTCCAAATCAAATTCTACCCCGAAGTGATGGGTCGCAACATGGGTTTAGGATGAACGGTTTCCGAGTTACTAGCAAATGACGACGTGGCGGTTTCCGTTCGTCTGTTTGCCTTGCGCTTGGAGTTACAAAAAAAGTTGAATATAAAAAGTGCAGATGTATTCGAGCAGTTTCGGTTGCCGCCTACAAGAAAACAATCAACCGTCACGTTTTCGAGATGCGAGCCAAAGTTGTGTTTTTTTTTAATGGAACGCCCTGTATAATATTACATATTTCGATTCCAAATCAAATTCTACCCCGAAGTGATGGGTCGCAACATGGGTCTAGGATGAGCGGTTTCAGAGTTACTAGCAAATGATGACGTGGCGGTTTCCGTTCTTGAGCGTTAGTGTATACCGCTTTTTCCAAAACTCGAGCGCTTAGATTAATGAAGAACCGGTCCTTTATCCGGCCGGTCGCGTTTGAAAACAGTTCTCAACGGGAACAATATATTGATAGGTAATTGTAAATGTGTTACAAACAATGGTGAACTTTGGTCGTTCCGGAATCATGTAAAACGTTTGTGTGCGCCTATATTTTACCGCGGCCGTATTTAGTAACCAATTTGGACAAGAATCTACTGCTAGTATGGCTTTCTCCTCTTTATTCTTTCCTCGTTGACAGTTTTCGTTAACGTGGCTCCCACTGCACGTTTTTTGTATTGAACCTCCTCCGTTGCCGTAGTTACCATATTAAATGTTACATTTGACTTTGTCGGTTTGAACATTTAGGGCCACTTTTATCACCTACGGTTAAAAGTCCCCGTTTGGCAACCAACGGTTCGGCCTTAACCTGCAGTTAAAGCACTTTGGACTACGTGATTTTACAAGCCGAATATATATGTTAACCTTCGGTTTAGCATTTAACTGGATTTCCATCCAGCGGTGTCGGTTAACATGAGAAATTATCAGCGGTTTGTCAAGACTCGGTGTAATCAGAGGTGGTAAAAGCGAATTTTAGAACAAACCGGTGGTTACACGTAACCAGCAAAATAACCGTAAGTGGTAAAAGTGGCCCTAAATGCTGTATTTTAAAAGATTATGTTCAAGTTTGTATCAGCAGAGTATCAGTCACTTCTCTGAAGATAGCAACAGGTCACTTTAACGTGACAGAAAAATGGCTCTGAACTAAGTACGCGATCAGCCGGATAGAGGACTTTGTCCTTGATTGATCTAGGAGGCCATGTTGCAAAGTTTTGTTCGAATTTAAGGGCATCACAAATTTTTTTCGAAATATCTTACGTTAAATGTGTATTTTGAAATGCCACCTCACGAATTTTGGTTTTCGTTTTCCTTAGAATTTAACAATAATTTCTGAACAATTTGCGTCGCCCAGGGTTGCCAGATGTCGCGATTACTTATTTGCTTTTGTTTATTTTGCTGCAACAGATGGCGCCACATTACTTCTGCCGAGCGTGGGAATGGTTCACAAAGGATTACGTTTTCTTCACTAGGGTTAAGGTTTAAAAAAATTGAATTAAATTAATAGCGTTTTCGATTGACTGCTCTAGAGCACTCTCACAGTATTCTCATGTTATTTCATGTTATTTGAAACAAATCTTGACAGTAACGAACGCGACTAAAAAAAATCATTGAAGAGTTGGAGTTTCAAAGACAAAAACAAGGAATTAAAACAAGTCGGCTTTAGTTAACATTTCTTTTAGATTTGCCACTGCGTCGGTAGATGGCGGTGAACTATTTGAAACAAATCTTGACTGTGAAGAACGCGACTAAAAAAATCGTTAAAGGTTGGAGTTTCAAAGAAGAAAAGAACAAAAAATCGCAACTAGTCGGCTTTGGTTAACATTTTTTTAAAGACTTGCCACTGCGTCGATAGATGGCGGTGTACTATTTGAAACAAACCTTGACTGTGAACTTGGACACGACTAAGAAAAATCACTAAAGAGTTGGAGTTTAAAAGAAAAAAAAATCTAAACAAGTCGGCTTTAATTAACATTTTTTTTAGATTTGCCACTGCGTCGATAGATGGCGGTGTACTATTTGAAACAAATCTTGATAGTGAACTTGAACGCGCCTACAAGAAAATCATTAAAGAGTTAGAGTTTCAAAGAAGAAAACAAAAAATCGAAAGAAGTCGGCTTTAATTAACACTTTTCTTGATTAGTCACTGCGTCGATAGATGGCGCTGTACTATTTGAAACAAATCTTGACAGTGAACTTGAACGCGACTAAAAAAATTCATTGAAGAGTTGGAGTTTCAAAGACAAAAACAAGGAATTAAAACAAGTCGGCTTTAGTTAACATTTCTTTTAGATTTGTCACTGCGTCGGTAGATGGCGGTGAACTATTTGAAACAAATCTTGACTGTGAAGAACGCGACTAAAAAAAATCGTTAAAGGTTGGAGTTTCAAAGAAGAAAAGAACAAAAAATCGCAACTAGTCGGCTTTGGTTAAAATTTTTTTAAAGACTTGCCACTGCGTCGATAGATGGCGGTGTACTATTTGAAACAAACCTTGACTGTGAACTTGGACACGACTAAGAAAAATCACTAAAGAGTTGGAGTTTAAAAGAAAAAAAAATCTAAACAAGTCGGCTTTAATTAACATTTTTTTTAGATTTGCCACTGCGTCGATAGATGGCGGTGTACTATTTGAAACAAATCTTGATAGTGAACTTGAACGCGCCTACAAGAAAATCATTAAAGAGTTAGAGTTTCAAAGAAGAAAACAAAAAATCGAAAGAAGTCGGCTTTAATTAACACTTTTCTTGATTAGTCACTGCGTCGATAGATGGCGCTGTACTATTTGAAACAAATCTTGACAGTGAACTTGAACGCGACTAAAAAAAATCATTAAAGAGTTGGAATTTCAAAGAAAAAAACAAGAAATCGAAACAAGTCGGCTTTAAATAACACTTTTTTTTATTAGTCACTGCGTCGATAGATGGCGCTATACTATTTGTAACAAATCTTGACAGTGAACTTGAATGCGACTAAAGAAATCATTAAAGAGTTGGAGTTTCAAAAAAAAAAAATAAAAAGTCAAGACAGGTCGGTTTTAGTTAACATTTTTTTTAGATTTGCCACTGCGTCGACAGATGGCGGTGTACTATTTGAAACAAATCTTGATAGTGAACTTGAACGTGCCTACAAGAAAATCATTAAAGAGTTGGAGTTTCAAAGAGAAAAAAAAACAAAAAATCAAAACAAGGCGACTTTACTTAACTTTTTTTTTACATAGATTTGCCATTGCGTCGGAAGATGGCGGTGTACTATTTGAAACAAATCTCGACAGTGAACTTAAACGCGACAAAAAACGAGTTCGGAGTTTCAAAGAAAAAAACAAAAAATCAAAACAAGTCGACTTTAGTTAACATTTTTTTTTCAGATTTGCCACTGCGTCGATAGATGGCGGTCTACTATTCGAAATAAATATTGACAGTGAACTTGTACCCGCCTAAAAGAAAATCATTAAAGAAATTTGTCACTGCGTCGATAGATGGCGGTGTACTATTTGAAACAAACCTTGAACACGACTAAAAAAAATCACTAAAGAGTTGGAGTTTAAAAGAAAAAAAAAAACTCAAAGCAAGTCGGCTTTAGTTAACATTTTTTTTTTTTAGATTTGCCACTGCGTCGATAGATGGCGGTGCACTATTTGAAACAAATCTTGACAGTAATCTTGAACACGACTAAAAAAAATCATTAAAGAGTTGGAGTTTCAAGGAAAAAAAAACAAAAAATCAAAACAAGTCGGGTTTAGCTAACATTTTTTTAAGATTTGCCACTGCGTCGGTAGATGGCGGTAAACTATTCAAATAGTAAATCTTGAACGCGACACAAGGATACAATCATTAAAAGGCCAGAGTTCTAAAGAAAAAAATCAAGTCGATTCTGGTTATCATTTTATTTATATTATTTTATTTTAGGTAGATGGCGGTGGATAATTCGAAACAAATTTTAGCGCGATGCAAAAGCTGGAGTGCCAAAAAAGCCAAAAAAATCTAAACAAGTCGGTCCGGATTAACATTTCTTTAGAAGTTTGGTTTAGATTTGTCATTCCGTCGATAGATGGCGGTACACAATTCGGTACACAAAAAAAATGTTTAGTTTTGTCAACGAGTTAATAGATGGCGCTGAACAAAACTTAACAGAGAACCTAATGCCCGGTTGCACCAACTTTTTAAGCAGAGCTTAAATTTAAGTGGTGTTTAGACTAGTACAATATTTATAGACTTAACAAAATGTTAGTCACATTCTAATTGATACTTAAGTTGAAGTTTAAATGTCAATCAGAATGTATTTGACATTATGCTGACTATAAGTAAATGTCACATTCTAAACATAACTTAAATTTAAGCTCTGGTTAAAAAGTTGGTGCAACTGGGCATAAATGCGACACACAAAACTGATTAAATCTGTCTAAATTTTGAAGTTGAAGTACTTGGTTTGTTTTTCTAATGCCGCCATTTTCCAATAACAGATGGCACCTTATTGATTCTCCTAATTATCTTCTAAATAGTACGTTTGGGAGAATGTGCATTTATTTTCATTAAAATGACGTGAAAGGCCAGATTTCTTTGAATTAATTTCAATTTAATTGCTTGCATTTTAGTTTTTATTTCATTAAATATTTTAAGAGTCTATTTAACGAGTCTATTTAGTCATCGTGTTTTGAAAGTCAGCAGCGCATCAAAGTGCATCAGCAATAGAGCCAAGAACTGCCCAAGTCTAGTGCTTGCTTACTCAGAATTCCATGTAGTAGTAAGCCCCCCCCCCCAATCCCCAAATATTATTTTTACGCTCGACTGTCTATTTAAACGTTTAAGTAAAGCCACCTGTAATAAATATCGTAACATTGTCGGACGTCAGGAACCGGGCAGTCTCGAAAGAAAACAAATGGCCCACCTTGAGGACGCCAAAATACATGACCGGAAGAATTTCACCTAAACAACCTCGTGCTTCCCTTTGTACGGTCACGTGTTTGTCAAGTCAACCCCCGCATACATTACGCAGATTATGCGCGCCGTACGACGTTGGTTGCACCTGAGCCACTCTGTGTTTATGGCACTAAAAAATGTTGTGCTGGTCACGTTTCGACTTGGGTAAAAACGTCATCAATTATCGCACCTTATATTTATTTGATGGGAAGGATTTGCTTCGTCGTTAAATTATACTAGGCAGCTGAATTAATCAATTAATTAACTGGAGATGTTGGTATACAGGAGGGCTACTTTGCAACTCAAAGGGATATAATTAACATCGCATATGCGTATGTGCGATCCTCACACATGGTTTACTTGTGCTGAGATTCAAGTACGATGCAATTAGTAACTTGAAGAGTATAGAGCGACCACATCGTGAAGAATTACCTATTAGTGCATCAAGAATTCTAAAATGCAAATTGCAACTTTGATGCCGTAACATCAAAGTATATTAATGAAACTTCCGCAGTTCTAACTAAGTCTTTTAGGTCTTATCGGTATTGATTTTTTTTTTGTTGGGATAAATTTTGTAAACTAATTTGAGTACTAAAAACATACCTTGTATCCACCGTTCGTTAATCCGGCGTTTCGTTTGGCCAATACACACTTCATGCGCAGGAAAAAAGCGCGTTCGCTCTCGTAGTCCTGCTGAGCGGGCGTTTCGGGCGGTGGCATCGTGGGCGTCAATACCGCCGTCATTTCGTCGTGATCGGCAGGGTGGATGTACTCGTATATGCTATTGCCTGTTAGTTCTACCTAAAAGGAAATCAATACGCATACAGGATGTTGCCGAGCTTTCGCCGAACGAAACTACCTGGGACAAACCTAAATGTACGGAAGCCGTCTCTGATATGTACATGATCTTCCCGTCCGGGGCCACCACGAAGATGAAACCGTCCAGCGTTTGCAGTAAATAAGAGCCGAGCTCTTTGATTGGGGTTTCCCTGGGGTTCGTCGGCGGCGGCGTAGCTCCCCATGCGTCTCCTAATCCTGCGAACAAAATAACAAAAAAGGTTTCATGTAAAACCACCAGTCAATTTATTCAAGCAAGTCCTGTAAGTTCTCACACGAGAAGCACATGAAATTTCTTGTCATTTCATTATATGAGAAAGTTCAGTTATCATTGAATATATGAAGTCATCAATTATCCGTCGTTCAATCCTTAGTTGACGATGGGAAAGACGTCTCTGGTCTAGGTTTATAACGTCCTTGATTTTAGTATGAATGGATTTTGTTTGAATTTGTAGTCCATGGATTTTATAAGTTATATTTATAATTGCCTCATTTATGAAGCTTCTTTAACCTTAAAAGTAAACTGAAGAACAGCTGGAAGCGTAACATAAAAGATAGACGTAAAGGGTTTAGGTAAAATCGACGAACTTTAAAATCTATTACAAGATACGCAATTACAGTTACAAGTATCCGATCAATTGTAATTACTTACACACATATATCGTAATAACTTTCAACGGACGAGAAAGTACTTCAATTTAAAACCCGATGAAGATTTTCTTAAAGTATATGGTAAGGTCTATGATAATAATGTCCTTGGTTTTATTATAGTCGATGAATTTTACGATGTCTATTATTTTAGCGTCCTTGGTTTTGGATGGATTTCATATGATTTCGGTAGTAAAGTTCATGAATCTTATAAAATCATGCATTTCAAGGTTTATGAATTTTATTAAGTCTGTAATTTTAAAGTGCCTATACGTTTTCGAAGTTCATGAAATTTAAGTAGTCCATGATTTAAAATTTTAAATGCCTATGATTTTTAAAGTCCATGGATCTTCGTGATGTCTATAGTTTTAAAGTCTACGGCCCGTATTCTCATCCTATCTGTGTCCATAAAGTCCTTGGTTTTGGATGGATTTTATATGATTTTGGTAAAATCTATGAATTTTATGTAATTTTAAAGTGCCCACGCGTGTTCGAAGTTCATAAATTTAGGAAGTCCACGATTTAAAAATTTATACGTTTAAAGGCCTATGATTTTAAAGTCCATGAATCTTCGTGATGTCTATAGTTTTAAAGTCTACGGCCCGTATTCTCGTCCTATCTGTGTCCATAAAGTCCTTAAAGTACTTCAATTTAGAACCTGATGAAGATTTTCTTAAAGTGTATGGTAAGGTCTATGATAATAATGTCCTTGGTTTTATTATAGTCGATGAATTTTACAATGTCTATTATTTTAACGTCCTTGGTTTTGGATGGATTTTATATGATTTCGGTAAAGTTCATGAATCTTATAAAATCATGCATTTCACGGTTTATGAATTTTACTAAGTCTGTAATTTTAAAGTGCCTATACGTTTTCGAAGTTCATGAAATTTAAGTAGTCCATGATTCAAAAATTTAAATGCCTATGATTTTTAAAGTCCATGGATCTTCATGATGTCTATAGTTTTAAAGTCTATGGCCCGTATTCTCGTCCTATCTGTGTCCATAAAGTCCTTAAAGTACTTCAATTTAGAACCTGATGAAGATTTTCTTAAAGTGTATGGTAAGGTCTATGATAATAATGTCTTTGGTTTTATTATAGTCTATGAATTTTACGATGTCTATTATTTTAACGTCCATGGATTTTAAGAGGTCTGTGGTAAGGCTGTCTGTGTATATAGTCTATTATAGTCCTTGGCTTTGGATGGATTTTATATGATTTCGGTAAAGTTCATGAATCTTATAAAATCATGCATTTCAAGGTCTATGAATTTTATTAAGTCTGTGATTTTAAAGACGTTTTCGAGGTCCACGATTTAAAAATTTATACGTTTAAATGCCTATGATTTTTAAAGTCCATGGATCTTCTTGACGTCTATAGCTTTAAAGTGTACAGCGCGTATTCCCATCCTATATCTGTGTCCATAAAGTCCTTGGGTTCGGATGGATTTTATACGATTTTGGTAAAGTCTATGAATTTTACGTGATCTTAAAGTGCCTACACGTTTTCGAAGTTCATGAAATTTAAGAAGTCCATGATTTAAAAATTTGTACCATTAAATGCCTATAATTTTTAGATCTTCATGATGTCTATAGCTTTAAAGTCTACGGCACGTATTCTCATCCTATCTGTGTCCATAAAGTCCATGGTTTTGGATGGCTTTTATAAGATTTTGGTAAAGTCTATGAATTTTATGTGATTTTAAAGAGCCCACACGTTTTCGAAGTTCATGAAATTTAAGAAGTTCATGATTTAAAAATTTATACCTTTAAATGCCTATAATTTTTAGATCTTCATGATGTCTATAGCTTTAAAGTCTACGGCACGTATTCTCATCCTATCTGTGTCCATAAAGTCCATGGTTTTGGATGGCTTTTATAAGATTTTGGTAAAGTCTATGAATTTTATGTGATCTTAAAGTGCCTACACGTTTTCGAAGTTCATGAAATTTAAGAAGTCCATGATTTAGAAATTTGTACGTTTAAAGGCGTATGATTTAAAGTCCGTGGATCTTCGTGATGTCTACAGTTTTAAAGTCTACGGCACGTATTTTCATCCTATGATTAATTTGATAACGTGTTTAATTTCCATAACAACGCTTCTCCGTCACTCCCTTGCACATTACATAAATTGATATGATGAAGCTATACCGCTTCTGGTTTATTTTAACATGAGTTTATTTAAATACGACTCTAACCGTTAAATCAGAATACGGGCACATGAGTTTAAAGTCGATGTTTATAATGTCCTTGGTTTTGTTATAGATGGGTCTATATGATTTGTACGGTCCATGGATTTTAAGAAGTCTATGGTAAGGCTAACTATATTTATAAAGTCCTTGGTTTTGGTATGGTATTTTATACTATTTTGGTAAAGTCCATAGATTTTAGAAAGTCATAGAATAATTGATTTCAAAGTCTAGGATTTTAAAGTTCATGGGCCGTGTTCTCATTTCATGTTTAATCAATCAATGCCATTGATTTAATTAAAGTTTGAATCATGGCTTTCAATAATAAATGCCATGTTTAAAATGGACGTTACTGAATACACTGTAGATTCTGCAATTAATGTCACATCAACTGTTATTAAACCATGATTTACATTACAGCTTTCCAATCTTGGTTTGCGTTGAGTAAATAGAATTATTTAAGCTGTTGTTGTCTTGTCATTGTTAACAACACAATAAATAACTTGCGTGTCCTATACAAATGAAAATAAACTGCGTCTCTGCGTCGATTTAAATGACAATTTTATCAAGATTTTTCCTCCTATCGAAAAACGCAATCGAAAGAAACTGCATCCACGGGCAGGACCGCCACATTGTGCGTTGAAAGGACGGCCAGATATAATCAAAGCGCGTTTTTGAATTAATTAGTCTTTAGTGTGAGCGGCAGTTAGGGGATTTTATCGGCCGTTAGGAAAGAAACTATGTAGGTATTCAAATTCTAAACGCGTAGGTACATATTTTAATTTTCTGACACGTATGAATACGTCTTACGAAGCAAAAAGGGAGGTCGAATAATAATCACTTTGTATTTGTGAGCTAAATACAGTAGAACCTCGATTACCCACGTCACTGTTATATGCCTTTTTTGTTTTCTGTTGTAGCAATTGTGACATGGCCTAGTTTAACTTGCATGTGTGTATGTGTATGCGTAATAACATGGTTATCGTTCATTACATTTACAGGTTTCGGTTTTCCACTCTGCTATTGCAGCGGCAGCGCCACCACGTATTTGGTGAGCCAATCCTTAACTAGCCGAGTTTAATTCCTAATCAGGGTTGCCAATGTGCGGGCAATTACTCGAATTGCGGGTAATTTAAGCAACCTTGCGGATAAAAATAATACGTGGGTAAAAATGGGTATTTTCAAGGAAGAAGAAAAACAGATTAATTTTTAAATTTTTGATTGACGACTTGTTGGTGATGTTTCAGCTTTGCTATTGGCAACAAAGAAATCACTAAAGCCGGAAGACGACAAAAACGATAATTCGGTAGATCTACCGATTTTGAACTCTTTGAACTTTTTTTTAATTTTTAATTTTTAATCAATTTTCTTTATTTTTAGATCGTCTTTTGTTTTATTTTACGTCAAAAATGGCACAAATGTCAAATCGTAATTTTAGGAAGTTTTGTTTATTTAATGAGAATTTTTTAATTTTCGTTATTTTTTCGTAATTTTATAAATTTTCTTTGTTTCTCGATCGTCTTTTGTTTTATTTTACGTCAAAAATTGCACAAATGTCAAATCGTAATTTTAGGAAGTTTTGTTTATTTAATGAGAATTTTTTAATTTTCGTTATTTTTTCGTAATTTTATAAATTTTCTTTGTTTCTCGATCGTCTTTTGTTTTATTTTACGTCAAAAATTGCACAAATGTCAAATCGTAATTTTAGGAAGTTTTGTTTATTTAATGAACATTTTTTAATTTTCGTTATTTTTTCGTAATTCTATAAATTTTCTTTGTTTCTCGATCGTCTTTTGTTTTATTTTACGTCAAAAATTGCACAAATGTCAAATCTTAATTTTAGAAAGTTTTGTTCATTTAATGAAAATTTTTTAATTTTCGTTATTTTTCGTAATTTTATAAATTTTCTTTGTTTCTCGATCGTCTTTTGTTTTATTTTACGTCAAAAATTGCACAAATTTCAAATCTGAATTTTAGAAAGTTTTGTTTATTTAATGAGAATTTTATAATTTTTTGTAATTTTATTTAGTTTTTTTATTTTTGTAATTTTTTTCTAATTTTATTCAATGAGATTTTTTTAATTTTATAAATTCGTCGATCGCCTTTCGTTTTATTTTACGCCAAAAATTGCCTAAAGTTCAAATCTTAATTTTAGAAAGTTTTGTTTATTTAATAAAAAAAATTTAATTTTAATTTTTTTAATTTTTATAATTTTTTGTATTTTTTATAATTTTTTTGTAATTTTATAGAAAGTAGAAAGTATTGTTTATTGAATGAGAATTTTTTAATTTTAATTTTTTGGCATTTTATTTAATGAGATTTCTTTTATTTTTATTTTTTTCTAACTTTATGCAATGAAATTTTTATTTTTTTTAAATTTTATAATAATAATAATAATTTTATAAATTTTCTTTATTTCTCGATCGTCTTTTGTTTTATTTTACGTCAAAAATTGCACAAATGTCAAATCTTAATTTTAGAAAGTTTTGTTTATTTAATGAAAATTTTTTAATTTTTATAATTTTTTGTAATTTTATTTAACGAGTTTTTTTAATTTTTATTTTTTTGTAATTTTATTCAATGAGACTTATATTTACATATTTTTTTAAATTTTATAACTTTATCGATCGTTTTATTTTTCGTCAAAAATTGCACAAATACGTATCAAATCTTAATTTTAGAAAGTTTTGTTTATTTAATGAGAATTTTTTAATTTTTATAATTTTTTGTAATTTTATTTAATGTTTTTTTTATATTTTTTTCTAATTTTATTCGAGATTTTTTTAATTTTATAAATTCGTCGATCGCCTTTCGTTTTATTTTACGCCAAAAATTGCCTAAAGCTCAAATCTTAATTTTAGAAAGTTTTGCTTATTTAATAAGACTTATTCTTTCCAATTGTTTGGTCACAGAATGAATAAAATTATTATTATTATTATTATTAATAAAAAAAAATTAATTTTAATTTTTTTAATTTTTATAATTTTTTGTATTTTTTATATTTTTTTTTGTAATTTTATAGAAAGTAGAAAGTATTGTTTATTGAATGAGAATTTTTTAATTTTAATTTTTTGGCATTTTATTTAATGCGATTTCTTTTATTTTTATTTTTTTTGTAACTTTATGCAATGAAATTTTTTTTTTAATTTTATAATAATAATAATAATTTTTATAAATTTTCTTTATTTCTCGATCGTTTTTTGTTTTATTTTACGTCAAAAATTGCACAAATGTCAAATCTGAATTTTAGAAAGTTTTGTTTATTTAATGAGAATTTTATAATTTTTGTAATTTTATTTAGTTTTTTTTTAATTTTTATTTTTTTGTAATTTTATTCAATGAGACTTTTATATTTACATTTTTTTTTTAATTTTATAACTTTATCGATCGTTTTATTTTTCGTCAAAAATTGCACAAATACATATCAAATCTTAATTTTAGAAAGTTTTGTTTATTTAATAAAAAAAATTTAATTTTTATTTTTTTAATTTTTTGTATTTTTTATAATTTTTTTGTAATTTTATAGAAAGTAGAAAGTATTGTTTATTGAATGAGAATTTTTTAATTTTAATTTTTTGTCATTTTATTTAATGAGATTTCTTTTATTTTTATTTATGCAATGAATTTTTTTTTTTTTTTTTAAATTTTATAATAATAATAATAATAATTTTATAAATTTCTCGATCGTCTTTTGTTTTATTTAGCGTCAAAAATTGCACAATAACTGTCAAATGTCTTAATTTAGAAATTTGGACCCAGTTTTGTTTATTTCATGACATTTTTTAAAAAATTTTTCTTAAAATGATTTTCAAAAATAAAAATCGCCCCAATAAAATCACTGATTTTATACATGATTTTAATCAAATGATTTAAATTAGCTCATCCGAAATTCACGGACATCTATCGAAATTTTTCATAACTATCTTCCGAAATGTTTCGCTTGGTCGGTTGGCAGCACTGTTGCCGATTGCCGCCCACAGTCCCACGTAAGATGATTTTAACTTAACCTGAAAAATCTGTCGTGCAACGTCCATGTGTGTATAAGGTAAGTTCAATAATATTAGGTATTTAAATCAAGTAAATTTTGTACCATTTCATTCATTCATTTCAATTTCATTACCCAATGTGGGTAAGAGCGGGTTTTTTAAAATTTGAAAAGGGTACTCGGCTTAAAGTGGATTGGCAACACTGTTCCTAACTTAGAGCGTCACATGTCATATATATGACATTGGCCATCTGGTATTATCCAAGTTCGTCATCACGAATAATCGAGATTCTACTGTATGCAGTGCATACAATAGAATTGGGATTGCTTACCATCAGGAAAAACCTGCCTCATCTTGAGATAAGAGGTCGTAAGTCGTATGACAGAGGCCTTATCGAGCTGTGACGTGATGGCAGCTGGCAGGGGCAACAACTTGGCGAGTTCCAGAAATTCGGCGTTTTCCTTTTCTCTTCGTGATCTCGCCGCGTTTTTGCTCTTCTCCTTCATGGCGTGTACCTCCAACGACAGAACTGCAACAAAAATTCATAGGTAAGGAACGACCGTCGTTTTTCTATTCTAATCTATTTCGTGGTTTTGCTTTTACGATATATACAGTGGAGTTCCCTGAGTATGACTCCGCATACTCAGTGGTTTGGTTTTCATCTGATTACATTTCGTGTACTTTCATTCTGCTTATAACGTCCTCTATTGAGTGTAACTTAATTATCATTTCCCTTGAATGTCACTATAAGGGGACTCCACTGTACTTTTTTACTTACTACGTTTAATAAACGAACTATGTTAAATTAAAACGATATTAACGAGAGACGAAATTGCAATGAATTGTTTATTGCTATTCAGTATAAGAAATTTACGGCGTTCTTAACCAAATACCTAAATAGGATTTAACAGCAGGATTAAAACAAGCATAATGCAGGTATTTTGGGGTTTTCCAACTTCCCACCGGGGCTAAGCTCCTTCGAGTTTAACGAGAATTACGCCCTATTAGGTAAACACCACTCAATCACCCTCAATTTCTACGAACAAAAAAAAATTCGGGGGTTTTCAGAATATGATTTTACATAAATTACTTCTTTCTTCTGCTTTTTTCCCCCTAACAGTTGATACGCATATTAAATGCAAAATGGACGACTTATTTAATTGTGTGTTTAGTTTGGAATATGTACTAAAAAGATCTAGTTATTTCTAGAATTTCGATTTTTTTGTTCATAAAAAAAACAAAAGACAATCGATAGTATAACAAATGCAAGAAACAGAAGTTCTGGTCGACGATTTTCACGCAAAAAAAATCGTTTTTACTTTTGAATCGCGGACAATAAATTAAGAGCGATGACAAAAGACGTTCGAATTCCAATCGAGTTCTGACTTTTTTCTTCATAAAAAAATAACAAAACAAAAGGCGATCGAACGAATGCCAAATACAAGAAGACAAAAGAAAGACAAGAAACAAAAGGACAAAAGACGTTCGAATTCCAATCGGGTTCCGACTTTTTTCTTCATAAAAAAAAGGAAAACAAAAGACGTTCGAACCATAACAAAAAAAAAAATTTCGCCGACGATTCAGATATTACTTTACTTCTGCGTCAGAAACTAAATTAGTGATGACAAAAGTCGTTCAAATTAAAATCGAATTTCGACTTTTTTTATTCATACCTAAAAAAAAAAAAATAAGAAAACACAATCTACTGTGCAATATATTTAGAATAACCGAGTTTTTCCCTTTGAAAGAAATAAAAGATAACTAAACAACAATAGATTGCCCAAAAAAAGAGCCTTTCATCTGTTCTTCGTTTTCCATAAATTACCAAATGAAAAATGAAATAAATTTACAAATATTTACAATGAGCAAAAATAACGAACTATGAAAAAACAATGACGGGTACTGTCAATTCCTCAGTGTTGCCAACCTATTAAATTTTCTTCAATAATTGAAATATCAAGTGGCTATAAATGATTAAAGCAAATTCAGTAGGTTGGGAACACTGAGGAATTGACAGTACTCGTCATTATTCTCATAATTATTTACTTAATTTTTTTGAATCAAGTTGGCAGTTGTTATAAAACTAATCGGCATTGCAAATATTTGTAAAAATAAAAAATAAAATTTCAGATAAAATTAGAACTTTGATTTGACAATAGATGAATTTATTTAGATTTTAATTTGACAATCAAACATAAACTTTAAATTCGAAAATCCAATGTACCAACATAAATTTTGAAAAGTGTTGCCAATCTAATAAAATAAATCTCAATCATTTATGGTCACTCGGTATATTTAATTATTGAAAATTTAATTTCGCCTCAAAATTATATTAGAAATTATGTGATTCAATTACTTGCGCAATTACTTGTCACAACAAAGAAAAGAAAATGCTTGCATTTATATTTTATGACAGAAAAATACAAAGCGTTTTATACTCCGGATAATTTTCAAACGAGTGCGAAACGTCGGTTAAAAAATTGGTATTAGAAAAAACAAAAAAAAATTCGGGGGTTTTCAGAATATGATTTTACATAAATTATTTCTTTCTTCTGCTTTTCCCCCCTAACAGTTGATACGCATATTACAATAAAAAATGTTCAATTAAATGCAAAATGGACGACTTATTTAATTGCGTGTTTAGTTTGGAATATGTACTAAAAAGATCTAGTTATCAACACGCAAATAGGTAGCCGCTAATTTAATTCTTAAAAAAAATTGTTAGAAGACAAAAGTGTTTGTTTTATTAAAAGTGGAACGTTGGAAAAATACTAATAGAATTAGGTGCTTATTTGCAGTTTTACATAAATTTTAAAGACGTTATAAAGCAAACATCATAATCTGTTTCAAACGGGGCACAGGTAGAGGATATTGCAGGGGAAAGGATTTTGGGGTTTTCCAAACCCTGCGGACACAAGGGCGCCTGCTAATTGTTCCTGCGTTATCTTGTCGAACACATCGTCAAACAAAATTAATATTTTCTTTCCGCTTTATCTTCTGAACTTAAATTACGTATTGATTTCTATTTATTTTTATGTTCATCGGTTTCTTGTATTTGTTTAATTTTTATAAAATACTATTCTACAAAGTGGTCAAGTGGTCCCCCTTCCACTCTCATCGTTCGTTCTTTCGCGAAATTTCCTGAATTCGTTCAAGCAGAGCACGCGCGCTCAAGTTGTTTACGATTTAAAATATGCGACTCTCGAGGAGGAACGAAATGGCGACTCGAAAAGTGAAGTGGCTCGTTTGCGGGACGGAAATGAACTCGTTATGTTTGCATGTTGTTATACTCGCAAGTGCAATCTCATTCTGCACAAATACCCCCTGCTGTATACGCGTACAGAACGTAAAGTCGGATGTTATACATGGAAATTCATTTAGGTATTCGTTCAGAAGGGAATAAGATTTTTGAGAGTTGCACTTTTCAATTCGTCAAACTTTAATGTAACGTACAACAAGTACTAGTTTCAAAATTTACAATTAACTCATGTCTCAAAACACTCTGAAGAGAATGTCCGTACGTGGATGATTGGATGATAATGATAACCCCAAGATGGAACATCCTATATTACAAGTTATAGGCTACTACGTAACAAATTGTTAAATAAATGAATACCATAATCAGCTGGTAATTATTGTAAAGATCAGTATTATACTTGTACGGGAGCGAACAATAAAATCCGGGCAAGTATTTGACGTATTCAGCCGAATTTGGTAAATCAGGCATATTTCTTGAGGTGTTTGTTGGTTTTATCCAAAAATAAGTCCATTCTCGGGGCTCGTTTAATTAGAGCAGAAAACATTTGTGATTGAAATTATTTTCGTAATACTTTAAAAATCGATGGGGCATGTGTATACTGAGCACAAAACGGCTTGGAAAAGTTTAAAGTTGAATTTCCGGACATCATTATTGACCACTAAACACTCGAAGACAACCGACGTTCGTAAATAACAGTCTCCAAAAATACTCAATAGATGGCGCTATAAAACAACCGTTGTGTTTGTATTCTAGCGCCGTTTTCAACATCAACCGATGTCGATGTTAGCGCGCTAAAATAAAATAACAATTTGTTTATAATCTTCTCACGGACAGTTTGAAGGTCGCACAATACTTTTCGCTGTCGTTAAGAGCTGTCAAAGTATTACGAAACGTTGAGCGGTTTTTAAACTGTTCGTGAAAAATTATAAAAAATTGTCATACAAATTTTCATCGGACAATAATTTAGTTTAATGAACACTTAGGATAATTCAAAATATCTACTAACGTTTCGGACACTGCTTAACAGATGGCGCTGTTAAATAGCAACTCCTAAGAAATCCACTTGATTTCTTCCTGCGCCATTTCCTTTCTCTATTGTATGCATTGTACGTCGCGTCGCCGCATTAGCGTTTCGAAATGGGGCTTAATTAGAAATTTTCTGAAGACGTATTAGTTGCCAGAAACACTCAATAGATGACGCCGTCTTTTGTGATAAAGTCTGCTTAATTGTTTTTTCACGTCATTTTCACATTTCGTCATTAAATTAGCGTTTCAGAATTCTAGTGTAATCCGAAAAATCGCGAGTGAATGACCGTCTCTATAAATTCTAAACAGATGGCGTTATTATTAAATAATCATTCGTGATCGAAAGTGCTTTACAATCTCTGCATGTTTATTTTACTTGTCTGCATCGCATGCTGTGACACGAAATTAGCGTTCCGAGTTTGCAAATCGATTCAAGACGTCGCGTCGTCAGCGAATAACAGTTTCCAAAAATACTCAATAGATGGCGCCATTAAATAGCCACTTTTAATAAATCTATTGCATTTTTTGCTGCGCCATTGCCTTTCCCTATTGGCTCTAAATGGTGGCGAAAGTCTATATAATATATGCTCAATAGATGACGTCGTTAACAGACGTTTGTAATTTGCGCTTTATCTCTGGTACATTTTAGCGCCGAACAAGTATTTCAGAATTATAATGGAACTCGAAGCTTAGGAGAAATCGCGAGTGAACGTCCGTTTTCGTAAATTCTCAATAGATGGCGCTATTGAATATTCCTTCGTTCGTGCTGAAAATGCTTATTTCAAGTCTCTGTATTGCATCCCATGACAACAAATTAACGTTCTGAAGTTTGCAGCGCGATTCAAAACGAAACAAAAAATTATCAATGAATAACAATTTCCAAAAACATCCAACAGATGGCGCTTTTAAATATACAATCGCGATTGAAACCATTTCACATTTCTTGCGCCGTATTCTATCTGGTGACAACCGAAGTAACGATTCTCACGTGTAATTCGATGAAATTCTACGAGTATTCGAAAGGTGGCGCTATTAAATAGCCATTTGCGATCGAAACTAATTTACTGTTTTGTCGCGTCGCCATTTTCTTTTTCTATTGCTTTCTATGGTTCAAGTTGTAGCGTAATCCAAAACTAAACAAAAAAAATATCAATGAATAACAGTTTCCAAGAATATTCGATCGATGGCGCTTTTAAATATCCAATCGCGATTGAAACTATTTCACATTTTTTGTGCCATTTTCATCCTGTCACAGACTAGCGTGGAATTCGAAACGTCGATGATAAAATTGTTACGGTGAGAAATGTAATTGCAAATAATTTCTGCTCTCGAGGCACCCTATCCACTGGGAAGTACGAAGCTCCTAAGAAAATGTTCTGCTGAACGAATTTGGTGTGTACAGTTGCTTCGTGAAACTGGAGGTCTTTTCCGAAAAAAGAACAGATCAACCAAGGTTATCGAAACTTCAAGACACACCTCTACCCACCAATGATCACAAAAGATGTTGCGCTTTATATTGGTGCAAGAATTGCACCCTTACAGAGATTGTCTCTCTGTGCATCTTATATAATAAATAATTAAATTTTTGAGTGATTAATAATTATTATTTCATGGTCTATGCTATGCTGACATTTAAAAGTTAGGTTATTATGTTCAATTTTAACACTGCGGCATACGTTTTCCAAAAGAAAATATTTCCACAGGTAATGCTACCGGATTATTAAATGAACACAAGTTATATTGCCTTTTAAAAAAATTGCATAATTGTCGTTATGTTTCTGATTCTGTCAAAACGTTAAAAAGGAAAGAATTGAAATGTCAAACTTAACAGACTGAAATTTCTTTCTGTCCGAGCTTCACCTGGCAAAGGCAGTTCTCTTACTTTTTGTGTGGAACTTCAACGAGGGATCTTGTCAAAGTACACGACGAACAAGAACTACTAACAGTAAAATTTGCATTAAACGTCAGAAGCAAGGTTGCGATTGAAAGAATTTTAATTGTGCCAAAATTTCAAATCAAATTTTATTAACATTGGCACACATATACATATTATGACCATGGCCTAGTCCACAGTATAAGTAATTATCCAGTAGCGACACTTAAACGTCAGTGTCAAAAAAGCGGCCATTCTGTTTGATACCCTTATGGAAATTTAGTGTAACTTGCAAATCGGTAGGTATCAAACAAAATGGCAGATGTGACAGCTTTCACAATGACTTAACGTAACAAAATTAACCTCTAAACACAGGTCTAAAGCGTTTTGTTTTAATGTACCTAAATACTTAAAATTCTAAACTGAAACTAATTAATGTGTTTAATTCTTAACAGTAAATCATTTGAATTTAGAATTACTTCGTTTACATTAACAAACAGTGCATTCAAATTACATATTAATTTACGTTACGTTAAGTGATTGTGAAATGGGTATTATATTCGAGTGACGCTACTGCAGCCTGGTCTAGAACAGTTTAAAAGGAAAAGAAAATCTACATCGTTAAAAGTGTTGCCAACAGGTGTTCGCAAAAATATTTAGCTTAAACAATCACTAAAGTCACTAGAAGCAGAAAATAATTCATCAGAAGCAAATGTCATGATTTCATTTTCATGAATGAATTTTTTGTTAAAAACGTGAACAAAAGACGATCGAACGTTTAACAAATGCAAGGAACAAAACAATGGTCGACGATTTGGATATTAAAAAAAAACTTTTTTATTTTTGTTCTTAAACAAAAGACGATCGATCGTTCAACAAATGCAAGGAACAAAAGAATGGTGACGATTTAGATATGCATTTAAAAAAAACTTTTGTGTCAGACAATAAACTTAGGACGATGACAAAAGACGTTCGAATTCCAATCGAATTTCGACTATTTTTTTTATAAAAAAAGAAAACAAATCTTTAACGAATGCAAGAAACAATGGTCGACGATTTGAATACTTAAAAAAATCTTGGTTTTTTATTTTTGTTCTTAAACAATAGACGATCGATCGTTTAACAAATGCAAGGAACAAAAAAAACTCTCGTTTTTTATTTTTCCGTCAGAAAATAAATTTAGGGCGGCGACAAAAGACGATCGAATTCCAATCGAATTTCGACTTTTTTCTCATTAAAAAAAAATAAAACAAAAGACGATCGATAGTTTAACTAATGCAAGAAACAAAACAAAAAGCAAATTCAAATTCAAATTCAAATTCTTTATTTATACTATATATATATTTATTTATACATGAGCAACTTTCATTTTTTTACTTTTGTTCTTAAACAAAAGACTATCGATCGTTCAACAAATGCAAGGAACAAAAGAATGGTAACGATTTAGATATGTATTTAAAAAAACTTTTGTGTCAGAAAATAAACTTATTAGGACGATGACGAAAGACGTTCGAATTCCAATCGAATTTCGACTATTTTTTTTTTATAAAAAAAGAAAACAAATGTTTAACGAATGCAAGAAACAAAAACAATGGTCGACGATTTGAATACTTAAAAAAATCTTGGTTTTTTATTTTTGTTCCTAAACAAAAGACGATCGATCGTTTAACAAATGCAAGGAACAAAAAAATGGTCGACGATTTAGATGTTAAAGCTTTTGTTTTTTACTTTTGTTCTTAAACAAAAGACGATCGATCATTCAACAAATGCAAGGAACAAAAAATGGTCGACGATTTAGATGTTAAAGCTTTTGTTTTTTACTTTTGTTCTTAAACAATAGACGATCGATCGTTTAACAAATGCAAGGAACAAAGAAAAAACTTTCGTTTTTCATTTTTCCGTCGGAAAATAAATTTAGGGCGGCGACAAAAGACGATCGAATTCCAATCGAATTTCGACTTTTTTCTCATTAAAAAAAATAAAACAAAAGACGATCGATAGTTTAACTAATGCAAGAAACAAAACAAAAAGCAACTTTCATTTTTTTACTTTTGTTCTTAAACAAAAGACGATCGATCGTTCAACAAATGCAAGGAACAAAAGAATGGTGACGATTTAGATATGTATTTAAAAAAACTTTTGTGCCAGAAAACTTATTAGGACGATGACAAAAGACGTTCGAATTCCAATCGAATTTCGACTATTTTTTTATAAAAAAAGAAAACAAATGTTTAACGAATGCAAGAAACAAAAACAATGGTCGACGATTTGAATACTTAAAAAAATCTTGGTTTTTTATTTTTGTTCCTAAACAAAAGACGATCGATCGTTCAACAAATGCAAGGAACAAAAAATGGTCGACGATTTAGATGTTAAAGCTTTTGTTTTTACTTTTGTTCTTAAACAATAGACGATCGAACGTTTAACAAATGCAACGAACAAAACAATGGTAGGCGATTTGGATATTAAAAAAAAACACTTTTTATTTTTGTTCTTAAACAAAAGACTATCGATCGTTCAACAAATGCAAGGAACAAAAGAATGGTGACGATTTAGATATGTATTTAAAAAAAACTTTTGTGTCAGAAAATAAACTTATTAGGACGATGACAAAAGACGATCGATCGTTCAACAAATGCAAGGAACAAAAGAATGGTGACGATTTAGATATGTATTTAAAAAAAACTTTTGTGTCAGAAAATAAACTTATTAGGACGATGACAAAAGACGTTCGAATTCCAATCGAATTTCGACTATTTTTTTTATAAAAAAAGAAAACAAATGTTTAACGAATGCAAGAAACAAAAACGATGGTCGACGATTTGAATACTTAAAAAAATCTTGGTTTTTTATTTTTGTTCCTAAACAAAAGACGATCGATCGTTTAACAAATGCAAGGAACAAAAAATGGTTGACGATTTAGATGTTAAAGCTTTTGTTTTTTACTTTTGTTCTTAAACAATAGACGATCGAACGTTTAACAAATGCAAGGACAAAACAATGGTAGACGATTTGGATATGTATTTAAAAAAAACTTTTGTGTCAGAAAATAAACTTATTAGGACGATGACAAAAGACGTTCGAATTCCAATCGAATTTCGACTATTTTTTTTATAAAAAAAGAAAACAAATGTTTAACGAATGCAAGAAACAAAAACGATGGTCGACGATTTGAATACTTAAAAAAATCTTGGTTTTTTATTTTTGTTCCTAAACAAAAGACGATCGATCGTTTAACAAATGCAAGGAACAAAAAAATGGTCGACGATTTAGATGTTAAAGCTTTTGTTTTTTACTTTTGTTCTTAAACAATAGACGATCGATCGTTTAACAAATGCAAGGAACAAAAAAAAACTTTCGTTTTTTATTTTTCCGTCGGAAAATAAATTTAGGGCGGCGACAAAAGACGATCGAATTCCAATCGAATTTCGACTTTTTTCTCATAAAAAAAAATAAAACGAAAGACGATCGATAGTTTAACTAATGCAAGAAACAGAACAAAAACAAAAAGCAACTTTCATTTTTTTACTTTTGTTCTTAAACAAAAGACAATCGATAATTTAACAAATGCAAGGAGCAGAAATTTTGGTCGAAGACTTGGACGTAAAAAGGCCTTTCCTTTTTTACTTTTGAATCGGACAAAAGACGTTCGAATCCCACTCGATTTCTTTTCTCTTCATAAAGAAATATCAAAACAAACGACGATCGAACAAATGCAAGAAACGAACATTTTGGTCGACGATTTAGATACATATTTAAAAAAAAAAACTTTCGTTTTTACTTTTGAATCGGACAACGAATTAAGAGCGATGACAAAAGACGTTCGAATTCAAATCGATTTTCGACTTTTTTCTTCATAGAAAACAACACACAAACACAATCAATCCTCTGAAAGACACAAGAAATAAATAAAGAAACAAAATAGATCGACGGTAAAAAAAAGCTTCGGTTATTGTCCAAAAAAAGTGCAGGAGTCCGTTCGTCATTCATTTGTTTTTCGTTTTCACAGAAGAAGAAGTATTGCGTTAAAACATCAAATGCGAAAGACTGAAAGTTGATTTAACATTTTTTTCGTGAATCATAATTTTTTTGAATTTTTTTGTCTCCTCTTTTCGCGTTTGAAGTTTGGTTTAAAATGTATTGAAAATTATGAAATGTAACTGTTTGTAATTACTTGTCACAACAAATAATTTAAAGTTAAAAACCTATTACGTTGTTATATTTTTTGTCTTCTTTAATTTTCTGTTCTTTCTATTTCCATTTGCACGTTATTACATAGTGACTTTATCAGATTGGCTGCACTTATAAAATTTTATGTTGGTACATAGGATTTTCAAATTACCTAAAAGTACGCTGGACTGTCAAATTCCAATAAATTCATCTAGTGTCAAATCAAAAATGAAATATGTACTTAAATCACAATTTATTGTTTTATCTGCAATTGTCGTGGTTACTTTTACAAATATTTACAATTTCGAATAATTCTATGGCAATTGCCAACTCTAACCTAAAAAAATAACCAAACCGAAAATAACGAACAGTCTGCTGTCAATCCCTCAGTGTTCCCAACCTATTAAATTTGCTTCAACCATTTATAGCCATATGGTATTTCATTATGTATTAAAAATATCATGTAGTCTTAAGGCCGCTTTACAGTTCGCAATTATTATTATTTATTGCCGTCAATGAAAATTGCAACGATTTGTATTGCACGCATGCGCGGTATTTGCTTTTTGTATAAATACAACGCTGCGCATGCGTGCAATACAAATCGCTGTAATTTTCATTTACGGCAATAAATAATTACGAACTGTAAAGCGGCATTTAGAAATTACTTGATTTAATTACTTGCGCAATAATTGTTACAACAAAGAAAATGTGTCCATTTATGACATAAAACTGCAAAGTGTTTTATTCTCCGGAAAATTTTCAAACTAGTGCAAAACGTCGGTTAAAAAATTGTCATAAAAGCTGAACATTTTCGGCAAGGTGTCGACCTGCAATGAAACCGTACATGCAAGAGTTTTAAAAAGTTTTCCGGAGAATAGTAATTACCATTTTATTTTCGAAATGAAGATAATGTTGTTTAGTGAAAACGTAATAATAATAAATCATTATATATGTATTTTTAAATCTTATCTACACAAAATGGTGTATGATTAAAAAAAAATCTGTGCTCTTATTTTCTTAGCACAGTGTAGTCTCTATAACGTGAACGTCCCCTAACACGGACACCCCCTAAACGTGGTTTGTTTTTAAACGAAAGACGATCGATAGTTTAACAAATGCAAGGAACCAAAAAAATGGTCGACGATTTAGATATAAAAAAAAGAAACTTTCGTTTTTTACTTTCGCATCGGAAAATAAATTTAGCGCGATGACAAAAGACATTCGAATTCCTATGGAATTCGGCTTCCTTCACAAAAAAGTAACAGAACAAAAGACGATCGATAGTTTAACAAATGCAAGAAATGAAAGTTTTGGTCAACGATTTGGATTAAAAAAAAATTCATTTGTACGTTCGCGTTGGGCAATAAATTAGGAGACCTTCTTTTAAGGAAAACTAAACACGAACTTCTTAAGAGAAGACAAAAGTGGTTTTAAACGAATGAACAGAAATCTCTAAAAGTAAAACAAATTAAATTTGTTTGAATTTAAAACAAGAAAACGATCGATTTTGAAATTTAAAATTCGAAACAAAAGGCTTGGATTAAAAAAGAAAAAAACTCGGCAGAAAAGACATAAGTCGATTTGAAATGAAGTCTGTAAAAGTAAAACAAAATTAAAAATAATAATCAACAAAACCTAACCTAAGAATTCGCGGAGAGAAAACAAAATTCGAAACAAAAGACTGTCGATTTTTAAGGAAAATTAGATACGAGCTTACTTAGAGAAAACAAAATTGAAAAAACAGTCACGAAACTCTACATACCTAGAGAAAAACGAAAGTCGATTTTAGATGAATGAACAAAAATCTCTAAAAGTAAAACAAAAGCAAAATAAAATTTGATATAATAATAATAATAATCGGCAAAACCTAACCTAAGAATTCGCGAAGAGAAAACAAAAGTCGTAAAAACAGTCGTTTAAATTTCAAAACAAAAGACTGTCGATTTTTGAGGAAAATTATACACGAACTTTTTTTAGAGAAAATTACTTTAAACGAATAAACAAAATCACGTAAAAGTAAAACGAAGAACAAAATAAATTAAATAAATATAATAATAAACAACAAAACCTAACCTAAGAATTTTCGATGAGAAAGCGAAACACGTAAGAGTAAAAAACAAAAAACGATCGACCTTGAACAAAATTTGAAACGAAAGACCTCGATTAAAAAAAATCAGGTGCGAAACTCTGTAGAGAAAACGAAAGTCGATTTAAAATAAATGAACAAAAAATACTGTAAAAAAAGGTAAAACAAAGAACAAAGTTAAATTAAATGTTATAGTAGTAATCAACGAAACCTAACCTAAAAATCCACGAAGAGAAAACAAAAACGACAGCTTTTAATTAAAATTTGAGACAAAAGAGTGTCGATTCTTAAGGAAAATTAAGCATGAATCGAAATAAAGAATCTCGAAAAGAATAACGAAAGCAAAAGGCGTAAATTCCAATCGAATTTAAACTTTTTCCTTCATAAAAAATAAATTAAACAAAAGACGATCGAACAAATGCAAGAAACAAAAATTTTGGCCGCCGATTTAGATAGATACTATTATTTTACTTTTGCGTCGGAAAATAAATTAAGAATGATGACCAAAAGACGTTCGAATTCTAATCGAATTTCGACTCTTTTGTTCATAAAAAAAAACAAAAGACAATCGATAGTATAACAAATGCAAGAAACAGAAGTTTTGGTCGACGATTTTCACGCAAAAAAAATTCGTTTTTACTTTTGAATCGCGGACAATAAATTAAGAGCGATGACAAAAGACGTTCGAGTTCTGACTTTTTTCTTCATAAAAAAATAACAAAACAAAAGACGATCGAACGAATGCCAAATACAAGGAGACAAAAGAAAGACAAGAAACAAAAGGACAAAAGACGTTCGAATTTCAATCGGGTTCCGACTTTTTTCTTCATAAAAAAAAAAAAACAAAAGACGTTCGAACAAATGCAAGAAACAAAAATTTTCGCCGACGATTCAGATACATATTATTTTACTTCTGCGTCAGAAACTAAATTATGAGTGATGACAAAAGACGTTCGAATTAAAATCGAATTTTTCCTTCATACCTAAAAAAAAAACACAATCTACTGTGAAATATATTTAGAATAACCGCGTTTTTCCCTCTGAAAGAAATAAAAGATAAATAAAGAAACAACAATAGATTGCCCAAAAAAAGAGTCTTTCATTTGTTCTTTGTTTTCTATAAATTACCAAATGAAAAATGAAATAAATTTACAAATATTTACAATGTCGATTAGTTCTACAATTGCCAACTCTAACCTAAAAATTCACCGAGCAAAATTCAATCGAGCAAAAATAACGAACTATGAAAAAACAATGACGGGTACTGTCAGTTCCTCAGTGTTGCCAACCTATTAAATTTTCTACAATCATTGATATATCAAGTGGCTATAAATGATTAAAGCAAATTCAGTAGGTTGGGAACACTGAGGAATAGGCAGTACTCGTCATTATTTTCATAATTATTCGCTTAATTTTTTTGAATCAAGTTGGCAGTTGTTATAAAACTAATCGGCATTGCAAATATTTGTAAAAATAAAAAATAAAATTTCAGATAAAATTAGAACTTTGATTTGACAATAGATGAATTTATTTAGATTTTAATTTGACAATCAAACATAAACTTTACATTCGAAAATCCAATGTACCAACATAAATTTTGAAAAGGGTTGCCAATCTAACAAAATAAATCTCAATCATTTATGGTCACTCGGTATATTTAATTATTGAAAATTTAATTTCGCCTCAAAATTATATTAGAAATTATGTGATTCAATTACTTGTCACAACAAAGAAAAGAAAATGCTTGCATCTATATTTTATGACGGAAAAATGCAAAGCGTTTTATACTCCGGATAATTTTCAAACGAGTGCGAAACGTCGGTTAAAAAATTGTCATAAAAGCTAAACATTTTGAAGAATCACTTGAAAAGTGTTTTTCAAAATGAAGAAAATGTTGTTTAATGAAAAGGAAATAATGAATATTTTTTTATCTTATCTACACAAAATGGCGTAAGATTAAAAAAAAAATCTGTGCTCTTATTTTCTTACTTAAAAAAAAACTTTCTTGTTTGATTCTTCTTATAGTTTGAATGGACTTATTTAACTTTTGATAAAATTTATTGTCTTAAAATAATTAAAATAAAATGAAAAAATAAGCATACCACTAAACTTATTGCTCAAGGACCGCATCTGCTTCTTCTGGCGAGTTCTTAAAAACCGCATTTTTCTCTCGTTTAATATCATATCAATTCAAGGCACCGCACGTCTTCACTATCTACCACACATCTGTCAAGATCTGTCACTTCTTTTTTCTTATATATATAGGCAAAGACATTTACCAAACCAAGTAGTACCCCCAGCCCTTTACGATTTACTATTAAACCCAACCAGGCCGGGACTCGTCGTCATATCCGATTCTATGACTGCACCGTGACCAGAATTCCGCAGGTCCGCTGTACAAATTCCATTGTCCATCTCGGACGCAAGGCCCGTAAGGTGGCGCATTTTCCTGCAGCTTTTCTTCAGGTGTTGTTGGTTTAAGACGGGGGGGCCGCCCGTCATTTGGCGTCTTCAATGAATTTTACGGCTTGTTATTAGTAGTGCCGTTTGCGAAAGTGTGAGAACTGGGCGCGCATCTCTCTCTCAAAATGATAAAATTCAAATTTTCCTCTCAGGTCGGGTGAATACTTGGGCCCAGGTCTCCGCAGAATTAGTTATATTGTTGCCAGATGTCCGGCGTTACTCACCTGTTTTGGATTTCGTCGCCGTGGGCCATTCCGAAATTTACGATTCTCCGATATAATATGCATAATAATAACAGGAATTTTTTTTCACGTTTCATTTAATAAAATTAAACAAGAAAAGAAAAAAGATTGAGCTATGCATACAAGTTAAAGATGTATGTATATTACGCCGGTAGTAACGAGTGTAAATTTACAAGGCAATTAGCAACAAATTTGCGTGTTTGTTTAACAATGGCTTTAAAAGCGCGAGGCTCAAATCTCAACAGTTCGTGATGTGTGGCTGTAACGATATAGCAACAATGTTGCGTCGTCGTCTAAATAATGTTCTGTTATGCGTTGTGATTGGCACGTTCCGATTTGTTTCAACATAAAAAGCGTTGCTACGATAGAAATGTTGTCCGGTGTATCTAAATTCACTATAACACGTAACTTTTGCTCTCGAATGATTAAAAATAATGGGTTTTCAAGAAAAAGTTCGAGTTAGCCTTGGAAAAAAAATCGTATGTCGCATAATCAACTTTTTATATGTCAAAATTCGATTAACCTCAAAATATTCGTACGTGGACACGTTAATTTTAGTTGTTGGGCGACACATGTTCGTTAGTGGAAGTGACCAATGCAAAAAGAATAAAGTAATAAAATGAATTGTCTGAACTCAATCCCTTCGCATAACCTAAATTTTATATTTTGACAGTACTTGCGATAACCACAGCACCCGTGCAGTTCAATCTGCGATACGTTCTTTTGTTTCCAAGGCTGACTCGAGGTAGGATTTTGTTGCTATTAAAAATATATTAAAGAGGAAATTGAGTTTCGTTACGTCTTTTTTTTAAATAAAAATAATTGAAATTTTTTTTGTTAAAGCCGTTCTTCTTCAATTTATTGCAAAAAAGTATTTTTGATTGATTCTGTATAAAAGATGATTAATTATGTATAGGGAAACCCATACAAAAACTTGATTACAAAAAATAATTACATAAAAGCTTCACGAATAGGGGACCCCCCCCATACGTACATGCATAATATGTGATCGGCAGTGGCGTAGATGGAAACTTGTTTCGGGGGGGGGGGGGCGAACAAAAAATCTAAGTGAACAAAAAATATGAAAAACTTTTTTTATGAATTACGTGGAGCATTACATTTAGAAAAATTTCGGGGGGGGGGACAGTCCCCCCTTATCTACACCACTAGTGACCGGAAAGAAAGGTAAAGAATGGAAAATCCTTAAATTTGTTACTAACTTAAGAACTAACCAACAGGAATAAATTTAAAAGGAAAAAACCTAAAAGAATTCAATAGTTTAGGTCGCGACATCCTGCGGCCGACAAATTTGCGAAAAAAATTCATTAAAAATACATGAAATTAAAATAAAAAAAAAACGAACAAAGGACGGTCGATTTTACAGTGCAATTCAATTGATTAATAATATGTAAATTAAAGAAAAAACAATTTTAAAAGAATGGTGGCAAAACAAAGAAATATTGAAAAAATTAAAAATTAATTAAAAAAAAATGAAAATGGAATCAAAAAACAATCGGTTTTGCAACACAATTTAATAGATTAACGATTAAAAAAAAGTCGAAAGTCGTAAACGAAACATGCAATAGAATTTAAGAAAAAAAACGTAATAATAACATATAGGTAGTAAAAAATAATAAATCCAAAAGGCAATTGATTTGAAAATAATAAAAACAAAGGCGCAATTCAATAGATTAATAAACTTCACCAAAAAAAAAAAAACTGTTTGAAAGGAAACGTAAAGAAACAAATGGACAAAATTTAAAAAAATAAATATCAATAATACCCAAAGAAATAAATAAAATCAAAAGACTCAACACACAGAATTAAAACAAATGAGAAAAAAAACTTTCGGCATGTTTCAACAGATGGCGCTGTTAAATTTCTTATAACAACGCAAGTCTTTTGTTGCGAAAGTCAGAATAAAAAAAGAATGCTTGGGAGGAAAGGTGATAGATAAAACAGAAAACAAATGAATTTTTTTTAATATACAACAATAGCAATAAAAAAAAGGTAAACACAAAAGACAATCAATTTTACAGCACAATTAAAAAAAGATAAAAACAAAAGACGATCGATTTTACAGCACAATTAAGTAGATTAATAAAATTTAAAAAAATCTGTTTGGAAGAAAATATAACAAAACAAAGAAAGCACTTGAACAAAATTTTAAAAAATACACATACAGTTCGTTTGATTACAGATATCTCGGTTATTGTTAGAGATGCGACAAAATACTGTAGAAGAAAACTTAAATTTAAAAAAAGTCTCAAACACAATTTCGGTCTAAAGTGAAAACCATTCTTCTTCCAAAGAGTATTTATTCATTAAGTGAATACTTTCAACTTTAACACCTCTTGTATGACTAATGTCTACTTGTTATTGTTGTCTTGTTCCTTATACAATTTTATTTTGTTAGTTTAGTTTAGATTACATTATTTGCTTGTAACTGTGACGATTTCCCTATACTAATTTTTTTTGTAGTCATGTTGGAAATAATAAATTATTATTATTATTAAATTATTTTTCATTTCGAAATGAACACAGAATCACCACACAGATCACCACTTGAGGACGTGGACTATTTCCTATCTATTTTTGACAATTTACTTAGAGTTCTATTTAAAACTAACAAAATCTTTATTGTCACGGGAGGCTTTAATATCAAACCAAATATGAATAATAAGGCGACCAAGAAATTTAAGGATTTAGTAGATTCATACCAAGTGAAAATGTTAATCCATATACAAACACCAGGTTAAATAACTGTATTGATAATATTTTAACAAATTCTGGAAACGTAGATCACTCTTTTGTTTTTGATCCAGGTTTATCGGACCATAAAGCAGTAGCAGTTCAAATTGAAATAGGTAAGAAAGACTTTGATAAAGATCAAGTAATATATCATGGAATGCGGACGGAATTAGATAAATTTCATTTTTACAAATCTATCGAAGCAACTGACTGGCAAGGGGGGCGCGGGGGGAGTCGGCCTTAACTTTTGGTGGTTTCACATTGAGAATTACGTGCAAAAGTCGACGTTCAATCGTTTTTTTTTTCTGAGAAAAAGAAAATAATTTTTTTTTTGGTTTCGCCTTGAAAGTTGTAAGTCTTTTTCTGAAAATTAAATTTTGCTATGTGGTGGAAACTTCACTTGGTCTCTCCCTGTATACAACTGTTTAAATTTGACAATTTCGTGTCCATCAAACGATACGCAGAAAATCAAAGCAGGCGACTAGTTTTACATCCGCGGCGATGACAGAAAGAAATTACTACAGAGGCGACATCTAGTGTCGTCACGCGTCAAGTTCATTCGAGTTTGACGTTTTGCGACCGCTGCTTTTGTTTGAGGCGGCCCGCTTCGATTTTCTTTGTTTGTTTGTTTTTCTGTTGTTAACAGTCCACGTACGTACAATTTTTTTAAGTGTTTTTCGTTTTTTCATGCGATCCGCTAAATAAATATAAACATGCAAAATTAATTAACTTAACGTACAGGGTGAGCAACGACGCGACGATTCGTGTTTATTGTGCGATCGACGTTGCTTCCTCTGTCAGCGATACATTTATATACAGCTACAGTGACGCTTCTTTAGGGATGCTCAAAACAGTTAAATGAATCGATTCAATTGAATCGATTGTGTGGAATCGATTTAAATGAATCGATTCAATTTAAACACGTAGAATCGATTCGATTCAATACATATATTACCAATTTCTATTCTTGAAATTAAAACTTATGTCGCAGCATCATATTTTATGATTCCACTGCAGTATTTACAACGAACAGATTTGCTGTTATCAGTAATAAAATGCTTCCACTCTTCACTTGTTTTAGGAGACATTGTTCCACACTCACACTCAAATATAAAATACGTATTTACCTACTGTTCAAGTATGCAATGCAAATTTTTGCTCGTTAATGGCCAAAGAAATTTCTGTAATCTGAAATGTTCGGTTTTATGCCGCGGACTTTCCCTACCCACAATTTTATCATTTTGAGTTATTGGCTGCCAGTAACATATAGATGGCGCGATGATAAAAAATTGGTTGTATGTCCACACCTTTCCGATTTGATTCTTGAATCGATTCACACCAAATTGAATCGATTCAATCGCTTGCAAAGAATCGATTCAACTATAAATCGATTCGATTCTGAACATCCCTACGCTTCTTGAATGGTTTGCTTTAAAGATAAATTTACAAGCTTGCAGCTGTTAACGACACCTTCTATTTACATTCTCGAATGTTTACTTTACACCCATACTAATCTAAATAAGTTCGAGAAACAAGAGAACATACACAAATTTGACACAAGAAGTAAGGAAAACATCAGATTGGACTTTTGTAGGCTGAAGGCTGATAGGTTTGGCCCAAATTACTATGGAATAAAAATGTACAACTTCTTGCCTGACAATATCAAGACACTGACTACGTTTATCTCGCACGTTGAATCCGATTGAGATTTCAAGCGGATTCGTGAATCTGAACTATTTATGATCATCTACCTCAATCCGCTTGAAATATTATTTCGATCTTAAAAAGAGACGACCACATGGTAAAAAGAAATGCATTGAGTTGCTAACTTAACATTAGATAATGCATTACATGCTTATAACGGACAATAAATTACAATTGTCAACCATCAGCTGTAAGTTTTTGTTTATTATGTTAAATTGAAATGGATAATTTAGAAATAAATTAATGGCAGTGCTAATAATTTGATATTATAACATGTTTATGTAACATGAAGTTAGCTAGTACCAATAATAATTTGAATCCGCATTTATATCGCTATTTTTCAAGCGGCTTCGTCAATCCAATCCCCATTTTCAGTGACAAATTAGATCTGTTTATGTCGGGATTCAAACATTATTATTTCAATCGATTGAAATCTCAATCGGATTCAACGTGCGAGATAAACGTAGTCACTGTCACGTAAGGAATTTAAAAGCAAAATAAAAGTTCACTTAATTAAGAACGCTTATTATACGGTTGGTGATTTCATCGACTGCAAATTGTTAACTTGGTAAAGTTATGTTGAATATTGTTAACGTTATTTGATCGACCTCACAATCTATTTGTAATTATATGTAGGTATGTTGAAATGTTTATTTGTAGATTTATGTTTTAAGTGCACATGCACATTGTACGGACGAGTGTATTACCTCTGGTAGAAAACACAATAAACTGATTTGATTTGAACTGATTTGATTTGACAGAAAAAAGAAAAATTAATCTACCATTTTTTAGATTTATTTCATATTGATTTCTTTTCAGCCACACTTCTAAAAACACCCACCATAATAAAAATAAACAAAAATTTCTACAGGTTTTTGAAAATGAAAAAATTGGCAAAAAACAAACGGAAAGCTCTAAAACAATAAAATACGAAAAATTATATGATTATAACTATGACGATTTCCCTACACTATTTTTTGTAGTCATGTTGGAAATAATAAATTATTATTATTATCAATATTATTCAATTCGTCAAGCGGTGGCTGATTTAGGAATAAGTCAGTATAAAATATTTTTTCGTGTAGTTGACAGAAAAGTGACACAATGTTTAATCATAAATCGTGAAGAAAAGTGGGACTTATCTTGTTAGCAAGACTTTTCTTCACGTTACCGTTAGCAACACTTCATTTCATTCATTTTGACCTATCAGAAGTCGAAGATTGATTGATTGATGTCACAGATTGATGTTTTGTTACTCTATCAACAAATGCTTGACATACCTTGATGTATTATTATTATTATTCGTCGACACTCTCATAATTTTAGTGTTATTTTCGTCAACTACACGAAAAAATAGCATAATCTACACGTTAGGAAAGTGAATTTCCATGTTCGTATAAATTTGATCCACACGTGAGCTAACGCTCACTCGTGAATTCAAACATTTGCACTCACTGGAAAACAGTCACTTTTCTAAACTAGTAAATCAATATACTATTCTATACTAAAAATTAAATTAGTACATTCTAGTACAAGGTTTAAGAGCTGGTAATTTTGACAGGAGGACGATATTTTGTAATCTTAACAATAATCAAAACGTATTAAATTTAATTCTTTGGAGCGATGAATCTAATTTTAATAATAATGGAATTTCTAATAGAAAAAACGATCATTTCTGGGATAGGGAGAATCCACGTCAATTTCGAGAATGCAGATTCGAATACAGATTTTCCATTAATGTGTGGGTGGCTTGGCGTATTACACTGACTGTAGTATCGCCAATTAGTGGGAATTTTCTCGATTCGTGGTAATTTTTAAGGGTTTGTGGGACTAAGGGAATTCTGTGGGAATTCGCTAAAATATAAGAAATTTTGTTAGAAAATATGTACAAACAATAAATTATACTTATTTCTAACAAATTTCTATGATTTTGATAAATAAATGATATGCTTGTTTTTGTTGTTCTTTGTTTACAGCGCACTAAAATTTTAGACAAAAGGCGGTCATGGAACGCAGAATATATATAGTACAGCGTAAATTAACTTAATAACATAATAAATTTGTTTTAGAATTATCAATAGCTTCTCCTGTTCTTACCGTAGGTCTTTCTTTATCCACACTGTCAGTCTCTCAGAATAGATTAACTGTATTTTGTTGTTCTTCGCCTCCTTTTATCTAATATTTTAAAAATCATACGGTAATATGAACAGAAAATTTACATAAACCAATACTTATTATTTATATTATTTGAACAATAATATATTTTACTTCTAAAATACCTATTTCATTAACCGTTAGAGAAATTAGATTCGTGAGAATTTTAATCTTCAAAAGGGAATTTCGTCACATTTTGAAGAGAATTCTTTTCAAGGCACGTTGGCAACACTGACTATAGTAGGTCCCTATTTTTATCAATCAAGGATCGCTCAATGCGGAACGATATACCGATTTTCTTCTGACAGAATTGGAAATATGTGGATGATATCCCCTAGAAATATGTTGCAAGATGTGGTTCCAACAGAATATAGAGCACAACCCCACAATGCACGGATCGTCAGAAATATTTTAAATGAAAAATTTGGTGCAAAATGGATAGAAAACGGTGGCCCCATCAACTGGCCAGCAAGATCGCCAGATCTCTCTATTTTAAATAGATTTCTTTGTGTGGGGTTTTCCGAAACAAAAAGTTTATGTTGCATGTCCAAAAATCGTATTCGTAGGGCCTGTCGCCAAATAACACAATACAAAAATGCAAAGCCAAAAAGCGAGAAGAAACTTAATAAACAGATCTCGATAATGTATTGCAAACAAGGGAGGTCACTTTGAACAAAAACTCTAGAAAAACTCTTTTTTTAAACTTAATTTACGTATTAATTTTTTGTTGTTTTATTCATGTTGTATTTATGTTGAATAGCATATGTTGTCAACTAGAAACTGACAAATAATTTAATTTGTTTCACCCCCTGCTTTTTAAAGATCTAATCTACGTAAGCGTACATTTATTACTTAATTATTGATTTGTGTTTTTAATTGATTAGATAACTATGACATTATCGTTGTAAAAAGAATACGCAATAAAATTAGGCACGTTTCATTTAAAAATTTGAATGTATTTGCTCAACGCCCACTTCACATAGGCCTAAGTTAGATAGTGGGGAACATCCATATTTCGGGGTACTCCAAGATTTTCGGGGGGCTCGGTCAGTAGTGTCAGTACGCGTCTCGTCGTTGAATTGTTAGCATGTACGTGTAAATGCGCTTACTAATTAATTGAAAATGGTCACTTCCATGTTCAGTACCGCATCTGTTTTAATTATGTATTATTATTACATCTCGTATTTAATTATTAAGAGAACTTATTTTTTAACATTATTAAAAATGTACTTTCTTTTTAAGAATCAGAATAATCCTGCTAATTCTGCTGTATCGTACATATTTCCGATTCGTTTAAATGATTTATTTCTTTTTTAAATTAAAGATATTGGAAACAACAGAAGTACCTAATTAAGTTATTATTTTTAAACTTGAGGAATTATCGTGCTCGTGAGTTTACGTAATTATATTCCGTACACATGCATTGTACATATTTTAACATGCTGGAGTTAGTTTTTAGAATACGCATATTTAAATTTATACTAATAAATTTGTGAACATTTTAAGTAGCGACATCTTTCGATCGCTTTTTGACCTGACATTGCAGTAGGATTGACAAATTGAAGCCAGTTCGCTACATATTAAGTCATCCCATTCAAGGCGGCCATGCTTGCTGTCAAAGCATACGGTTCTGCTGACGAAGGCCCAACTAGGCCTGAAACAGGCCTGCTCGAGGAATCCGCTGTAATCAAAATCGATTTGCACAATTTTTTTTAAATAAATTTATAGTCAACTATGACTTTGCATTACATACATAAATATGTTCGTTAACGGCGGGCGCGGCGCGACGTTGTCTCAGAATCTCGGGGTATTCTCCCACTCCTTTGAGCAGGCCTATATCTTCAGTGGGCGTTGATTTGCTACATCTAACACATTTGATGCTCAATTGTTTCTTTTAATTGTGGCATGTAATAGAAAACTAAATGTAGAACAACTTCTCTTCTATAACATTTGTCGCATCTCTAACAATAGCAGAGATATCTGCTGTGACAGCTCAAATCAAACAGACTGTATACATATTACAATAATATTTAAAAGATAAATAAAAATAAAAGACACAACAAGACAGAATTTTGTAGATTCATAAATTAAAACAAACGAAAAAAACACTTTCGGCATGTTTCAACAGATGGCGCTGCTAAATGTCTTATAAGTCATTTCTTGTAAACGTCGTTTAATGCTTGAGAGGGAAGGTGACAAAACAGAGAAAACAAATGGACAATTTCTTTTTAAATACCTACATACCTATGCAACAATAACATATAAAAAGAGATAAAAACAAAAGACAATCGATTTTACAGCTCAGTTCAGTAGATTAATAAACTTCCAAAAAAAAGGTGAGGTAATAAAACAAAGAAAACAAATGAACTCAATTTAAAAAAAAATTACAATATTTTAAAAAAATTTATAAAAACAAAAGACACAACAAAACAGCATTCTGAGATACACAAATTAAAACAAACGAAAGAAACTTTCGTCATGTTTCAACAGATGGCGCTGTTCAATGTCTTATTACATAGCAAGTAATTTTTTGCGAGTCAGAATTTTTTTTTTTGATGCTTGTGAGAAAACGTGACAAAATAGAGACAACAAATGAACAATTTTTTTAAAGATATACAACAATAACATTTTAAAAAAGATAAAAACAAGAGACGATCGATTTTACAGCACAGTTCAATAGATTAACGAGCTTACAAAAATCTGTTTGGAAGAACAGGTGACAAAATAAAGAAAACAAAGGAACAAAATTTAAAAAAGCAAAAAAAAATAAAAACAGAAGACACAACAAAGCAAAATTATCTGGATTCATAAATTAAAACAAACGAAAAAAACACTTTCAGCATGTTTCAACAGATAGCGCTGTTAACTGTCTTATAGCAACGTAAGTCAATATTCTTTTTTGAAAGATAGAATAAATTTTTAAAAAATGCTTGGGAGGGAAAATGACAAAACAGAGAAAACATATGAACAAAATTTTTCAAAATACACAACAATAATATTTAAAAAAAAGATAGAAACAAAAAACAGTAGATTCATAAAATTTTTAAAAATCTGGAAGAAAAGACGACAAAATAAAGAAAACGAACAAAATAAGAAAAACATATACATGTTATAATATGTATTTATAAAAAATAAATAAAAACGAAAGACACAACAAAGCAAAATTCTCTGAACCCATAAATTAAAAACAGATGACGCTGATAACCGTCTTATAGTAACGCAAGTCAATTTTTTTGTGAAAGACAAAATAAATTTAAAATAACATTAAAAAAAATAAAAACAAAAGACAATCGATTTTACAGCACGAGCCAAAAAGTATTTTTCGAAGAAAAGTTGACAAAACAAAGAAAACAAATGAACAAAATTAAAAAAAGAAACATACACATTACAATAATATTAAAAAAAAATTAATAAAGACATGAGACACAACAAAGCAGAATTCTGTAGATTCATATATGAAAACAAACGAAAAAAAAAAAAAACTTTCGGCACGTGTCAATAGATGGCGCTGTTAAATGTCTTATAATAAACAAGTCATTCTCTTGTGAATGTCAAGAAATAACTGCCAGTTGAAACTCAGTGTTCAATAGAAAATGTTTTTCAATAATACATATATATATATATCGCGTCAGTAACAAGTGAATCACCTTCGTAGAAACAAATGAAAAGAAAACTACCGGCAAGTTTCAACAGATGGCGTCGCAATAACGCAATAAATAGGTTTTAAAATCACACACACACACAAAGATCATTTTAATAGAAGCTTTGGGAAAACTTGCAGAGGGTATTCGTATTATACAGGGTGTCCATTTTGAATCCTGACCCTTGAAGGTTTTAGAAGAGGCAACCCACCAATCAAATCAGAAATAAATTCGTGTTTCTATAAAATACTAAAAATACGGATGTAGAATGAATTTTTAAGGCACGATTTAACATGGACACCATGTATTTTGAAAATAAGTTTTCGTAAAATTTTGACTTGCGTAATTAAGGAGTTTTGTACTGTACGATCCAAAATTATTTAGATAAGGAGAGGACATGAAAAATAAAACCAGAGTCTTCGAAACTTTTAGTCTGACATCTGACATTCTGATTTCTGTCAAATGTGTTAGTTGTTTCATTGCACAGTACGTATTCATTAGTTACTAAGCAATCCCGCGGCATTTGAAATAGGACGTTATCACACTAAAGGGTTTTAACTAACCCTTACGTATTCAATCAGAAGATTTTTTCTATTGCCGTCAAATGTATCTTGACGTTTCCGTTTTGACAGATGGGTTAATTATATCAATTAAGTTAAGACTCTGATTTTATTTTTCATAACCTCCCATTACGTAAATAATTTTGGATCGCACCGCATTGAAAAATATAACACCATTCCCTTATACGTAAAAGGGCAACTTTGCGCTATCTAGGGACTTTCAGCTTTTAGTTTCTTTTTACAAAATAAAACTTGAAAACAGTGTTGCCAATCCACTCTAAGCCGATTACCCTTTTCAAATTAAAAAAAACCCACTCTTACCCACATTGAGTAATGAAAGTGAAATGAATGAATGAAATGGTAGAAAATTTATTTTATTTAAACACCTAATATTATTGGGCTTACCTTACACACATGGACGTTGCACGACAGATTTTTCAGGTTAATATCATCTTATGTGAGACTATGGGCGGCAACAGTGCTGCCAACCGACCAAGCGAACATTTCAGAAGATAGTTGTGAAAAATTCCGATAGATGTCTCGAAATTTAAATCACTTAATTAAAATCGCTGATTTTATTCAGGCGATTTTTATTTTTTAAAATCGTTTTTAAAAAAATTTTAAAAATTCTCATGAAATAAACAAAACTGGGTTCAAATTTCTAAAATTAAGACATTTGACAGTTATTGTGTAATTTTTGACGCTAAATAAAACAAAAGACGATCGAGAAATAAAGAAAATGTATAAAATTAAAAAAATTCTTAGTACATAAATAAACAAAACTTTCTAAAATTAAGATTTGACATTTGTGCAATTTTTGACGTAAGATAAAACAAAAGACGATCGAGAAATAAAGAAAATGTATAAAATTATTACTATTATAAAATTTAAAAAAATTATTAAAAAAATTGCATTGAATAAAATTAGAAAGAAAATTATAAAAGTAAAAGAAATCTCATTAAATAAAATTACAAAAAAATAAAAATTAAAAAATTCTCATTAAATAAACAATACTTTCTACTTTCTACAAAATTACAAAAAACTATAAAAATTACAAAAATTAAAAAATTCTCGTTAAATAAAGAAAACTTTCTAAAATTAAGATTTGAACTTTAGGCAATTTTTGGCGTAAAATAAAACAAAAGACGATCGACAAATTTATAAAATTAAAAAAGTCTCATGGAATAAGATTAGAAAAAAATTAGAAAAATAAAAAACTCATTAAATAAAATTACAAAAAATTATAAAAATTAAAAAATTCTCATTAAATAAACAAAACTTTCTAAAATTAAGATTTGTCATTTGTGCAATTTTTGACGTATCGACAAATTTATAAAGTTAAAAAATCAATAAATATTAAAATAATCTCATTGAATAAAATTGGAAAAAAATAAAAATTAAAAAATTCACATTAAATAAACAATACTTTCTACTTTCTATAAAATTACAAAAAATTATAAAAATTACAAAAATTATAAAAATTACAAAAATTAAAAAATTCTCATTAAATAAAGAAAACTTTCTAAAATTAAGATTTGAACTTTAGGCAACTTTTGGCGTAAAACAAAACAAAAGACGATCGACAAATTTATAAAATTAAAAAAGTCTCATGAAATAAGATTAGAAAAAAATTAGAAAAATAAAAACTCATTAAATAAAATTACAAAAAATTATAAAAATTTAAAAAATTCTTATTAAATAAACAAAACTTTCTAAAATTAAGATTTGTCATTTGTGCAATTTTTGACGTAAAATAAAACAAGAGACGATCGACAAATTTATAAAATAAAAATTTTTTTTTTTTAATCTGAATAAAATTAGAAAAAAATAAAAAATATCTCGTTAAATAAAATTACAAAAATTAAAAAATTCTCATTAAATAAACAAAACTTTCTAAAATTAAGATTTGACAATTGTGCATTTTTTGATGAAAAACAAAACAAGAGACGATGGAGAATTTAAAAAAAATTATAAAATTACGAAAACAACGAAAATTAAAAAAATTCTCATTAAATAAACAAAACTTTCTAAAATTAAGATTTGAAATTTGTGCAATTTTTGACGTAAAATAAAACAAAAGACGATCTAAAAATAAAGAAAATTGATAAAATTACAAAAAAATAAAGATAAAAAAAGTTGAGTTCAAAATCGGTAGATATATCGAATTATCGGTAGAGTTGGCAGCACTGATCGACAATGTGGATTTGGCTGTTAGTTAGTTACTCTAGTTTTTGTCGGCTTCCGGCTTTACTGATTTCTTTGTTGTCAATAGTAAAGTCATCAATCAAAAATTTAAAAATTAATCCGTTTTTTTGTTTCTTCCCTGAAAATACCCATTTTTACACACGTACTTTTTTTACCCGCAAGGTTGCCTAAATTACCCGTAATTCGGGTAATTGCCCGCACATTGCTTGAAAATGCCTATTTCAGAAAAAAAATGAAACCTTAAAAAGGGATTTAGTTGGCAACACTTAACCTATTTTGTTTGCACGTGAAGTTATAAACATAACCTCCAAATTGTCATATTTTTGAAATTGTTTTAAGCGAAAATAAACGCAACAAGACAAAAGATTCCTACATTTAAATTACAATGTAAAAAACCTGTCTCATAAAACTTGTTTCTTTTTTTTAAATAGTAGTGAGAGTGCGGCTTCTTACTTTTTTACATAATAAACGCGCAGTAAAACTCAACGCGTTTAAAAATGTACCATATCGAAAAGACGTAAAAAGAAAAACGAAACAAAAAGACGGGGGTCGGTCTCCGAGAAACGTTTAAACATTTACATTGACACAGATAATGATTTTCGCGTTGCAGACTCGAAAGTCGTAAAGTGCAGTCGCATAACATTACCGCGGCGGGGATTTCTTTCAGGAGGCGATTAGACGAGGTCCGTAAAGCCGTTCTTTATCGGGAAAGTTTAATTACGGAAAGAATGATTTGCGGGACGCTTTTACAATCGGACCCGATGCACACATGTGCGCGCGCGTGTACGTTTCGGGGAATCAAGTCAAACAAAAGTCCTCGTCTTAATTGCCCCACATTGTTTTCGCGTTCGCTGAAGCCCCGGGTAGGCGTTTTAAGAGAAGCCTCGATCGGTTTTAATCGTTTCTGCGACGCGACGCTGAATAACTACATACATACATAACCGAACGCGAACAAAATACGTAGGTAATTAGCGACGGTGCAGCATTGTTTCAAAATAAGAAAGCAGCGGCACGTTTACGAGTTCGGCGAGGTGCATTTAAAAACGTAGCCGATTCGATTCGGTTGTGTATAGTATAAGCGTAGCACACCTAAAACCTATACAAATGAAACTCGCCCGCCGCAATAAATGCGGGGAACGTGAAGGACTGAATGGCTATTGCGATCGGAAATACGTTGCTCTGCATAAGTATATAAGGATTAATTTCATTTTGCTTTCACCCCCCTTGATACTGACTCCTGAACTATACAATTGTTCATTTTACATGTCATTTTGTTTGACTAATGGCTGATAATAACATTAGCGGCGGGATTTGTACCCTTCTCACTCACAGAGACGTTTATTAAAAATTATAATAATATATTAAAAGAAAAAAACAAGTTTCGATAGACATTAATAATTAACAATAAATTCAAATACATATAGGAAGATTTTGTTATGCTACGTGCTGGTTGGTGGCCCTTAAAATAATTTCAAAGAAACGTCCACTTCTAGGTTAAGTTTATAATTTGGGATGCCAACATTGCCAACACGTACAGGTAACGTCAAACAAATGTCAGTTTGGAGGTAATTTTTTTGTAATTTGAAGTATCTACATCACAGTATAAGAATCTACACAGTAGCGTCACTCAGGTATAACTGTCACATTTGCCATTTTGTTTGATACCTACTGATTTGCATTTCCATAAGGGTATCAAACAGTATGGCGTCTTTTTTGACACTGACGTTTATGTGTCGCTTCTGGGTAATTACTTATACTGTGGTCTACATATACGTTGCCGCCAACCCAATAAAATAAAATTTCGGATTCATTAATGAGCCACTTTATGAAACTCAGACAAGTTTCATAACCTAAGCGTTGAAATTATTGAATTTCTTCAAAAATTCATAAAAATTATTCACCACAGATTACTTTCTTTTTTAAACTGTGCAAGAAATACTCTTGTAATTTGGTCGCTCATTTTTACAACACGTAGTAATTACGTAACAAAGGTTTTTCCCAGAGGAATGGGCGCATTTGACATTTTTTTATATATCAAATTTGGAAACTTTATCATGTGTTTAACTAATATTTCCTAGAAAAAAAATTTTTTGTTCGTGTTTTAGACCATTAAAAAATTAATAAAAATAACCTATCGGTAAACGCTAGCCGTCCATGTTGTGACGTCATAGCATCCGTCCAGGGGTGCGTTAGTAAACTATACCTTCCAGTGCATTTTGGACCTGTAATCGCATCTTTCTCATTCACTATTTTAACTGATTTTGCATCTCGCTCATCTGGTCAAAAAGTCTTATGTTTACATTACAAGTACTTCCATGACAACCAACGAACTTCTCACACCCTACTTAAAGTGGGATACCTGATAAAGTGAAATAAATAGTACGTTGTTTTATTTCGCAATAATGGCAAGTAAAAAATCTAATTATAAATACTGTATTGTTCCGGAATGTAAGAATACAACTGTGTCCGCTCCTGACAAAATATTTATAACTGTTCCTAAAGATCCAATTATTCGGAAGCAATGGCAATCTGCGATGCGGAGAGAAAAATTAATAAGTGGAAAAAGTATAAAATTTTGCTGCGAAGATCATTTTAAGGTAATTATTAAATATACATATATATATATATATATATATGTTTTTAATGGTGTTTTATTAGTTAGAAGATGACATGGAAAATTACCTATATTTTAAGACGATGAAAAATGTTCGAATAAAATTAAAATCGGGAATTGTTCCTCATATATTTAATTGCCAAGAATCTAGAAAAGTAATGCACAACAGTGAATCACGACAAGCATATTTGAAAAGACAGCACCAATCAACACTTAATGATATTTTGCTAGAAAGAAAGAGATTGAAAAGTGCCGTACATGATTTTGAATATGTTCAACCAATGCCATCGACTTCTAATGCAATTGAATTATCGAATATTTCTGCTACAAATACACTGAAAAATGTGTACAAGTTAATTTAAGAAAAAAATTTAGATCTAAATCAGTTCAGTGCGATATGAAAACTTTAAATATTATGTCGGACACTTTGCCTACAAAAACGGAAATGAGATGTATTAAAAGTGAAATAAGTTCGGTGAATACAAGTGATTCTAGCAGAAATACAAAATCAGATTCAAGCTTTAAGTGCACAACTACAGATTCTAATATATCAGACATACTTTCACAAGAGTGGAATGCTAATTTAATAAATTTAATAAATTCTTCTGGGTCCTTGGGTAAATTTGTTTGTTTAAATCTAATCATTAGTGAATGTATAGACAAAATGTGTAGGTCAACTGCTGAATAATGTCGCATTAATGTATTGTTAATCTTAAACTTTTTCGCTGTCTCTAAATATTGATCCAGTACTTGATCACTAGTAGTTGACAACATAACTCTTTTTCCAAAATCTTTTGTTGTTATAAACTTTTTTGAAATTGATGCGCTTGCTAAAATTGACCTTTTCCAGTAACAAACTGTCTCAGTCGGCGAAGGTTCTTCGCTTCGACGATGTAACCACATCAAAAACGCAACAGCGTGTTTACATCCACCCTGGGACGCAGCACAATCGTGACATTGAACATCCAGAATTTTTCTATCATTTTCATTAATAATACTTGTTACATTATAATTTCTTGACTTTATTTTATGTTCGGGTGTAATTTTAGCTTTCAAATAGCATAGATTTTGTTTTCTGAATAGCTGAACGTACCCTATGGCGGAATCACCGTATTCTTGCCTGCCAGATCTTTAATAAATATATACATAATGTTTAGAATAAAATATACATTGAACAGGGTACTTGTACCTTTGTAGTTTAACTCCTCTCATTTCTGCGTTAATGTAATCTTTATTTGTGTTAAAATAATCCATTACCATTATAATGTCGACCTGCGGAAGATTACTTGAATCCGCTTTTACATAATTCTCTTCTAAGGAGCACATTGTATTAATTGTGCACTTTTAAGCATAAGCTAAATATGGAATTATGATAATTGCTAATGATAGTAATGATAACACCTTTTAGAAACTAAATAGTTTCCTGAACTGTATGTATCTGTGGCCTGCCGCCGGCCGCTGCCCATGCGAAAATTGCTAAACGGATGCTATGACGTCACACGAAGATGGCGCGTAAGCTGTCGCGTTTCAAACGCAATGACTTTCTAAAAATTAAATGTTACTCACACATATTTTTTTATTGAATTTAAACGTATAATTTATGATTACTAGACAATAAAGAATATATTGTTAATAAAAATTAGTGAAAAAAAGATATTCGAAAACGACCCTATGAAGTGGAATGAGTTAGAAAAATCTAGAGAATTTTTGCTTAAAAGTCAATGTTAATTCACGAAAGAGACAGAACGATGGATGAAACACGTGAATTTATACGGAGTGATTTTGTAAATTTTTTATCAACTCTTACCATGAAATCCGGAGGACGGCATGTCTTACCTTAAGTAAAAAGTTGCACTCCTTGATGCTGTTTCACAGTAAAGCTAAGACATGCCGTCCAGATTCCATGGCGAGAGTAGATAAAAATTTTTAAAAATCACTCTGAAAGTTTCGCTTGAAAATCGTAACAACTTTCGAATTCGAAAATTCGCCGCTCCGTTACTTGCAGGGCGAGAGGGACAAATCGGGGTTGTCGGAAAGGGCAAAGTCCCGCGCATTAACCGGAAAGGAAAAACCCTCTTTTGGGCCTCATATTTCCGGCTAAAAGAAAAATAATTTCGGCATCACGTCCTCGGAAGTCAGATTTAAAAAAATTGCGGCACCTTTGTCTGAAGTGCGATCAGGAAGGGACGACATGCGTCGTGTAGAGAACGGACTGAGGTATCCCCCGATCGAAACACCGCGACGATATCGTTTCCGGTTCCGGAGGAAAGAAGTTATGTTTTTGCAATTCGGTGATGCCGGCACCGAAAGTCGGAATTAAAAAATTTGCGGCACTTTTGTTTGAAGTGCGATCAGGACGGGACGACATGCGTCGTGTAGAAAAGGACTAAGGTGTCCCCCGATTGAAACACCACGACGATATCGTTTCCGGTTCCGGAGGAACGAAGTTGTGTTTTTGCAATTCGGTGATGCCGGCACCGAAAGTCGGAATTAAAAAATTTGCGGCACTTTTGTTTGAAGTGCGATCAGGACGGGACGACATGCGTCGTGTAGAAAAAGGACTAAGGTGTCCCCCGATTGAAACACCACGACGATATCGTTTCCGGTTCCGGAGGAACGAAGTTGTGTTTTTGCAATTCGGTGATGCCGGCACCGAAAGTCGGAATTAAAAAATTTGCGGCACATTTGTTTGAAGTGTGATCAGGACGGGACGACATGCGTCGTGTAGAAAAAGGACTAAGGTGTCCCCCGATTGAAACACCACGACGATATCGTTTCCGGTTCCGGAGGAACGAAGTTGTGTTTTTGCAATTCGGTGATGACGGCACCGAAAGTCGGAATTAAAAAATTTGCGGCATTTTTGTTTGAAGTGCGATCAGGACGGGACGACATGCGTCGTGTAGAGAACGGACTGAGGTATTCCCCGATTGAAACACCACGACGATATCGTTTCCGGTTCCGGAGGAACGAAGCAAAAAAAGGTGACGATCGGCATAATGTCACGCCTGTCGCTTATAAATTTAAGAAAAAATTGAAATATGACAGGAGCCAATTCCAATTCTCCTTTTTAATTGCTTGCGTGATTGTGAAAACAAAGTCGGAAAATCGAACAGTTTCAAGGAAGCTTCACAAAGCGCCATCTAACGCGGAAAATTCAAAATAAATTCTAGTAAGTTTATTGCACACTTAAGTGAAGGCTGGCGCGCCGAGGCGTGGCGAAAATTAGTAAATCAATAAATGTTTTGTAATGAATGTAAAGTAAGTTCATAAATCAAACGATTCGAAAAAAACATTCATGTCACGCTTGTTGCTTTGTAAAAAAAAATTGCCGAAATTCGAATAGTTTCAAGCAAGCTTCGCAGAGCGCCATCTAATGGCGACAGAAAAAGAGTCATAAAAAATCCCTGCAGATTCGATTTGTACAACGCCATCTAACGAGGAAAACGCACATTAACTTCCCACAGAAAAAAAAAGAGAAACTATTAATGTACGACAGACAGAAAAAAATCATAAAAAAACCTGCAGACTTGATTTGTACAACGCCATCTAAGGAGGAAAATGCAAATTAACTTCATAAATCCATTAAAGAAAAAAATAATGAAAATTCAACTGCGTTCTTTAAAAATTACAGAAAAAATTGAAAGTTCATAAAAGAAAAATTTAAAACACTGACCGAAATAAGAAAAACAAGTCATAAAAAGTTCTTGCAGATACGATTTCTACAACGCCATCTAACGAGGTAAACGCAAATTAACTTCACAATTTTATTAAAAACAATTAAAAATAATTCTCAAGATATCTTTATTTATTAACAAATCTGTTGACAGTTTTCGTCAGCCAATTCTGGTGCTGTTCTATTTTGTTTTCGGTTCGTGCGTAGCGTGTTTTAAGCTCTTAAAAAACACTCGCAGATTGAACACTTCTAAAGAGTAAAACAAAGGCATTACATTCTGTCTTCGGTTCGTGTACCGTTTCTTTTAGGCCCTAGAACTCAAACGCGGACTGAAACTAGAACGAGTTCAATTTTTGATCACACCGTTTCCTAGAAGACAAACAAGGAACTAAAGTTCAAAAAACTGTGTCTTTTGATTTTTCTGTTTTTTGTTTTCCACTGTCTATTTAACTGTTACAAAACAGTCCGGCCAATCGGAAGCAAGGACGACATACAATGTACAGGGTTTTTGTTTATATTTTGAACGGTACCTACACACTTTATCATTAAACATATCAAAAAATTCAATTCTTGTTTTTCCAAATTAACACATCCGCAAACATTTAATTTTTTGTGATTACTTCTGTTTTATTCCATTCAAATATTCATATTTACAATTGTTTTAAATTATTTTAATTTGTTTTATCTGTTATACACAATACCTAATTTGTCTTATTTATTTCTCTTTTTTAATTGTTTTTTGTCTTAGTTGTTATACAAAGTTCACACATTTTTACAATCAATTCACTCTATACATTTTTTACATTATTTACAAACATTTTAAAACTCAATTATAACGCTATGTAATTTTTTGTTTCAAGGCCTGATGAAGGTTCATTTCAAGAACCGAAACCGGTAGCTATATAAATAAAAGATTAAATTAGGAAGTACTATCTATTCATATATCAAAAAATGTTAAATACAAAAGTTTTAAGAATAAACTTGAACCGCCAGAATTTGATTTAAAAAGAAACAAATGACAATCGGAAACCTAACAAATGAACATCAACTTTGTTATTTTAAATGGAACACTCAGTATATTTTGTAGAATTAAAAAAGATATTTTTCTCCTAATTCCAAAAATATGTAGTTTGTCTATATTTGGTTTCATACTTTTTGTGATATTTAAGTTTGAAATTATTATTGTTTTGGTATACTTTTATTAATTTATTTCTTATAATATGTTAATATCTTTTAGATGTTAGCGTTTTTACTTGCAAAATGACTTTTAATTAAATTCTTTTTTAAATAAATTCAGGTTCAGGTAAAGCCCTAAAACTTCTGTATTTAACATCTTTTTGTATCACTAATAATAAAATGTGTAGGTGCCGTTCAAAATATAAACAAAATCCCTGTACAAGTTTTTTCTTGATTGGTTCGTCAATTCTTAGGCCGTTCTGTTTTGTTCTCGGTTCGTGTGCGATGTGCTACAAGAACTTACACGGACTGAACTCTAAATACGAACATTCTGAACATTCTGAACATTTTGAAACCGTCAAGCCTTCTAATTGAATTCATTTAGCCAATGTTAAGTGTCAATGTAGTATTTAACAATTAACTTCGACTTGATTGGCCAGCACTCATACCCCCCCCCCCCCCCCGACTAATCAGAGCGTTCACAGAACTACACGCTCACAGAACTACACGCTCACGTATTCGGATTTATATCCGAATTTATATCCTGTATTTATATACAGGAGCAACAATTGAACATACTCAATTCCAAAAAGCAACAACTGTTGACAGTTTTCGCAGGTCAATTGTGAAGCTGTTCTATTATGTCTTCCGCTCGTGTGTAATGTGTTTCAGACGTTGAAGAACACTCACAGATTGAACACTTCTAAAAAGCAAAGCAAAAACATTTGTCTTACGCCATTGTGTTCTGTCCTCGGTTCGTGCACCGTTTCTTTTAGGCCCTAAAACCCAAACGCGAACTGAAACCAGAACGACTTCAGTTTTGAGACACTGTTTCTTGGAAGACAAACGAGGAACTAAAGTTTTAAAGAAATCGTCTCTTTTGATTTTTCTTCTTTTTTGTTATTCACTGTCTATTTAATTGCCGCTTCTTTTTCTTGATTGGTTGTGCTGTTCGAATTAGTTGGCTCGATAATACTTCTATTATGTCCTCGGTTCGTGTGCGGCGTAGTACAAGAACTTGCACGGACTGAACTCCTAATTTAAATTCATTTAGACAACGTTAGCGAATCGAATCGAAGCGTAAGTGTGAATGTGGTATTTTTTCGGGGTGCATTCCGAAACGGGGGCGAAATCGAAAAATTCGTCAAGCAGGAAAGTTGCGCAACAATTTCGCCGTCGGAAGTATTCGTGATGTTTTTTCGAAATTCCTACAAATTCGGCCAATGTTTAGGTCCGGATTACGTCATCTCTATAACCTGATGTTAGAACTTGGGGAATTTTGGGAAATATTAGTGAATTTTGTTTATCTTAACATAAACAAATGAAATGTATGAAAGCAAAACAGAAAAATGGAAAAATATTTTGTTTAGAAAAAAAAAAACAGGTAAAATTCACGTGCTTGAAAGAAACGAAATTGAATTTTAGAAAACCTAGTCATTACAGAAGAAAGAATATAACCTAAATCTTAAAAGAGGTCCAAGACTAAGAAGAAGAAACTTAATACTTCAAATCGTTTCAGCATGACTCGCTTAAGAAATGACTTGATTCCTCTACAGGGTCTAAATCCATAATATGTATTTTCAACTACGTATCTTATCTGAGTTATGGCAATTTTATCTTACCAAAATAATAAACACGGTGGTGTACACGATGGTAAAATGCGTCGCGCAAGCAAATTTTTCTCTGTTTAGTTACATAACAGCGTCCACAAAAAAAAACTATTACAAGGAACTGTAAATACTCCTCTGGGACATTTATTATTCTAACTGAATGATTAACATCATATAAATAAAATATAAATCATATCCGGCTGCTATAAGTCAACTCATTAAGAGCAATTCCACACACACTCAGAGGCATGATTGTGATCATGCTCGAAAATTTCATCGTTCATCTTCAAAGTTTAAAACGTTTCAGTATGATTCGATTGGGACCAAAACAAAGCGGCCCCCTTTTTTGGGTTATGCCAATTTTAAAGTGTAAGTCCACAATCTTAAAATGTGTCATTTCTTTCTCCGGACGCAACGTTTCGTTACGTAAGGCCGTCGATGACTGCTTTACATAAATAATCAATTCACTCCGGCATTTCTACGGAGTCGCTCCACCACAATATTTACATTTCAATAAGCGCTTCGATTGTTTTAATTCTCGTGCGGTTCGTCGTAAAATGAGCGATTTCTTTTTTAAGTGCGCTTTAACGTCCTTTACGGTTACGTTTTCGTGTAAAGCGGACGCGTTACGTAATCGAGGTTGCGACTTCACACGCAGAACGAATATGCTTTTGCTTCGATTTTATGCGATTTGTTAATCGATTTCTAATTTCGAAGTTTATTAGTAAAGTAATTTTATTATTATTTTTCTGAAAATAGAACACTTTCTGAACGGTGTTTTGACATTTAATTCTGAGTTTGTAGAGTATAACTCTAATAAATAAATAAATTTTTAATAATTTTTTGGTAGTTGGTGACATTGGTTGGCGCTTAAAATAATTTCAAATAAACGTCAATTTTGAGGTTATGTTTACGATTTGAGATGCCAACGAATGCAGGTAATTTCAGACATGTCAATTTGGAGGTTATAAACCTAATAAAATAAACTTTCGAATGCCTTAATGAGTTTTCACAATGTGATCGTTTAAATAGAAATAGAATAGAGTTTAGTTTAGACAGCCTCAAGTTATACCTACTCTTCGCGGAACAACTTTTTCAAGCTATGCCGTCTAGAAACAAGAACAATAATTGAAGAAAAAAAAGTCTTCACCGTACGAACGTCGCGTCGTTTTAATAGTTTCTATTTTCATCCAGTAATTGTCCGCTTTTATGTATCAATAAAACTTATTCTTAGTCTATCGGTTTTAGTACTGTTATACGACGCCATAAAAGCTCCATTGACGAACGACTCTACATATATAAAATAATAAGCTTCGCGATTAAGGCGAAAATTAGTCCGTTTCGAAACGCGCCGCGCCGAGAAAGACTTAAAGCATCTAGAGGAGAATACCTACCTGGTAGTGACACCGTCAGCATCTTCTCTGCAAGGGCCTAGCTCACTTTACACGTGTCACCCGAGATACAGAGCAAACTGTCTGGGAGCTGTGGCGTTCCCATGGTTGTGTGTTGTGTGCTGACGCGGGCCGATATTACCATCGGCCTTGTTATAATATTGTTATTAATGTTTGTTTTAAACATTTGGACTTGACATGCTGACTTGTACCACCTTGAATTTCGTTCGACGTGTTTCACTTGACGGTGTGTTAACCCCATCGGTGGTCGTACAGATCACGTGAAACGCAAAGGTTTCGATGAGAGAAAAAAGAAAATATCACAGTTGGCCGTGAACCATCGTCAACATGACAGTTGTTGTTAATTGTCAACGTTGCATCGGGAAATTGTTGAACTCACCGTCAACTTGTGGAAAAACCGTTTCATTCGAAAAAGAACCAATTTTTCTACTACATATTTTTAAAATGTCATTCTGCTCTGTTCTAGTTTCTTTTTTTAAATACTTTAAAATTTCAATTTTATTTTCGTCGTTTTATTGCAATTTTTTCCCTATTATTATTAATGCACATAAACAAAACACGATCGATTATTTAACAAATGCAAGAATGATTTGGATGCAAAAAATAATTTTTCGTTTTACGTCAGACAATAAATCAATAGCGACGACAAAGTTATTTTAAACCAATCAACTGTTTTAAGATGACATAATGTATCACGTGTTCATTTAATATTCCGGTGGCGTTGGCTGTGGAAATATTTTGTTTTCGTAAAGGCATGTCGTAGCTTAAGCTCGCCGCGAACGGAAATGTCACTAGCGTCATTCGCCCTGTCAACCAGGGTTGCCAGTGTGCGGGCAATTACCCGAATTACGGGTAATTTAAGCAACCTTGCGGGTAAAAAAAATGCGTGGTTAAAAATGGGTATTTTCAAGTAAGAACAAAAAAAACTAAAGTAACTAACAGCCATATCCACATTGTCGATCAGTGCTGCCAACTCTACCGATAATTCGGTAGACCTACCGATTTTTATTTTTTTGTAATTTTATAAATTTTCTTTATTTCTTGATCGTCTTTTGTTTTATTTTACGTCAAAAATTGCACAAATTTAAAATTTTAATTTTAGAAAGATTCGTTTATTTAATGCGAATCTTTTTAAACTTTCGCTATTTTTTGTAATTTTATAAATTTTGTTGATTTCTCGATCGTCTCTTGTTTTGTTTCTCATCACGAAATGCCCAATTGTCAAATCTTAATTTCAGAAAGTTTTGTTTATTTAATGAGAATTTTTTAATTTTTATTTTTTTGTAATTTTATTTAATGTTTTTTTTTTTGGTTATTTTTCTTGTCTTTTGTTTTATTTTTCGTCAAAAATTGCACAAATATCAAATCTTAATTTTAGAAAGTTTTGTTTATTCAATGAGAATTTTATAATTTTTTGTAATTTTACTTAATGAGTTTTTTTGTTTTTGTATCTTTCTTCTAATTTTATTCAATGAAACTTTTTTAATTTTATAAATTTGTCGATCGTCTTTTGTTTTATTTTACACCAAAAATTGCCTAAAGTTCAAATCTTAATTTTAGAAAGTTTTGTTTAATGAGAATTTTTTAATTTTTGTCATTTTTATAATTTTTTGTAATTTTATAGAAAGTAGAAAGTATTCTTTATTTAATGAGAATTTTTTTATTTTTATTTTTTTCTAATTTTATTCAATGAGATTTTTTTTATATTTATTTTTTTAAATTTTATAAATTTGTCGTTCGTCTTTTGTTTTATTTTACGTCAAAAATTGCACAAGTTTCATATCTTAATTTTAGAAAGTTTTGTTTATTTAATAAAAAAAAAATTAATTTTTATAATTTTTAAATTTTTATATTTTTTTGTAATTTCATAGAAGTATTGTTTATTTAATGAGAAATTTTTAATTTTTATTTTTTTGTAATTTTTTTTGTTATTTCTCTTGTCTTTTGTTTTATTTTTCGTCAAAAATTGCACAAATATCAAATCTTAATTTTAGAATGTTTTGTTTATTCAATGAGAATTTTATAATTTTTTGTAATTTTATTAAATGAGTTTTTTTTATTTTTGTATTTTTTTTTTCTAATTTTATTCAATGAAATTTTTTTAATTTTATAAATTTGTCGATCGTCTTGTTTTATTTTACACCAAAAATTGCCTAAAATTCAAATCTTAATTTTAGAAAGTTTTGCTTATTTAATGAGAATTTTTTAATTTTTGTAATTTTTATAATTTTTTGTAATTTTATAGAACGTAGAAAGTATTCTTTATTTAATGAGAATTTTTTTATTTTTATTTTTTTCTGATTTTATTCAATGAGATTTTTTTATATTAATTTTTTTTAATTTTATAAATTTGTCGTTCGTCTTTTGTTTTATTTTACTTCAAAAATTGCACAACTTTCAAATCTTAATTTTAGAAAGTTTTGTTTATTTAATAAAAAAAATTAATTTTTATAATTTTTTAATTTTTATAATTTTTTGTAATTTCATAGAAAGTAGAAAGTATTGTTTATTTAATGAGAAATTTTTAATTTTTATTTTTTTGTAATTTTATTTAATGAGATTTTTTTTAATTATTTTTTTGTAATTTTATTTTTTTTATTTTTATAATAATAATAATTATTTTATAAATTTTCTTTATTTCTCGATCGTCTTTTGTTTTATTTAGCGTCAAGAACTATCAAATAACTGTCAAATGTCTTAATTTTAGAAATTTGGACCCAGTTTTGTTTATTTCATGAGAATTAAAAAAAAAAATTTTAAATGATTTTCAAAAATAAAAATCGCCTGAATAAAATCATAGCGTTTTCGATTCACCTGCATTGGTTGCACTCAGAATACTTGCGTCTTGTTTTAACCTCATGTAATAAAAAGAGATGAAGATACTCTGTGAGTCAATCGAAAACGCTATCAGTGATTTTAATGAAGTGATTTAAATTAGCTCAAACGAAATTTAGAGACATCTATCGGAATTTTCCACAACTATCTTCCGAAATGCTTCTTCGCATGGTCGGTTGGCAGCATTGTTGCCGATTGCCGCCCACAGTCTCACGTATAGATAATTTTAACCTGAAAAATCTGTCGTGTAACGTGTAAGGTAAGTCCAATAATATTGGGTATTTAAATAAAATAAATTTTGTACCATTTCATTCATTCATTCATTCATTTCAATTTCATTACTCAATGTGGGTAAAAGCGGGTTTTTTAAAATTTGAAAAGGGTAATCGGCTTAGAGTGGATTGGCAACACTGGTCACCAGCGTCATTCGTCCTGTCAACTGTCGAGAGTAAGTATTTTCCTGTTTGTTTGCGTTGTTTGTTGGTTTTATACGAAAATAAGTTATTTTCAGGACCCATTTGCTCTTTGCTCTTTGGTGTTTACTTTAGAGCATTATAATTCATGTCATGGTGACCTTTAAAAGTCAGGTTATTTTCAAGTTTAACACAGCGAAATACGTTTGCCAAAACAAAATGTTTCCACGGGTAATGCTGTCGGATTATTAAACGAACACATGTTAGTAGCTAGGACGTAAATTAAAGCGGTGGCAAAGTAGGTACAACATTTCAGTTTTACTTGATGTAGATGTATGAGGTTCATTTATTAAAACCATAAAGATTTATTTACTTCGACGTAATAACATTCGAGCATCCACTTCCTCACTTGTGTTTGCCCTACGCATTACGCATTCCAAACAGTTTTACTTAGCGCGATACGTTTCGTATTTACCCAAGGCACATACGTCAGTATTTGCATGGCTAATATTTCCATTATTCAAGCAAATATCTGGTCTTAAGCCGCGATTACGTGTAGTGTGTACAAGCGGAGATGTGGGGTTCCGGAATACTATTTGGCGGCGGCGGCGGCGGCCCGGAGTGGACGTTTCCGGGGATTATCGACGTACGCGCGCCCCGTTACGAGGGCACTTACACTTATTGCTTTTATTACACGGCGTGTTACAATTCAGCACTTCCATTGTTCGCCTGTTAATGCCTGTGTGCTTATACGCTCCTCTGAGCGTCGTTATCCCATTATCTTGGTTTTAGACCTTGTTACAAGTAGGTACGCCCGCCCCAGTTTAATTAATCAAAAATGCACCGTAAAATTTTCTTAAAACCAATTGAAAATAATAGACATGATTTTAGGTTATGGTTTAGGTTTCCAAAGGGCAAGTGTATTTTATACTATTCTTTTCTACTTTGGTTCTTAGTTGTGTAGAAAAGCTGAAAAATCTGCGCCACTTTGTACTTCAAATATAGGAAAGTTTTGTTTTGTTATGCGACGCGACGGTCGGTGAAGTTTTATGAAAATTAAACGGGCAATGAATAATATAATCTAAGTGTTTCGCTTATGTTGCATTTTAAAACCTAGGTACGTGCAAAAAATTTAGCTCTGTTCGTGAGTTATCTTCTTTATACTTAGAAAACAGTTTAGAGATAACTAAACGTTTTACGCTGACGCGCGCAAAGTTTTTTTAGGAATAAAAGTTTAATCGCTATAAAAAATTAGTCATCGCTATAAATATGTACTGCGACAAAAATAAGCCAACCAGTCATCAATAGTGGTATGATGATTCAAAAATGGAAAGAGAAAGATATTACAATATATGTATTTTTTTTTTAAATAGGAAGAGTGATTTAAAATTTACCCGCCAAAACCCCGCAAAGTTATTGGCTGTTTGACAGTCGGTTTCACGCAAGTGTCACAGTATGAGAATCAACCAGTAGCGACACTCGAGTATAACTGTCACGTTTATCATCTTGTTTGACACCTACTGATTTGCAAATTACATTACATTGACTTATAGGTATCAAACAATATGGCGGTTTCTTTTTGAAAGTGTCGCTACTGGGTAATTACTTATACTGTGCAATTGTATATATAGAAAAGTGCAGAACAAACGAACAGTGCCTAAAATGATTTCAAACAAATCTCAATTTAGAGGTTGTGTTTATAATTTGAGATGTCAGAGGTGATTTCAAACATGTCAGTTTGAAGGTTATTTTTATAATTTGAGATGTCAACAGGTGTACCGGTGTGTAGATGTAACCAACCTAACAAAATAGAATTTTGAGTGCTTCAACATCAATGAGCTAATACTTTTATCTCACTCTTACTTATAAAAAAACTTATTCGCTCTCACTCTTTATAATGCAGAATGAGTAAATAAAGTAAACGGAGTTGAATAAATGAACCCAAATGAGTTTCTTAAAGTAGGTAATTGTTAAACAACTAAAATACTTTATTAACACATGTCACGTGTTCTTTTTTTTTGGGTTGTTGTAAAACCAACTTTTTTAGTGTGTTCACGAGAACACTTCCTGATCATTGATTGCAATTGGTGGCCGATTTAACTGCAGCCAAATCAACCGTTGTGATGCAAAATGAAAATATTTTCGAATGGCTTTTAAACATCGATGAACCCAAGCGTAAACGAAAGCTCGATTTAATGAATTACCGCCGAGTTTATGTATAGTTTGTGGTGTCGGGTTTGTTTTCCCGCGGCCGGAGTAAAACAATACACATTCAAAGTGTATTGACTTGTTCGTTTTCGAGCGCGGCCGCGACGTAAATAATGATTTATGGGGCGAAGTTATGGGCACAGTAAAATGCTGCACCGAATTAGTTGGAAGTCGTAAATTCCGCGATCTTTCAAACAGAACCCTAGTGTAAACACCGAACGCACTTTTGAATGATGCACGACGCGCGAGTGCGTAACCCGGAAAGAATTTCATCTGTTTCACACTTCTAAGGGCATCAGAATTAAAAATTAAATAATCAACGGCACTTGAAAAATCTAATAAAGTGGAGGCAACGACAAAAATTATCAGAACTGTCAAGTAATAGTATTCATACAAAAAGTGCATCCTAATCAAAACATGATGACATAAAAAAGCATCAGATTTTTCATTTCTTTGTTATGCCTCTTTTTCTTTTGCTTCATTATTTGTCTTTCTTTTATTTGTTTTTTTTTTACGTTGGCGCTTTCTACAGTTTTTTCCCTTGTTTTCTTGCCTTTTGTTTTCTTTAGTTTTGACATTTTCTGCTTTTATTTTTCATTCACCTGTCGGTACTCCATGCTTCCATTTCCACCACGTTGTTTGTTTGAGTCCTCTTTTATTTCTTTTAGCTAAAATTATTTTTCGTAACTCGCTCTAACAGTTTCTTATTTTGTTTTCTGTTAGCCTTCTCTATTTTATAAAAAAAAAAAATGAACTGTCACTTGATGATAAAATGTGCAAAGTACAGTTGATTGCAGAAAAATCGAGTAGTACATTGAAAAAGTCAAAGATGCAATTTCTTGACAATGTAAATCTGTCTCCTTCAAATCTGAAATCTTATTTTTTTAATCAGGTTATATTTGACAATAAAAATGATCATTTTAAAACTAGTTAGAACTTCAGAGCATTTCAAAAAATAAAATTTCTATTACTTTAAATATTTCCCTTTAGCAAATTATAATATTTGGATACAGTCTGTGTTGACTAACTTCTTCTTATTTAGAGGGAATTAGAATTTTGTTGAAGTTTGTCAGTTTCAGTTTGTAACATCTAAAGTTATAAAAGATTCATTATTTTAGTAACCAGTGATTTTCGTATAATCGTTATCAAATATCGATAAAAATTACTTGCCTAATTTAAGTGCTGTAAGCATTATTTTCACTTTCGTTGTTCAATTTCAACTTTGTTTACATTCGTTAGAGCTATTTAGATGTTAAGTTTGTATGAGGCTCCAGTCAGAGTTAACCAATGAGAATATTTATCTTTAACTTTTAATTAATTGTTGTTTGTGAACAGATACATGTATTTTCGTCTTATACAATATTTGGGTGCTGCTTGACTTCATTGTTTAAACGGAAAATTCATCTTTATACTTGATTTTACCACAACTTACCACAATGGTCGCGTTCAGACGATCACAGCAGCTGAGTTGCTAACTCAGCAATCGTTTGTGATTGGCTCACATTAAAATAATAGCCAATCACAAACGATTGCTGAGTCAGCAACTCAGCTGCTGTGGTCGTCTGAACGCGACCAATTTTACCACGACTTTGGCGTCACTGCCAGCATTGGGATACGTTCTTGAACTTCTCGCGGACTCCTTTCATATTTCCCGCATCCTTCTGATATTTTCATTGGTTCGATTAGAATGAGGGGCGGAGTTCGGGGAGTGGCGCGGGAAAGGGGCAGTTGTCGTTGGACAGTGGCACAGATTAAAATGGCCAGCTAATTATTTTCATCTTATTTAAAATATTTTGCAATCCATCAATCATCCATTGAAAATTTAGTTTAACAATGTTTGTTTAATCCCCATCATTAACTAGGGGTAAGTTAGTTCTTCTTATTTATTAACATTTTCACTTGAAAAGTTCGTCTTTGTTCCGGACCTCGTGAGGACGATCCTAATTTTACTTTTCTTAGGAAAACCGGAGGGATGTTTCACTATCTCCCATTATTATAATTCACCGTCAGAGGCAAATGATCCCTCATATCATGAAATCGAAGGTTAATTATTGAAGTTTCCGTCAACGTTTTTTTCTGAAGATGATGGACGCACTTTTGCTGATCACCACACGTAGTTCTCTTCGACCATCCAGAACCCCCAATGAGGTGGAAGTCGTAATCATCTGGAGTGTCAGGATAAAGAGAAAGGACAGCAGGTCGTAATCCTTCTATTTTTTTTTTACTTCATCAGAAATTAACATTCAATTCAACGTCGCTTTCGCCGTTCCTTTTTTTATTAAATTAGTTACACGAATAATTATTTTTATTGCTTAAAATTCAATCATTTAATTAATTTAATTCACTTTAATTATTAATTTTCTTCTTAAGATAACTTAAGAGAACTTTTATTACGATTTGTATATTTGTAAAATTATTAACTTTTCAATTTAATAATTCACCTTATTTATTTAATAATATTTTTTTATGAATTATCATTTTTGTCATTTAATAATTGAAATTTGTATTTGAATTTGTGAACTCAATATCGTGGTATGATAAAAAAAGGGGTTATCCTTTTTGTTTTTGTCAATTACATTTAAAGTGCTGTATGAAGTCTTGCACATTCCTATTTGTGTTTATCATCATTATATATTATATATATCATCCCCTAATTATTTTTTTTTTGGGAATTGTTTGCATGTGCTCTTTTAGAGCTGCTATTAAATATATTGATACCATTGTTGAGTGTATTTAATCTTGAATTACAGCCCGTATTTAACTATACTCTTAAAATTTTAAAGAGGTTTCCAATTTTCGCCTCGTTATATAAAAAAATGATGGCGCTTATATATTAAAAAAAAAAAAACATTAGTTTTCTATTAATTTTTTGTGAATCTAATAAAATCGAACCACAACCTTTGCTCTCCAATAACAAACTGGTAGCCGTTAGCAAAGTAAAACCAATTAAGAATTAATAGGTTATAAGTTAACCGCTGACACGTTGACATCAAAAGTGACACTGACACGAACGAATTAAACCAAAGAAAATTAAGTGTACGCGATTTTTTTTTAAGTCAACTGTACATAGCAAACTGTTTATTTTTCAAGGCCATCTCATGATGTATAAAATTTAACAAAACAATAAAGTAAAAAAAAAAACAAAAGGAAATTCCGATACCGGGAATCGAACCCGAGCCTCCTGGGTGAAAGCCAGGTATCCTAGCCACTAGACCATATCGGATATGTTAAAACTCGTTTCACTTTATAAATATAAATGTATTTTATTTGTAACAAAAATAAATTATTTTAATATTTTGTACAAAATTTTCAATTTGTTTCCTGTACACACAGTATGATTCAAATGTTATTCCAAAAATTGTATTTTTCAAAAATACGAAACATATTCACGAAAACAAGAAAGTATAATAATAATAATAATTGTATCACAAAATCGGACACTAAATAGCGCACAAGCACTTAACGTTTCGCCGTCGTTCGAGAGCTTGGTCAGAAGTGAAAAATATAAACATGTTGTCAAAATAAACAAGGTTGTCAACGGAAATCTGACAGAAACTGAAAAAGTACTTGATTTTTTTTTAAATTTAGTTTCAGTTGATAACCTTGTATATTTTCACAACATGTTTTTGTCACTTCTGACGAAGCTCTCGAACGACGGCGAAACGTTGAGTTAAGTTTGTGCGCTATTTAGTGTCCGTTTAAAAGATTTTGTGATACAATTTTCATCGGACAAGAACCAACTTTAAATAATAATAATAATAATATTTTATTAGTCTTGCATGACATAAGACAGGTCAATTCACAAAAAACGTTAACTATCATAGACAAAAATAAAAGTGTATAGTGAAAACACAGCGCATAAAACATTGTCACACTGAATACTTATCACATAGTAAGACATTAAAAATTTAACACGTTAAAAAGTTAATCGACTGATCAAATTTAGCTTAAAAAATCTTGGACAGAGCAGGGTTGGAAAAAAAACTGTTTTTTTTTTAAACAAAACATTTGTTTTATTTGATTTTAAACAGTTTTTTTTGTTTAAAACATGTTTAAAATTGACTTAAAATTAATCATGTTTTAAACAAAAAAAAAACTGTTTAAAATTAAATAAAACAAATATTTTGTTTAAATTTATTACACTTCTATAATTGCTTCAAATACTCTCACAACCTAAATTACATATCACAAACTCTTTTAAACGGACACTAAATGGCGCATAAACACTTAACGTTTCGCAGTCGTTCGACAGCTGCGTCAGAAGTGAAAAATATAAACAAATAAAATAAAATAAAAATATAAATTACATAGTAAAAAGGAAAAAGTAGTTATTAGTTGTATTGCGAAATGATAAAAGTTTAAAAATATTGACGATAAAAATTCTAGAGATTCATTTTGCAGTTTTTAGGGTTGAAAATAGAAAAAAGTAGAAAACAGTTGTGGGCTTTCAATTTTCGTCTAAAAATGTTTTCTACGTATGCAATTTCTAATTTCAATTTTATTTTTTATTTGTTATTTACGTCCTTGAAAATTGTAACTAGTTTACCAGCTTTTCTACTTCTAATGATATTCTAACTGATATTTTAATTTAGAATATACAAAATGAAATACACGTTTCATGGTTGGGTCTTGGAGGAAGAACAGCTCCCATTTATATGGGCGCTGATCCAAGTTCCAATGACCATAAATTTGCATAATTGTATTTTTTTGTTTTTTTGTACTTATACTTCTTGTATTTATGGTCAATAAAAATTATTATTATTATTATTACTAAATAGATGTTCTAAGGTATGTTCTTTATACCTATAACGTTTCAATTACCAATAATAGTAAAACAGTGGTCTTACAAAACATTTAAAATGAAATTAATGTCGTTTTTAAAAGATTATGCATTCTATTCTACTGATGAATTTTCAGAATTTTTGAAACACACGCATGTTTTTTTCTTATGGTCACCCTACTACTTTCTCAATTAGTTGTACTTATTTGTACATCTGACTTTTGTAAAACACTTGATTGTGTTATTGCGACAATAAAAATACAAAATACAAATATTCGAACTCATACTGCCATTTGCTGCAGGCAATTTTCTACAGGCTGCCTAAATTTATTTAGGTTGATCTGTTGATATTTAATAAATGCAAACGACATATATGTTTCAAAATATAATGGAATGAATAATAAATAAATAATAAGTAAATGATTCAAGTACTAGAAAATATCATAAATTTACATATAAAATACCATTTTCGAAAACAAATATTCATAAATTTTCTTTTTTCCTAGAACAATTCAAGAATCAAATAATTTAAATGAAATAAATTTGATAAAATTAATAGGAAATGTGGAAAGAAAGTAAAAGTTAAGATGCAACTTTCTAAAAGCAAATTTTATGTATTGTTAATAATTTTGTAGTTATTTATTTTGATTATTAGACCACCAAGTATATTTATATACTGTACATCTAATTTACAATAATAATTAAATAATAAATGCTGAAAGATGTTTACGCGAATGTGAGTTTAATTTTAAGATCTCTTTTAAATCCCATTATCAAACTGGCCCTTAATAAGACAACTAATTTTTTATTATTAAATACATATTATATGTATCAATAATACAAAACACTTACATCAGAAGTGTTTCTTTTACGCTTAAAACCACAAAAATGAATTTAAAACATCAAGTAAAAAAAACATGTTTAAAACCCAATTAAAAACAAACTCTTTGTTTTAAACAAAGAGTTTGTTTTTAATTGGGTGTTTTAAACACAATGTTTTAAACAGTTTGTTTTAAACTTTCCAACCCTGGGACAGAGTAGTAGTAGTGCTCGATTAAAAAGTTTTCGAGGCGCATTTTGAAAATGTGATGCGTCAGGGAATCTTTGATATTCGGTAATCGGTTGAACATAGTTACACATGAATGGGAGGGTGACCTTTCAAAAAGAGCAGTGTTAAGGCTGGTTTATACAACAAGAATAAGAAATAAGGACTAACGCCTAATAGATAAAGCTTAAGGAATAAGAATGTACGTGTTTATTCAACAGAATAAGAATAAGATACGTTTTAAAACTGACCAATAAAATTTAGTGCTCCTCCAAAGCACGCATGCGTGGTTAGGTTTGTTATTGTCAATCGTCAAAATCGTGAGTTGGGTATACCGGTTATTTCGTGAAAAATAAACGTACAAAATAAGTGGTTTTAGAAATTAGCAGGTAAAACTAAATAGTAATATTTTTTATAAATAATTTTAGAAAGCAATGCTTTGTACGCATGCGCGCATGACATATCGCCTAAGAATAAGGCCTAAAAGTTCAATGTTAACCAACTTTTGTTATCTTACGCGGTATACCTTATTCCTTAATCGGTTTATAAACGCAAACACACAGGCCCGTAAGATTAACTTTTATCTTAAGCGTTACGCCTTAAACCTTATTTCTTATTCTTGTTGTATAAACCAGCCTTTACTGTATTATTCACAAGAGAAGACCGTTGCGTCATTGTCTGGTGCTGCATCGACAGACTTATGAATCATAACTCCGTCCTTTTTTCTCATTCACCGTTAACAAAGAAATAATACTGAAATAATACTTGTCGGTTCTTGCTTCGGCGATTGATTACGCAGCACTCAAGTTCCATGATTTTCATTGTATGTATAAGGCTATTCTGAGCTCCGTTCTTCGTCGCGTGTCATAGTCATGGTGGATACCATTTTGATTAAACATGTGGTAGTTCTTGTAAACAAACATACAGCATACAGATTGATAAAACATGTGGTAGTTCTTGTAAACAAACAAACAGCATACAGTTTGATTAAACATGTGGTAGTTCTTGTAAACAAACATACAGCAGCTATAAATATAGACACAAGGAAATGTCAAAATTCGTTTATCTTTAAATGTTAAGAATTAAATTCTAAGAATTAGGACGAAGATGAGGATTTGCACATGTCTCCCACCAAAACATAAGCACACAGTTTTATCTGAGTTTGTTTCTTTGGCACCACTGTTCCATTTCATCTGTTATACCGTCTTGATTTTGTATCTAAGCGAATCATAATCAGATGCGGAGACGCTGATTGAGGTGTCGTCGGCAAAATTTATAAGTTTACCAGCAGTTTCGACAAGTCATTAACATAAAGTAGAAACATGAGTGGTCCAGTCACAGATCCTTGAGCAACACCTTCAGTGATGTTAAATTTCTTTGAAGTTACTCCTCTAGTTTTCACAGTGATCCGGCGATTGTTCAAAAAGGATCCATTGAGAATATTGCCTCTGATTCCCAAGTTGTCGATTTTTTGTAGTAAAAAGTTGACGTCGACGGTGTCGAAAGCCGGTGAAAGATCAAAAAACAAGGCTGCAACATATCTGTTCTTGTCCATAAATGAAGTCAACAAATTCAAATGTTGTTCAAATGTTTCTGTAGATCTATTGGTTAAGAAACCATGTTGCGATTTAGCAATGAGATTGTGTTTTAAAAAATTCATCAGTCTATTATAAATTAGCTTCTCAAAAATTTTTGAGAAAACACTGAGGAGGACGATGGGTCGAAAGTTTTCAGATTTGGTGCAATCGCCTTTTTTGAACACAGGAATCAATACTCCGAGCTTGAGAGAAGTTGGATAAATACCTGACGTTATTGATTGGTTAATCAGAAACACCAATGGTTTGATAATAGCATCGATTATGTGTTTTAATATTTTAGTAGGCAAACCATACAGGGATTTTTTCTTTTTTGTATACATACCCCCTATGTATACTTTAAAAAAAAACGAGTCAACGCGTTGTGTAATTTTTGGTAAGAATAGTCAGCTGTGAAAAATCAAGTTATTAATGTCAGTTAATGTCAAATTAGTACCAATTAATTTTAAATTTTTTGAATCAAAACATTTTCTTTAAACCAATATGTACAGTAAAGACGGAGAAAAGGAATGATTTGATTTGATTTGATTTGATTTTCGAAAGCTTTCCGCCGGAAAGCGGTGGATTTTTCCTTTGTTTTTTCATTCGTTTTAATCTTTGCATTTCTTTGAAGTTTGAGTTTTTTCTTTGGCTTCCTTTTATGGTTTTCAGATAGTCCGTCATATTCTGTTGTTAATTTTTTTCGGTTTTCTTTTATCGAATTGATTCAGTATTGCTTTAAAGTTTTCTCCTTTTTAGTGACGTCATCCGATCTTTAATTGCTCGACGTCAATCTTCCATTGTTTTTTCAACATCTTATTCTTTGTAGATTTTTAATTTCTTCTTTTCGAATTATTTTTTTGCATTTCATTGGCGACTTCTACGCTTTTTTACATGCATTTGATTTTTAAAAACTTTCCGCCCGCTGGAAATAGCGAAGTTTTCACTTTATTCTTTGCATTTCAATGAAGTTTGAGTTTTTCTTTTGTTTGTTTTTGTTCCTTTGACTTGTTATCAAAGTTTTTTTACCACTACATGGTTGATAATTTTTCGCTTTTTTTATCCAAATTAATTTTCAATACAATGCTACATTAGTCTTTTTCAAAAAAGTTTTCTTTTTGTTCTTCATGAAAGAGATGCCAAGTTAAATATAGCATGGGACTCTTGTTCTGTCTACGAATATTTCAATAAGCAAAAGATTCCGAATATTTGCTTCAAGTGCAGAAATGAGAATCATCCTACTAATGCATGTCAAAATTCTAGTCTGCAGCGTAATTAATAACTGTTTGGATCATAATCTGAGACTGAAGTTAAGTTTGGATACCGATCACTCGATTTTCGATGTTTCCTTAAAATAAAAGAATCGGTTTCTCAAAAGGTAAATTATTTATCTGCATAGCAGTCAATACTTTCTGGAACTGGAAATTCACCAATGAAGCACGGAGAAAACCGTGAAATGTTAACGGTGATTCATCTCAATATTCGCAGTATAAGAAACAAGCTTGCAATATTAGAAGAGTTCTTGGAAAATCCTAACCCTGATATACTTTGTCTTTCCGAACATTGGCTACATGGCAGCGAAACCGTCGTTACAAATAATTACCAATTAATTAATAGTTTCAATCGGACTGACAAGAATTAACTGCCTGTTTAGCTGAAATATGTAATGTTAGATACCTAATTGTAACATAATTAAAGCTGGTTCTTGTCCGATGAAAATTGTATCACAAACTCTTTTAAACGGACACTAAATGGCGCATAAACACTTAACGTTTCGCAGTCGTTCGAAGCTGTCGCCATTTAGTGTCCGTTTAAAAGAGTTTGTGATACTAATTGTAACCAAATAGCAATTAGATTGAAGCACTTGAACACCTAGATTCTGAAATATTAAGAATATTTGAAACAGCTCAGAACCATATAATGTCAAATACATTGCTTCCATCCAAAGGATCTAGAAAATTAATGTTGGAATATAATTTAATATTTAAAACTACTGTAAGGACACGATCTCACAACAACAATGTAACATGCGTCGACAACGTATATACATATTTACGAATTGCATTTGCGAAGTTCTGGTAAAAGAATTCGAAATTTGAATTAAAAAAAAAGTGAAACTAGAAATACAGAAAAAAATTAAGATGATTTTTCTACCTACCTCTTAAAGTGCAGGCAGAAAAGATTTCGTGCTGCCACAATCACATTTTCTTTAAATAATTAACTTTTGCTTCATTATTTGCTTCCACGATTTTTCAATTTATAAATGTCTGTGTCCTTTAGAATTTGCAGAAATAAATAAAATGAATACCTACTCTTAAATATTTTTTTTTTCACAATTGTATTAGGTGGAATTACAAATGGACGTCGCGTCGTATTTATTTGTTCACCTGAAAACGAAAAATTTCCGTCGAGTAAATTTAAGGAACCGAAACAGTGAGAGAAGTTTTAGAAAAAGGAGAGAGGGGCCCTCGATAAATAACGTCTCCTTTTGTGCATTCCGTCACGATCGCTTCTATTCATTCGCACCTTTAGCACCCTTCCTGAACATGGAGGTTACCCTCTTCTGAAAACGCCGCCGCGCCAGTTTAAATATAGAATCCGGTAAATCTGCTCGCCCCTGCGCCCTAAGCAACGCCCAGAGGAGCTCCGTAAACATGGCGAGATTTAACGGTTTGTTTAATAAAAATAGTCGAGAAAAAAAAAGGATCCGGCTCATTTGAGCTTTTAGAGGAGATGAATTCCTCTTGCGCCATAATAAAAAAGAAGAAGAAAAAAAAAGAATTGGTTCAGAAGCTTTTTGAAAAACTTCCAATTAATTCTTTTAGAAGAAGATGATTCTGAATTCCTTATCAAAAAGAAACAATTGCACTGATAGTTGTCAAAATGCGTGTTCTCTTAAAACAACTAAACAATTTAATTAAATTCATTTGATGATTTATACGATTGAACTGAATTCCTCTTTGCATATTTTGGTTCTCAGCTGAAGTCGTAGAGCTTCAATAAATTTAAAAAAACTGACTTAGCTGAATTTTATTTTAAAACTTTTCACATACTGAAGATTATAAGATTACCTTTCGTAGGACTCAACTGAATCCCTCTTTAAACGTTTCTGTTCTCAGCTAAAGTCGTAGAGCTTCAATCAAATGATTAACTAACGTAGCTGAATTGCATTTTAAAACATTTTCAGCGTCCTATTAACACGGGCTTACGCGCTTAGCTGAATTCCCCTTTAAATCGAAGGTTAACAATAAAATTAACTGAATTCCAATGCGAGTATTCTAATTAGCTGAAATTCATAAGCCTAATTGCTGAGCGTAATGAATGTCATCATCCTCAGCAGTTAACTGCATTTCCTCGTAAAGGGACGTACCGTACTTAGCTGAATTTCATTTCAAACAGATGCCTCAAAATTCCCGTTTAAATTCCGATCGGTATCATGAACATAATTTTATAGCGAGAATTCATTAAGTCCGTTAGAATTAGCTGAATTCCCTAATAAATTCTAGGTGTTTCCTGCGTTTTAATACTGAAGGGTTAGAGTGATCCATCAGTGGCGTAAACACAATAATAAGAATTTGCTGAAACCGCAGCACTTAGCTGAATTCCGTTTTAAAACATTTTCAGTGTCCTATTAACATGGGCTTACGCGCTTAGCTGAATTCCCCTTTAAATCGAAGGTTAATAATAAAATTAACTGAATTCCAATGCGAGTATTCTAATTAGCTGAAATTCATAAGCCTAATTGCTGTGCGTAATGAACATCATTTATGTAATGTCATCATCCTCAGCAGTTAACTGCATTTCCTCGTAAAGGGACGTACCGTACTTAGCTGAATTTCATTTCAAACAGATGCCTCAAAATTCCCGTTTAAATTCCGATCGGTATCATGAACATAATTTTATAGCGAGAATTCATTAAGTCCGTTAGAATTAGCTGAATTCCCTAATAAATTCTAGGTGTTTCCTGCGTGTTAATACTGAAGGGTTAGAGTGATCCATCAGTGGCGTAAACACGATAATAAGAATTTGCTGAAACCGCAGCACTTAGCTGAATTCCGTTTTAAAACATTTTCAGTGTCCTATTAACATGGGCTTACGCGCTTAGCTGAATTCCCCTTTAAATCGAAGGTTAATAATAAAATTAACTGAATTCCAATGCGAGTATTCTAATTAGCTGAAATTCATAAGCCTAATTGCTGTGCGTAATGAACATCATTTATGTAATGTCATCATCCTCAGCAGGTTAACTGCATTTCCTCGTAAAGGGACGTACCGTACTTAGCTGAATTTCATTTCAAACAGATGCCTCAAAATTCCAGTTTAAATTCCGATCGGTATCATGAACATAATTTTATAGCGAGAATTCATTAAGTCCGTTAGAATTAGCTGAATTCCCTAATAAATTCTAGGTGTTTCCTGCGTTTTAATACTGAAGGGTTAGAGTGATCCATCAGTGGCGTAAACACGATAATAAGAATTTGCTGAAACCGCAGCACTTAGCTGAATTCCGTTTTAAAACATTTTCAGTGTCCTATTAACATGGGCTTACGCGCTTAGCTGAATTCCCCTTTAAATTAAAGGTTAATAATAAAATTAACTGAATTCCAATGCGAGTATTCTAATTAGCTGAAATTCATAAGCCTAATTGCTGTGCGTAATGAACATCATTTATGTAATGTCATCATCCTCAGCAGGTTAACTGCATTTCCTCGTAAAGGGACGTACCGTACTTAGCTGAATTTCATTTCAAACAGATGCCTCAAAATTCCAGTTTAAATTCCGATCGGTATCATGAACATAATTTTATAGCGAGAATTCATTAAGTCCGTTAGAATTAGCTGAATTCCCTAATAAATTCTAGGTGTTTCCTGCGTTTTAATACTGAAGGGTTAGAGTGATCCATCAGTGGCGTAAACACGATAATAAGAATTTGCTGAAACCGCAGCACTTAGCTGAATTCCGTTTTAAAACATTTTCAGTGTCCTATTAACATGGGCTTACGCGCTTAGCTGAATTCCCCTTTAAATTAAAGGTTAATAATAAAATTAACTGAATTCCAATGCGAGTATTCTAATTAGCTGAAATTCATAAGCCTAATTGCTGTGCGTAATGAACATCATTTATGTAATGTCATCATCCTCAGCAGGTTAACTGCATTTCCTCGTAAAGGGACGTACCGTACTTAGCTGAATTTCATTTCAAACAGATGCCTCAAAATTCCAGTTTAAATTCCGATCGGTATCATGAACATAATTTTATAGCGAGAATTCATTAAGTCCGTTAGAATTAGCTGAATTCCCTAATAAATTCTAGGTGTTTCCTGCGTTTTAATACTGAAGGGTTAGAGTGATCCATCAGTGGCGTAAACACGATAATAAGAATTTGCTGAAACCGCAGCACTTAGCTGAATTCCGTTTTAAAACATTTTCAGTGTCCTATTAACATGGGCTTACGCGCTTAGCTGAATTCCCCTTTAAATTAAAGGTTAATAATAAAATTAACTGAATTCCAATGCGAGTATTCTAATTAGCTGAAATTCATAAGCCTAATTGCTGTGCGTAATGAACATCATTTATGTAATGTCATCATCCTCAGCAGGTTAACTGCATTTCCTCGTAAAGGGACGTACCGTACTTAGCTGAATTTCATTTCAAACAGATGCCTCAAAATTCCAGTTTAAATTCCGATCGGTATCATGAACATAATTTTATAGCGAGAATTCATTAAGTCCGTTAGAATTAGCTGAATTCCCTAATAAATTCTAGGTGTTTCCTGCGTTTTAATACTGAAGGGTTAGAGTGATCCATCAGTGGCGTAAACACGATAATAAGAATTTGCTGAAACCGCAGCACTTAGCTGAATTCCGTTTTAAAACATTTTCAGTGTCCTATTAACATGGGCTTACGCGCTTAGCTGAATTCCCCTTTAAATTAAAGGTTAATAATAAAATTAACTGAATTCCAATGCGAGTATTCTAATTAGCTGAAATTCATAAGCCTAATTGCTGTGCGTAATGAACATCATTTATGTAATGTCATCATCCTCAGCAGGTTAACTGCATTTCCTCGTAAAGGGACGTACCGTACTTAGCTGAATTTCATTTCAAACAGATGCCTCAAAATTCCAGTTTAAATTCCGATCGGTATCATGAACATAATTTTATAGCGAGAATTCATTAAGTCCGTTAGAATTAGCTGAATTCCCTAATAAATTCTAGGTGTTTCCTGCGTTTTAATACTGAAGGGTTAGAGTGATCCATCAGTGGCGTAAACACAATAATAAGAATTTGCTGAAACCGCAGCACTTAGCTGAATTCCGTTTTAAAACATTTTCAGTGTCCTATTAACATGGGCTTACGCGCTTAGCTGAATTCCCCTTTAAATCGAAGGTTAATAATAAAATTAACTGAATTCCAATGCGAGTATTCTAATTAGCTGAAATTCATAAGCCTAATTGCTGTGCGTAATGAACATCATTTATGTAATGTCATCATCCTCAGCAGTTAACTGCATTTCCTCGTAAAGGGACGTACCGTACTTAGCCGAATTTCATTTCAAACAGATGCCTCAAAATTCCCGTTTAAATTCCGATCGGTATCATGAACATAATTTTATAGCGAGAATTCATTAAGTCCGTTAGAATTAGCTGAATTCCCTAATAAATTCTAGGTGTTTCCTGCGTGTTAATACTGAAGGGTTAGAGTGATCCATCAGTGTCGTAAACACAATAATAAGAATTTGCTGAAACCGCAGCACTTAGCTGAATTCCGTTTCAAATAGTTCCTTCAAGAGACATAATAATTATACGAACAGGTCAACGTCATGTTTGAACTAAAAGCTTCCCATAATATTTAAAAGTTGTTCCGTTTAATTCGCAGAATTCACAGCGCTTAGCTGAATTCGTTTTTTGATATCTAGTTAATATTAACGCTGAAATATGGTTGTTTGTTCACTTGAGTGTACGGTTCTCCAGCTACAGTCTTCAATTAACTAACCAGTATTTTAATCACAAAATATAAAAATTTCGTGACTCAACAGCTAAACGCTGTTTTTTATTTCCAAATAAGTATATATTTCAGTTAACACCGAAGTCTGCCTAAATATTCAGCCGACTATTGAGTGTGTCATGTATATAATTTTACGGAACGCACATAGTGTAACTGAATTCCGTTGCCGACTTAGCTGAATTCAATTCGGACTTCTGAGAAGTACTTCGTTAAAATGTTCAAGGAAATTTTCCGAATTCCAATAGCACCCATACTTTCGTAGCTGAATTCCAGTACTTAGCTGAATTCCACGCAGAATTTTAGCTAATACAGAAACTGAATTCCATTCTATTTCGTTTTCCGAGCTCTAACGATCTACTAAATTGTACAACTGACCGTCCCATGCGATGGATAAATTCTTTCTTGAAAGTTGACTGTCCACAGCATTTAGCTGAATTCCATTTTATGTTTTCAAAGGTCTTTAGTTCAGTCTGAAGAATTATTCGAGTGGACAATTAGCCAATTTACATCGTGGATACATTTGATTGAGAGTCTCCTGAACGCTTAGCTGAATTCTAGTTAATACTGCCGCTGAATTCCATTCTATTTCGTTTTCCGAGCTCTAACGATCTACTAAATTGTACAACTGACCGTTCCATGCGATGGATAAATTCTCTCTTGAAAGTTGACTGTCCACAGCATTTAGCTGAATTCCATTTTATGTTTTCAAAGGTCTTTAGTTCAGTCTGAAGAATTATTCGAGTGGACAATTAGCCAATTTACATCGTGGATACATTTGATTGAGAGTCTCCTGAACGCTTAGCTGAATTCTAGTTAATACTGCCGCTGAATTCCATTCTATTTCGTTTTCCGAGCTCTAACGATCTACTAAATTGTACAACTGACCGTTCCATGCGATGGATAAATTCTCTCTTGAAAGTTGACTGTCCACAGCATTTAGCTGAATTCCATTTTATGTTTTCAAAGGTCTTTAGTTCAGTCTGAAGAATTATTCGAGTGGACAATTAGCCAATTTACATCGTGGATACATTTGATTGAGAGTCTCCTGAACGCTTAGCTGAATTCTAGTTAATACTGCCGCTGAATTCCATTCTATTTCGTTTTTCGAGGCCATACAAACTACTACTACTAAATTGTATGTAGAATCGACCGATCTATGCCGTGGATTAATTTTTTTTAAATTAACTGTATCCACAACAGTTAGCTGAATTCCTTTTCATATTTTAAAAGTCTCAGTTAACTTTAAAGTATTATCGCCCAACTAAATCGATGCCCCTGTCAGAATCACTGCTGGGGACGCGAAACCAGAAAAATTATTTATAAATTGAAGAAAAACGCAAAACATTCTAAATATAAGCAGATGGCTGGATGTAGTAGCAAAGCAAAATAAAAACTTTTTTTGGCTAAAGCCAATGCAATTGCCTTAATAAAATCTGGGAGAGAGAGAGACATCCGCCCCCTCATTCACGCAACGTCGATAATGAAGCTCATCGACACCTCGTTTGTTCTGCTCCAATTACTTTCGACCCCCCCCCCCGTTTTTTTTTTAAGTTATACATCAATTTTTAACCGAATCGTTCTCACGAAGAAGATGATGATGGAAAAATTGGAACTCCAAACGAAATCAAAATACCAGACGAAAAATATTTGAATAAATAATTTTAGTAGCACTAAACGAATGTTTATTATTTAAATAATATCTATTAAAAATAATAAACGCTGACGTAAAGTTTCAGCTGCGTTATTATTTTTTTTTTATTAGCGGAGACTCAAGTGATGAACAATCGCACGTTCTGTCGACGGCGATGAGGGGTGCGTAACAGCTGAGAGGGATGACGAAAAGAGGCGTCGAGTGTTCCGGGAGAGCGGAACTGGAAATTAGGCTAATCCGCCCCCTCCCCCCCAGGTCCTCATTTAGTAGCCTGTTTTTCTAGGATTTATGGGCCCTGTGTATAAACAATTCGAAAATCTGGAACAACATTTTTAATTAAATAAAACGAAACCTTTGTCACGTATCGATTTAATTGGACGTCATTGTACGCATTTATTTCAAATAATTTTTTTTTGAGCTGCCTCTTTTTTTCGAACGATTCTTAAATAATTCCTTCACAATTAAAGTTGGATTCAATCGCCTTCCAAATTCTAAAAGAGGCAAATTTTCAATTATAAGTTCCTCCCCTAATTTATAGGCATCTTGTTTCTTTCAATCTCGATTTTTCTACTTACATCAGCAAATTATGTAGGTATGTTGCGGGATCTCTTTCAACTTCTTTCTTTCTTTGAATCAAGGGATTCCAAATTCAAGCGTCTTCATCTCTCATCTGTTTAGAATTAATTTGGACATCCTTTTATGGTGCGGGTTCTCTTTCGAGTTCTTGCTCGGAATAAAACAATTCGAATTCATTGAATGTTATTTTTAAGGCGTGTTACAAAACGTACATACTAACTCTTCGGATCGAAGCTGCGAGAGACTGGTTTTCGTTTAGTGGGCCAGTTTATCGATTACGCCATGTTCTTTACGAGCGGTGTCGAATGGCAGCGTTCAGTTCTGGACGCGATTATTAGGACGAGAACTCCGGGTTTTGTGCTGAACGCTGCGACAGCTCTCTGAATTGTTGTTTTGTCTGAGTCTGAACTCACGAGATTGATTGCGACGTCGAAATTCCAAAGCGCAGTTTCGTTTTAGCAGAAGAAGACTTTCGACTAATCAATTTCTTTTTCACTGGAAATTGTACAGTATTTAAATTTCCCGCCTTTCAATTTTCAATGTGTACACTGCGACTCAAATTAATTTAACAACGATTCCATTCAGTATCAATGACTACCAGTATATGAATAATAAGAACAGTGTTGCCAATCCACTTTAAATCGATTACCCTTTTCAAATTAAAAAAAAACCGCTCTTACCCACAATGAAATTGAAATGAATGAATGAAATGCTACCAAATTTATTTCATTTAAATACCTAATATTATTGGACTTACTTTAACAGTTCGAAGTTATTTATTGCCGGCAATGAAAATTGCAGTGATTTGTATTGCACGCATGCGCGGTACTTGCATTTTGTATATATAAAAATACAACACTGCGCATGCGTGCAATACAAATCACTGCAATTTTCATTGCCGGCAATAAATAATTTCGAATAATTTAGCCTAAAGCGGCCTTTACACACACGGACGTCGCACGATAGATTTTTCAGGTTAAAATCATCTACAAAGTGGTTAAGAATAACTGTTTGAGTTGGCAATACGATTAAGAGCATTTTTTTATTCGGTTATTTGCAACACTGCAACCAGATATATGTTTTGTTGGCTTTTTTGACATAACCTAAACAGCGACCAAAGGTCTAACAAACACCTTTCATTAAATCGGAGTGAGTCAGAGACAACTGTACTTTAGAGGCACCATCTGTTGGACGAGACCACAACAATTTTCCATCTTACCTCTCAGAAAGTACTAAGCGCGTTTTACTAATGGAGTTTTCGATTGACTGGTCTAGAGCACACTTAGAATATCTCCATCCCTTATTATTACATGAAGTTAAAATAAGATGAGAATGCTCTAGGTCTAGTGCAGCCATTCGAAAACGCTATAAAACAAACATCTTGTCGAGTGTTTGGTTTAGGAATTGTTGGTGCTAATAAGCAAGTAACTGCACTTTAGAGGCGCCATCTATTGGAGGAAATCATAACAATCTCTCATCTCCTATTAAAAGAACAAAAATTGTTGAGTGATTGATTGATTTAGGTATCTTTGACGCTAACAAACAAATCTGATTAAATATGAGACAAAAGCTACTGTACTTTAGAGGCGCCATCTGTTGGAGGGAACCACAGCAACTTTCGCGACAGAAGACGGGTTTGGCTAAAATACAAAATCTTGTTAAGTGGTTAATTTAGGGATTTTTGGCGCTAATAAATCAAATAAACACTCCCCTTTCAAAATTGGGCTCGGAAACTACCCCGACAGGGATTAGATCATAGGCGGAAACTGAACTCTATTCGCGTGATCACGGTATTTACATTTAGCGTCTCCAAGAGGGGGAAAAGTGACATCACCCAGCACATTATTACGTTATTTGAAAGTAATGAGGGGTACAGTGTTTAAACAAACGCTTGTGGGAGAGTTATTTCTTTCTTTCCTTATAAAAATTAAACTAAGGAAAAATTGATTGATTTAGCGCGAAACCGGGCCTTGCATAAAAATCGTGAAACGAAGAAATTGGGCTCGGAAAGAACCCCGACAGGAACTAGATCTTGCGCGGGAACTGAACTCTATTCACGTGACCACGATGTTTATGTTTAGCGTCTCCAAGAGGGGGGAAAATGACATCACCCAGCACATTATTAGATTATTTAGAATAATGAGGGTATAATGTTTAAAAAAACATTCGTGGAAGAGAGTTCTTTCTTTCCTTCCTTCCGTATAGCGGACCAGATTGTAGGTTATGTGAATAGAAACTAGCGTTTTAATTTGAGCTTGAAATGTCAAATGATGCTTTTAAAGTGACGGGTTGTCAGTGTCAAGTCGTCAACAACCGGAAGTTACTCCAGTTATACCGTTTAAAAATAAAATTCAGCACTGCCAACTCAAACAGTGATTCTTGACCACTTTGTATATGTCGGACTATGGGCGGCAATCGGCAACAGCGCTGCCAACCGACCAAGCGAAGCATTTCGGAAGATAGTTGTGAATAATTCCGATAGATGTCTCTGAATTTCGGTTGAGCTAATTTAAATCACTTGATTCAAATCATGTTTATTCAGGCGATTTTTATTTTCGAAAATCATTTAAAAAATAAAATAAAAAATTCTCATGAAATAAACAAAATTGGGTCCAAATTTCTAAAATTAAGACATTTGACAGTTATTGTGCAACTTTTGACGCTAAATAAAACAAAAGACGATCGAGAAAGAAAGAAAATTTATAAAATTATTATTATTATTATTATGTATTATAAAATTTTAAAAAATTAAAATAAAAAAATCTCATTGAATAAAATTAGAAAAAAATAATGAAAATTAGAGAAATTTCATTAAATAAAATTACAAAAAAATTAAAATTAAAAAATTCTCATTAAATAAACAATACTTTCTACTTTCTATAAAATTACAAAAAAATATAAAAATTACAAAAAATTAAAAAAAGTTAAAAAGTGAATAAAATTTAAAAAAAATACAAAAATAAAACATTAAATAAAATTACAAAAAATTATAAAAATTAAAAAATTTTCATTAAATAAACAAAACTTTCTAAAATCATGATGTGATATTTGTGCAATTTTTGAAGAAAAATAAAACAAAAGACGATCGACAAATTAATAAAACAAAAGAGAATAAAAACAAAAAAATTTCATTAAATAAAATTACAAAAAAAAATAAAAATTAAAAATTTCTCATTAAAAAACAAAACTTTCTAAAGTTAAGGTTTGACAATTGTGCATTTTTTGATGAAAAACAAAACAAGAGACGATAGAGAAAAATTTATAAAATTACGAAAAACTACGAAAAAATAAATAAATAAACAAACAAGACTTTCTAAAATTAAGATTTGAAATTTGTGCAATTTTTGACGCTAAATAAAACAAAAGACGATCGAGAAAGAAAGAAAATTTATAAAATTAGTATTATTATTATGTATTATTATAAAATTAAAAAAAATTAAAGTAAAAAATCTCATTGAATAAAATTAGAAAAAAATAATGAAAATTAGAGAAATCTCATTAAATAAAATTACAAAAAAATTAAAATTAAAAAATTCTCATTAAATAAACAATACTTTCTACTTTCTATAAAAATACAAAAAATTATAAAAATTACAAAAAATTATAAAAACTTAAAAATTCTCATTAAATAAACAAAACTTCCTAAAATTAAGATTTGAACTTTAAGCAATTGTTGGCGTAAAATACAACAAAAGACAATCGACAAATTTATAAAATTATAAAAATCTCATTGAATAAAATTAAAAAAAAAATACAAAAATAAAACATTAAATAAAATTACAAAATATTATAAAAATTAAAAAATTCGCATTAAATAAACAAAACTTTCTAAAATTAAGATGTGATATTTGTGCAATTTTTGAAGAAAAATAAAACAAAAGACGATCGACAAATTAATAAAACAAAAAAATTTCATTAAATAAAATTACAAAAAAAATAAAAATTAAAAAATTCTCATTAAAAAACAAAACTTTCTAAAGTTAAGGTTTGACAATTGTGCATTTTTTGATGAAAAACAAAACAAGAGACGATAGAGAAAAATTTATAAAATTACGAAAAACTACGAAAAAAAAAATAAATAAATAAACAAGACTTTCTAAAATTAAGATTTGAACTTTAAGCAATTTTTGGCGTAAAATACAACAAAAGACAATCGACAAATTTATAAAATTAAAAAAATCTCATTGAATAAAATTTAAAAAAAAAATACAAAAACAAAACACTAAATAAAATTACAAAAAATTATAAAAATTAAAAAATTCTCATTAAATAAACAAAACTTTCTAAAATTAAGATGTAATATTTGTGCAATTTTTGAAGAAAAATAAAACAAAAGACGATCGACAAATTAATAAAACAAAAAAAAATAAAAACAAAAAAATTTCATTAAATAAAATTACAAAAAAAATAAAAATAAAAAAATTCTCATTAAAAAACAAAACTTTCTAAAGTTAAGGTTTGACAATTGTGCATTTTTTGATGAAAAACAAAACAAGAGACGATAGGGAAAAATTTATAAAATTACGAAAAACTACGAAAAAATAAATAAATAAATAAACAAGACTTTCTAAAATTAAGATTTGAACTTTAAGCAATTTTTCGCGTAAAATACAACAAAAGACAATCAACAAATTTATAAAATTAAAAAAATCTCATTGAATAAAATTAAAAAAAATATATACAAAAATAAAATATTAAATAAAATTACAAAAAATTATAAAAATTAAAAAATTTTCATTAAATAAACAAAACTTTCTAAAATTAAGATGTGATATTTGTGCAATTTTTGAAGAAAAATAAAACAAAAGACGATCGACAAATTAATAAAACAAAAAAAAATGAAAACAAAAAAATTTCATTAAATAAAATTACAAAAAAAATAAAAATTAAAAAATTCTCAATGAAAAACATAACTTTCTGAACTTAAGGTTTGACAATTGTGCATTTTTTGATGAAAAACAAAACAAGAGACGATAGGGAAAAATTTTTAAAATTACAAAAAACTACGAGAAAATAAATAAATAAACAAACAAGACTTTGTAAAATTAAGACTTGAAATTTGTGAAATTTTTGACGTAAAATGAAACAAAAGATGATCGACAAACCTATAGAATTAAAAAAATAACAAAAATAAAACAATTTTCATTAAATAAGCAAAACTAGTTCGACTTTCTGTAATTAAGATTTGACACTTGTGCAATTTTTGACGTAAAATAAAACAAAAACGATCTAGAAATAAAGAAAATTGATAAAATTACAAAAAAATAAACATTCAAAAAAAGTTAAGTTCAAAATCGGTAGATCTACCGAATTATCGGTAGAGTTGGCAGCACTGATCGACAATGTGGATTTGGTTGTTAGTTAGTTACTTTAGTTTATGTCGGCTTTCGGCTTTAGTGATTTCTTTGTTTACCAATAGTAAAGCTGAAACATCACTAACAAATCGTCAATCAAAAAGTTAAAAAAAAAATTTCTTCCTTGAAAATACCCATTTTTACCCACGTATTTTTTTTACCCGCAAGGTCGCTTAAATTACCCGTAATTATCCGGACATTGGTAACCCTGAATAAGAAGTAAACTTTGGTTATCATTACTTTTCACAGAGGCCACACACAAGGAATGAAAGTCACTAAATGGAGACGCGGGAAATTCAAACCACTTTGCTCACTTAATCGAGAGTAATTTTCAAAAGTTGATTTGTATACGTTTCTGTAAAGAAATTTTTGTTACAAACGTCTCACTTTTATTAAAGCTGACGAAGCTGTCGAACGACTGCGAAACGTTAAGTGTTTATGCGCCATTTAGTGTCCGTTTAAAAGAGTTTGAGATACAAGTCTCACTTTTAGATAGGTGAGGCTCAAAATGGAGCCTATCGTGTAGGGAAAGCAAATATAGAAACGAAAGGAAGTTGAAACAAACAACATCCAAATATTATCTAAGAATAGAATGAACAAGAAACAAATTAGAAAATGTCGCCCCTTATGAAACCGTGTTGAGACGAAAGGTTTTGTTTTGGGTTCGTGCAGGTCGAAAGGCCGAAACGCTCAAATTAACAGCGAAAGACTTGAAGGCGAAACTGTGCGAAATCGATCAAGAAGTGTCGTCCGTCTCGCATGCTGCGTGTGGGGGGTGGTGTCGTGAACCCCAATGCAGTCACACGCTCCACGAAGCGTGACAGGCCCCAAAAATCTATTCAGTGATGCCGAACTTTTATGATCGTCGTTCTCATTCTCAGACATTGTTTTAGGAACATCAATGGCAGTTTAGACGACGACGTTTTTTTTTTTTAAGTATCTTCAACCCTGTGACTTACCTTTAACGCAACCAAGTTAAAACCTCCTTGAACTCTGAAGGAATTTTTAATTAAAAGGAAACGTCCAGTCTTAGGTCCGTATTCATAAACAAAACTTACGCTATGCGTTCACTAAAACGTTGTGAATTTCTGTTTATGTAATGCAAGGATTTCTTTTACGGAAAGTAATTCTTAAACTGTATTTAAATCCTTGTCGGTTGTGCAACGCGTTGAAATGCGTACCAGATCATTAATTACTAGCGAATTATTATCGAGCGCATAACCTAAGTTTTGTTTATGAATATGGGCCTTAGGTACACACACCCAAAGGAAAACGGTGAAATTTGTGAAACGGTGAAATTAACAGAAAACTGAGTCTGGTGAACTTATTATTATTAGCTAGTTTAGCTACATATTAATTGTAAATATTTTCAGAATTCCGCAGCCATTCTATTTTTGGCGTAACACGAAACGTACAAGCTTCGATCGGCCTCGAATATTCAAATTCTCCCGTTTTACAAGCGCAGAGTTTACTAAACGGAACTTCCTCAAGGATACACTCGGGGGGTGAACGGCGCGAAAGGAAGATAAACATCTCAAATTAATTTCCGTGCGCATCATCGATGAGTAGAATTGATTTTTCCCAACGCTCGAAGACCCCCATGTCCTTATCCCTTTTATTGTTGTCATAAGCGCGCGTAAATCTAATTGGAAGCGACTACCGTATAGATCCGAATCGCTCTCGGGTTTAGTGAAACCGTGGTGGAGACGATGTTTGACGATGGCTGTACAAATAAATACCGAGGAGCTGGTTTGGTTCCAGAAAAGTCTGTGGGCCAGGCGTGTTAATTAAAATAAATTATATTTGGTTTCGTTTTTAAGTAGTTGCCAGGACGAGTACAATACGATCGAAAAAAAGAAGTCATCTAGTGTGCCACGAAGCTGACTTTAAAATTTAAAATAAATGTGTTGGCAGCACTGTCGCCGTTTATTTATATTTTCCAATCAGAATTTGACGTTTCACGATTTAAGGTTACATTTAATAATTTGGGTGACCTTTTCGATGATGAATAACTATTTTATGTTCGATTCCGAAAATTCCGCTTTTTCCTTTTCTTGTTCTCTATCTTTAATGTTGAATGCATTAATATTTCTTTGTTTGGTATTGCTGCAAACCTCTGCCTAACATCCTTTTGTTTCCTTTGTTTTTTTAATATGATTGTTTTGTCTTCTTGTTTTTGATAAGTAACAACTTTGACAAGTGAAGAATTACATTCAATTTTGACAGACAAAGAAAAATTGTTGTTAGTGATAGTAATTAATTTGACAAGAAAAATTTGTTATTACCTTTGACGGGTGCAAATCGAAACTAACTTCTTCAACTTCAAACGCTGATGGAATTGTCAAACGAAAGTTAGAGATAAAATTAGCAAACGTCAAACAATTCTACCTAGCGTATTGAATAGACGACTGTGACAGGCAAAAAATGACGTTGTATCTTGAGGTATTGCGAAGAAAAAAAGTAAATTAATTGAATTTAATCACCTGGCGAATGAAAGATAAGTTTGACAGGTGAAGCAGAAAACAAATTTTTCACTCCTGACGAAGCTGTTATACAAAAAAAAAACAAGAAAATGTTAAAAAGATGAATAGATATTTTGACAGACGAATTTGACAGACGAAAAACAAAAGAAATTTCATAGAAGTTAAAATCGATCAACTTGTGTTTTTATGTAGATTTAAAAAAAACTGTGAATAAATAATACGATTCAGTTTTGACAGGCAAAGAAAAACTTATTTTAACTTTGACAGGTAAACAACAAAAGAAATATCATTGAATTTAAAGCCGCTTCAAATCTATTAACTCATGCCGTATTTAAATAACAAAAGACTGCAACTTTGACGAGCGAAAAATGAGATTTAAATCTGACGTCACAGAAAAAATATTAAAAAAGGCAAAAAGTTATTTTGACAGACGGAAAATATAAATCTGACAGGTCAAAACAAACCAATCAACTTGCGCTTTGTTTAACAAAAAACTGCGACTTTGACAGACAAAGAACAACGTTCAATTTTGACCGCCAATGAAAAATTATTTAAATTTAAAAAAAAAGACAAAAGACTGCAGTTACTACAGTTAATTTTTTTACTACATGCCGATCGTATAAATCTGAGTTAAGAAAATATACAACGAAATGACGTGACGTAACAAAAGCCACGAGGCTGTTTCACGAAAGTTAGAAGGAGATAGCTATATAAAAATCCTTTGGCTTGTCGATCGGTCGATCGGCATATAGTAAAAAATTTAACTGCACATATATGCAGATGTAATGTAATTCGCAAATCAGTAGGTATCAAACAAAACTAGCAAATGTGAAAGATCCGGCTCGAAGGACCAAAAATTACGTTGCGGTTTTTACAAAGAAGTGAATGCAAGAAGAGATCGAAGCGGTCTGTCGGATCGAACTTTCTATTATTCTTTTTTTTTGTTTGCTATTATTTCATGTACGCTGCGATCTCCACTTGTGACCAAACACGCGAAAACTTGAAGATTACAGATTAATTTTTTACTACAGTTAATTTTTTTACTACATGCCGATCGTATAAATCTGAGTTAAGAAAATATACAACGAAATGACGTGACGTAACAAAAGCCACAAGGCTGTTTCACGAAAGTTAGAAGGAGATAGCTATATAAAAATCCTTTGGCTTGTCGATCGGTCGATCGGCATATAGCAAAAAATTTAACTGTACATATATGCAGATGTAATTTAATTCGCAAATCAGTAGGTATCAAACAAACTAGCAAATGTGAAAGATCCGGCTCGAAGGACCAAAAATTACGTTGCGGTTTTTACAAGAAGTGAATGCAAGAAGAGATCGAAGCGGTCTGTCGGATCGAACTTTTTATTATTCTTTTTTTTTGTTTGCTATTATTTCATGTATGCTGCGATCTCCACTTGTGACCAAACACGCGAATTAACAGATTAATTTTTTACTACAGTTAATTTTTTTACTACATGCCGATCATATAAATCTGGATTAAGAAAATATACAACGAAATGACGTGACATGACAAAAATCACAAGGCTGTTTCACGAGAGTTAGAAGGAGTTAGCTCCATAAAAGTCCTTTGACTTGTCGATCGATCGATCGGCATACACATACTAAAAAATTTAACTGTATATGCAAATGTAATGTAATTCGTAAATCAGTAGGTATGAAGTAAAATAGCAAATGTGACAGATCCGGCTGGAAGGACCAAAAATTATGTTGGGGTTTTTACAAGAAGAGATCGGAACGATCTGTCGGATCTAACGTTTTGTTATTTTTTTCGTTGTTATTTCATGGATGCTGCGATCTCCACTTGTCACCAATCACGCGAAAACTTAAAAGGTTCAAATATCTCGAGTATCGCTACCGTGTAGATTCTTATACTGTGGACAAAAGATTCAGTTTGTGCATTTGTTCAAAAAAAATTACTAAATTTATAATAATATTATTGACAAAATGAAAATAATAATAAAAAATCACGGATTTTTTTTAGCAACAAACATAAATTAGTAGAAAAAAATTAATAATACGTACGAAGGACATTAATGTGTGGCCATAGTAGAAAATTTTAGATTTTTGCGCAAATCACAGCAGGAATCAAACGCAATTTTTTTTCTGTATACATTTAAAAAAATGTTTCCTGAAAATTACCAAAACAAAGTGTGCTCGTTCAGTGAACAGCAGCTGCTGAGTTGCTGACTCAGCAATCGTTTGTGATTGGCTATTGCCTTAATGTGAACCAATCACAAACGATTGCTGAGTAAACAACTCAGCAGCTGCTGTCCGTTGAACGCGCACATTGTTTGCAAAAAAAGCTAAGTTTGCATGTATTGTCGATAAAGAAGAACTCGATTTTCGTGCTTGGCGCACATCGCTGTTTATTTTATGACCAAAGAATGTCATATAGATATGACATAAAAATACTTCTATTATTTATTTCTAAGCACCGTAAGAAATAAATTTGGATGATTTCTTTTCAAATGAGATCACTAGATTTGTCACTAAACTGGCCGTGAAATCTTTAAATTTTCGACTCATGAGACAACTTGTCTAAACTGAAGCTGGGGTCACCAGATCTAGTAACAGAATCACAAATTGGCAACGTTGTTTTACACCACCTCTAGAATTGAAACACTTTCTTGTTGGTCGAAAATTTTATTTATCCTGAGGAAGATGTCAAGCGTACAGCGAAACGTCGACATTTACGATCAATTACTTATAATCGCCTCCAGAATGATGAACGCTTTCTTCTGATTGATGTGCAGGCGGCCTTAATCGATCTAGGCCGACAACACATGGACATTTTTCTTCTTCTTAATTTCGCTCATATTTCCAATAAGTCAAACTTATTTATGTAAGCATATTGCAGCGAATTCCTCCGAAAACACGTACAAGAATTCCGAATGTGTGCCTACGAGGGATCCCGGAAAATAATTTTCTTGACGTTTGACGTTTAGAATACTGAACGCTTTCTTCTGATTGAATTTTGGTCCCTTATTACTGAATTGCGTGCGCTACTCTTTCCAGCCGATTCTAGCCCTTCATAACAGGAATAAATCCTCGTGTGCGGACGGCCTTAATAGGTGTAGGCCGACAACACATGGGCATATTTCTTCTTCTTAATTTCGTCCATATTTCCAATAAGCCAAACTTATTTATTGTAGGTGTATTACACCGAATCCCCCCGAAAACACGTGCAAGAATTCCGAGTGTGTCTTCGGGGAATCTCAGAAAATAATTTTTTGAGATTTGACGTTTAGAAAAGTGAACGCTTTCTTCTATGACTGAATTGCGTGCATTACTTTTTCCAGCTACTACTGGCCTTGCTACTCATCATTTACAACAGTAATAAATTCTCGTGTGCAGATGGCCTTAATCGAAGTAGGCCGACAACATATGGGAATTTTTTTCCTTAATTTCGTGCGAGTCGTCGAGTACCTTAATAAAGAAGCCTTTTAGGTCCGCTGTTATTTATAATGACATAAATGACTTGCCATCCAGAACGAAAGCTGTACCGTTTGAAGCTAGAAAAACAAAAACAAAATTTATTCGGCAATTACATAAGATATTTAAAAATTGCTCTTTATTTTTATGCCTAAATAATTTGAGATTATTATTTCTTTTTTAATTGGAAACTTAACTATTTAAGCTTTTTTCATTTTCTTCTCCGACTAAAAATTCGATTGTCTTTTGCTTTTTATTAAGCGGAAAGAGAAGGAATGTCACGTTCAACTGTTTTTACGTCACCGCCGGAAAAAAGAAACAATTTAAATCTGACTTTTTTTTCCTAACCTGAAAGCTCGACTGTTTTTTGTCATATATTTTTTTTAAGATTAAGAAGAAAAAATAATCAACACGTCTTCATCATCTTCGGAAATTGACAACTCTTTTATTCTATTTTTTACTTAGTTTCATTTGGCCTTTGTTTTTTGACTTTACAGAATTTACGAAAACGAATGACCATGCACTTTACCAAAACAAGACCTCATCAACCCAAGACTTTATAAAATCCATGGACTTTAAAATCATAGACTTAAAAAAATCCATGGCCTTTGAAGATTTGAAAATTATAGATTTCATAACATCCATGAATTTGACAATCATAGACTTCAAAAAATCCACGGACTTTAAAATGACAGACTTCAAAAAATCTATGGACTTTAAAATCATAGACTTCAAAAAATCAATGGACTTTAGAGTCGCAGACCTTACAAACTACATCCTATCGATAACTGTAGAATTGGAATTGACGAAGAAGAATTAGGATTTTGGAAAAAGAAATTAAAAAAAATACTTTGAAAGGAAGGAGATGTAGAAATTTAAACACAGGAGGAAGAACATCCTTTAGATTCTACCAAAATCATGAATCCCATTGAATTTACTAAAATGATATACTTAGCAAAATCTATCATTTTTATTAAAAGTAAAATCTATGGACTTTACGAAACATGGACTTCGTCTAACCAAGTACTTGCAGACTTCATAATGTCCATGCGCTTTACTAAAACATGAACCCCATAGACTTCATAAAATCCATAGACGTTACCAAAGCATAGACTTCATAAAATTCGTCCACGTCCACACTAAAACCAAGGACCTGACGAATATAGATCAACGGCTTCATCAAGGACTTTCCCATTTAAAACCAAAAGGTTTACGAACAGAAATTAATAGTTTGCTTTCTCCAGAGGATTTTTGCGTGAAAATTCGAAATCGTAGATTTCATTAAATCCATGGACTATAGAAGCATGGAATCATAAGTATCGCAGGTGTCAGTATGACGCGCTTCTCAATTGTCACGAGCAGTGTTGCCAAGCTCTTTTGATAAAAAAGTCAACATTATTAATTAAATTAGATAGATTTCATCGACTTTCCAGTAGATAGAGCAGAACGTAAAAATCGTGGAGTCGTTTAGAAAAAGAAGGATCGGAGTGAAGCTGTCATAACTGTCAAAATGACAACCACCGACGTCACAAGCAGTATTGCCAACGGTTTGAAACTCTATTTTAAAATTTAACTTAACTTTATGTAAATTTAGCCATCAATACATCTCGTGATGACGAAAAGAAGATTTGACGTTTAGAATAGTGAACGCTTTCCTCTATGACTGAATTGCGTGCATTACTTTTTCCAGCTACTGCTGGCCTTGCTACTCATCATTTACAACAGTAATAGATTCTCGTATGCAGATGGCCTTACAACACATGGGAATTTTTTTCCTTAATTTCGTTCGAGTCGTCGAGTACCTTAATAAAGAAGCCTTTTAAGTCCGGTGTTATTTATAATGACATAAATGACTTGCCATCCAGAAAGAAAGCTGTACCGTTTGAAGCTAAAAAACAAAAACAAAATTTATTCGGCAATTACGTAAGATATTTAAAAATTACTCTTTATTTTTATACCTAAATAATTTGAGATTATTATGAGTTCTTTTTTAATTGGCAACTTGTAACTATTTAAGCTTACCGCAAAGTTATTGTTATTTATTATTTTTTTATTCTTAAGCCAATGTTCCCTACATATAGACTTTAAACAATGTTGTTTCTGATAACGCAGTCGCTTATTTTTCAAAGGAGTTCGGGTAATCCCTTCTTCCGTAGGGCGTTCGTGAACGGTGATGAGGTTTCCAGACTGCGGGTCTAGGGCCCGTATCCGTCCTTGGTGGTCTCCCTCATGTAAAGGGCCGCAGAAATCCGATATCTTGCATAACACGCTCGTTTAAGTTTCCATTCGGATTGTTTCGTTAGAAGAATAGGACGTTCAAGTTTTAATTAATTTATTTATTTTTTAATTGATTATATCTACATACATATTTATCTCCTGCACTGTAAGCAACTGCTAAGAATTTTTTAAACAGGAGTTGTTGTCAAGTGGTATTAGCAGGGCAGGCATTGGTTCGCAATCTTCTCTAATTAAAAGCCTTTTTCTGTCGAATTTTTCAATCTTCCAAAATTTCGTTTATTTTAAGTCGTCGACCTTTTATTTTCTATTCATGTATTTCGTTGTTTGTTTGAGTATTCTTTTGCTTTTTGATTTTTGTAATCTGTTAGAGTTACTTTTCAGGCTTCAAAATTGTTTGCATCATCCATTTCTATTTCTCGTGGAATTTACCTTGTACATTTCTTCAATTTTTTCCGCATTTGCGCAAGTCTTCTTCTCTTTACTTATTTATGAATTTAATTAATTGAAAACAAAAGCAGGAGCGAATTATAAGAATTTATATAAAAAAAGGCTGTGTTATTATTGGAAAAAGACGAGCGCCATCTATTGGACGATGTGGATTTTTTTTTGTAAGTGAATCTAATCAATTAAAATTAAAAGTGAGAGGCGAATTACAATTTATTTAAAGAAATATGCGTCATTGTTAGAAAAAGACGAGCGCCATCTATTGGATGACGTGGAATTATTTTTTGTAAGTGAATGCATGAGTTACAATCAAAGGAGACGAGCGAAATACAGGAATTATTTAAAAAAATTACGTGTTATTATCGGGAAAAGACGAACGCCATCTATTGGCGGCGTGGAATTTTCTTTTGGGAAGTGAATTTAGTTGAAAAAATCAAAGGCGAGGGCGAATTATAAGGATCATTTTAAAAAATCGTTGACAAAATACGAGCGCCATCTGTCGAAGAAAACGCGCAAATCTTTCAAAGAACAGTGACGGAAGACACCGTTTCACGCTGAAGCCGTATTAAAAATTTAAAAAAAAAATAGTTATGTTTAGTAAAATCAAACGTAAAAATTGTCTCTTTTTAATAGACGAGAGCTGAAGAAGACCATCTATCGGGGAGGATAGGAACCATTTTCGTTTTCAAGTTGTCCATTGTTATGCAAATTTTCACCGGGCAAGAATCTACTCGATTTTTTGTTATCTGTCAAATTTGAATGTCCTTCGTTACTTGTTAAATGTATTTTTCCCCTGACATCTATCGGGGAAGATAGGAAGCATTTTCGTGTGATGAAGATAGGCATGAGTTTTCTTGTAAGAAAATGTTTATTTGAAAATCTCAGCGCGAAAACAAAAAGAATAAACGCCATCTACTGGATGGCGTCGTAAGTTACTTAAGGCAACTTTACTTGACACAAAATAATAGACGCCATCTATCGGACGGCGCGGAAAGTTACTTAAAGCAACTTCTTCACTTGAAGTCCTTTACAGCCGTTGTTTATCAACTAACACTTTTTAACTTTTTTGTACTGGAACAGAATTTTTAATCGGCGGTGTTTCGTCTTCATTCACGCAGGAATATCTTCAGGGTTGATACTGTTGCTACTACTGTGATAGTCGCAGTGCCGCAGCAGAAGCAGCAACAAGCAACCAACAGCGGCATCTGTCGTTCTTCGGCTGCAACACAGCGCAATACTACAGTAGCAGCAGAAGAACACCTGAAGACATCGCTTGTAATCGAGGAAGAAACGTCGCTGAAAGAAGAAACGGACTTCGGTACGCGCAAGTAACTATCAAAACAAAAGACAAAAAGCAAATTGGTAGGAATAACGCGCGTTAAAAATCCAAGTACATCTGAGACATCTGTTAGAAAACGCGAGAATTTTTCTCTTTCAACTGAAGAATTAGTTCGCAAAAACTGGAGTATTACATGCCAATGTAAATTGAAGTTGACTTGTAAACCGTGACGGTTAAAAACGCGAGAGTAGGCAAAGAACGCCATCTATTGGTGGAAGCTTTTCTTTTCAAAGGAAACACGCGCGAATTTTTTTGAAAATGAGCTAGAAAAACGTCGTTCCGTTTCGTACTGGACGCTGACGTAAACGGTTAATTCAATCGTGGCCTTGAACAAATACACCCTTGCTGTTCGGCACATTGAAAAACATCCGAAGAGCGTGAAAGTGCGCAACGCCATCTAATGGAAAACATTGGAAAACGTTTTTCTTCCAAATAAAGAGCACGCGATTTTTTTCTTTTTTTGAAATTAAGCGAGATAAACGTCGCACCGAAGTAAACGGAAGTTGGGTTAATTAAACTATGACCTTGCGGTTCAACACGTTCAAAAACGTGAGAGTATGCGAGCGCCATCTATTGGAAAACATGGAAGACCTATACTCTCAAATGAAAAGCGTAATTAAATCGCGACCCTGCAAAAATTTCCCCCTTTCTGCTCAACACACTCGCAAACAAAAACGCGTGAGTGAGTGACCGCCACCTATTGGAGAACGCAGAAAAGATTGTCTTTAAAAAGAAAGCGCGCGAACTTTCGAAAAATACTTTTGAAAAATAGGCGGAAGTCAATTCGGTTAATTGAACCAAACACCTCCTAGCTATTCAATACAGTCAAAAACATGCGAGTATGCGAACGCCAGCTATTGGAAAACACGAAAACCTTAAATGAAAAGCGTAATTAATTCGTGACCTGGCATCGCCATCTATTGGCAAGCGCAGAAAAGATTGTATTTGAAATGCGCATTTTCGCACAGCCTATAGCCAACATGTTCTTTACAGTTTATATTTAACTTTTCAAAATTGAACTAATGATGATCATTTGGATTTTTAGAAGCCTAAGTTTCTAAACAGTAATCGAAATTTGAAATGTTTTCTCTCCGATCGTCTTTTGTTTTTCATCGGTTTTTCCGATTATAAAAAAAATTATTAAAAAAAGAAAAAAACTAAACGACTCTCATCAGTTGTTTTCTACTTCTTGCTTTTATTTTTTTTTTGCCTATTAAGCAATAATTGAAATTTGAAGTATTTTGAGGTCAAGTTTCTTCAACATTTTTTCTCGATCATCTTTTGTTTTTCATCGGCTTTTCCGAAAATAAAAAAACTATTAAAAAAAAACTATTTCTTGCGTTTATTTTATTTTTTTACCGATTAAAGCAGTAATCAAGTCAAATCAAATCAGTAACTAAATATGTGGTTTCTTGTCCAAAGTGGTAACTAAATATTAATTTCCTGTCCAGAGTGGTAACTAAATATCAATTTCCTGTCCAGAGTGGTAACTAAGTATTAATTTCTTGTCCAAAGAGGTAACTAAATATCAATTTCCTGTCAAAAGTGGCAACTATTTGATTTGAATTGATTTAAAGCAGTTATCGATCGAAATTTGAAATATTTCCTCTCCGATCGTCTTTTATTTTTCATCGGTTTTTCCAAATATAAAAAAATCATTATTAAAAAAAAAGGAAAAAAAACTAAACAACTCTCATCAGTTGTTTTCCACATCTTGCTTTTATTTTTTTGTCTATTAAGCAATAATCGAAATTTGAAGTACTTTGAGGTTAAGTTTCTTCAACGTTTTTTTCTCGATCGTCTCTTGTTTTTCATGGTTTTTACGAAAATAAAAAAAATTATTAAAAAAAAACTTTCTTGCCTTTATTTTATTTTTTTTGCGCCGATTAAAGCAGTAGTCAAGTCAAATCAAATCAGTAACTAAATATGTTATTTCTTGTCCAAAGTGGTAACTCCAAATATATTATTAAAAAGTTAATCTGAGATGTTTATATTTTCGATTAGGTAATGATTGTCCACCTGACAACTGGATGATCATTTCTAGAAAAACGACAAAGTCGTTCTTAACACTCTTTCACATGATCTAGGATGAATCGGTTGACCGTCCAGCCATTAACACTTAGCACAATTTTGACACCTCGACTATGTACTGTTTATATTAGATGTAATTAATAGGCCAAGCACGAGTTACTCACGAACATATCAAAGTGCGCGGGTCCGGTGCAAGGAAAGCGAAACTCTTGACGTTTTTTTTTTACGACAAGGTCACACACGGACGCACTGTTGACACATTTAAATGAAGCTCTCATCTAGAAGCAACCAGTTTCGTTGATCTTATCGATAGTTATTTGTTCTTAATAATCCACAAAAAATAGCTTTTCACACAAAAAAATACTTCAGTATTATCTTCGAAATATTTATTTTGAGTTAATCAAAATCTTTAATTCAATTTTCCTGGAAACACCATGAGATCAAATAAATTTAAAATCGGCGGCACTGACTAACATCTGTCATCAACTGTCAAATTGACAATAGCACATGCTTCTATTGGAACATAAAAGCTGTCTCATCTAAAATAATTTTTAAAATGAAGAAGCAAAGCTTCGAAGGTCTATAGAAACTCTTGTTTGATCCTTCAGTGTTGCCAACTCTGCACTAGTAGAAATCATGGCCCACTCCAATTATAAATTGAATTGATCTCACGGTATTTGAAGACGACTATATTTCTCGTGCTAACCTTTTTCGTAAATACATATTATACCTAATCGAAATGTACATAACCGATTCGATAAAAGTAAAAACTGAATGCGGACATCTTTTTTTCTAAGTTGATATTGTGCAAATTTATTTGCTCACGTAAGGAAAAAGTGAGAATCGTCCCATTCCTATTATCCGGTTTCGTATCATATTTGCCAACGCCGATTTGCACTGATGTGAAAATCATTTCGCCAAACACACTGACGTATCGGTTTCAAATTAACGCCTTAATGTCGCACATGATCAATCGCTTTAAAACTGTCATAAAATTAAGCGGTACTTTATAGAAATTCAAATACCAAAAAAAAAAAATTTCAGCACGTTATCATAAATATAATGTGATCAACAATGATTGTATGTGCCGCTCTACGATATTGTTTTATTGTCCGCACGGCGTACGGCGTAGAAAATATTATTGATATCCTCACAGATATAACATCATTTTTTATTTATTTACCTGCGTAGTGGGCCGTTATTTTCAGTTAGTAGATAAATTTAATTTCATGTCACTGTAACATGCGTCAAATTGTTACTTTTGGCTTAAATTATTGCGCAACCCAGTCAATGACTTTAAAAACACAGATTTAATGAAATCTATGGACATTAAAACTATAGACTTCATAAATCCATCTGTACCAAAGCCAATGAAAGCAAAAGAAAGTCACAGATCTTTCACATAGAAGAGAGAAAGACAGACACACTTCTTGTGTCTTCAATCTGAAGTTGTCAATTCTTTTAAAGTGACGTGTCATTTTTCATTTTCTTCTCCACCTAAAAATTCGATTGTCTTTTGTTATTTATTAAGCGGAAAGAGAAGCAATGTCATGTTCAACTCACTGTTTGTACGTTCCTAGCCTGAAAGCTCGATTTGTTATATATTTTTTTTTTAGATTAAGAAGAAAAAAATAATCAACACTTCTTCATCGTCTCCGGAAATTGACCAACTCTTTTTATTTTTTATTTAGTTTTTTATTTTTTATTTAGTTTCATTTGGCTTTTGTTCTTTGACTTTACAGAATTTACGAAAATGAAAGGTCCATGCACTTTATCAAAACTAAAGATCCATGGACTTTAAAATCATAGACTTCAAAAAATCCATGGATTTTAAAATATTAGACTTCAAAAAAATCTATGGACTTTAAAATCATAGAGTTCAAAAAATCCATGGATTTTAAAATTATAGACTTAAAAAATCCATGGACTTTAAAATCATAGACTTCAAAAACCAATGGGCTTTACCTCCCTATTCTGCAACTCATATCAACATCGTTAAATACCGATATTCGTTAAGTGATATATTTTGACCAATCAGTGCTTAGATACAAAGGATTTCTATGTAGTGATTGGTCAAAATATGTCACTTAACATCTATCGGTACCTACCTAACGATGTCATTATGAGTTACAGAATAGGGGGGTTAGAGATTTGAAAATCATAGACTTCATAACATCTATGGACTTGAAAATCATAGACTTCAAAAAATCCATGGACTTTAAAATCATAGACTTCAAAAAATCAATGGGCTCTAGAGACTTGAAAATCATCCATGGACTTTAAAATCATAGGCTTCAAAAAATCCATGGACTTTATCGATAACTGTAGAATTAACAAAAAAGAATTAAGTATTCAAAGACGAACTGCCAATTGTTACCATATTTTGTGTGAAAATTCTACCGCTAAGAAGGTTTTGGAAAAAGAAATAAAAAAATATTTTGAAAGAAAAGAGATTCTTTAGATTCTACCAAAATCATGAATTCCATTGAATTTACTAAAATGATATACTTAACAAAATTTATCGTTTTCATCAAAGTAAAATCCATGGACTTATAGACTTCATAATATAGACTTATAGACTTTACTAAAACACGAACCCATAGACTTCATAAAATCCATAGACGTTGCCAAAGCAAAGACTTCATAAAATTCGTCCACGTCCACACTAAAACCAAGGACCTGACGAATATAGATCAAATACTTTACCAAGGACATTCCCATTTAAAACCAAAAGGTTTACGAACAGAAATTAATAGTTTGGTTTCTCCAGAGGATTTTTTCGTGAAAATTCGAAATCATAGCGCGCACTCAGAATACCTCTATCTCGTGTTATTACATGTGGTTAAAGGAAGATGTAAATACACGGAGTGCAAGCGGTGCAGGTGAATCGAAAACGCTAATAGATTTCATGAAATCTATGGACATTAAAACTATAGAAGCATCGAACCATAAATATAGCAGGTGTCAGTATGACGCGCTTCTCAATTGTCACGAGCAGTGTTGCCAAGCTCTTTTGAGCCAGATGATATAAGAAAGTCAACAGTAAAAATTAAATAGATTTCATCGTCTTTCCAGTAGAACGTAAAAGTCGCGGAGTCGTTTAGAAAAAGAAGGATCGAAGTGAAAAAGCACAGACGCTGTCCTTGTTTATTTCTACTCAAAGATTACTGAATATTATAAAAACCGCGTGAGATTCAAAAAATTAATATTAAAAACGACATTCAAACAAAAGACATCTAAGCAAAGTATCGTTTCAATTAACTTTTGGTTTCGTAAAGCAGCAAATGTGAAACTTTCTTTTTTTTTCAAGAACCTAGAAATTTCCACTCTTGACAATTTTGAAAAATGTTGAAATTTCAATTTCAGTGGTTTCATTTAAGACACGAAATAAAGTACGTTTAAAAAGGATGACGAGAAACAAAAGACGGTGGATTTCCAGAGTCTATGATTTTAAAGTCTATGGGATTTTTTTAAGTCTATGATTTTATAGTCTAAGATTTTTTTCAAGTCTATGATTTTAAAGTCCATGGTTTTTTTTTTGAAATCTATGATTTTAAAGTCCATGGATTTTTTTAAGTCTATGATTTTCAAGTCCATGGTTTCTATGAAGTCTTGGGTTGATGAAGTCTAATTTTGGTAAAGTGCATGATCATTCATGACAAAAGTCGGAATTGTGTCTTCCGTTTTTGGTTGTCTTGTTTTTTTTTTTTTTTTTTGAGAAAAAAGCCATGAAGTGATCGTCTTTTGTTTTTAGACTTAGGTATTGTGAGGGTTGTCGTATCCAGATATCGTCCGTCTTTTGTTTTGTTTTTCGTCATTTTATGTAGAAAAAAGAATCGAAATTGTCTTCATCATCTCTGGAAATTGCCAACTTTTTCATTCTATTTTATATTTATGTAGTTTCATGTGGCTTTTGTTTCTTGACTTTACAGTATGTATTTACGAAAACGAATGATCATGCACTTCACCAAAATTAGACTTCATCAACCCAAGACTTCATGGACTTGAAAATCATAGACTTAAAAAAATCCATGGACTTTAAAATCATAGACTTGAAAAAATCCATGGACTTTAAAATCATAGACTTGAAAAAATCCATAGACTATAAAATCATAGACTTAAAAAAATCCCATAGACTTTAAAATCATAGACTCTGGAAGTCCACCGTCTTTTGTTTTTCGTCTTCCTTTTCAAACGTATTTTATTTCGTGTTTTATGTCGGGTTGTGCAATGAAACAACTGAAATTGAAATTGCAACATTTTTCGAAATTGTCAAGAGTGGGTTTTTGAAATTTCTTTTTCGTTTGGAAACTTCCGTGGAATTTCCACGACATCGATCGTTGTTGCATCTTGTACGGCAAAATACTTGAGAAACTTATCGAGTCTTTTGCGATTAACGAATTGCCACAGACTAGAACGCATCAACGATCAGGACTGCCAACCCGGCTGGATTTATCGTAAAATTTTTATTTTTACTCGCAGCTAAATTTTGTAGGTTCTTTTTTATTACCGCACACCCTGTACGTTATACATACAATTACAGGTATGCTTTGTTTAAAAAAAAATTGTAATTCGATATTCGTAGTCACATCTTTCTTTGTATGTCTAGTACTCTAGTATATTTAACAATGTAAATATGTATCTTCGTCAATTATAGAACGTTATAAAGTTACTCAAAGAATAACTACATAATACTATTTGGTTTCATCTTACATTTTCAAAAAGAAAAGAAAATATGTTGACAATAAACGGTCTTCAACAAAAAAGGTGCCTCGAGTGAGCCTTGGAAACAAAAGTACGTATCGTAGATTGAACCATTGCACGGGTGCTATGGACTGTCAAAGTTGGAAACTTAGGTTATGCGAAGGGATTGACGATTTATTTGAAAATATTGTTTTAAGAACGAACAAACTTGTTTCAAAATATCATTTTTGCTTTGCCCACTTCCACCAATATGACGAATATGTGTCGTCCAGCAACGACCGAAATTAGCAATTAAAAGCTACGAACGTTTTGAGGTTAATTGACACAGACATAAAAAATTGATTAAAGGTTAACTTATAAAATACGCGAGGGGGTTGTTTTTAGGTTCGTTCGGTACTTACCAAACTGAAACAAACGATTTATTAATAAAAGAGTTTTGCAGGAGTTATCCATCATCCACGGCACAGTAAACACATTCGCGGCGGCCGGTGAGTTTTTTTGCGAAACGACGGCGGATTGTTACGACGTGCAAGAGAAAGAAGCATGGTCTTTTTTTTACTTCTTCTCCGGAGGCGGAAAACGACCGGACAGAATCACGACATAATGAAAACTAGCAGCTACCACCACGGCGCGTTCTTGTCGATGGCCGCAGATCGTGCCAAATCACTTATTTACTAAAGAAATCCCAACTTACCTTATACGTGACCGTAGGGTAGCTGGAGCGCCGCGCTGAATTAAGCGGCTCCAATTAGCGCCCGTGCCAGCGAAAGGTTTCAGCGAGTGGGGGATGGCGAAGCCGGAGGGTCGAAGCGGCACTTCACTGTAAACTAAACGCGGTACGCTGAAATCTGTGCGCCCGACAGTTAGGCATGCACTGGTCGCTTCATGTGCCTCCATGCCTCTAAAGCGCACCGATAAGCCGGGGGCGGGACGACCGACGACGACCCGCGGATGTATTCCTCTCACGCTCTCTTCCCTTCTCCGGAAGCTTTATCTCCGTACCTACCTATCTACCCCATTACTCGTGGTATGTAACATTTTATTATTGCACAAAAAAAGCTAACATTTTATAAAAATTACACGTATGTATACATACCTATAAATCATTTTGATGAAACCCTCATCCCCCGCAGCGAAATCTCCAAAATATTATTTTTAACGTCTGGATTATGAACACCGTCAGTGTGTTTCCATTCTTTTGATTATCCTGGAACATATCGTTTGATGGATCCATAAATATAATTCGATCCAAAAATCCTCTTCATGAGCCGTTTCTTGTCAGCGTTCAGGCATTTGGGGGTCCATTTAGCAGATGCCCAAATCATGATGTGCTGCGTGTTTGTGGGAAATGTCCAATGTCTCTGCTATGCGTTTAGGCCCAATTCCTCGAGCCTTCAAAATGGTGTCAAACATTTCCTGGAGTGGACACTGAAACGGGATGTGCGTCTTTCACCTCTGTTCTTCCCCCTCTTAAATTCTGCAAGCCAATTTTTTACAATAATTATCACCGACTTTAGTTTGTTGTAACCCCCCGGAGTGCGCTCGTAATTGCGAAAATTAATGTTGTTAACACAGTGTGTTTAAAAGCAGACTGGATCATCGTCGAGTCTGTCCATCGGCAAGAAAAAATTGCATTGGTTTAGAGAGAAAAAAGGCGACGGTGTTTACTTTGGTCCTCGAACAAAACCGACACCGTGGTTTTAATTATTTCTGGAAGTATTAATTAATTATAATTCGTTGTTCCCGCCCCACTTCATTTTTGGGTTTATTTCTAATTATTACCTAGACGCAAACATGTACAGTGGCGTTTAACTAAAACGAACCATTCAAGAGTTTTCTGTACTTATTTATTTGGGCGCGGTCTTCTAGTTGCTCAACGTTTTACCTCAACGTTTCAGAATGTGTATGTCTTGGTTTTCTTTTTTCGAAATTTTCGAGCTTCATCATTACAGTTTAATCTTTAACGAAGAAGAAAAAAGTGCGTTGTAAAGGGTGTCCCAACAAGAGCGCCGGATTTAAATTTGCCGCCATTGTTAATACGAGTTGTACGGTGATTTTTTTTTGACACTTGTCACGTACAAACCACGCGATTTAAGAATATGGAGAAATATTCAAACGAACAACGTTTAATTACTGTAAAAACACATTACAAAAATGGTGAAAGTTTTGCGTAAAAAATTGGCCACCAAGATCGTGCGATCTAACGCCGATGGACTTTTTTCTTTGGGGCTATGTGAAGGAAAAGGTGTATGCGAATAAGCCTGAAACAGTTGAACATCTTAAAGAGGAAATACGGCGCGTTATTGGTGAAATACAGCCACATTTATGCGAAAACGTTATTCAAAAGAATAACTCTGTGCCAGAGGTTTCGTGGTGGCCATTTGCCTGATGTTGTATTTCACGTTTGATCGGAACTATTTTTCTTTATGTTGAAATAAAAATGTTTGCTTATTTAAAAAAATAAATGTGTTTTTCTTTAATTCTAAATTAAATCCGGCGCTCTTGTTGGGACACCTTTACAACTGAGCGAACCTAAAAGAAATCTAATCAAATAGGTCCTGAGGAACGAATAGAAAGTAGGCCCCCTATATTCTCCTGGAGAAGAAAAAATATAATTTGGAACTATACCCAGAGATTTAAAAAATATCTTACGAGAATGTTAGAAAAAGAAGAGCGCAAGTGAATTGAGGAAGACGAACAAAAAAAATCGAAGTGAAGGACGAATAAATCAAAATCATAATATTTCTTTCTGACATATTTCTGAAATATGTTGCGTAATGTACAGTCAGAATTAAAAGTAATGCCTCCCCAATCAAATTATGTAAATCCATTCTGAGATCGCCATAACAAGCAAGCGCCCAAGCAAATATCGACAAGAATTCGTCGCGTGAACTTTCCGCTTGTCCGCCTTCTCGTTATAGCGCTCAGAAGTTATTAAGACGCAATTTAAATAAATTTAGAACGATGATAAAAGACGTTCGAATTCCAATCGATTTTTTCTTCGTTAAAAAAAGTAACAAAACCCAATCAACTGTGAAATCAAATACAAACAAAACAAATTATATTAAGAACATTAAATATACAATTTTCAAACATTGCGCAATACCAGCGCCCTCTATCGGCGACAATAGCAAATTTATTATTGTTTTATTATTTATAAGCTACACTTTATAAAGTGCCGACGGCGCGCGGTAATTTTTTTATTATAATTTAATTAAACAGAAAAAAAGGACAAAAGAAATTACGTTAGAAAAGGATACAAAGTTTTACACAATAAAAACGCGGGTAGTTAAGTTTATTTAATAGCGTTTTCGACTGACCGCTCTAGGCAGAGCACTCTCAGAGTATCTCCATCTTGTTTTAACCTTATGTAATAAGAGAGGATGGAGTTACTCTCAGTAATAAGAAAGGATGGAGATACTTTATCTTACATTAACATTATAACTTTTAAACAGTGCGATACCAACGCCATCTATCGGCGACAGTGGAAATGCGCACGATTTTGAGAATGCGCGCGCAAATGCAAATTTATTATTTTATTATAATTTAATTAAATAAAAAAAAAGAAAAACAGATTATGTTAGAATAATACGTAGCAAGGAAGTATTTAATGTTCACACACTTTTTTAATTAAGTTCAAATTGGAAACGCTGCGATACCAACGCTATCTGTCTGCGATAAAACGAATGTACGCAATTTCGAAAATGCGCGCGCAAATTAAAATTATTTTGTAAACGGTGTTTTTTGACGATTATGTAAAAAAAAACTTACGCCTTTAAGAAGACAGTACTTAATGTTCGCGGACTTATCTTTTCAAGCTTTCAACCTTTTTAATAATAAATTGCAAGCTTGTTACAAGCGCTATGGCAAACGCTACTATGCCTACGCCATCTAACGGCGGCAATGGGAATGTGGGCGATTTTAGAAATGCGCGCGCAAATTGAAATTTATTCACTGTTTTATTATAATTTAATCAAGAAGAAAACAAAAACAAAACAGAGTACATTAGAAATTTAAAGGATGCAAAGTTTTTTGGTAAATTGATTAAAATTGGAAACGCTGCGATACCAACGCCATCTGCCGGCGATAAAGCGAATGTTTGCAATTTCGAAAATGCGCGCGCAAATTCATATTATTTTGTAAATGTTTTTTTTTTGACGAATTTCAATTCGTTCAAAAATGTGCCTTTCGTCTGACCGGTATATTTTCTTTAAAAATTCACAGTGCAGAATCGTGTTCAGTTGAAAAGTTCATCAAGTTGTTTTTTTTTGACCTTGATCTTTGGTCTCAACGAAATCCAAAGAACACAATTTCATCACAGTTCTTGTAACTCTTGTTACATTTTAGATTTTGAAGGCGCACTGTTGGGGCGTAAGGAAATAACGTAGGTATTCTATGATTAAATTTTAGATCTCGGGAGGCCGTGAAATAAAAATCCGTTGCCGTAAAGGCTCTGAACTTGCTTTTATTTTATGACGGCACGTCGTAGCTTGGTACGTACCATAATGTTTCATTAAAGGCTTTGTTTGCATAACATATTTGAAGTATTCCATTCCGTTATTTGTGTTGCTGCTTTAATTCGGTACAAGAACATTTCCTTTTACAATAAAATAAATGTTTCATTATCCATTTTGTAGAAAATCGTAATTAAATGGGTATAAAAAGTTTATGATGATCGTATATGGTTTAAATTACGACATGACTTTGCAAAATTTGCATTTGACATAAGTCTACTTGATTCTTTTGCCATTAACGAATTGCCATAGAGCAGAACGCATCAATTATCAGGACTGCCAACCCGGGTAATTTATCGTGAACCTAATCGGTTTTATTTTTTACTTGCAGCTAAATTTTGTAGGTTTTTTTTATTACTACACGTCAATCAAAATGACAGCATCACCTAAAGGACTCTTTTATATTTTTTTGTCAGTAAAATGACAACAACTGTAGGTACCTACATTATTTATAAAATGCGTTAAAAAGCCGTTATCAAGTAGGCTTACGTCAAATGCAAATTTTCCAAAGTCACGTCGTAATTTGAACCATACGATTATTTGAAACACAACAACATAACCTAACTTCTCATACCCATTTAATTACGATTTTCTACAAAATGGAGAATAAAACGCAATTAATAAAACAAAAACATTTATTTTATTACAAACACCTCGAATCGTAAACAAAGCCTTTGACAGATGACATTGTTGACAAGATTGCGACATACTTACAGTATTATTCACAAGAGAAGACCGTTGCGTCATTGTCTGGTGTTGCATCAACAGACTTATGAGTCATAACTCCGTCCATTTTTTCTCATTCACCGTTAACAAAGAAATAATTCTGAAATAATTGTCGGTTCTTGCTTCGGCGATTGATTACGCAGCACTCAAGTTCCATGATTTTCATTATACGTAGGTACTAAGCTACGACGTGCCGTCGTAATAAAAACTCGTTCAGAGGCTTCTCGATAACGGATTTTTTTCAACGCACGTTGAAGTTGCTACAAAAAAGGAGCAGGGAATGCAATTAGGACCAAAGACGTCACTCGTTGCTGAAAAAAGATTCCAAAAAAAGAAAAACATACCAAAAATCATCGATTCCACAAGAGACTTTCGTCACCAAACAAAGAAAAGAAAGGTGATCATTTTTTTGAAATTTTTTCTTTCTTCGCCAATGGCAGCAGTGAAAAAACAAACGAATTGATTAAACATTTTTGGTAAATCAAATTAATTGTACTTTTACGTAAACGAATTATTTTTACTTTCGAGGTTAGAGGTTTTGTTTGCTTCAATTTGTTGTTGCCAACCTTTTTTTTTTAGGGAGTTTTGATGTCACGTGAAGAAAAGAGTATCTTTACCCAAACCAACTCGAGGAAATTTTCCCTTTTTTAAGGATTTTTTTGTCGTCGCACGCGTTGAGGATTTTTTTTTTTTTGGGGAATTTGAAATTTATATTTTCTGTTTTATATGTATTAATTTTTTTGTCGCTGTTAGGTACCACATTGAAAGCTTTAAAATTCGAAGGCAAGATTAACATGTTTTGCTTTTTATCGAAAGTACATGTTGCTTAATTCTAAATAAAGACTGATTTCTTTATTTTTAAACAAACTTATCTAATTGTCTAAGTACCTATTTAAAACATTTCGAAATGGACAACTTCCGATTTATTCGCCTCTGCTTTTTAGGAAGCCCTATACATACATACATAACAGCTTACGTTCTGACCCTGGTAATAATTTCCTCAGGTAGGTATACATATTTTTCCTGCCGAACGCCAAAGACAAACTAACTAATACCGCACATAATCCTAAGCAAACAAATGCAGCAGAAAATAATCGAATTTTTTACGCGCGCTTAATCTCATAATAAACTATCTCGTGCCCATTACCCTCCTCGGCAACCTACAAACAAGTTGGAGAAGTAAGTTTCCGAGGCTCGATAAAAGGGCCTATAGTTTCCAGATTAGCAAACATACAGGGGTAGACTAATGGGATGGGTGTGAACGCCGCCTCGCTATTGGAAGACGACCGGCCAGACGACCAATACAGACGGCCTCGCCGTAGAACATGGCCTCATATACCAGCCAATAACGGCACTCTCAAGCCCGTTAGCTACTCCTGATTTGTTTACATTCCTTCGCTCGGGAAATCATTGCTTGAACGTATTTAAAGTGATGTAGTTGCAGGCATACAAGTTCTCTATAGACGAAATTGTATGAGTCAGTAGACATCTGTTCTGAAATGTAATTTTTAAAAGTAGTAAGTCTTGCATTTCTTAATCTTATTGTTGTGGATTGTTTTTAAAATGTTTACTTATTCTTACGACGGTGTAAAAACGATGAACTTACAACTATTATTTCATTCCAATTTTTTTAAAGTAGGTACAAATAAATAAATCGCTTCAAAAAATTAATTATAAAAAATTTCTGCTGTAGGTACAGTTAGAATCAAAATTAATGTCTCTTTATAAGTACATAAATGTTAAATTGCGGCCTGACCTCTGTAATAAGTAGACGGATAAGCAAACGAGCAAGCAGGTAAACAAACATGAAATAAAATTACCTACTTATTTTATCTTTTAAATCGTGATTTAAAATTTTATTTGTAAGGCATTACTTTCAACAAACTATGTATGTGTAGTGGTTAAGGTCAAAATACACGGACCACTTTTAACTTCATCTATATTCACAAATGAGATCAAAATTTGAAGTGCCACAGAAATAATTCGTTCTCGAGAATACTCTCAAAGTTGGAAAAATCCAAAAATTATCATACGGAGTAATCTTTCCCTTTTTCTATTGATTGTTTATAGGTATCGCAATTAGATGTCGATGTCACTGTTAGATTCATATGTAGGTACAAAGTGGTCAAGAATCACTGTTTGAGTTGACTGAATTTTATTTTTAAATGGTACAACTGGAGTAACTTCCGGTTGTGGACGGATTGACACTGACAGCCGTCACTTTACACACGTCATCTGACATTTCAAATTCAAATTGAAACGCTAATTTTTATTCACATATCTAACCTACAATCTCGTCACTGTCGATGTTACCTACGTCAAATAAATCAACAAAACATATGTTGCAAATAGCCGAATAAAAAAATGCTCTTAATTTATTACCAACTAAAACAGTTATTCTTGACCGCTTTGTATTTGGCGAATTATTGCTTTATTATGTAGACAATGTAGTTAATATGCAAGAAAGACAAATGCAGTACCTAATGATTTAGCAAACACATCTATTCACAATGAATAAAGTAAGTAGTTGACATTTGTTGGAATAAGTGTTGCCAGATTTTGCTTTGAAATTGCTCGTAAAAACGCCAACAGTGAACTGCTTTTGACAACCTGATATCTGCTTTGTCATCTAATATCAGCCTACCTATTATATAGCTATAAGTGTCGTTTATTTTATTGTGAATTTTCTATTTCACTTTTCTCGAAAGACATTATGAATGTTGAGAAAGTAACAAAATTAAATTTGAGTCTTTGGATTGCCGTTAAATCACCACATCTGGCAACACTGTTTGATGGTGACAATTAAGGCCCTGTCCTGACGACGTTACACAACTTAAATACTACATGCATGCGATGCGACAAAATAAACTATATTCAACGCACGACTTATCCACACGACGCGACATGGAAACATCACATTTGTTACATATACATTATTTACTTTTATAAAGATGTCGAGTGAAGAAGATCTCTTTTCAAGTGACGAAGAAGAGGATTTACTTATAATTATATTCTGAGAAATCGACAAAAAAGAAAAAAGTATTGGGTGCATCCTTATATCGTAAATAAAAGAAATCGGAGACTATTTGTAGCAGTGCAAGAATTAAAACAAAATGACAGAAAATTTCAGTCCTTTTACAAAATGAGCAAAGAAAATGCACACACAAAACACGCGACAAATGCTGAGAAGCGACCGAATAAGAATGTTGATTAGCAACATGTGCCCCACATGCCGTATCGTAGTCAAATCGTACCTTGCCGTAGAAATTTAATTGCACTGCCGCAACACCGAGGCGATATATCACATGGATGTAGTGTCGATGTCGCGTAGCACCGTCAGGATAGGGCCTAACAATGGGAAAATGTCGCGCCATCTGTTAAAGCACCACATCTGACAACACTGTTTAGTGATGACAATGACCGCGTTCACACAGTATAAGTAATTACCCAGTAGCGTCACTTAAACGTCAGTATCAAGAAAAAGACGCCATTCTATTTGATACCCTTATGGAAATGCAATGTAATTTGCAGCTGGGTAGGTATCAAACAAAAGAGCAAATGTGACAGTTATACTCCAATGATGCAACTTTGTGATTCTTATACTGTGGCGTTCAGGTAACTTCAGCGCTGCAGTGTTTTAATAAAGCGTAAACCTGAACGAGGTGCATGTGACGTCATTGTTTGCAGCGCTTTCTTCAAGCGGCCGCCATTTATCAAGCAGGGTATTTATATGCTACATCGCAGCGCTGCATTACATCGTAAGGAATTCATAACCTCTACAACTGAATCAGGTTCAGGTAATTTAAAGCGCTACATCTTTACACTGTGCTGCAACGCTGAAAATAATTTTTTACCTGAACGCGACCAATATTAACACAGAAAAATGTCGCGCCATCTGTTAAATCAACACATTTGGCAACACTGGTGGTGACAATGGCCTACATAAGTGTGACGTATTTGGAGTGGATTTTCCAAACGAGCAAAAACACACGGATTTTTGACATTTTTCATTACCGCGTAACAGTAAAATGAAGCTGAAATGGATTGACTTGATCATGTTAAGATTCTAATTGAAACATTAATCTAGTACCTACGAATGAATTGGGTACGATTTTTAACTTATTTTCGGCGTACTACACCATCATATTCATAACAAGCCTAACCTCAAACGTCAAGAATCGCTGCCATATGCTTCGTTGTTTATTTTTACACTAGCAACCGTTGTTGCTATTTGGAAAAGTTTTGACGTCAGCACTTATGCTGTGCATCACGCCATCTGTTAAATATAATTTTTGCTAATAATATTTCTCCTGCGAATTTCTAGGTTTCTAGATTAATAAATTAATTTATCCCGCTGGTCACGTTTGAAATTTATTATAATTATTTCTCTGAAACCAGTAAAGCTAACCAAACCACACACAGCCGATTTTCTGTCGTACTACTATTTATTTTATAAGAGCTATTTATAATAGAAGTCAAAATTCGTAATATAAATGCTCATGCATAGTAAATCGCTTATGTGCGCCTAGCTTAACGCATGGTTGATCGTTGTAGTGTGGCTCCCTCTTCGGGGCAGAAAAGTGGTTCTGAACTAAGAACGCAACCAGCTGGATGAAGAACTCTATCTTTTATTGCTCCTGGAAGCCATGATTTCACCTATCGTCGGGTTTATTTATACCACTGATTTTTATACTACATATACGGTTACCTCAACTCGCTTAAAATAACTTCTAACAAAATAAGCCTTTTCAAACTTGAGTTGACCCCAACTCACCAACAGACAAATCATCAACTCGCATTTCATCAACACCCAACTCCAACTGATCAACGGGACATTTCATCAACTGTGTTATTTTATTGAATTTTAAAAATATTTGTGGCGTTACAAACGCGATTTGTTTGAGTTTCAAATTAGGCAGGCGTCTATATTTTGACATGATTCTGGATGTTGCTCTCTTTTGACGAACGTTCGTCTTTTTTTTTAATCTGTATCTTCCTTTTTCTCCTCTTCGGCGTCGATCGAAGAATATAAAGTTTTTATTTTATAATTAAAGTAGATTCTTGTCAGATGAAAATTTAAAAGAATTTGTTGTACAGTTTTTATTTTACATTAATAACATGGTAATTCCTAGAAATATTTTTTTTTTATTTCCTGATAATAAGTTTTATTTTTACTTCGCTCGTTCGTCTTTTCTTTTCTTTTATCTCCTCAATCTTAATCTTTATATTATATATATTTATATATATTTAATAACATTATTATTAATAAGGGAATTGATAGAATTTAGATAAAATTTTTCCTATTACTTGTATTTATATTTTTGCTTTACGGTGACCATGTTTCTTTGAAGAAATTTAATTGATTAATTAATTAAATTTAAATTGAAGAATTTAGATAAAATTTTTCATATTACTTGTATTTTATATTTTTGCTTTACGGTGACCATGTTTCTTTGAAGAAAACAAGTCAGAAAATGTCATAATAAAATATCGAATTATAGGGACCATGCACATGCGAAGCCAGCTCCACCAATGACCATACTGTGCATTAGTGGTATGAAAATACGAGTTGTTTAAAATTATTAATGTACATTTGAACTTGAATATTGTAATGTATTTCAATACCAGGAAGCTCAAGTATTAGCTTTGTTCCTACACAGTTCTACATCAGTTCGGAACTGTACTGCTCATGCGCTCTTGCTGCAGGTCATGCGCTCTTACTAAAAATGCTGTGTATTTAGCAAGAGCGCATGAGCAGTACAGTTCCGAACTGATGTAGAACTGTGTAGGAACAAAGCTATTATGTACTACAATCGTAAATTATCATAAGAGTGATATTATTCCCATGCAATGAGTCTCAAGAAATGTTTTCATATCACTAATTCACAAATCACCACGCCAGGCGGCGCTGAACGCAGAGATGTGCATGGCGCCTATAAGTGAACCAAAATTTAATATTTAACTTAATTTAGAGTAGATTTAGCTCATGATTCATGGTATGGTATTTATCGTCAGTTGATGAAATGTCCCCTTGACTAGTAGGGTCGTTGATGTTATGTTGTGTTTATCAGTTGGGTGTTTATGAAATGCGAGTTGATGATTTGTCCGTTGATGAGCTGGGTCGACCCCTTCAAACTTCTCAATGCGGTGCCATCTATTGACAGTTGTAGTTATGTAGCAAACTTCCGAACCTTGCATATGTAGAACTGTATAAAATATTTTAAAACTGGCATTACAAACACAAGTCGAGTTTTCGCGGTACAAAGTTAAAACGCGAAGTTATAACTGAAAGTAACTTAAATGACATCTCTATAGCTCCAACTTTAAGTTATCGCGAAAACGAAAATCGTTCTTACTTGAAGGTTGTCAGTTCAAATAAAATCATTAAAGTGAAAATTAAAGCTTTTTTGAATTTCAAAAAGTATGAATGGAGTGCTCTGTAATCTATAGTATAAATTCATGAAATCATCACTTCGGATTTGCTGTGGAATAAGATCACATCTAACCAAATTTAAGCAGTGACAGTTCTATGACGTCTTTAACTTTGCTCTTGACGCTCTTGACCAACGTTATAACTTGACTGAAAGTGAACATGGCGGCACTTCCGGCTAAAGTTAAAACGTTATCCGCGAAAACTACTTTTTGCTGTCAAAGTTGTAACAAAGTTACAACTTTACTATCGCGAAAACTCGCCTTATGTACTAAGAAATTCCTAGTAGTTGCTTTTATCCAATGTGAATAATCTGAATTTATTATTTATCTTACAACAATGCTTTAGACGTTTAGACTTCTAAACAAAGGGGCAACAATTTTCTTGTATTCAACCTATTCAACGATTAGTAATATTTCTTGAACAGTAAAAATCTAAGTTGGCATTACTACCGGCGACACGTGTTGTGATCACACGGTGAACTGTCAAAGTCGGATAAAAATGAGAAAGTTTCAAATATGATTGAAGGAGAAAGTAGCTGCGTTACACAACAGAGAAATTTGAGACCGAACCGTCGTCAAACAAAGTTTCGCTGAAGTCATCTATCACTGGGTGTCGATGTAAAAAAAATGGCTGGCAATGCCATCGCACGGGGCGGCCTATTTTTAACCAAGATTTTATCTGGAACTCCGAATAGTTTCAAGCACAAACTGAGCTTAAACAGCACAAAAATATTCTGCACGAGCGTGCCGGCGTTAAACAAGAAAGAGTAAGTCGATTTCATTAAGTGCCGTCTCCTCGATGATTAACCTGCGGGTGCACTTCTAGGGTTGAAGTTACGTTCATCAGAGCGAACGGTGAGAAAATCAAAGCGAAGGGAAAAATTGGGGAGTCTCTGTTGGATGTCGTTGTCAATAATAACGTGGACTTGGACGGTTTTGGGGCCTGCGAGGGCACTCTAACTTGCTCGACGTGTCACTTGATTTTTAAAAAGGAGGTTTACGATCAGTTACCTGAAAAACCTACCGATGAAGAATTAGATATGTTAGATTTGGCATACGAATTGACTGACACTTCACGTCTGGGATGTCAAATAATCCTAACCGAAAAGTTAGATGGATTGGAAGTGCATGTGCCTTCTACTATAAATGATGTTAGAGCTAGTTAGCAATGCGTTATGTAGAGTAGTTTAAATAGGTAGTAAATGCATAGGAATAAAATGTATGTTGTGATTTGACATACTAATGGGACTGATACTTTGTTGTGCTTAACTCTGCTATAGTAGAATATAATGGACGTTTTAAATATTTTCGTGTTTTGCTGCTGTATATTAAATTCCTGGAGACGTAAAATGAGTTAAATTAAAAGTTCTAAGGCTTAATTAAATTTTTTACAGAATTAGAAATTTTTCTTATCAAACGTTGGTGCTGTTATTGGCGCAAGCGTTGGGGACAGACGCCATGTTTGAGACAAACATCAAGTTGTAAATTTATTACAACTAATTTATTTCTTTACGCCGGTTTCAATTAACAGCTTCATTATTATTATGTTGTATAATATTTCAAGCATTTGAGTTTTGCTACAAAAATTCATTTGCTTAGGTGAGCTTCAAATATGGAGGATGCGACGGGACTCCCTCTGCCGGACGCCTAACTTGACGTCGTCGAACTTAACCTAAAAATTTTAACCAATTTTTCTTTTTTGCTTTCATAAATTCGTCGCGTAGTGTTCTGCTATGATTTGGCCGTGATAAAATGTTTACACTGACGAACAGGTTCTCCAGTAAATTGCGAAGACGACCGGGTAAGTCGCCGGTACGTACAGAGGAGCGAATTATTCGAACCGATTCTTGCAGACTTCCTCCAATATTTCTGCGGCAAATCGACCAAGTCCAAGTTAAATGAAGAACCCCAACGCAAGCGGCCTAAGAGAGTCCTCGGCCAGCCGACGCACTCGACGCACCCGCACTTATTAAAAGAGGGCGAAGTCACCCCCCTGATACAGACCAGCGAGTTTCAAGAGCGCAGGCAGAAGCTAGTCGAGGGAATCGTGACGTACGCCTCACAGAATTCCAAAAAATCAAATCGACATATTGTACGGGGTAATTAATAATTTGGCATTACGCTGTCAGTTACGTCTGTGAATTCCTTCCAGATTGTTATACCGTCGGCAAGCAAACAGTACATGTCGGATAAGATTCCGTACGTGTTTCGCCAGAACTCTGACTTTTTATACCTAAGCGGATGCCTCGAGCCCGATAGTTGCCTCATATTAACGACGTCGGATTCCATCAGTCAACACTGTGCGACGTTATTCATGCGCGACAACGATAATCACAGCGAGTTATGGGACGGCCCCCGGACAGGTCCCGAGGAAGGCGCCAGGTTATTCGGCCTGGACCAGTCGTTGTCGGTGACCGAATTAGAAAACTTCTTTAGCTGTTTTATGAATTCGAATTCATCGACTACCTTGTGGTAAGCGCCCAGGCAGATCACTTCCGGCTCAATTCATGCTTGTAATTTTTTAGGTACGACGTCCTTTCTCCCGTTCAACAAAACGTCCACAAAGTGATGTTGAATTTCTTCAAGGAATCCACGAGGAAACAGTGGGAGTCCCCGAAAGCTTTCGTACACAGACTGAGGGTGATAAAGTCACCGGCCGAGGTCGCTTTGATGCAAGCGTCTTGCGACGTGGCGTCCGACGCAATCGCAAAAACCATTTCTACCTCGAAACCAGGTACGAACAACTTTGATGGTGAATTCGTTTTGAAAATAATTAAAATCGTAGGAATCGATGAACATCAAATATTCGCGCGAGTGGATTACGAATGTCGAATGCACGGGGCCGAAATGCTGGCGTATCCACCCGTGGTTGCTGGGGGCGATAGAGCAACTATTATTCACTATATAAACAACAACCAAGTCGTTTGTGATGGTGATACGGTACTAATGGACGCTGGTATGTTAGAGTGGGGGTATTTTTTTTATATCTCACTTTTACAATTGACAATTTAGGCTGTGAGTACCACGGATACAGCAGCGATATAACGCGTACGTGGCCGGTAAATGGCAAATTTAATTCCGCTCAACAGGCGGTATACGAAGCCGTCTTAAGCGTCCAGGAAGATCTTATCATAAAGTGTGGGACGTTTCCTACGCTTGATAAACTATTTGATTATATGATACTGCTTCTTGGAGAGCGATTGAGAGATATCGGTATAATTTCAAGAAGTGCGGGGGCTGATATTCTACAAAAGGTACACTTAGGGCCAGTACTTTCATCACCTTTGGTTTATTTCCATGCCTACAATTATTGTAAAGACAAACTGTTTCTATCAGTGATGAAAGTACCGGCCATTAATGAAGTTTCTTTATACAAATTGTATTGTTTCAACTTTTTTTGCTTAGACTGCCTATCAATTTTGTCCACACCATGTATCTCATTACCTGGGGATGGACGTTCATGATACACCCACAGTTCCTAGAAGCATAAAAATAGTTCCTGGAATGGTAATTACTGTTGAGCCTGGTATGCGATTGACTCCTCGAGGTTAGTTTCATTTACCAAGTGCTTTGTCATTTTAGGATTGTATTTTAATAAAAAGCACAAAGTACCTGACGAATTCAAAGGAATAGGCATTCGAATCGAAGACGATGTACTTATCACCGAAAGCGGTCCCGTGGTCCTATCGAAGAAGTGCCCGAAATCTGTGGCGGACATCGAAAGAATTGCTAGCCAAAATACGTGAGTTCTTTTTTTGCATTAACAACTCATAGCAAGACGACCGTTACAATCGATGATATGTAAATAATTTTTTGTATTCAACTTTTGTCAGACGTTTGACCGAAACAAATGCAGAGATAATAAAAAACTATATATTTTTATACTGCATGTATATAAAAAAAAATCTTGTATTAAAGAGTGTATTTATTATACAATTTCTCAAATATATTCGTAAAAATATTTTTAAACTTAATTACAAATTCCTATTTAAATAATTTTGTTAAAACGACACGAATACAAGACAACCAAGGAAGACTTGATAAAACTACTTATTTAGAAATACAAACTAAGTTTAGTTTAAAAAGAGTCGTTTAAGGCAGGTCAGTATTATTTCAGTACCATTCGATTTAATCCTGTTTCAATGTTAGTATTTACCATTCTAATTCCATTGGAACACCCCCGGGATAGTCACCGGTCAAACAAGCCGTGCAATGGCCTATTTTCGTAGGACTTTTCGCCTTGAGGTCCCATCGCACTGCACGAACCAGGCCTTCAACGCTCAAATACTGTAAACTGTCTGCACCTACAACCAAAATTATTTTAAATATAAGCTATTCGTGATCTTTTTTTTGGTACCTCCGTGTGGATATGTTCCATTTTAATTTGATGGTTATATTCAGAAAAAAGGAAAACAATAAGGAACAGTCAATTGGTGGATTTCATAAGGTCAGTTCCTTTGTTCTGCACTTTTCTACACTTTTTGCACCAACCGCTCCTGAGAGAGAGTTGCATATAATAACGAGCGTCTAAATAAAAACCTGGTCAAGTAGCTTGTGATTGAGAATTTATCCATTGCATTTACATTACAGAATTACTAAATGTAGCCTACTTGACCAAGTTTTTATTTAGACACGAGTTATAAGTAGGAGTGACAAAAGTAGAGTAGAGGAGTTAAATGTGTAGAAAGTGCAAAACAAACGAACAGACATATAAACATTAATTAAATTTAATCATCCGTTAAAAATAAACGTTGCTATGATTACATGTGCTGAAGGTATGGGCATGATTATTCTTAACCAAATGATTAACTTTCAAATTGCACGTTTTTAATTTAAAAATTCTTAGTTCCGAAAAATCATCATAGATGGCGACACTCGATTTTTTTTTAACGGTACCTTTCAAAGTAAATTTTTATTTTATTTTACAATTTTTAGTTTTAGTTATCGTTTCGTATTAAAATTAAAACGATCGTCAATTTTTCCGTTTTCTTTTTTAACAAATTGAACTTTTTTAGAACGCGAATTTATCGCAAATGAATAATTGTGAAAAGTAGCGTTCAACCTCAAAAAAGAAAAAGAAAAGATGTTGTTTTCTGAGCACTGCACGTTCTTAACGTAAAAATTCTTGGTTCCGAAAAATCATCATAGATGGCGCCGTTCGATTTTTTAATAGTACCTTTCAAAGCATCTTTTTATTTTATTTTACAATTTCTAGTTTTAGTTATGATTTTGCTTTAAAAATAAAACGATCGTCAATTTTCTGACACACGTCACCATAAAATGACAAAAGCAACCGAAATAATAATTTTTTTTATAAGAACTCTTAAACACCGAACTTTAAGGCCCAGTTTTACAATCGTGGAATAAGAACGGAATAACTGTTCGCCAAATATCCTTTAATGTTCCTCCATATCTAGGTCACACCTACGTCACGTTATACCAATAATAATTCTTATCCGACGATTATAAAATCGGGCCTAAATAATTAAATTCTCGACATGTCTGGCTGGACTCGAACTTGTTTGAAATTTCAACAGAAAGTCTTCGGGGGATGCGTTCGGAAAGTAACACTGAGTGCCGGTAAAGAAGAACTCGATTTATAGGGACTATAAATTTTTGTTAAATTTATAAATTTTCTTTATTTATCGATCGTCTTTTGTTTTATTTTGCGTCAAAAATTGCACAATAACCGTCAAATGTCTTAAAATACATATATCTTAATTTTAGAAATTTGGACCCAGTTCTGTTTACTTCATGAATTTTTTTCTTTTAATCATGATTTAAAAAAATAAAAATCGCATGAATAAAATCAGTGATTTTAAACATAATTTTAATCAAGTGATTTAGAAATTAGCTCAACCCTGATTTAAACCATTTTAATAAATCTACCGAAACTCAGAGACATCTATCGAAATTTTTCACAACTATCTTCCGAAATGTATGCTTAGTCGGTTGGCAGCACTGATCCAGGCCCTGGTTTGATCTGGTTTAAATCTGCTGGAGTTTTTCATCGTTTTCTTTTCTCTTTTTGAAAAACATTTTTCAACAATTTTTCAAGAACATGTCGGTTAAATTTTCTGAAAATGCATGTGATGATTGATGACGATGGAAAATTTTAATCGAAATGTTTACACGGAAGACATTATTTCATCTTAACATGGTACCATATTTAAAAATTCAGTTCAACAAGCGCCATCTATTGGATTTTGGCTAAAGTTCGCTATTCGGAATATTTTCAGAAAAATTAAGTAACGGAAGGTTTCGAATAAATTGCAATTTGTGTCGGCAGGGAACTCGTGACTTTCTTAGTTTTTTTTTTCGAAAAATCTTTTGCATCCATAGATGGCGCCAATGTTAGCCTTTTTTTATTTTTTTGAAAATTTTTCAGATGGAAAATTCAAATCCAAACCAAAACTTCATGTTAAAGATTTCGTTTTAAATGTAACGTAACGATCATATTCAGAAATTCAATTCAACCAGCGCCATCTATTGAACTTACGCAAGCCTAACACGATTAAGTCAATTTCTTTCTTTTTTCGTCAAAAGATGGCGCCAGTGTTGGCTTTTTTGAAAATCCTTCTGGTTATTGATGACAATAGAAAATTCAGATTCAATCCAAATTAAATTTAATATATCGATAGTGTTATATTTAGAAATTCAGTTCAACCAGCACCATCTGTTAGACTTTGGCTGAACTTCGAGTTCGCTTTTCAGAATATTTTCCAAAAAAAATTAAGTGATGGAAGGTTTTGAACAAAAGAAAGATGCTCATGCAGTTAGAATCAGCTGGGGACTTTCGTCGTTTTAATAAAAAAGTCACAAGTAATTATTTGTTTTTAAAAAAAGTTTACTTTCTTCATGCCATCATAGAGAAGCAACACAGTCGATGGGACTGACGTTAAAGTGTCAAAATTGTATTTACATTTGTCACATATTTTGAGTTCTATCAAAATACATGCACGTAACTTAACGAAAAGAAAAAAAAGCTTGGCCCTCTAGAGCTAGAGTCTAAAAAGATCACGAATGGATAATAACTATTTTGTATTTCAAACCGCTGTTAATTTTTTTGGCTAAAGATCTTACTCACCCACGTGCTTTGCGAGTTCATCCGGCTGTAACTTATTCGCAATGAGTTCTTCTCGAGTGGGTATATTAATCCCCATGTAACAGGGGAATAACAGCGGTGGACTGGCGATCCTAATGTGAACCTCTTTGGCGCCGGCGTTCTTCAGCAACTTAATAATCGGGCCTATCGTGTTGCCTCTGACTATAGAATCATCGATCAGTATGATCCGCTTGCCCCTCACGTTTTCCCCCAAAGCACCTGCAATTTTTTTCTTGATAACAAAAAATAAATAACAAGTAAGTAGCCGACGTTACCGAATTTCTTTGCGACTGCCAGTTGTCTGAGTCGATTGCTGGGTTGGATAAAGGACCTTCCGACGTACCTGTTTTTGCACAGCACTTCAGCGAATGATATGCCCGACTAGAAAAGGAAGTTATGATTCCGTGAAGTGGTTGGGTTTTACAAACCAAACGTACTTGTCGAGAGAATCCGTGAGCTGCCGCTGTCCCTGATTCGGGTACGGAGCTTACGATGTCAGCCTCCACGGGGTGTTCGATGGCCAACTGTCTTCCGCATTGTAGCCTGACAGCGTACACCATTTGCCCCTCGAAGATACTATCAGATCTAGCGAAATACACGTATTCGAATATGCAGAAGGCTTGCGCTTTATCCTCGGGCCTATCGACTATATCTATTGTTCTAATCCCATCTTTGGTCATTTCGATTATTTCGCCGGGGAATACCTCGCGGACATACTGCGCCCCGATTGATAAGAAGCCGCATGATTCGGATGAAACCAGCCAACCTTCCGCCTCTCGACTTTCATCGCAATCTCCATCAAGAGCTGAAAGCCAGATAACGATAGTTTTTTTTTCCTGCGTAAACATTTCGCAAGCATTTACGTCAGCGTTTGCAACAATAACGAAATTGTTATTGTTATTTGAGTCGGAACGAGGACTTTTTAAGCAATAATGATTTTGTTATCTCATCTGTTTGTTATAGTTTTGCAGATGCAGCACTTACGTTCATTGAATGGTAGAATCTTGCCCAAGCAGAGCGGTCTGTTTCCATATGGATCTCTGACAGCATAAATTCTATCCCTTAACATAATAACTAACGAGTAACTTAGGGGTGCGAGCTCAATGAGGTGTTTGATGCGTGCAGGCCAATCAGGGCCGTCTTTTTCACCCTCGGGGGGATTCAGGCAGAGTGCCTGGGTGATTAGTTCACTGTCTGAATGTGTTGATAGTCCTACACCTCTACCTAATACCTAAAGCAAAGGCATCAGCTTTAAACTACATTAAGGCCCAGTTGTACAATGCCAGTTTAAATTTAAGCAACAATTGTTGTTGAGGGTTTAAGCTTTGGCTTAAAGTTAAGCCAGAACTATACAACTGGGCCTTAAAGGCAATAAAATTGATTTTAATTGCATTGAAGGCAAACCAAACACGTCGAGTTATATTTACCATTTTCCTTAAACTATCACAGTTGACCAATTCTCCATTGTGGGCAACGGCAAGTGCCCCATGGGCAGTATGTACCACGAATGGTTGACAATTAACTTCTTCCGAGGCCGCACTCGTTGAATACCTTGTGTGTCCAATCCCCAAATTTCCTCTTAATCTTCTTATAGCCTCGTCATTAAATATGTTATTGATCATGCCCATGCCCTTGATGACATTAAACGATTTTACACATGTTCCTTCGCTTGTGACAATGCCAGCAGATTCCTGCCCTCTGCAATTTATTTAATATTAATCGATTAATAAATTAATAAGTAGATATAGATACTTACCTGTGTTGTAGAGCAACAAGTCCCCAGCAAACAATTTGGGATATTTCGAGTGTGGTCGGCCACTCTCCAACACCGATACAACCGAACACACCGCACTCATGCGTCAGCCCGGATTCTGCTTCACCTCGCTTGTACCTCCTTCCCAAACGTAGCCTCTCCAAATCAGCAGCGTCAGTATTTTTAGCAGCATCGCTCGATGACATTTTCTGAAATGTTACGGTTCCACTCTCTGGTAAAAGCGAATTTGTCTGATTTATTTATACGTTTGGAAATTTTTTTTGCATCTGGTGAATTTGAGTAAGAGACGGTGATAACCTGTGACCCCTTGCAGCAGCCGTATTATGAAATATTTGCTCTCGTTTCACTAGCAGAAAACAAAATGGAGAAAAATAAAAGAGTCACCAAGGCAGTCGACCGTAGGGGGTAAGGTTATCAGAGTGTTTATTAATTTTAACAGAAACAAGAAATGATTCCACATTGTACGCACTTCGATAAGCTGGAATAAATAAGTTTTTATGTTTTTTATTCCCCCCAAATTAACTGGAATCTATCGTTAGATTTCTTCGTACTCTTTGTGCACTTTAACATGTTTAAATTACTTCACAAAAAAACATTAACTGTAGTTTCGTATTTTTCATTTTTAATTCAATAGATTTTAAAAACAAAATCTAAGCCAATTGGATGATTCTTCCAAATCAATTTCTGACCATGAAACAAAAGAGTCGTATGATGTAATTTACAACAGTGTGCTGCAATTGTGGTTAAGGAATTTACTTTACATTTTACTTTCTTCCTGCATTGCAGAAATATTCCTTTGTCCAAAAATGAAAACATTACGAAAACTTAGCAATAAGTTAACTCAAAATGAAATGTCAATTAACTGCTGCACTTCATAATAGATGGCGCTTCATTTTGTGCAATAGATTTTCACATACAGTAATAGATGGCGCTATCACAATCTTAGTTGTGGCACTTACCAATAGGATATTTCCTAAATTTGCATAAAATAATATAAAATTCAAATGAAATATCTTGTTTAAATAATTGAGCATTACAAATTTCATTAACAACAATAAAAGAAACAGAAATAGTAAAATTTTTGAATATTAATTCTATTTTCTGTCGATAGATGGCGCGTTTTTTTTCTAGAGACGTCTATTAAATTGCGATTCTTTTGTACAATTTTAAACTGTCAAGTGTTCAAACGAAAGGTTCATCAAGTAGCCTTTGAATTTCTCATAACATTGTGAAGCAAGTCTTGAATTAGATCGACGCGAAATGTCACTTTAGACTTGAGATTATGTCACGTTGGCCACAATCAAAACTCTGCAACTGTTTGACAACTGTCGTCCATCGAACGTCAACCGCTTTAGGAAGTCATCCCTTTATCGCTTCTTTATCGCTACCGTCTTCTTTCTTGAAAAATTCAAAACCAACTTCTCGGTGAACTTTTCGAGTGAACACTCGTTACTGTCAACCAAAAATTTTAACAGTCAATTGCAACACTGCCATTTTTATTAGATTTTACTGTCATTTTGAATAACGGAATATTAATTTTGGATAAAAACATTTTCTAAATTTGCATAAAGTAAAAAAAAAATCAAACGAAATATCCTGTTTAAATAACGGAGCATTACAAAATTCATTAACAACAAAACAAACAATAAAATAAACAGAAATATTACAAATTTTGAATATTAGTTCTATTTTCTGTCGATAGATGGCGCACTTTTTTTTGTCAGAGACGTCCTTTATGTATAAACTGTTCCTTTATGTATAAAATAATCGCAATTTAATAGACGTCTCTAGAAAAAAAAACGCGCCATCTATCGACAGAAAATAAAATTAATATTCAAAAATTTCTAGTCTTTATTATTTGTAATTAATAAAGTACTGTAGCCCCGATATAAATTTAAAAAATAAAATAAAATTCAATGGTTCTCAACACAGCTTTGTAATTTTTGCCGATAGATGGCGCCGTTTGTTTAGTTAAAATAAATTCATTTAAATTGTGAATTTTGCTTCAGAAATCGTAACTTTGAAAAGGAATCGAAATGTTAGGAGCAAAATGTTAGCTATTGAAGAAGTTGTTGCAAATCGATTTTGAATGCAATTTTAGGTAAAAAAAAAAACGGCCGGGCGATGTTGCGTTTCAACCTGTTATCAAAAATCTCAGCACATAATTGCACAAGTTTGAATTTTAGTACCATTTTGAAAAGTAGATGCCACCAAATTACTCAAATTTTTCGATAGTTGAAATTTTACAGAACTTACTGAAAAATTTAAAAATCAAAAAATTATTTTTTGGATACGTAGTACTTCTGCGTGATTTTTTTAAAGTACTATAGCAAAAATTTTTCAAAAATATTTTTCAATATTCAGCTGAAAATAATTTGAGTATTTGTTGCGTTTTGGATACCCCTAAACACTTTCAGTTTATTACAACTGAAATTAAAACTAATTTTTTAATAAAAACTGCTTACTTACGCTTCGTTCTACGCAAGATAGAAATCACTCCGAAATACTAACAACAAAACAAACTAAAGCAATTTTTCGTGTTTTTATTCATACTGAAGACCACGTGTTTCTCTCTACGCAGAAGTTAATAGCGTAGCACGTGGTCACTATTAAACGACTCGTTTCTTGTCGTGCGTGTTTCTAGTTTTTACTTTCTCCTCATCAACAGTTTTTTTTAATTAATGAATATTTAATGCTTGCGACATGCTCTCGAAACAAACATGTTATTGTTAGTTTGTTGTCGATATTATTTGTAAAATAGTTTGGCAATACGTATTTACGAACGCGGCCCAAGAGTGCGCGTGCGCGATGGTGCCGTGATAACCTCTTAATTCGTTACGAACCATAAGAAGCGTTACCAAGTGCGTTTTAATTGATTCCCTATTTCGTCCATCGGAAAGTTCGGTCACTTCTAACCATGGCCAAAGCAGGTGACGGTAAGTTAGTTTCATTTCATATCAAATCCGTTGAAATTCAACAGGTGGTTTATAGGTTATGTCGCATAAACAACATCCAGGAGTGTACAAACTTGCGTTTGCGATAAATTCTCGCGTTTGTTTCAGTGGCGGGGTATAAGCTGGGGGATTTAATCATCGAGGGCAAGACGAAGCAGGTTTACGATTTGCCGGCGGTTCCCGGACATGTCCTCCTGCTCAGCAAGGATCGCATCACAGCCGGTGATGGGGCTAAAGCGCACGATTTGGTCGGAAAGGCTGCCATTTCTAACAAAACGAATGCAAAAGTTTTCGAAATCCTCAACGCTGTCGGTATGTATTAAGTTTACTATTATTTATACTAGGTGTCTATAAAAGAATGTAATGAAGTATGACAGACAATCGTAGATTATGAAGAACACTAGCAATTACCATTTTTGTTTGACTAATGGAAAGAATGTAAACTTTCTTTCTTTTCTGGAGTAAGTTGTGTACAGTATTTGATTTTGCCAAAAAATAATTGTGTTGCAATTTACAAAAATGGTTTTGACAGTAAACTAAAAGTTTTCATGGACTTTCTAAATACAGAGTCATCACTAAAGGCCACATCTTGTTAATGTCTCTTTCTCCTTTCCAACGCACTATTTTATTTTGCTGTTCTCTCTTTTGTCATTATTATCTATTATACTGGGTGGGCCAGAAATATTGTCGCTTGTTTTAATTTACCTCAAATTCGGTAATATTTTCGTATGTTCAGTGGCAGTTCAAAAATACACATAAAATGGGAATTTTAATTCCTAGTGTTGGTTAAATCGTGAGATTTTTTTTTAAATAAACAACTTAGTTCAATTCAATAAAAGATAAAGCGAAAGAAAGTGAAAACACCAAATAAGAAACGGGAGAACGGTGAACGCAGTGCTGCCAATCGACTAAGCGTGCATTTCGGAAGTTGTGAGAAATTTTGATAGATGTCTCTGATTTCGGTAGGTCGTTAAAATGGTTAAACACGAAACAACTAAAACAAAAGCGCAACGCCAATTATGTCATTTGTTTCTCTTTCCAACATTATTTATAAAAAAAACATGGACGAAAATTAACCCAAAAAAAAAATAATAAATAGGTTAATGAAAAACCCATGTTCAAACTGTAATATCTGAAATAGAAAAGGTAATTAGTATTTAAAAACAAACACTACTTGCATAAATTTGAAAAATCGTCGTATGTTGGCGTTCGTCACTTGTTTGTTTCAAGTTCGTGCAGATAGTGCTTATTTTAAACACTAATTACGTTTTTCTATAAATTTCGGTAGAATTAATTTGAATTCGGTAAATCGGTAGATCTACTGAAAAATCGGTAGAGTTGGCAGCACTGGTTGAACAGCCCTAGTAATTACCCAGTAGCTCAAACGTCAATGTCAAAAAAAAGCCGCCATACTGTTTGATACCCTTATGGAAATGTAATGCAATTTGCAAATCTGTAGGTATCAAACAAAATGGCAAATGTGACAGTTACCCTCGAGTGATGCAACGTAGATTTCTATACTGTGGCACAGCAGTATCAAGCTGTCAAAATTGACAAGAACTCACACGGTTGTCAACTATTAATAAAATAAAAAAATTCTTTTCTACAATGCCAGTCGAATTTCGGAGAATTAATTTGAATTCGGCAAATCGGTAGATCTATTGAAGAATCGGTAGAGTTGGCAGCACTGGACGAACAGCACTGTCAAGCTGTCAAAGTTGATAAGAACTCACACGGTTGCCAACTATTAATAAAAAGCATCAGATCCATAACGCGACGATTTCAATACTTTTTGTTCACCCGATATGGCTCATTCTTTACATTTTTAGTTTTTTTTTTTTTTTTTCTAAAATACCTGTCGAATTTAGACAGAATTAATTTAAATTCGGTAAATTGGTAGAGTTGACAGCACCAAATGAACGGCACTAACAAGCTGTCAACGTTGACAAGAGCTAACGCGATTGCCAACTATCATTAATAAAAAAAACACCAGATCCATAACGCCACGACTTCAATATTTTTCGTTCACTCGGTATGCCTAATTCTTTATAACTTTTTTAAAAAAATTTATCGACTCTTGCCATGGAATTTAGGCAGCATGTCGTAGCTTTACTGTAAAACAGCAAAAAGGAGTGCAACGACGGACTTTTCACTTAAGCTAAGACATGCCCTCCAGATCTCAAGGCAAGAGTTGATAAAAAATTTAAAAAATCACTCGGTATTATTGTCTTTTTTCTTTGTATAATACCTGTCGAATTTCGACAATTAATTTTAAATCGATAGAGTTGGAAGCACTGGATGAATGGCACTGTCAACGTTGATAAGAGCTAACGCGGTTGCCAACTATCATGAATAAAAAAAACACCAGATCCATAACGTCACGAATTCAATATTTCAATAATTCTTTATATTTTGTTTGTCCCTTTTTTTCAGTAGAATGTTTCTGATGTTGGTACTTGTTAGCTGAATGTTAGGAAATTTCAAAAATGTCTGTTTTTCATTTAGGAATAAAAACAGGCTTTCAACAGAAACCCTAGAATTTTAACACTGACAGGTATTATAGGAAAAAACAAACTACATTATATCGAGTCTTCAACAAAAACCTACTTCGAGTTAGCCTTGGAAACAAAAGTACAATCGCGAGCACAGAAAATTGGAACACATTTTTATAGTATTCAGCCTTAAACGTCACTTCTAAATGTTGTATGTACGTCTTAAAGCTTAGGTTATAAATGTCATAGTAACATCTCAATGATGATTCCATTTTTCTGAAGTCGGAAAATACGACTACAAAAGAAAAAACGTAAGAGATAATTCAAAATACGTAAATTTAAAGAAAATCGAAACAAAATACGGTCGATTTTACAGTGCAATTAAAAAAAAAAGCAATTTGAACAAAGAAACCAAACAATAAAAATTCAAAAACAATCAAACAAAAACAAGAGACAATCGATTTTACAAACACAATTTAATAGATTAAGAACTTTTTTTTAATAAAAAGAACTGTGAGAAAGCAAGGAAAATGAAATTCTTAATAAAATTTTTAAAAAGTCCGAAATAATAAACTTCAAAAACAATAAAGACAAGATACAATCGTTTTTACAGCACAATTCAATAAATTAACGAATTAGAAAAAAAAAACTTGTATTTGGAAGGAAAGGTGACAAAACAAAAATAAATAAATAAATGAACAAAATTTAAAATAAAATAAAATAAAAACAAGACGTAACAAGGCACAATTCAGTAGATTCACAAATTAAAAGAAAAACAAAAAAAACTTTTGGTATGTTTCAACAGATGGCGCTGTTGAATATCTTACAACAACACAAGTAATTTTTTGTGACCGACTAGAAATGACCGTCACTTGAAAGTCAATGCTCAGTCAATGAGGTTTTTCAATACAACTCGTCGATAACCGGTGAATCACCCTCAGAAACAAATGAAACGAAGACCATCGACAAGTTTCAACAGATGGCGCTGTTAAATGACTTACAATAAAATAAAGTACCGCAATTTCGAGTCAAACTAAACACACAAATTTAAAATTGACAACACCGCGGTCGAGGTGTTGAGTATTTATTGATAAATTAATTATTAAATTTGGGCAAATGAGTCGTATTTTCCTCTTGTTTCTTGACACTCGGCGGGTGAATTGAGTACCAATTTAATTAGAGGGTTTTCAACTAATGTCTAGGGAGATAGTTCATTGAGGGGTTGGCAATACTGCGCACTTTAATTTATGTCAGTATTTGAATAAACGGTAAAATAAGTGCAATATTAGTATTTTATTACTCGTCCTTGGCCTTTGGGTAATTTGGTATAATTTGGTATATACTTTTAAATTTCATTGGACTTTCTGAATGCGCGACGTTGGCACCACTGCGCGGTCGGTAAAGTAGGAAGCAGACTGAAAGAAAAATGTCGGTGACGCTTCCTAGTGAAACAATTTTTTTTTTTAAGGAAATGAGTATACAAGTACACACAAAATATACACAAGTAATTCGAATAATACCTTTCGCCCATTTTTGACTTTTTAAACAATTTAACAAGAACAATAAATTGAAATGCCAACCCAACAGATACCAACCTAATAAAATATCATCACCTCAATTATATAATACTTTTAAAATTTGTTAATTGACGAAATTTAGCAAAAAATAGTTTATGGTTAAATTACAAAAAAGTTGCGCTATTTTGAGGTCTATAAAAATGTGCAAATAAATCTCTTATATCTTCATTCGTTTCTGAAGTATTTTTAGAAAAAAGAACAGAACTCTTAATTTCGAAAATTTTGAATATTTTGTTTATTTATGGCTAGATTTTGGGCATTTCTGTGCTCGTGACTGTACCTATCGTAGATTAAACTGTACAGGTGTTGTGATTGTCGTAAGAACTGTCAAAACGTAAAATTTAGGTTATGGACTGAATTCAGACAATTTATTTTAAATGTGCTTATTCTTCCAAGAACGAAAATATCTTTTTGCATTGGCCACTTCCACCAACGAACATGTGTCGTCCAACAACTGAAATTAACGAGTGAAAACTAGATCTTGTCCTTATACGAACATTTTGAGGTTAATCGAATGTTTACGTATCAATTTTCGACATACATATAAAAAATTGATTATACAAGCTGCGACATACGATTACATAGATTACTATTTAAATATGTAATTCATATTTATTTACCTTCTCTGTTATTTTTTTCTTCTGAATTGCCACTTCTCCAAGGTTATCAATATTTCTAATTTTCTCATCGAGTCAGCTTCAATTAATTAATCTCCGTTCTTCTCGATGTTTCTTTTACTTAAAGACCGGTCCAGTTCCCTAAAAAAAAAACCAATTTTTTTTAACAAAAAATAAACCACATACTTTCAAAAACTATGCAACTGTTAACAGCGGTTTGTAAATGTTTTGTGTTTTCTACAGCACAGGCCCCCTTGACGGATTTGTAAAAATCAAAATATCTTCTGTATTTGTTAATTTACGAAAAAATGACAAATTAGTAAAATAATATACAGGCTGTTTCTTGTGAGAAGTGTATTTTTGCCACATACACATTTTGTGTGGTTTCTTTCCTTTTGTTATTAATTAAAGTTTTGTTTTTTTTTTTCTTTTTCTTTTTCTTTAGGATTGAAAACTGCTTTTGTGAGAGTGGCTTCCGACAACTCATTCGTCGCAAAAAAATGCGCGATGATCCCGATCGAGTGGGTCACCCGCCGTTTGGCGACCGGCTCATTTTTGAGGAGGCATCCGGGCGTCGAAGAAGGTTACAGATTCTATCCGCCGAAACACGAGACGTTTTTCAAAGACGACGCTAACCATGACCCCCAGTGGTCCGAGGAACAGATCATATCAGCCAAGTTCAAGTTTAACGGCCGTGCAATCGGTACGTTGAACTGTGTCAGCCTTATCATGTGACTGACTTATTTTCTAGCACAGCGGAAAATCACCACTCCGATTGATGATAAACCCCCTTATGCTTACTTAGATAACTTTCCATGCCAATTATAGATTCGATTGGAATTTTTATGATTTCCAAATTGGAAAACAACATTTCACTTTATTTTATTGCAAAATATTGACATGGCACTATTTATTTCAGAATCCAAGAAACGTAGTAAAATGTTAATACTTTTTTAGGAAAAACTGAGGTTGCTATCATGCAAAAAATCAGCATCCTCGTTTTCGAAATTTTAGAGAAAGTATGGAGCACTCGTAACTGCGCTCTCATCGACATGAAAATTGAATTCGGCGTTGATGAAACTGGTAGCACACTATAGCTATTTAATTACGCACTCATTCTAATCGTAATTTTCCACGCAGGTGAAATATTGTTGGGGGACATAATCGATTCAGACTCGTGGAGACTCTGGCCCTCGGGCGACAAGAGACTGATGGTAGACAAGCAGGTGTACAGAAATCTCACGTCGGTTACCCAATCGGATCTAGACACAGTAAAGCGTAACTTCGAGTGGGTGAAGGAGCAATTGGATTATCTTTCGCCCCCCAACGACCACCTGGTCGCAATTGTAATGGGAAGTGCATCCGACAAGGACTATTGCGCGAGCATAAAAAGACACTGCGAGGCCTTGGGGTTAAACGCAGAGCTTCGGGTCACTTCCGCCCACAAGGGAACCGAAGACACTTTGAAGCTCGTTCGATACTACGAATCTCTACCTTTGAAAGTCATCTTCATTGCCGTGGCTGGCCGGTCCAACGGTCTCGGGCCGGTCATATCTGGCAATTCGTGCCAGCCCGTGGTTAACTGCCCACCGGTTAAAGCCGACAATGTCGAGAGGGATATTTGGTCGAGCTTGAATGTCCCGTCTGGGTTGGGTTGCAGCACTGTGGTGTATCCGGAAAGTGCAGCTTTGAACGCTGCGCAAATCGTGGGTCTTACCAATTACATCGTGTGGAGCAAGTTGAGAGTGAAGCAGCTGGAGAATTTAATTACGCTTAAGAAGGCCGACGACGATCTGAAATAAATAAAAAGTAATCAATTTATACAGTCTCGAGTTTTTTTTATTTTTTTTTATAAATCATTTGTTGTAGTTAGGAAAGGAAGTCATTTTTGATCATTTTTTTGTAGACATGTTTAAGCAAGCATTAAAAAAATAAAAGTAAACCAAGTACGTATTATTTAATTTTTTGTAGTTTTAATGAAAATTCCGTTTTATACTGTACTAAGTAAATGGCACTGCGGTTTTAATTGTTAATGTTAATTTCAAATGTGCCTGCAAGATGAAAACAGACCAATCTGCCTAGAAAAATATTTATGCATATGGTAATATTGATAATAATAAGGTAGTTTAGTCTAAAGTTTAGAAAACGATTTGACCCCCTCGTCCAGCCACTCCCAATTGCGTTGTTTCGAGATTTCACCCCGAAGGTATATACAGTCTTTTCAAAATTAAGTCGAAATAAATAGTCATTTGATTAAACATGTTCCTGATTATGCAACCCCTCATACACTTGTGCATTGAAGTTGGTATACAGTCTGTTCAACCTTAAGTCGCCACTATTGCTAAGTTTGTAAAAGCTTTATAAAAACTACAAATTCGATTAAATTAGTTAATTAATAAGTAGAGAAGATATTTTCATTTTTACAAAATCATCAAAGGTGCCTGTGCCTTGGAAACAAAACATTTGCAAACCGCTTGGAATTATTTCAATAAAATCCTTCACAGGGCAATTTCAATTTCTCATATAGGCAACCCACGTAACAGGAAGGACGACCTATATACCTGATTAGCTCTAAACGCTTCCAGCGTATAGGCAACCCATGTGACAGGAAGTATGACCGGCCTGTCGCTCTAAAGTAATTTCCGCATTTGTATAATTTTGGCGGTTATAAAAGACGGCGATTAAAAAGTAGAAAAGGCAAGGAACCGTTTTAGAACAATTTTATCGATTTTCCGTGAGTTTATTTGGCAGTGACGTCCCTTAGCCATTGGTTGTAGGTGCTTTTTTTTTAAATTAAACGCTATCTCTTGAAAAGTATCTTAATTTTTCTATGCAGTGCAACTGCGACCGACTTAATAGCTGTTTTTCTTCGTTGTTTTAAAACAACATCAATTTAAAGAGTACGGGTTTATGATTCGAATTAAATAACACGTTTATGGGTTTATCAAGAGCCACCCATCACCCTGAGGCGAAAATTAAATTTCCATTCCATCCCTTGGTCCAATTTTTAGAGCAATTTTACATCTGCCGCAAGCTTTCTACTGACACGACTGAAAGCAAATGTCCTTTGCTCGTTGCGTTGATTGTTCGATTCCTTTATATGCAATTAAAGCGCCACCTCTTGAGAAGTGCAACTTATAATTCAACTACGACAGACTTACCCCAACTGTTTCTTCCTTTTTTTTATTTATTTTTTAATATGAATGAGCCTAATTCGAATTAAAATAATAATATTTGTTTATCGAGAGTCACCTACCGGCTGGAGATGAAAATTAAATTTTAAAATGGTCTGCCCTCTCTTGGTCAATAGTCAAGGCTGTTCAGCATAATTTTATTAAGCTTATTGCGATGATTAAAAGTAAATTTGATCGTTAATTGTTCGATTTTTTCTTATTACAGTAAAAGCGCCATCTCTTGGTAAGCATTTCATTTATGTTGTAGTATCCTCGCGCCGCAGCTGCCACCGACTTACCAACTGTTTCGTTTTTTTTTTTCAAACGTTATCAGTTTGATGACTGAGGCCCAGTTTTACAATCGTAGAATAAGGACGGAATAACCGTTCGCTGAATATCCTTTAACGTTTCTCCATATCTACGTCACGTTCTTCTAAGAATAATGTTTATCCGACGATTGTAAAATCGTGCCTGAGTGCTTGTTTCGAATCAAAAAGCCATATATCGGCTTTCCATCTCTGGGTCGACAACCAAAGCTTCTTAGAACTTTTTTTTTATTAAACATACATAAGCTTATCGCGTTGATTAAAAGTAAATATCTTTTGACCGTTAACTGTTCGTTTTTTTGTATATACAGTAAAAGCGCCATCTCCTGGTAAGCATTTCATTTATCTTGTAGTATCCATCAACTGCTTCTTTCTCCTATTTTTCTTTTTTCTTCAAATGTTATCACGTTATCAGTTGAAAAAGTGAGTGCTTATGTTTTAAATTACAAAGTTGTGATTTTTTGTTTGTCAAGACCATCTACCGGCCCGAGATGAAAGTTAAGAGTACCAATCGATAGAGAATAAAATTCTTAATTAAAGTTGTCCTTTGTAAATTAATAAATAAAGAAGATATTTTGATTTTTAGAAAGTCATCAAAGGTGCCTGTGCTTAACAACAAAACATTTGCAAATCGCCGTGACTAAATCAAGTACTCTGTTGACATACTATTGGTTTTGAAGTTTGTGGTATATTTTTTGTTAAAACGTACTCTTTCACTAAACATCCTTAAAGCCAGTCTATCCATAAAGTATGTACTGTAAATACTGACAAGAATGACATTTAACTCAAAGCAGCATTGCCAACTTAAGTGACTTTTTCAAATCATGGGATTAATGGCAGTATGAACGAATTAACTCAGCTTAACTTTAAGCACAGCATAACCAGCATGGAAACTGTCGGCATCTTTGATCTGGCGGGGCAAGATTTTTTGACCTTGGCGCCATTTTGCGGACGGATACACCAGTACCGCAATAAAAATATTTTTGATAATAGAATTATTTAGGTTATTTTGATAATCGGATGGCAGATTATTTTTAATTTGAATTATCCGGTCACTACTTGGAAACCTAGAGTTTAAGTTTACCTCAGCATGCATAATCGAAAGCACCTACTATGCTGCTAAGTATACGAGACACCACTGATCGTTTTCGTGCAATTTAAGGGCGCATTCGATATAATGTTCGATGCACGCAATGAGCAGAAGTTTGAGGGAGAGCGACTGCGTTTCAGTGCATGTACGAGTGAGAAAAAGAAACACTCCGTGCGTCCAGTCGAATACAGGTTAGACAGATTATTCATCCGGAATATGGCGGCTCAGTTTGCGCGGGAAATATTCCCGCCAAGGAGAGTGAACCTGCTGTACGTATTTATGCTGTGCTTTAAGCGTGACTTAGAATGTCAATCGTGACTTAATGTTATGAAACTTCAAATGTCACAATATAAACGTCACTCAAATTTGAACTCGATTAAAGTGTTTGGTGCATATGGCCCGAGATTTTGAAATTTTATTCCATAAAAGAAGCTGGTGATAGCTCAAAGTGTTCTTTCACGAAAAAGACAACCCACTTATATTGAACAACCACCATCTATTGAGCAAAATTTCAACTGACAAGTTGGACGGTAACAAAAGGCGTTTACGAAAATTCACCCGGTTGATAACCGGGTTAGAAGTGTGAGAGAGAACATTAAGAGACTTAGTGCATGTAAAAGTGAGAAAAATAGAGTACGGTGTATCCACCGGGTTAATTTTCGTAAACGCCTAAAAAAATTACTTGCGATCACGTTGCAATGTTGTTTGCAGGGTTGCCAGATTGAGAATCTACAAAGTCGCCAACTTTAAAGACTGAAGTAGCCCAAAGTAGCCGCAACTTTGGGCGTTGCAACCCAACCCGACCTGCTATTCTTCTAAATTGCGCTTGAACACAAAATAACAATACCCAGGATTTCATATTGCTTAAGAAAAAACAATTCTTCGTGTAAAGTATTGCACGAAAACTCAAAAATACACATTTGTATAGAACAAGTTAGGAACACGCACATTAAAGGTGTGTTCTATCCGTCAGGGTTTCAAGCTCTGAACCGTTCAAATCATGCACAGTATGAAATTTATATCCAATTTTGTATACTTCTCATGCTCAGAACTGATTTGAAAGGTTCAGAACTTGAAATTCTGACGGATAGAACATACCTTAAAATGCATATTTGTCTTCTTTTTACTTTTACTTTGCTTTCTTCAAGCCAACCTAAAAATAAGTACCTAATTGTTCCTTTACTCTTTACCACAGCTCTTTACACAGGAAATGAATACCTTTAAAAATATCTTCAGTTTCCCAGTGTGGATTATAATGCGTGATCAATATCTTTTCTAATATGTGATCTATGGAAAAAATTACGTCTTTGTTAGTTCATTATTTCAAATGCCATTTGAATTATTTTTATTGCATTCCTATCGTTTTGTATAGGAATGTAATATAAATATGTAATTCAAATGGCATTCGAAATAATAAACTAATCAAAGATACATGATTTTATTTCCATAGGTCACTTGATTAGAAAAGATTTTGAGTAATTAGCAAATTTGCCCATTTTTAAAATTGACTTTTATATAATCTGAATAAACCGAACCTGAGTTCAAACTTTAAACTCTCACCAACCCTCACTAATTTGTAACGAGTTCTCTGTCTGTCATATCCAAGGTTTCTTAAATCTGGGAATGGATAGGGATAAATGGCGTTGACTTCTCACTAATACACGATGGAACAATTATTTTATTTCGTCCCAGCCAGCGCGGCGTTTGGCAGACGCACAAACTTCGAAAACCGTTGCTCCAAAATATCGAAATATCTCTATCAATACTGCCAACATAGTAAACCTACCACCAAAGATATGAATTTTATATTTTGTTCGGTTAATACGATGGCAATAAGTGTCTGTGTGCACAGTGGTGTCGGTGATACATGCACATAATCAGAGATGCAGATAACTAATCGCTGTAGCGTACGTTAGGTCGCCAAATTTTACTTTCAGTAGCCCAATCAAGTCTGGCAACCCTGGTTGGTTGTAAGACATTTAACAACGCCATCTGTTGTCGAACTTGCCGAACGTTTTTTGTTCGTTTGTTTTTACGGAAGTGATACAGTAGCTGTTTCACTTGCCGTCCGTCGCTAAAGGACCAAATGAATATTGTATTTGTGTGAGATATTGAACAGCGCCATCTATTGCAATTTTTGTATAATCTGTTGACCACGCGGAAGGGGAATAATTTGTCTTTTCACTGTTTGTTTCAAGTTATTTCTTTTTTCATTTATGAATCTACTGAATTGTGCACTAAAATCGATTATTCTTTGTTTTTGTTTTTTAAATATGTATTATTGTTAGGTTTATATTCTCTTAAATTTTGTTCATTTGTTTTCTTTGTTTTGTCACCTTTCTTCCTAAACAGTTTTTTTTTCAGGTCACAGGCGGCTCTGGGAAAAAAAACTCATGTCTTAATGCATTTGGACTGCAACGTGCAATGCTGTTTCGCTAAATTAAAGCAAGATTCCATGACGTAAGCCTCCTGTGCATTTTGTAAAAGTATAAAATAAAAATTAGTGTAATTAAACTAATGGTTTAAAATTTGAGTTAAGAAAGGTTAGACGCAAAATTGATAAATAAAACTCAAGTGTCAAGTTGACGGCAAAATCTGTATTCAGCTAAGACATGACATTTTATTTCATAGCCACTTGTGACCTGAAATTTATTGAATCATACGTTGTTAATCTGTGTTAATCTGACATTTTTGCACGAGCAAAAAATTACATTACATTATGGGATGTGCATAAACGCTTGTCTGTTAAATTATAATACGTTACACTACATCAACTCTAAAGCTACCTACTCAGTTAAGCGGATAACACTTTTCAGCCCTTGAGCAGCATTTGTGATTGACTATAATTTTGAATGAACCAATCACAAATGCAGCACGAAACACTAGTAGTTATTATTATTAAAGAAATGTTCATTAGCTAAAAAGTCAATTACTGAGCATGAATTTAAACTAAATAAACCAACCTTAATTGTAACTCTTAACTTACTTCCCAAGTATAGCTTCATTGATCGGCTCCAGAGAGACAAACGTTTGTGAATCCCCTGTTCCAAGTTTAAACCCTAAATTGGCAGCTTAGTGGTCCACTGCATTAACCGTTGCACCTCCGAGACCTGTAATCAGTAAAAAGAAAGCGTTGATTTAACAACCTTTTTTTAACGTAAACAGTGGGCACACGCCCGGGGGGTTAAAAGCACCAAATAAAAAATTTTTTTTGCTTAAATTTTTTATACTTACGCATAAAATGGCACGATCAATTCTCGTAAAAAAGAAACCACCTACGTCGACAGATTAAATAATCATAAATCAACATTATTTCTATTAGGCATTAGTTAACCTACAAAAAACTTCGATTAGCATAACAAATCCGTTTTGAATTTTAGACGTGCGAAGTTAGGCACGAACAATATTAAGAAAATAAAATGGCTTCTCACATCTAGAGTTTCACGCTTGAAATCAATCAGAACGTGCTCATTTGAAATATTTGAATGCCAATGCTTCACGTAGCGTTGATGAATTTAGTTTGAGGAATAAACGCCGAGTAATTTGTTGTGAATTAATTATGTTGCGAGGTGGCTAGGTTGGCACACCTGAAACTGTAAAACACCTAGGTTCAAGGTCAAGTGATGTTCCCAGCTGATGCCAGTGGTAGCTGAGGCGGTCGCACGAGTCAAATTCTAATTAAGTTAGAATTATTCTGGCCGGACAAATCTCCACCGTGACCCGCAGAAGTCGAAACGGATGTTCCGCAGTGTTCCGTGCGTTATCGAGTGAAATTCAGAGTGAAAATTCGTTTTCATATTGGAAGGGATGATTGGTAATTCTACAGGGTAAATACATTAGGTAATTTTTTTTTTGTCCCCGTGTAATTTTGCGTTGTAATATTCTGTATGGGTTATTTAATTTTTTTCTTTTTGTCGTTTTAGAGTTAGGGGTGAGAAAACAGCGGCATTGTCTGCGATGCCACGCAGCAAGCGGAGGGCACCAAGCGACATGAGTTCTGCCGACGATGACAGATATGCTTCTAAGAGGATACGGAATTCGAACAGGTAGCAGTCACCGTTTGAATATTTAATCGCTTTTGTTCTTGTCTTGTTTCATTTTTATGTATGACTTTAAATGACCATCAACCATCAAGGTCTTGATTAATTCAGAACATGCAGAATGAAAATGGGAATGGACTTTTGCTAGGTTATGTTATGTGTGGTCATTCTGGACTATTAATAGCTCAGCCTAAAGCTACACTATTTTAGTATGTTACTAAATCAGTGTCAGGGTTATAAGCGTGGTGCTGAATTGTTTTAAATCGTCTGCATGGGTGACCACGGGTTAGTGCACACACCATGCCTGGTATTACAATTATTTCATCAATGTTAATAGTTGTAACCTAATGCATTTTCTATTTCACTTCATAAACTGCGAGTGAAAGTTCAGTGACAAAATGACTTTGAGTGATAAAGTCTATGCCCCATGCATTTCTATTATGATTAACTCACTGCCAGAAAGTTTGCTCCGTTTAATTAATTGAAGCCATTTAAATTTGCACAGTCCTAACCTCGCTAGGATCTTTGCCAAATTTATACCTAGAATTTTATGTAGTAGACTTTTATTTAGTTTTTAAGAGGTGACACATTTTTGAGGACAAAAGAAATTATATATGCCCTTCAGTTTTGTAAATTGTGTGCATATTGCCCTTTTCTTATTGTTACAAAAAATAAACCTCTCAGATTTGTTTAAGAATTAAAAAGAAATATACCAGAACTGTACAATTGAATTGAATCGTTAAAGAGATATCTCTAGTTTATTATTAAAAATGAATAGGCACTTTTAAAAATACAAACGTGTAGCAAATCTCAATTTAATTGCTCGTTTACTAGAGATTATGTCGGCGGTATGAAATCGAAGAGTTTCCCCCCCCAACTCGCGGCCTTGAGCCTTTCAATTTAATTAATTTATAACTACACAAGGGTAGCACATATAAAATGCTCAACGTAAACTTAACTTGAACAAAACATAAAAGCAATCTTATCTTTATCTAAATAAATACATAACTCAGTACGAAGATAAAATCTTTTTTTTTTTGTGAAGTTATCAAAGCATCCACTTCATATAACTTTAGTGTTTGAAGAGTTTGTAATTTTGTGTTTTGAAGTGGGTCGAGGCGGTTCCCCAGAGTGGAAGAACCATCGACGTTCAGCCAGAAGAGATGCCTCACTTGGTTCCGAGAGTATACAAGCCCGGATGAACCGGACATGCTGGCGCCGGAGGGCATGGAAAAATTCTGCGAGGACATCGGCGTCGAGCCGGAGAACGTGGTGATGCTGGTGCTGGCGTATCGCATGCAGGCCCGACAGATGGGTTTCTTCTCGCAGGAAGAGTGGCTTCGAGGCCTAGGCGAATTGCAGTGCGATTCGATACTGAAGTTGCAGGGGCGAATGGAACAGTTGCGCTGCATGCTGAACGACCAGCACTCTTTCAAGGCCATCTATCGGTACGCTTACGATTTTGCCCGGGATAAGGATCAGCGCAGCATGGACATGGAGACGGCAAAGGCCATGTTGCAGTTGTTGCTAGGAAAACACTGGCCTTTGTACGGGCAGTTTAGTCAGTTCCTAGATCAATCGAAATACAAGGTCATTAATAAGGATCAGTGGTGTAATATACTTGAATTTTCACGCACCATCAACATAGACCTCTCGAATTATGATGTGGATGGGGCTTGTAAGTACTAGTTTTTTTTTTTTTTAAACTATAAATATATATACTTTTTTGTCAGGGCCTGTGATGCTGGATGAGTTCGTGGAGTGGCTGAAGGCCACTAGAGCAAAGACTGACATCAGTTGAGTGTTGAGACAGACCAGTGTTGTTAAGGACTCGTCTAACTAATTAAAAGTGTCAATGGGCCATCGCAATGGTCAGCAGTATCTGCAAAATTAATTGTACTACAAACAGGGCTTATTCCTATTTTATAAGAAATCTCCAAGTGGCACCGTCTCTTATGCCAGGACTGACGCACTTTACCAATTTTTCTCTCGTAGCTGTTAAGTTCCTTTCTTCTTCGGGTAAACATATCAGACCGTTTGTTTATCTCTACTACTGACCATTCGCCATGTACCAAGAATATTGTGGTATTTTTTATTTATAAACTAAAACATGTAACGAGAAAAGCAGTGTTAAGTTTTAGTTTGTATTTCTTGCTGTACACTGATCTTTTACACTTAGTCAAATAAATTCTGATTCTAAACATTATTACTTTTTAACTTGGTACGTCGTTGATGTAAAAGAAAAGGGGTGAGGGAGTTGTTTATGTAAAAATGAAGTCGCTTTCGGTTTACTTTTATTTACAGTATCGATCTGCTTTCATCTTACTCCTACGGTCTAACAAAGTCTCGTGTAGTTTACCTTCTGACTTAGCTTTGTCTAGTTCATTACTGTCACCTTTGTTGATGCGCAATCGCTTATCCTGAAACTTCTGGAATTTCTTGACATAGTTTATCTCTATTTGTGATAGACTGCCTTGCTCTTCAACGGCGACGTCCTTCAACGGATTAACATTTTTAACCGTCTGCGATCTCAAGTGGAGAAAATGTGCGTCATCTGCTTTCTTGCTTATTGCAACGAGAGTGTCATCCTCTTCGTTGACGGACAGGAAACACTCATTGTAGCCTTGAATGGCCATCTTGTTGTCCTACAACAAAATGTAATTATAAGGGATGTTGTAGCAACAGTACATAACTGTTAGAAATTGTACTGAGCATGCGCAGTGACACTTTAGCGTCATGTTAAGTACAATTAGCGTCGCTAAGGTGTTCAGTACAATTTCTAACAGTTATGTACTGCTGCTAGAACAGACATATAAAGAACGCTAGCTGAAGTAACTTACTTGAAATATGGGCTCCCAGTGTTCCAAAATTCCAATGGCATCCGACCTGCCTGTCACAGTGCCATTCTTCTCCACTCTCAAATATTTATTATAACCGGATTTGAGCGCAATCTTTTGTTCATTTACGGGTACGGCTGTGAGCACTTCCTCGGGGGCCGGTCCTTCGCCGTCTTCGTGCGGCGCTCCCAACATAAACAAGCCGTTGTCTAGAGCCCTGACGTACGTGTGCTTGCCGAATTCAATCGCCACCGGTCCGTTTATGTCTTCCAGTTTGCGCACTTTCCACCAGTTACCGTGAGCGATGGCATCCTTGTCGATTGTCGGTTCTTCTCCTTCGGTCTTTTTACTCTTGTGTTTTCTCTTCTTCGCTCTGAAACGAGATGCGTTTTTAACGTGTGGTTTGACGTTTTAGCGACGGTTTACTTCTGCTTATCTCCTTTTAAAACCAGCTTGCCAATTCTTACTTTATCATATTCTGACATTTTGACTTGAATTAAAACATAACCTCAAATGTCATCAACAAAAAGATTCACATAGTCCCGTTCAACATTAACAGATGGCGCTTACATCAATGTCGCCATGATCGTCTAAAAAAAGTATTTTATTTGGAAAATTATCATTTTCTACTTGTATACAGTGCAAGAGTAGACGGTTATTAAATAAAAATTTGTAATTTTACGGAGTATATAATTTAAAGCCTTCTCTTTAAACACCAGAAAAATCCCTAGGTGGCGTTACCGTGAAACTAACCTCTAACCCTAATTTTTGTAATTTCGTTGCCTAATTCAAAATAATCATGGCAAATTCGGAATGTTTCGACACAATTCCAGGTTTTTGTTCAAATTGCGGCTCGATATTGCCCTTACTCAAAGATATGGGGGACGTAACTTGCTTCACGTGCTCGAAAAAGTACCCGGCCCACGGTAATCCCGCCGCAACCGTGCATTTGAAACGAAATTAAAACGATGTTTTCAGTATTTCACGGCATGAGAGTTGAATACACGATTCATTTTAATTCTCCGGATGCCTACACGAAGCAATCCAAGGACGAGAAACTCAAGAGATCCAAAGATGAAGACGAGGGGCCAACGGTGGATCGCAAATGCCAAAAATGCGGCAACGAAAAGATGTCGTACGCAACTCTACAATTGAGATCAGCCGATGAAGGCCAGACAGTGTTCTACACCTGCACCAAATGCAGTTACAAAGAAAGTGAAAATTCATAGTTGGAAGTAAATAAAACCGTTAGTTATCAAAAAGCGAACATTTATTATTAATCTGACAATTCAATTTCCTCAACTATTTGTTTGTTAATTTTCTTCGGCTTCATGTACCAGGGCACCTTATTCTGGTAGAAATTTATGACCATGTTGGGGCAGCGTATGTTGGCCTGCCTGGCAGGCACGAGATCGGCCTCATCACATCCCTGCCACATCATCAGGAACATCAATTCGCCCGTCGCATCGGTCGCCCCGACGATCTTATCCGGCTCCAAACCACGGTCAAACCCGCGTGCTCGGTTATCCTCGGTGATATTCTTCCTCTTGTTCGTGTCCATCTTTTCTGGTTCGTCGGGAATCTTTAAGGTCGACTCGTATTCAAGGATGAGTTCGGGGCAATCCAAATTTTCCTCCGGCTCCCATGTGTTATCCTCGCTGCAAGAGACTTTCGATAAACACTAATTGTAAGAGTTCTGGGGGGCGCTTACTCCGAATATCCTTTCCATTTCAACAGGTACTCTATCCTGCCGTTTGTGACGCGCTTGTCTAGGACTTTCTCTACGGAGAACTCTTCAGGTTCATCGTCTCCGTCTTTGTTGCCTTTCTTAGAACTTGGGCCGTCACCTAAAATTCAGGGAGTCTAGTAAAAATTAATACAAATTTTCATCGGCTTTGCCTCTTGACATTATTTATGGCTTATGGCGGTTTGTTTGTTTTTACTGTTACGATCGACGTGAAGCTAGCAGCTAGCGTCACAGTACTGCCACAGGCCCCAGTTTCCTCTCTGGAGAAATCATGTTGATGTTTTTGTTTGATTAACGTGATTCTAAAATGAAGTTGTAAATTCGTTTTTAAAATTTATTTTGTGAAATAGTAATTAACGAAGATGAAAGTTGTAAAAAAAATTCGCCAACATAAATTTCCCTAAATCAATAAACCACTTTCTTGTTGTTTACTTTTATCTATTGATATGCACAAAATTAAAGAAGTTCGGTTTCAAACATGTTTTATATTATGCAATGCGTTTGTAAATTGCATCTTTTAAATAAAAACTTTTGACAGACGGCTCACAGGATTTTTAATGAGAGACAGTTGGCAACGAGCTGCGCTGGTTGCATACTTCAAACGCGTACAAGTTTCGTTTATGTGGCTTCCGCTTTCAATTTCCATCAAAAAGGGGCCATAAACGTCGCCTATTTCATCATTAAACTAGTAAAACAACATTCACAAGATGCGAAGGGAAGAGGAATCGTCCAATTCGGTACGTACCCCCTAACATATTGCAACATCGCAACTCTTCGTTTCCTGGTTTAAGAATGGCGTTTTAAAAGCTGCTATAATCGTTGTTGTAAGCGCCGATTCGTGTTTTAGGATTCGAAGCCCGAGCCGGAGCACTTCAGGAAGTTGTTTATCGGCGGCCTGGATTACAGAACGACCGACGATTCCCTGAAGAAACACTTTGAGCAATGGGGCGAAATTGTCGACGTGGTTGTCATGAAGGACCCCAAGACGAAGCGTTCTCGCGGCTTTGGCTTCATCACTTATTCGAGGGCGCACATGGTAGACGACGCGCAAAACGCAAGACCTCATCGCGTCGACGGCAGAGTCGTCGAGCCCAAACGTGCCGTGCCCAGGCAAGACATCGGCAGACCGGAATCTGGGGCCGCCGTCAAGAAGTTATTCGTCGGCGGCTTGAAGGATGACGTCGAAGAAGAAGATCTGCGAGAATACTTCAAACAGTACGGAGTTATCTTGTCGTGTACGATCGTCACAGACAAGGAAACGCAGAAGAAGCGAGGATTCGGGTTTATCGAATTCGAAGACTACGATCCCGTTGATAAGATCGTCCGTAAGTTGTTTTGCCCGTTCAACGAAAAAATTATTACCAATTGTTATTATCATTTTTAGTGTTGCGTTCACATCAAATCAGAGGCAAACACATCGACGTGAAAAAGGCTCTGAGCAAGGCGGAAATGGAAAGATCGCAGGGAGGTGGAGGCGGGGGGAATAACATGGGCGGGCCCCGAGGTGGTAGAGGAGGTGGCGGTGGTGGTAGTGGAGGAAGAGGGAATTTCGGCGGTGGTGGTAGCAGCGGGGGAGGCTGGAGTGGTAACCGTGGTGGAAGTGGTGACTGGAATAATCAGAACCAGGGTGGTTATAGCAATAGTGGATGGGGCAATGGGGGTAATCCTTGGGAGAATCAGAACGCCTGGGGGAATCAAGGTGGCGGCGGCGGCGGCGGTGGTGGTTACAGTGGAAGTGGTGGAGGTGGAAGTAACTGGGGCCAGAACGATAGTTTCGGCGGGGGATATCAACAGAATTATGGAGGTGGTGCTATGAGAAGCAACTTCCAATCGAATCGACCCGCTCCATACGGTAATTAAATTTATTTTTAGCAGAATTACCTTCTCAGATTCCTGAGAAAAAGTTAAGACGCGAATATTAAAGTAGATAGTCATCAGTGCCCCCTTTAATTAATGTAAATCGGTAATGTTTTGCTAAATTCAGGTCCGAATCCAAAGAGTTGAGGTTTGCATTTAGATGTACCTTTTTTGAATATTAAAATTGATATCGGATGTAGAAATTTTTAGAAAAGTAATTTTTTGTTAAAATTATTTTGAAGGTAATACCGGAGGATACGGTGGTGGTTACAGTAATCAAAATGGGAACATGGGAGGAGGGAATCGCCGTTTCTAAACACGTAAGTTCATCAAGAACATCGTCATACCAGAGCAGATTAAAACGGTCTCATATCTTAGCCCCAGGGCATAGCTTAGGATAGATAGTATTTATTCACACAAATTCGGCACGTGGGCCGAGCTGTCTTAGTTAAGGTTACAATGTTCAGTTTAGTAATTTCCGTCGACATGTGACCCGTGCAGTCACAAGAGAGAGGAGTTAGGTTTCGCGATCTGTGTTTGTGTTTTAGAAATAGGCATTGTACTGTATATGTAATGGATAAAACATTAAAGAGATTGTGACATTCTTTATCTTGTTTGATCCCACTTAGCAGCTGTTACTATAGGGACAGAGTCGAGCGTAGGGTAAAATTTAATTAAAGTGTTAGACGGGGGCTCAGTGAATTTTAAGGATCGGCTTAAACGAGCGCTTTTTCGATAGGTATGTATAGATTCAAGTGTTTTAGGTTGAGTCGCAACTGTTTAGCTCAGGTTTCTTTATCGCAGCAAAGTCGAAAGTTCCGTCGGTGATTAGGTTATAATGCAGTTTAGGTATTATAACTGCGTTTCGGTTTAGGACTATGTCTCATAGCTAACCTGGGTTAGGTAGTGATTCATTTCATAATTTTTTTCACCTCCATCTTTATACGAAGTGAGAAAATATTTTCTCTTAAATTGTACGTTGTGTTTCCAATTTTCTCACTTTGTCAAAAAGTATTCACGAATCAATTTTTCCGTCACATTTGTTTTATTTTGTTTTTACTTTGTTGACAACTGACTAATATGAATTTTTGTTTTGGTGTTCCTGTTGATCGTTGATCTGTCCACACAGGAATGGTGAGTATGTAGCTTACTAAACCGAACTCTTTTTGAGTATGTCTGAGTCTGAGTAGAAAGGACGTTCACGAACGTTGCTGAAAGAGATAGAGTGAAAGCACTGTACTTTTTTCAGGGTCTGAAACTACTTTACGAATTTATTTGATTCTGTATTAGTTTTGTACATTTTACAGATTGATACAATAAAAACTTTTAACAGAAATTTCTGCTTTAATATCTTTTCTCCCAACTCTTTTTTACATTTTCAAATCAAAGTAGCTACTGTGGTAGATACCCAGTATTTCAAATTGTTAAGACTTTAAATTTTTTTTTAATTATATTTTGTGGGGTACTAAGAAAAACAAAATTGCACCTGTCAATAATATACATAGTGCAAACATACGGAACTGTCAAATTTTCTTTAAAAACAAAAAAATTGCTTTTGTTTCCAAGGCACTCTTTGCAGAACAGATGATTTCGAAATTTTGACCTAAGACATTTTCAAAAGACTTTAAAAAGAAACCCAAATAATTACTCCCTAAATTTATTTAAATATTTACAAAAATTTTACAGTGCAAAAAGCCACATTTTCCGCGCAAGTTCTAAGCACCAACTCTATCAAGTCTAAAACAAAACAAAAAAAACCTCGCATTAATTAAATCTATAAATCACGACGTCAACGTCTATCGTCGAATTCACTCTTATAGAGTAGAGGCTTGGCCTTCCTCTTCTGCATAAAGTACGGCTTGTAAGACTCGCTCGTGATGTTCCTGCTTTTCGAGTCGGGACGGGTCACATTCCTCCCCGTGTGCTTATAGGAAGTTTCCGTCGTGTGATTCCCCTGAGTGCGCAGGTGTTCGGGTATCGCTCCGTACTTGACGTGGATGAGCCTAGTGTCGAGGACCTCGCAGTCGATTTGCATCAAGGGCATCGCAGTCGACTGCGAATGAGCAGAATCTGCAAGGAATTCGACAACTCACCACCTCAACTCTTACTTTATGATTATTTATTATTATTATTATTGTGTGTGTCTTACCATTCGGTAGCATAAAAGGCATAATCAAGCTCATTTTCGGTCTGGTGGTTTTATTGTAGTGTAAAGCCGGAAGCAGCATGTGATCCGGGCTGAACGAGACCACATAGAACGTATCATCGCGCCTGTTTATTGCCTCAAAGAACTCGGAGTAAATGTGGTCGATGTTGGGGGTGTAAACTTGAAGCTCGTTGTCCGAGATGAGCTCGACTCGTCGAGCTCGCTTCCCCAACCGGTAAACCGACGATAAGATCGGGGTGTCCAAGGAATTCTGCCTGGCTTTAGAACGAGAGCGGGATTTCTTTATTTTGACGGGGCGCTCTGTTATGGGGTTTTCCTTGTAGAACTCCTCCGACATGTTGAACGGCTTTCCAATCCATCTGTAAGCTCAAAACTTGTCTTCTTTTCAACAAGCAACTTCAGGCGACTCAAAATCACCTGTGTAATTCTTCAGCTAATCTAACGTTCTCACTTTGATTTACGTAAATGGGGCACATGGGTAGTAACTGTGCACCTTCGGTTGTGTTTGCGGTCGAAATGCCTTCGTTCTCCGGAGTCCACAAGAGCGACCTGCTGTGGTGATTCGAGATTTTCGAGACGGAATCCGCGGGGGACTTCGCAAACGACTCTCTGCTATAGAGGGGGCTCCTGCAATAAAATGATGAAGCCTTCGATTAAAGATGTATTTCTCACAAACCTTAAGTAGTCCAAGTTGAAGCCCATGGTCAACAAAAAGACGCACAGGACCATCGTCTTCGCCACAGTCTTTGAAGGCAAATTGACGGGAAACAGTGAAATTTTATTACCGCAGGTTCTGGCCAACCTCTCTTTCAATTGAGCGTTTTCCTAAAAAGAAAAACAATGTTTAAATTACTGATATAATGTGATGTGATTCTTACGATTCTCAAAACGTTATTTTCCGACATCAAGTCCTGCACTTGCTTTTCCAAGGACGTCAGGTACTCCTTCTTTTTTTTCCTCGATAGATTCGCCGACTCACGGTTTTTTATCATGCGCTGCTGACGCTTCAGTACTTTCGGGTCCATGTTAACGGATACGCCGACTGATACGGGCATCGGTATATAAGTAGGTACGTTATTTGTGATGGTTATCTGCGGCACGCTCGTTGGGATAGCTTCTATGACGACCACGCTCGGCCTGCTATCGCTTGAAGTAGTTTTCGGCATTATACTGCTGGGTTTTAAGATCTTGGGCCTTTTCGGGGAGGGAACTTCCGCACATGATTTCCTGCTCCTACCCGACACAGGCACGACATAAGGCGACGCCACCTTTCGCAAAGGCACTTTCGTTTTCAAACGAGTGAAACTGTCATTTGGTGAAACCGGCGGCGTATCTATAATTAGCTCTTCCTTCACGTCACTTGCTTGAGACCCCGTGCTAGTCTGAGAAGGAGTCGGCGAACCTGAACTGAGCAGCTCGGATTTTACTTCCGCTTTCAAACTGGACGGACTCCACTGATTAACGACATCAAAATGCAAATCGCTCAGATTACCATTCGATAACAACGCACCAGGGGGCGTTACTTCCGATAGTATTTCATCGGGGCTTCGATCTAGGAACGAATTCAAGAGGCCCAGCTCGTCGTTTGAGTTTAACAGAAGCGGAATGTCCAAGTCTGAGGACAGGGTTTGAAGAAAATCATCAGAGTGTAAATCCAGATAATCTGCAAAAATTGAAATAATAGGTTTATTTAATAAAAAGAGTCCTGGGGGAGGAGGCGGAAACTCACCGGGCATGAACGAATCGTCCATGGAGGAGGAATCTGGGGAGCTTTTGAAATTATACGCCCCGACGTCCGGCGCGATTCCTGTGGTTAACATCTTGCGGAATTATTCATGTTTTTACTAATAAAATTAAATAAATCATCATTGCGTGACTTAACCAAACAAATTGCTGACGTTCATCCCAGTTGTCACAATACAAAACACAACAAAAGATTATGCAGTGCTGCCATCTTAAATAAAGACTGCAAATCTTGTATGTGCCTATCACGGCTTCCTCGATTAATGAAGCCCAGTGTGCTTCATCCGGCTAGCCGCATTCTTAGTTCAAAGCTTTTTTTCTGTGCATAGAGGGAGCTACAGTACAGTAAAACATCATTTGACATTTCTTATTTGTCAAGTCACGATTTCAAAGTTGATTTTGGATGATGTTGAAGTAAGTCATGATCATAAGTTTATTAGTGCTCTTAAATAAATTGTGTAATGGCAGCAGTATCAACACGATCAGCAATGACAAAGCAATGATCGTTTATTAAGCTTTGGTCTGGCTGGCTTCGGCAATGGTTATTATGATGGGTGTTTGCATAACGATGAAATCTTCAATTCTGACTATGAATTTTGATGTGATTGAAGCATAAAATTTAATTCTAAGTGGAAGACACCTTTAAGCATTGCAAGTTATGTGTATTTTGTACATTTGAAAATAATTTATTATTAGTTTGCAACTTCAGATCTGACACATTGGAACTGTTGCTGAAACTAAATCAATAGGGCCTGTTCAGGTGACCGTAGCAGTTGAGTTGCTGAGTTATTGTATAATATGTTTTCATTCTGAAGATGGAGTGGTTTATTGTCAATGTTTTGTATTTGCAGATTACAAAAATTTGTTAACAGTGGAGGTATTAATTTCGATATAATAATGTTACAAATATTGGCGTTGTGCAGTTCACATGAGAACATGGGATTACCACTGAGATATGAGACAATTACTCTTTTTAAAATTATTTCCAGTTCTTGTTTAGGCAAGCTTGGTAATATCTCTAGGATAACTTGTATTACATAATGAATTAAGCCAACAAACTTTTCAGAGGGATAATTCAGTTTTCCTCTGTCCTGGTTATAGATCAAGGACTGGTTTTCTTGCAAGAATCATCATGCAGAGTAAACAAACATGAATTACATTCCACAGACTCTTCAACTTTTATGATTAAATATCCACATAAAAATGCAATTGCTGCAGATTCAATCGAAAGAGAACCTAAATAACTGCCTTCAAACTCCCTCATCATCTCCAATTTCTTAATTGTTATCTCGCTTAAGGTAATGCTAATTTCATTATCTTCTAAATTTTCCTGAATATTTCCAAGTTTTGCAGTGCTGGCATAATGAACTTTACTCATCGTGTTACTGGTGTTTACATTTTCAATCAAACCACTTTTTAAAATTTGCCGGAGTGCATATTCAGCTGCTCTACAATCAGTCAAGTCATTTGAACCACCACGAAGTCGAATATTTGCAAAAATGGATTCGACAGCATCAGAACTAAAACACCTGGTTAACACATAATGAAAATTTAAATCACGAATCAAATATGGGATGCAGAGAGATGTGCTTCTGGCTGTGAAAACTAAAGCTTCTGCTGTTTCGTTAGTTAATCCAGCCATACCTGCTTCTCTTGATGTAAACTGTATGTCAGCAATAAAATAGGTGAATTCATTAGGCAGCCATGAAAGACGTGCATCTTGAATATCTGTGTATGGAGCATTGTTAGGTTCTCTTTGATGGATATATTGAGTTTTATTGCTGACATCGTGAATTTGAAAGTATTTGTACATGTTTTCCATATATTTTACTGTTGCAATGCAGTCTTTGAAGTGAGAATATTCTGCACCACCATGATGAATAAGGTAGTTCAAAGCTGCTGTTACTTGAGGAGAAAACAGATTAACAGCCAAATTAACTTTCATTTTCTCTAAACTAGAAGGGTAAAGATGTTTCTTTGTTAAGTTTCTAAGTGGTTTAATCTACTTTGTACAACTGGCCCTTAGAGTGGTATTGACTTGGTAACTTAAGAAATGAATTACTTGGAAATTTATATCCTTTTGGTGAACAAAATCTCCAAGCAGTACAATGTCGAATTGTAATCTCAGACCATCTGGGAAGCTTTTTTTTATAATTTCGAATTTGATCTAATATGAATGTTGCACGAGGATTCATTTGATTGCAATCTTCTGTAATTTGTTCTAAATGTTTCCAATATACATTTTGTGTTTTCTGCTTTTGTGTTTGTAATTCTTCTTTCATTTTATTATACTGTATTTGTAAACGTCTTATTTTTTGTGTGAGACATTTATTAGTATATATTAGATCTTTTATTTCAATGGTTGGTGCTGATGTTTGAGTTGCACCAGATATTTTATATGGTACTTCAGGCGTTAAATTTTCCAAACAAGTTAGATTTTCATCGACAAACTAAAATTATTATTTAATGTAATTGATATGTATGTGTATATTTTAATAAATAAACCTCAAATATAGAAGGCACAGCTTCTGCAGTTAATAATTTACGTTTCTGCGTAACTAAAAAAACTGTCGTGGGAGAAATGTTTACTGCAAACTACCGCATACTCCGATAAAGGTGCAAAATCTAAAGAAACGTAATGACTTTTAACATAAAGTAATTTTACAGCATTAATGTTGTACCTGTATGATTTAACAAAATCTCTTTCCACTTTAAATTTACTTCCATATTTGCTGGTATGCAATGGAAAGAAACATTGTCTTCCGAATTGCAATTGCTTACGCAACATCTCTGCCGTAGAGGCATTTTTTTAAATAACGAAATCAAATTTAAAACGAATTATTTGAATTATCCGTCAAATCGTATAAATATTTCAAATTGACGTGTACACATAGTTACTTGAAAATTGTCCAGAGGGCGATACAGTACAGTGCGTCAAGGTCATTTTTCCGGGTAAAGCACACTGGGCTTTACTAATCTAGGAAGCCGTGGTGCCTATAATTTGTAAGCAGCGTTGACAAAAAGGGGATAACTATAGAATTCCTTTTCAATTAATAATTTACGTATTGAATTACGGTTGTACGTAGGGTTTGGAAAACTACATGTAAAAAATGTTTTCCACTATCAACAGGGTTAGGCAGAAAGAGCGGACGTTATTGTAAAGGCTAGGACTGAGCACTGAGCACGGTGAATTAAATACTAACGGTGGCAGCATTCAAGTGAGATAGCAAACCATTACTTCATCGCATACCCACTTCTCCCTCTAACACTTAACTGTCAACCAACCATTAACTGTCACGGTTGACAGATTCATTGACAATTATAGCGTTTTCGATTCACCTGCACCGGTTGCACTCAATGTATTTGCATCTTCTTTTAACCTCTTGCAATAACATGAAACGAAGATATTCTGAGTGCGCACTAGTGCAAACAATAGAAAACGCTATTAATGTTGGTTAATATTAGGCGTGTTTTTATGTCCACCAATTCGTTACGGTTGATATATGACAACCAAGTCGTTTTTATTAATTGGTGGTTTCATGGTGGATCAATTGACAACGTTTTTTAATCAAACTGTTTTGTCCACCGGTTGAAAGCAATGCAACGATATCAGTGAGGTGGTTGTTTTAAGGTAGAAATAAATATTTGCAGGTTATGGTTATCTGTATTAGGTTATTCACAGGAAAATGATCGGAAAGTTAATTTTAAGTAAAAGTTTGATGTATTGAGCACTTGTGAAATATAACTAAACGCAAGAACGAAAATACCCTTTTCACAAAATTGTTTATTAAAAACTAGATGTACATTTCGTACGCAATGCGTACGTACGAAATGTACATCTAGTTTTAAATAAACAATTTTGTGAAGAGGGTATTTTCGTCTTTGCGTTTAAGTAAAAGAATTATTTCATCTAGCAGTGAACCTGAAACTGAATCTATCTCTTGAGCACTTAACTTGCAGATGATCGATTCACCATCCATCGTCAAAACTACTTCAATTTCTTCTGCTCCTGCCATTCTATTATGTTATAGCTGGTTATAGTTATAAATAGCTAGTGCAATTGTCTATTTTTGTAAATAATTTATAATTTAATTACAACGCCAAATACTGCACACTAAACTCTAAGTTATGCTGTTTTGTTAAAAGTCAAAATTTTCTACCAGAAATCCACCAAATCGTTTTCAGTTTGGCGCTCGTTATTAGGTAGAAATATGTTGGATGACGTCACTTTTAAGAACCGCAACCGCACCAATCGGGTGGAAATAAAAACACACGTATTGTGTAAAAGGAGAAGCGGGTATGCGCTGACGTAACGGTACGCTATCTCACTTACGGGAATGCTGCCACCGCTAGTATTCAATTCACCGTGAGGTCTGAGCACTACGTGCTTGTTTTATGACAAGTATTTAATGCCTTCTACTGATTCTTAAATAAATCAGGAATTGCAATTTAACTTAAGTTCCTTAAATTTGAATATGAAGCTGGCGCCAACTTATCGAACTATTTTCTCTGTGATTCAAACAGACGTTGAAAAGAAAAAAGAAGTCTGTCATTTATGGTTTCTTTTTACTCAAAAAATGTGCGCTTCTATACAGAAATACAGAATAAGCGCCATCTAGTGGATTGTCACCGCAGTTTTTGAGCGTTCACAAAAAGATAAAGTGTTATAAATACATACACTGCAGATACCATCTAGTGACTTAAAGGAGAACCAAAATCACTACAGTTCCAATTTCTTAAGCAAGCACAACACACGTACTTATCTAAATTTCCATACCTTTTTGCCTTGTTTTATGACAAGTATTCGACGCCTTCTATCGATACTTAGAAAAAGAAAAAAAAATTCGTTATTCCTGTGATGTTAAAAAAGTTCGCATTTTTTATTTCTCATTTGATTACAGAGAAACTGGTAAAAAAGTTCCTCAAATTTTAAAATGAACCTGGCGCCATCTAATATCAACTAATAGAACTATTTTCCCTGCGATTCAAAAACGACGTTAAAATCATATGTTTTATTTTTTCTCAAAATAATATACAACTTCAGATCGTGTATTTTGTCAAAATACAGAATAAATACATGAATACAGAATTATTAATAATGGTTAAATTTCTATTAAACGTCAAAATTGTAGTGTGTGAAATAGACGTCAAACGACGTGCCCGGATTTTATTGTCCGCTACTGTACCAGAATAAAAATAGTAACAATTATACAGTAGTATTCTTTAGAGATGGGAAAAACATCTGTTCGCAGTCTGGCAGAATTGAAATAAGTTAAATTAAGTTACACAAAAGCTAGAATAACTAAAAACCTAAAACTTAGAAACTAGTTAAAACTATGCATTAAACTGTAGAGTAAATTTAGAGCGTGTTACTTTGTTCAGGATTTTGATGTGGTAGATGTAGACAGGAAGTTATAATATAATATTTCTACATTACATTACGCCTGGACGTAGTCAAATGTAATTCTACGTCGAGAATTACATTTGACTACTATGTGAAATGTCACATTTCTAACCTCAAAATGAATGTTATTTGACATGTAAAATAAATAAGTATTGCGTTTTTCATGTTTCTTAATTCTTCTATACAACAATTTTAGCCATTTTACATAAAAATAGATATTAATTTGTGTATAACTAATTAATTATAACCTTAAAATTAAGAAGTAGAAAACAACGTAATTTTTAAAGTAGTTAATTCATATTTTACGATGTAGATAATTACAAAATCTACGCGTAATTAATGGGTATTTATACGTCTCATTTTCTACGTCCCAACCCTGCTTGGCAGTATACAAATTTCGGACAAACTCAGAGACATCTACCGAAATTTTCCACAACTATCATCGAAATAAACGCTCGATCGAGTGGCAGCACTGAACAAGAAATATAACCTGAATCCTAACCTACATGAAGTTGACTTTTTTTGTGAATTCTAAATGTAAACAAAGGTTTACTTTTGATTTAAGCCGAATAAAATCCGAAATGAACAAGCAACTGATGACCGAACTGGAAAGCGCCGCGAGCATCATCATGGTAACGCATCGCCGACCCCCTCTTATGATCGCGTCTCACAAACACTTTTTCCTCTCAGGCACCGCCGAATATGGTGACCAACGAGCAGCGGCACAACGCCGAGGCGATTTTCCTGAACTTCCGCAAGTCCAAATCGCCGTACGCAATTTGCAGGGAAATCCTCGAAAACTCACGTGCCGAGTACGTTCTCTTCGAGGCGGCCGAAGTACTTAAGAGCTCTCTGATACGCGAGTGGTCGTTCTTACAAGAATCCGACATCGTCTCCTTGCGCCAGTACCTGCTCCATTACATCACGAGCCGCGAGTTGCCCTCGTTCGTGCAAGAACGATTGCTCCAAGTCATCGCTATCATGGTTAAAAGGGGCAGCGTGGAAGATTTCGGGCAGGAACGTTCGAATATACTCAACGAAGTCGAGAACTTAATCATCAACTCTAATTCGTCTAAAGTAAGTTATTAATCGTGATATATATTTTTTTTTTTGTAATTAATGCAAATTGAATTCCAGCAAATACTGGGTTGTAAGGTGATACTGAACCTCATGCAGGAGTATGCAAGTACGGTTAAGTCGACGGACGTCGGTTTGCCTTGGGAAGTCCACTTTAAAGCTAAAAAACAGTTCGAAGCCACCGACTTAAAGCGCATATTTCAATTTTGCGTGCAAGTTCTATCCGAAATCGTTAAAACGGAAACGTCGCACACCTCGGATATGTCCAATTTAATCGAACATTTGCTTATGATTACTGAACATATTTTAACGTGGGGCTACATATCGCCGATGCATATCCTTTGTTCTGATAGATTAATTAATTACTTAAGTCAACGTTAAAGTGGAATATTCCTTAACGTAGTTGTACTTCCCAAAAAATTAATAGGTGTATATGAGTCTGTGTACGAAGCTGATCAGGCCCCCGCTTTAAGATTGGGCGCTTTGTGGAGGGATGTTATGTTCGCCCCGCAACTTCTGCCCTTAATGTTTCAAGTGTATTGGAAAGTGCGCGAGCACGATCAGCTAGCGCATCACGCCTTGGCGTGTCTCGTACAGTTGGCGACGTTAAACGGTGGTGTTATGAACAGCGATGATGCTCGGCTGCAGTATCTTAGTTCATACATGGAGAATTTCCTTAAATTGATTAGTAGGTAAGCATTCGACGCTTAATTTAATTAATAGCGTTTTCCACTGGCTACACACATGTAATAATAAGAGATGAAAGTACACTGAGTGTGCACCCACCAGTGGAAGCGCTATAAGTTTAAGATTCGTAGGTCGCAGTGTCAAATTCGAATTTCATGATTTTTCTAGTGTTAACATAAAAAATAAAGAGTCGTTAGGGATATCTAATATTGTTAGGAAGTTACAATTGTTTTTTGCAAGTGATTTAACAAAGCTGCCACAAGCTTTGCAAGAATCATACTTGGATGATATTACTAGATTAACTTGTTGCTTTGCAGAAGGTGCAGCTGTTGAGGATTCTGTGAGTAGTGCAATTTACAATTTTCTTTTTTAGAAATCAAGCTGTACTTTGTTGTTTTTTCTTTCCTTTTGTTAGAATGGTTTGTTCTCAGGTGTGATTTATTTTTACTGTGGATTAATTTTTGCTGTAGCAACTTTTGGAAGATAAGTATTATCTGGAATCATTTGATAATATGTTGGAAGCTTGGACAACGATATTGCGAGAATTTCAGGACATTTCCAACGATTTCTTGCTACAGTCGGCGTCTCGTATATTTAACACGTACCTCCAGTGTCACCTGTCGCCACCGGACGGTTCCAGAAGAATTAACGACGAGGAAGTCGAGGAGATCGAAGATAACGAAGATAACGATCGAATTAAATTCAGAGACCAATTGCAAACGATCGGCATGTTCGGTAGGGTTGTGTTAGAGTATACCTTGCCCGTTATATATCGGTAAATTAATTTAGGTTAGGTAACGAATAATTATATTCAACCAAATTTTAGTTTACTGGAAGATAGGACCAATAAACTCAAGAATCACCTTCACACAATGCAGTCGCAAGCTATGTCCATAGCCGAGTCGACTGCTCTAGATAATTTATTCGAGGATATCCATTGGATCGTCCTAATTGCCGGACACGTTCTATGTATGGATAGCGAGGGGGAAACACCCTTAATACCATCTGAGATCATGCAATATTCTATCCAGCAGTGCTCTAAATCGCTGACGAACTTGGAAGCAACTTTGAAAGTCATGGCGGGCGTTCGGCAGCTCGGCATCGACGTAGATTGTGTGGACCAATGCGATCAAGCCGTAAGAATATTCTCAGACGTTTTAAAACTGTGCTTCGTTGAAACTTCGGCGGCCGAAGTCAAACTTGGACATTTCATGAGCCCCGAAGTCGGCTGTACGATCATGTGGTTTTTAAAACGATGGTGCCTTTCATATTTACTACCCATAGAGAGTTTCTACGAGGAAGTAAGTATCGAGGCGGTACTTAATTACATCGTAAAACAACTCGTGCCCCCCCTCCAGATCAGTCCAACGTTAATCGGTGCCTTAGGTAAAGACACGGAAGGAGCTACGTTCGTCATCAACTTCGTGTTCGCCAAGATACAATCCAACATTTGCCATTTCAGTTCGGAACCCATATTACTTCAGGACACGGTTGATCTTTTCGCTGACATCGTTTGCGTCCGACACAAGTAAGTCCCAAGCTCCTTTGGTTTTGTTTTTCTGAAATTATTTCATGCAGGTCTGCTTACGTATTGAAAACAGAGGGGCTATGGAATCTTGTCAATTTGCAAGCGAAGTTGGAAGCCGGGGCCTTACCGCAAAACGTCCGTAGGGGCCTCTATAAGGGTTTTGTCTTGGCAGGCGGGCCATTATCGGAGCCCCAACAAATAAACAACTACTACGAACAGATTTTGAAGCCTGTGCAGCAGCGCTTCAAAAACTTGCTGTGCCAAGAGAATTTTAATCGAATATACCAAGAGGAGCAAGTCAAGAAGGAGATCATAGATATCCTCGAGTGCTTGATAGGTATAGCGAAGGGTTCGCAGATGACCACTGTTCAAGTCCTATTCGATTTCTTGGCACCTATTTTATCGGAGCTGCCCATTTTTATAAATCTGTACAGCAATTATCAGATAATAGTTCAATTAATTCTGGAATTATTCGGACAGTGCGCTAAATGTATGTTGTGTTATTTAAGTCAACTAGATAGTAAGAGGCTGTACGAAAGTACGTTGGCGACGGTGCAAACTTACGCGAAGTGCAATACTAATAGGTTAAGCTCGGAAATCGGCTCGGAAGAAACCAGCTATCAAGATTTATCTTTGGTCATGGATTTACTGACGTATATTTTATCTAAAGATTGTCTAGATATAAGCCCGTTGAGTGGGACCGAAGAGGTTACCGTAACTGCTGCCGACGTTTCTCTTTTCGGACTCAACTTCGTCATGCCTTTAATGACCGTCGATCTACTTAAGTATCCGTCGCTCTGCGCACAGTATTACAGGCTCATCGTTTTGATCAACGACATCTATCCCGAGAAGGTTTGTCATTTACCCGATGATCTATTAGATAAATTATTGAGATCCGTCGAGCTGGGTTTAACTCAATTCGGCTCCGACATAGTTCAAGCGTGCTTGGATTTCCTCCAAGGACTGGCCACTTATATCTTCCGACACAATTTGCAAAACTCTAAGATCTATCGGACTCTGATGCCGTTCTTGAAGCTCCTCATGGATTTGACTCTGTCTCATCAGATTAACTCGGATATGATTAGCACAGCGAGCACGTGCATTTACTCTTTGATTTGTTGCTACAGCGATCAGTATCAGATGCTGGTGCAGAATTTGATACACATGCAATCGGATCCGTTGATTGCAGAACGCTTGGCAGCGGCTTTCACCCAGCTGATGAACAACGTCCCCCTCAACTGCGAGAGGCAACCACGGCTAAAATTTAGAGATAACTTCGATAAGTTCATAGCCAATGTACACGGATTTCTGCTTGTAAAGTAATTTCGAGAGACTTTATTTATTGTAGATATTAAGTTTTTTAAATTCGTTACGCTCGCAGTTACAGTTTTAGGGCAGCATTTTCATTAAACTAAATTTCTATTTTAAGTAATTGTGTTAATCGAAGAGATTATTTTATATTTTACGTGCCAAAGTATTTTTGTGTTTCAGTGTGTGTTGCAAGTAAGGAAGGCCTATTATAATATCTATTAGTCGGTTCATTGACGTTCTTTTACAGGCAGATGAAATTTTAAGCGTTAGGTGTTACTTTCAGACGGTTAAGTCTTATGAAATATATACTATTTTTATATAATTGATCTTTATAATAAAGTATTAATTAAACAATCAGGAAAGATCATTTTCGTTCGTTTTTGCAGTACAATTAATACCATTTTATTTTCAATTTTTAGGTATTTACATAGGCAGGGGTTGAATCTTTTACATAAAATGTATATGAGTATCACAGATATAAAAAAAATATACAATCTGTGCCAAACACTTTATCAGTAAACTGAAAAGTGAAACAAATTTCTATTTACATACATATTTAGTACAACAAATTAAATACAGTTTCATTCGACGCCACATTTAGAATGTGCTCTAATCTGTGCATAGATTTGAAATATTTTCAATTCAATAGTATAGTGACTCACTTCATGCCATGAAGCTTTTTTCAAACTGTTTGATCCACCACCTCGTTAGATTTAAATAAAAATCCGGTCCTTCAGGTTCATAATCCAAATAAGCGAAATCCGAAACCAGTTTCGCCTGAGCAGGTTCGATTTGTGTCCCTTCGTGCCACTCGTTGAAACTCGTAATAGAAACGTAATTGACGTGATTGTTTATAGCACTGCGCCAGGCCACGTCGTAATACTGGCCGTGCCTTCGATGCCTCGTGTTCATGGAATTCCAGGGCCTAACCTGCGTGTCGATGTAGCCGGGGCCAACCGACGGAATAAAGATCAAGCCGTTCTGCGAAGCAAACCTCGCCAAGTTCCTCCAGTTTTTCCACGTGCTCCCATAAGTGAAACTGTTGGAAGCAAAGTACGTGTAAAATCCGTCGAACTGCGATTTCTTAACGTGGTAACGATGTTGTATGTCCACCAACAACCCGATGTAAATCGCATCGAGCTCGGTATCCCTAACGCTTAAGTTCCCCTTGTTGCTTAACAACTCCTTCCAAGCGACCGCAGGCGTTAAATACGAATCGTAAACGTATATAAGCGGCACCTCCTTGCTACTCAGGGGTTTCTTTATCCTATAGAGTGCCGTGTGATTCCCGAACTCTTGAAAAAAGAGCTTCAAATGATCACGTAAGTTAATCGGGTTCCGCCCTGCGTACGGCTCTACGTGCAACGCAATTTTGATTTTGTATTTGGAGGCCGTTTCGAAAAGCCTAGGGAGCAGGTTGACGGGTGAATCCGGGAAGCCTGGGGGGTACCACGAGAGCACGATCACTCCCACGTTGGTTTCCTTCAGCTGCCTCATGTGTAAGTCGATGACGTTCGGGTCCGAAGAACTGTAGCATCCTAGAACCGGGTAGTAGTTGGAGCCGATGTCTTCGGGTGGTTCGTGGTACCCCGTAGGGTACACTTTGTGATCGTCTCGTTTCCAGTTCGGTAAATACAAGTGGTTCCAGTGCTTGTATTGTCCGTCGTGCTGCCTGTTGGCGTACCACGCGTAATAAAAGATGTGGATGTTGTAGTTCGGTCGCAGAGAAAATTTGCTGTTGAATATTATCGACCTGGTCTTTTTGATTTTCCTCGACAGGCGTTCCACTTTTTGCTTCAGTAAACTGGCCCGCAGTTCACCGTCGCTGCTCATGTCGTTCGGGGAAATAATTTCGTTCTCTGTGTACTTTGCAGTTGGGTACTCGAGGTATGTCGGAAGTGTACTGCTGGGGCTGGGGTGCTTTTGCAGGTTTGTCGAAGACACGTACGTCGTTACGAGGGTGTAACTAATTAAAAGCGAAAAAATCGCCACTATTAAGAAGCACAGCACGTAGTACCTTTTAAATGTGATTATAAACCAACGCACACGTACAGTCATTTTATTTATTGTACTTTGAAATTACTGCATTATTATTGAATTAATTCGGCCTGAATTCACCGATTCAGTTCAATGAAACGTCATCTTGTACTTAATTTTCAATTGCTTGCGCGTTGATGCATTCAATTTAATAATGAATTAAATTAGAACGGAAGAACTCCGGAATTATCGCCACCCGGAAAGCTATTTTACCCCCGGAATATTTTAAGTTGGCAACAGATTAAGTTGCGATTGGTTAAACGAAAGGCCTTACTTCAAATTTAAATTTAATTCGTCATTTAAATTTAACAAAATGTTTAATTTAACGCTAAAAGAAACGAAATTCTTACCGCCGAAAGATTTTCGGTTGGCCAACCTGCAATTAGCAATGTTGTTGTTTTTTAGGCTGCAAATGTATTGCTATTATTTAATTGATGATATTTTACGAAATTTTCGTGTTCTTTTAAGTATTAATTTAATAAAACTATCAGATTGTGATAAATTTAAATGAATTTAGTGCTGCCATCTATTGGGAATTTGGCGACGCGCGCTTGCAATTACGTCATGCAAAAGGATGCCACTTAAGTAAAATGGCGGCCGTAAAAGAAAATGTTACGGCGTTATGTTAAAAAAACTAATTAAAAATAAACTGTTTTCAGTGTTTTAGTATAGTGAAGTGATTTAGCAATAACACATAAGCAAAATGGATGCCGTTAAAGCATTTAATGCAGAGGTAAGTGCGCCCACAGCTTCGCTGTTTGTGCGTGCGTTGATGATGATGACATTGAGCTCTGGGAGCATTGCGTTACTGGTTTCGTGTGCAGTTAATAAACCGGAGGCATTTACGGCTTTTTGTTGCAGTTATCTTCGTTGTACGAAGTGAAGCCTCCGATATCCAAAGCCAAAATGACTTCCATCACTCGTGGTGCTATAAAAGCAATCAAATTCTACAAGCATGTTGTGCAAAGCGTGGAGAAGTTTATCTTGAAGTGCAAACCGGAGTATAAAGTGCCCGGTCTCTATGTGATCGATTCGATAGTTCGTCAGTCCAGGCACCAGTTCGGGGCCGACAAAGACGTGTTCGCCCCGAGGTTTAGCAAAAACATGCAACAGACGTTTCTCAATTTATTCAAATGCCCTCCAGAAGATAAGGCATGTATTCCATGAGTATATTACTTTCTGTATAGAATGTAGAAGACACATGGGATTTCAATGTACGTTTTGCTTTAATTTCAGAGCAAAATCATCCGAGTACTGAACCTCTGGCAGAAAAATCAAGTTTTTCCCCCGGACGATATACAACCGCTGTTTGATCTGGCGGATCCCAATCATCCGATTCACAAGGAGTTAAACGCTGCCACGCAGAGCAACGGACTCGGAAACTCAAACACATCGAACGTCGTCACCAAAGGTGTGTATTACGTTGAGTTTTGTACGTTTCTCTTTAATTCAAACACGCAGTATGCCAAAGTTTTATTAGAAATGACCATTTTTAGCAAGTTCGTGTTACGCAATCTGTCGGATTCGATGCATGTCGAAAGTTATTTTATTTTTCATTCAAAGTATGTATACTTTGTGATCATTAACGAATCTGAGTTTTTTTTTCGTGTATTTCTGATTGTTTGATAATAATTCAGTTACACTGTTATACCGCAAAATTTCTTTAATGCGTTTAAATTGAGAAGGGCATTAGTTTAAAATTAGCAGTCAATGATGTTTCTTTGCTGAAAGAATTAGCGCGCAAAATTGTTTTTACTTTTTGGCATACTACGTTGATTTAGGTACTTGTCTAAATAAGTTCTTCATATTAGGTTCGCCCGCACTGCAGAAGACTCCGACAAAGGTTCCTCCGCAAGGCACATCTGACACATCCAATGTGTCACAACATGGAAATAACACACCGGTACATATCTCGTTCCAAAATTCAATTAGAATTGCGTCGTGACACTTTGATTTGTTAAAAATTCATGATAGGCGTGAAAATATGAGTTAGATGTAGAATACTTTAGTTGAATGGAAAACAAATAGAAATTTGAAGAACATCTACTTAAGAATAATGCCCCATTTAATCAGCACCAAGTACAATTGGGAAGCAAAACATCAGGCCTAGCGTTGGGCTAACCGATGACTTTAATAGGTCTGTTTGTTATCCTGCACTGGTGTACACCAATACATATTTTTTCGCAAAATACTCTAATGCAACCTGAAATGTTTGTGTGGAATGTCAGTATGAATGAGTATGATTTGTATTAACACATTATCAAAGAATTCAGGCTTCATTAAAGCATATTTCCTAAAAGAAAAGTGTACACTACTTACACCAGTGCAGGATAACAAACAGACCTAATGTTAGAGTGATTGGGCATAAAAGCCAAAGGTCTTCCAAGGCCGCTTTACATACTTTGACGGATATTTAGAGATTACAAAAGGGGCATCCATTACGATGAGAAGGAACTTTTGAGACATGGGATTACAATGGATTTGACATGTATAGATTTACATGTAAAACATCAGGCCTAGTGTCAGGCTAACCAATGACTTATTGTTAAGCAAAGCCACTTGACACCACTAAACACGAAATTTAAAGAGCAGGTGGGCATAAATGCCAAAGGTCTTGAAGGCCGCTTTACATACTTTGACAGATATTTAGAGATTACAAAAGGGGCATCCATTGCGATAAGAAGAACTTCTGAGTCATGGGATTACAATGGATTTGACATGTATAGATTTACATGTAAAACATCAGGCCTAGTGTCGGGCTAACCAATGACTTATTGTTAAGCAAAGCCATTTGACACCACTAAGCACGAAACTTAAAGAGCAGGTGGGCATAAATGCCAAAGGTCTTCAAGGCCGCTTTACATATTTTGACAGATATTTAGAGATTTACAAAAGGGGCATCCGTTGCGATAAGAAGAACTTTTGAGTCATGGGATTACAATGGATTTGACATGTATAGATTTACATGTAAAACATCAGGCCTAGTGTCGGGCTAACCAATGACTTAATGTTAGGCAAAGCCAAGCACAAAACTTAAAGAGTGGACGGGCCTAAATGCCAAAAGTCTTCAATGCCACTTTACATACTTTGACAGATATTTAGAGATTTACAAAAGGGGCATCTATTGCGATAAGAAGAACTTTTGAGTTGTGCGATTACAATGGAATTTTGACGTGTACAGATTTACGCATGCTGAAAATGCATGAAATGAAGATGTTACTTTAAATTGCTATTTTCAATTCAGTTAAGAAAACAAATAACAAGCAGTTGCTCCACCATTTCAAAGTTTAGACACAATTTGAGGATTGACCAGCAAGTCAAAGTAGTAAATTAAAAGAAAATGTTACGATTTAATTAATCATGACGGCTATAATGTCATAGCGAATTAAATTTAAACTACTTTACATGATTCTGGTACATTTTGCTCCTCTAGGTACAAGTTTGAATTGAATGTAATAGTAATTTTCTTCATTGATTTCTCGTGCTCTTTATGAGTTATAAAGACACTTATTAGAGTTTACATTTTGCCACATATTTCATATTCTGGTAGATTAGATTATTATTATTAATGTGGAAATCATGTTAAATACTTTTTTTCTTTGTCTAAACTGTCAATGAAAACTGCATTTATTACTTACAATGTTACAATAACACGTACACTTTATGTAAATATTCCTATTTGTAAAAAAGTTTCCTTTTTGTAATTACTAGTTACTTTACTGAATTTGGATATTTACATATCTAGAAGTCAGCTGATTAGCTTTGAATGTATCAGAATCTGTTTAGCTCAATAAAATGCGAGTAACAAATTTGGATTAAGATATAAGGATAAAGAAATAATTACATTTCTGAATTTTATAAAACACAGGCCGTAAATATTTCAGTGTAATATTAATAAAAGTGAACTTGTCCCCCTCACTTAATTTAAATAACAATATATAATTGTGTAGCATAGTATTAAAACATGATTATTTAGTGAGTACCCTTATTGAAAATTATTTTACTTTCAGGCAACTCTAGACCAAAACACGCTGGCTCAGCTTCAGCAGCTGCATAAATTGTTGATGCGGCAAGGCGGTGACAGTGCCACAAAAGTTGAGGGACAGCCCGTACATTTCGATCGAAAACTCTTGGACTTCGACTATGGGAGCGACGAAGAGGAAGACACCACAAATATATCTCCAAAGTTTGCAAACCCACCGAATCAACCGTACCCCGCCATCGAATCGGTTGGATCGTAAGCGCTCGATTTGTTGTTCAGATATGCTTCAAATTAATTACATTTCCGTAGATTGCTGACGAATCCGGAAGTGCTCAGGCAGTTGCAGACGCTGCAGAATTCCATAATGCAGCAAGGCACGCATTCGGAGATCGATTTGGAGAAGTTGAGGAAGCTGCAGGAAATGAAGCAACAGGAAGAGGAATTCGATAAACACCTTGCTCAAACCGTGCCGGTAAGTTGAACACAAACACCTTAATTACGTATCTCAACTGTGTTTTCCAGAACTTACCTTTCGCTGCCGAATGCGAATTCAAGCCCAACACGAATTCACCGGCGGTGTTACCCGGCTATTTCTTGCCGGTCGGTGCTGACCTGAGTCAGCCACCTCCTGGTTACAAAACAAATCAATCTTACGATATTCAACCGTCACAGGAGGAAGGAACCATGGAATCTGAAGTCGAATTCGTGAGTGGAAATGACGATGTTGAGGTGAGAGATTTAAATGTAAGGGTAGGATACTTTGATTACGATTAAGTCGTTGCTCGGTAGGTTCGTTTTAACAGAACGTCCTTTCAGGTCATCACGTTGGACCACGGAGATTCTCACAGCCCTTCGCCGAGGGATGACAGGTATAATCGTCGTAGGAGAAGCAGATCTCGTGAAAGGTCGAGAGAGCGAACTCGAGACAGAAGGTCTCGCAGGTCGTCACGTTCTAGGTCCAGATCGAGATCCAGGCGACATCGGTCTCGATCAAGGGAAAGGGATAGAGAGAAAGAACGAGAACGTGAGAAAGAAAGGGAGAAGGATAAAGAACGAAAGAAACGAGGTTTACCCCCTATTAAAAAAGACCACCTAAGCGGTAAATAACATTCTCACAACATCCTGAGTTAATTTAATTTTTAATTTTTTTGCAGTGTGCAGTACAACTTTGTGGGTTGGACACCTTTCAAAATTAGTGCACCAAGAAGACTTGTCGGACACGTTCGGGGAATTTGGAGAAATCATCAGCATCGACCTTATAATACCAAGAGGTTGTGCTTTTATTGTGATGGACCGACGTCAGGACGCTGCCAGATGTCTGACTAAATTAAAAAATCACAAATTACACGGAAAGGCACTCACGGTAAGTTAATGTACGTAAGCATTTCGATTTCGTTGACTCACAATTGTTTAAATTTAGTTGGCATGGGCACCCGGCAAAGGTGTAAAGGGAAAGGATTTAAAAGATTATTGGGAAGGCGACCTGGGAGTGTCTTATATACCGTTTTTAAAATTAAAACCCGACATGGAAATGGACTTGCTGGAAGACGGTGGTGTAATCGATGAAGAAACGATGCCTTCATGGCTGAAAGCTAAGCTAACGCAAATTGCTCCGAAGAGCACCCCCATATCAGAAACTATAGAAGTCAATATACCTCCTCCTGTTATCTCTACGAGCGCCGTAGATACTAGTCAACCCCCACCGATACCACCCGGCGGTGGACTCCTGCAACCTCCTCCGTTGACATTACCTCTTGTTCCACCGTACCAATTAAACAGAGGATTGCTGGGGCCTGTCGGTATGAATTTGCCGCCGGGTAGTGCTTGGCCGAACGTGCCTATTGGAGTGCCTCCGCCGAACTTGTCCGGGCCTTTAATGACGAATCAGTTGCTGGGTATTGGGTCACCATTTGGTCAAGCGCCACCGAGCCTATTACAACAAGCCCTACCTCCGATACCTCTGGCGGGATCCGACAAAAATCAGGACAATTCAAGCGAAAGTAACATAAGGACCCCTCTTTTGGGTTTGCCACAGGCATTCCCTGTGGTACCACCGCAACCTCCGATATCTGTGCCTGCTCAACATTCTCACGACGAAAACATGGACGTCGAAATGGAAGATGCGGAAAAAGGCGAAAGACATCCGCCTCCGCTTAGTGATCAGCTGTTGGCGTCCTTGAATACATTTGGTGCTGATAATTTGACTGCCGCGGTGAACCGGTTGCATGCTGTCGTAAATCACCGGCCAAACCCCGGAGGCTTGGGAAGTGACAGTCAAAGTAGTGATGACAGAAGAGACAAACGAGACGATAGGGCTCGAAACCGAAGTAGAGACAGGGATCGCAATCGAGATAGAGGAGGTAGAAATAGTCACGACAGAAATAGGGACAGAGAAAGAGATAATAGCAGAGGTGAGAGGAGGGAGGAACGAAATGATCGAAGGGAACGTCCAAACCGTTGGAGCGATAGAGATCACCGTGATCGTGATCGAGATGAGAGGAGAGAACGTGAGAAAGCACTCAATGACAGGTTACGAGAAATGGCTAATGACGGCTCATATTCTAATAGAGGAGATGAGCCGGAAGGACGTCCACCTCTTTTAGATAGACCCGTATTTCCACCTCCTTCGTTTAACAACTTGGGAGATTTAGAATTGGAATGTCCACCGGATATGATGGATCATGATCTTGACGATAGATTTATATGTGGTCCCCCTGATGATAGGAGAGGTCCGTTTGATGACAGACATGGCCCACCTGATGACAGAAGGGGCCCCCCTCCGGATATGAGGAGAGGTCCTCCTCTTGATGACAGGCATGGGCCTCCGGATGACAGGAGGGGACCTCCTGATGGTAGACGAGGCCCGATGGATGATAATTTCGATCACAGAATGCGCGGCCCTATCGATAATTTTGGCCCTCCGATGATGGAAATGCCCGAGTTTGATCCTAGGATGGAAGGCCCCGCTGAATTTGAAGGGCCACCTATGATACGGGAGCCCATTATGGAAGAAAGATTTCCCAGACGGGACAGATTCGGAGGAGACGATAGAAGAATGATGGACGATTTTGAACCACCACCGATGATGCGCGGCCCACCGCATGGCCCAAGGCCGGACTTCTATGGCCCCAGGGATAATTTTGGACCTCCCAGGGGCCCCCCTATGATGAGAGGTCCTAGGCCGGATGGCTTCGTGCCTAGAGGCATGATGGTTCGACAGCCAATGTTTCATCCCAGAGGACCCCAACATAATATGCGAGGGCCAAGGCCAGGTAAGTTCTCACTTTCGTCAAATCAAAATTTTTTTATATATATTTAAATGTGTCTGTAACCCTTCTACCCTAAGGTGTAGGGATATTTCTAACTAAGTTTTTCCACACTATGCGATCCCTTGTAAGGTGTCTTCCCTCTTGGCAGCTCAAATTGTTATATTGTAGCACATGTCATTCCACGTTGTTACTCCCAGAAGTTCTTCAAAATATTCCTTCCAGCGGGTTTTTATCTTAATTTTGTCTGTCAGAATAACACCCTTTTACGCTTTGATGTGTTTTAAATTTATTTCTTCTTAGTACGGCTTATTCCTTAGATTTTCGACTACTTTGTAGAGTAACTTCTGATTTCTATTTTCCTTATCTTCCATTTTACTTTCCAGGCTTGACTTGTAGCATGTCTTACCATTTCTTTAACTTCGCTTCTTAGTTTCTTATAAGTGTCGTAATTTGTTTGTTTGTTACTAGTGTTATTGAGATAAGGTTTTCTGTCTGCTTTCTATTTGTATCAGTTTTTCCTCTGCCACGCACAAATTCAGCTGCTCCTCTTACCGCATGTTTAAATTCTTCCCAGTCACATTGAATACTGTTCTGTCCACACCTTCTGCTGTAGATTCGAATTCCTGTCCCAATTGCTGTTGGTAGAGTTTTCTTATGTCTGGGTTTCTGAGTTTATAAGTTTTAATTTTTCCTAGAACTATCTCTTTTTGTTTTTTTTTGAGGTACTGATTTTTTTTTTTTTTGGAAACTTAGGACCTCCATGGATGGATGGAGGAATGAGACCTAATTTCGCACCGAGATTTGAAGGACCTCGTGGATTTAGAGGGCCCCCCCAACATTTCGACGAAAATCATCCTCCTCGACTTCGAAGATTTGACGATAGACGGCGTTTTGATCAAATCGAACATGGCCACGAAGAATTCGGAGCAGTTATGGAACAACATGAGCGTCCCGAGAGGAGAAGTAGATGGGGAAATTCATCACCCGGAGGAGCAGAGGAGCGTCATTTTGAATTCCAGCCCGAACCCAATGAAAATGACTACGGCGAATCACAAACTGAACAAAATTTCCCCGAGAATCAAAAGAGTTTCGCGGAAAACGCCGGGCAGGAATTTTCTGAAAATGCGGATGGCTTTACGGAGAAAACTGAGGAACAAAATCAAATTGAAGCATGTGGACAAGAGGGCAATACGACTCCGTTACATGATGAGAATCCGGTCGAGGAAAATAATGAGGTGAAGGACAATCGTGATGAAAATCTTGAGGGCGGTGTACAAGGTGAAAACGAACACCAGGAGGCGGAGCAGGGGAAAGAAGAAGCTTGAAACTGTGCACAGATGTGAGAAGTACGTTCGTAATATTTTTACTAGGCATAAGATGTGTTGCAAATATGTTGACTACAAAAACTCTAGGCTGTGATAGTGTAGTGAACACAGGTGACCGATATGGAAAATAAATCATACCATGATTTTTATACATTTAATAATGGTCAATAAAATAATTTTATTAATTTTTACGACATAACTTTGAGTATTTATTTAAATTTGCTGCTGCAACAAGCGACCAAATTATATTTGTATATTTCATAATTATTATATCTTTGCACACATGTCATCATGTTTGTATTAGAATGGAAGATGGCTTCGAAAGGTAGGTCCATCTGTGTTCACACTACTGCGCATCATGGAGGATCCAGTGCCAGCACTCAAACGGAGTGACTGGTGCAAGGTACAGTTCTTTTATTTATTTATAACCTGTACATGTTTGCAGCAAAGTACCATCAGATTTTCTATTTTACAAAATAAACCATAATTATATTTACGTTATGTTTGTATATCACGGTTGTACATAATTGATATGTACAAGACTTATAAACGAAGATTTATAAATGCTATATAAGTAGGTCATTAATAATAGTTGCTTAAACTGTTTTTTTCTTTCTTTTTTTGTTTCTTATTTGCTATAGTTATTGTGACGAGGGACACAAATCATGTAATATAATGTTTTCTCCAAGTACTTGTATGTGTTACGAAAGTTTTCATTAAGCTGTCTATGCGTATGTAGTTCTATCAAATATATTCATTCAACGTGCGTAATTAATTTTTATTTTCACATCCGTCAGTCAATGAAAAAAATGTTTGCTTTATAAACAGTAAGTGTGGAAGTTTCTTAACAGGTTTCATGATATGTATAAAGTATTATAATTTGTTTCAGTTTTCAAATATACTTTAATTTAAAAGGTCCGTCTATTTAGTTTTCACGAGATGACAAAATAAAACAAATTCATTTAGGATACACTTGCAAACCAAACGTTGCTTTCAGTATTAAAAATGAAACGAGTTTTGATTATCAGAAAATAAAACGAATTAGTATAAAGATGTCATTGAGCATTATAGAGTTTGTATGTAGTAATCTCTGTATAGATTGAGTCTAACTCTGAGTATAGAGTCTTTCATTTCTAAAGAAATGTTGGACTTACCATTTTGAACGTGCCTCAATAGAGACACAGCCAAAATCAATTTTTTTAATAAAATAATTCTTAATAACTGCATGATCTATAAATAATATTCATTTGGAATTGACTGTACGTAACTACACAAAAAAAATATTGAATTACTGGCTCTTGTAAGACGATATTTAATTTGCAGCAAATTTTGGTAAGGTTTACTTTAAATAAAATGCACGTCACTTTTAAAACACATAATCGAATTTTAAATCTGTTACACAATTACCCTACAAAATTCACAAATTCTTCTTTGATAACCAGTACTTGATTGCGTTAACGTAATCACCGTGGAAACAAATGAATTGAACCAACTCGTTAACTTGAGACCTAATGGGACGCACCTGATCCTTCTGCAAGAACTCTCGCAGTTCTTGCTCCAACAGCCAGATATCACCGCGCACCTTTTTCACGTACGTTAATTTCCTCATGCCCCTGTACGACGTGTCCAGGTACACCGGCATCATGTGGTTCTTGGTTCGAGGTACGAAATAGGGCAGGTGATTCAGGTTCTCACCCTGGGGCTTCCACTCCGAGGGGTATTCGCTTTTCGGAAGTGGAATCGGTACCGTCACGGGGGGGAGTACGCGTTCCACGTATTTCCAATCCTCGGGGGAACTTGTGGCTTCGTATTTTACTTTCACGCCCTCCAAGTCGCACACGAACGGTGAACCCTTGTAATTCGAGTATCTGATCGGTATAACCTAAAAAATTACGACGCGTGTAACAACGAGCTTACGCGCGGTACTTACGGCGAATTACGGTGGCTGGTTTGAATTTAACTGCGCAGTTGAGGAACGAACGTAAACCCTGAAGAGCTGCGGTCATTTTTACTTCTTTTATTATTAAATTATAACATAACCTCACTAATCAAAAATCCTCAGGAATGCCAATATAAACAAAATTCAAATTTGGCACTCAAATGTCACCAATTCTGAAATTCAAAATATTCCCACTAAGAACAACACTGCGGCAACGCTTTAAAGCTGGGGTGCGTTTCATTTGCGCGCTCACATGCTTTGAGCACTCATAAGCATTGGAGCGCTGAACGCGTCAAAACGCCGGGCATACTATACTCCCATTGGTGAGTGCTTGTTACGTTACATGGAGCGTTGAACGCGCCATTGGTTGATCCCGTGAGCTGGTCACTTGATCCGTTGTTTCGTTTTATTTGTCTAGCGTAGCCTGTCAAAACTGTACGTGTCAAAATTCCCTGTCATTGTGTGTTGCCTGTTCTTGTCATTTGGTAACTGAAAAGTTTGCAAATTGCAGTAACCAACACGTCATTTCTCACTCTGTTTAGTCTGATTTTGTTTTTCAAACGCTGAGTTGAAATTCGTCCATCTGCCTGTCAAAGTGTACCTGTCAAAATCGGATGGCCTGTGATATAGCCGTTCTCGTCTATTTTTATGCTTTGCTTTAAACAACGCTTTATTTACTCGTCCTCGTCAAAATTGTTGGCATTTGTATTTTTTTTTGTTAATACTGGCTGTCTTCCTTTACCTGTTAAAGTTGTTGACATTTGTCAACTGTTTAGTTTGGATTCGCTGTTTCGTTAACTTGTCGAAGTTATCGGCGTCTGTTTGTAAGTTGAACGGTTCATGAACTAGTTCGTACTTGTCAAAGTTGTCGGTATTCGCTATTTGCCTCGTTAGCTCCTTTAACTGTCAAAGTTATCGACGTTGTTTCGTTCGAAAATTAACTGCCGTTTCGTTTGTTTTGCGTGTCAAACTTAATCCGTCAAAATCGATTGTTTCACTAACTTGTCAAAGTTGCGGTTTATGATTTGTATTTTCGTCTGTCATTGTGCATTACTTAAACTGTCAAAATTGTTGTTTACGTTGTTAATATCGACTGTCTTCCTTACCTGTCAAAGTTGTTGACGTTGTTATCTGTTTCGTTCGAGAAATGGAAGACTCTGTTTTATGTGTCCTTTCGTTAGTTTGTTTTGCGTGTCAAACTTAACCTGACATAACTGATTGTTTCGCTAACTTGTCAAAATTTTGGACGTTTGTTTATAACTTGAATGGTTCATAATATCTATTTTAGTCTGACTTTGTGCATTACTTACCCAACGTATTTATTTACTTATCAAATTTATCGGCATTTTGTTATTTGCCGTTTGTTTTTCTTTACCTGTCAAAGTTGTTGGCGTCATTATCCATTTCGTTCGAGAATTGGGTGACTCTGTCTTATTTGTTTAGCGTGTCAAGCTTAACCTGTCAAAATTTATTGTTTCATTAACTTGTCAAAGCTATGGGCGTTTGTTGATAATTTAAATGATTTCTATTTTTGCCCGTCTTTGTGCATTACTTTATTTACTTGTCAAAATTATTGGCTTTTGCTATTTGCTTTGTTAATACCGCTTGGTTTTCTATATCTGTCAAAGTTGTTGACACTTATTATCTGTTTGGTTTACGAATTGGATGGCTTTGTCTTACATGTCGTTTCGTTTGTTTTGTGTGTCAAGCTTAGCCTGTCAAAAATAGTCAGTTTCGCTAATCTGTCAAAGTCATCGGACATTCAGTTATAAGTCGAACGGTTTCCCGTCTGTATTTGTTAATTTCGTTTGTCCTTCTACATCTCTTCGAGAAAGTGGTTTTTCTTTACCTGTCAAAGTTGTTGGCATTTACAGTTTTATATTTTACTTTCGAGATATTTGACTTTAAAGCGATTTAGTTTATCTGTCAAAGTAGTTCGCATTTTGTCATTTTTCTCTGTCGTTCGTAATTTTCAATTGTTTTTGTATATGAAACCTGTCAAAAAAACTGCACTGTCACTAGTCACACGATGCATTAAAGACGTCGACGCCTATCAATTTACCTGTCAAAGTTGTTGAGCATTTACAATTTTACATTTGATTTTTGAATTATTTTACTTTAGAGCCACTTAATTTATCTGTCAAAGTAGTTCGTACTTGTCATTTTTCTCGTGTCTACAGTTTTCGATTATTTTTGTATATCAAACCTGTCAAGAAAACGACACTGTCACTAGTCACGCGTTGCATGTGCGAAAGACGTCGATGCCTATCTGTTTACCTGTCAAAGTTGTTGGGCATTTACAATTGTACATTTTACTTTCGAGTTATTTGATTTTAGAAAGCGTCGGGCGTACTGTACTCCCATTGGTTAGTGCTCGCTACGTAAAGAGCAGTAACCAATGAGAGTCCAGTACGCCCGCGCTCAACGCTCCATGTAAATCCAACTTAAGAGTGAGGTTTGCGTGCAGGGAGTGCATTTTAGGTGCCCGTGAAGAAGAAAATTTTAACTGTGCAACTTAAATTTAGCGTTAATGTTAATATGACATTTTAAATTTTGACGCCAAATTAATTTAATTGTAGTACCAACATAGGTACGGAAACTAACTAGTCGTACAAACTTCATTTAAAATTAAATAAAGACGCATATCGGCATTATAAATAGATAATCTGCATTCATTTTCAAAAGGTCTGCTCCATTTGACAGAATTTCAAGTTCTGAACCGTTCAAATCATGCGCACTATGAAATTTATATCCAATTTTGTGCGCTGCTCATGCTCTGTACGATTTTGAACGGTTCAGAACTCGAAATCCTAACGAATGGAACGGACCTAAAAATAATTTGTACCTTTTCATTATTTATTAGTTTGGTTATAACAGAAAAATAACAATTCTCCCCATAAGAGGGCGTTAAATTTTGAGTCTTATAAACGTTGACGTAAAGCTCAATTTTGAAAAATTAATAAACCACGTTTAGTGCGGTGTGCATCAACTATTTTATTACATCTGATTACATCGCATCGCATCCTTGAGGTTTGAAGTTTGGTAGCGTCAACGAGCAGTGATTTCTCGAAAGAATTTGTGCAGAGTCACTTCGATTTCCGATAATCGCCATGGCCATTAAAGCAGTCTGCGTGTTAAACGGAGAAATCGTTAAGGGCACGGTTTATTTCGGCCAGGAGGTAAATACAAGCCGTTAAGGAAACGCCGGTGTTTTTATTATGTCATAATAATTACAGAATGAGAAAGCGCCGGTCATCGTAACAGGCGAGATATCAGGTTTGGAGAAGGGCCTGCACGGCTTTCACATTCACGAATTCGGGGACAACACAAACGGCTGCATTTCTGCTGGGGCACATCTCAACCCCTACAATAAAGAACACGGAGGCCCAGACGCCGAAGTTCGTCACGTAGGTGACTTAGGCAACATTGTAGCTGGCGCAGATGGTAATGCCAAGGTCAACATTTGCGACAACGTTATTTCCTTGCAAGGGGCTCACAGTATCATCGGTCGCACTTTGGTAGTGCACGCTGATCCCGATGACCTGGGCTTGGGCGGACACGAACTCAGCAAAACCACTGGGAACGCCGGGGCTCGCCTCGCTTGCGGTGTCGTGGGAATCGCCAAACTTTAAATATCATTCCGAATAAAATGTTTATTAGTTAGGAACATAATGTGTATTAGGCCTGTTTCCCTTATTCTGTTTTTTTTTTTATGGAGGGTGTAATAGTTTCCTTTTGTTACAAAATAAAACGGTTTAAAAATTCGTTTTCTTTTCTTAATTGAACGGGCACGTTATGTTGAAGGAATATTTCATTTTTAATATCAGAATTCGATAATCTATTTTTAGATTAGTTTCGTGGCCGTCAAGTGTTGAGATAATTACAAAAAAGGGTATTCGCACTCGGGAGATTTGCAAACATGAAATTATTTAATGTGCGTAGCAACCACGTCGATTCTTTTTTTCTTGATAAACAAAATTCTTTGCATTCCGTGGTTTCTAACAAATAACTTGAGGAAATTGTAAAACCGCGATAAAAGCAATCGCTTCTTTTGAAAGTGGCGCCTTTCAACGGGGAACATCAAGTACCAACGTTAAATAATTAAAAGTCAATAGACATTTGCACATAACCTTAAAAAAATGCGTACGGTAAGTGCAACCTTTTTTTTTTAAAGTTTTTGGATTATTTAAACGATATCATTTCCAGAGAATCACGATATACTGCCCCTTGTGTCTAACAAATAGCGTTTATAGTAAGCTGAAGCTGCATCAAATTAGTTTAACCGCAGCAGTGTATTTATGCGAAGATAAAAACTGTGCGTACCCCAAAGGTTTCGATTGGATGGAAGTGAAGAGGTCTTTAGATGAACTGTTGTACGAAAAGCAACACTCGACGGGCGATTCCGACTTGGATAATTGGTTGGAAGAAGCGTTCGAAAGAGAAATGAGCAACGTTAACGTCACGTGCAAGAATGTTACTAGCGAATATAACGGTGATAGTTTCTTGGCTGAAATCTTTAAAGAATTGGAGAGCAGCACGAGTAAGATTGAACCTGAACATGTTGTGAATGTACCAGCAATAACTAATCAAACTATCGTAAAATCTAAAGGAAGTACGAACGAGTCTTCGTGTAATTATTTAGAAAGTGCGTTCGATTTTGAAAACGAGAATTTTGTCTTAAATTACAAGAACAGTTGATGCTGAATAATTTATTGTAACTTGATTTAATAAAGTAAGTAGTTTTTGTACTTGTATTTTTAATTCAATTACATACCTTCCAGATTGAGGACTTTAATTCTGTATCTCTTAACGTAGACGTATAGGAAAGCTGGCTTTAATAAATTAAATATATTAAATCTATATTACAAAATTAAGTAACAACTTAAATCTACTCGTTCGGTTTTAAATTCACCAAACTATTTCACACCTTTTGAATCTGTCGAATGCAGAGTGTATATTCTTGTCTTTTTCCTCGATTCCTTTGACTTCTGTAATTTCAGGGCTGGTGTTCCGAATCTCGGAGTTTATTACAGATTTTCCAGTTCTCATAACATCGTCGTTTCCAAAACTCGGTTCTCTAAACGCACACATTGTTTGTGAAAGTCTCGATTCACTTTGTAACTTCCCAATTGGACATTGAACCTGTTCTGCAGCCTTTTTGCTAAATATGGCATCTACATTCTCCAGAATAGTTTCAGTTCTATGCGTGTCTGTGCAAGCTGGGTCAGGTTCCTTCTTCAGAATTTTTAGGTTAAAGTACCTTATTTCCCGATGCTCAGGTAATTCATGTTCAAAAATATTCAGCTTCTTAAAAAACCGTCGCTTAGCCGCCCTTTCCCTGTCCGCTTTCAGCCTGGCTTCTCTCCGTTCAGGTGTTTCCACGCTGCGTCTCCTGGCAGCCCGAAGGACGTCGATCATTTTCCTCTGAGCTCTCTGTTCGGGAGTTTCGTTTCTTCTCCTGATGGTGGCCCGTACTGCGTCGTTGTACTTTCTTATTTTCGACTGAAGCTCCGTCTCTTCTCGCCGTCGCCTCGCCGACCTGAGCAGGTCTTTCCTTTTCCTCTCCGCTCTCTGTTCGGGAGTTTCTATACTTCGCCTGTAAGCGGCCCTCAACGCATTCTTCAAGCGCCGTTCTCGAGTTTGCTCTTCCGTTTCTAAGCTTCGTTTGAAAGCTGCGCGAACGGCACTTTTATATAATCTAGGTAGAAACGATTTGCACTTGCAATTATTAAAAACAAAGTGACAAAGTCGTTACCTGTCTTTCCTTTCGTTGTCCGAATCATTTCTTTGCTTTATTTGTCCAGTTTCTTCGTCCCTGTCGAAGATTCCTTTTATTCACAAGCGTTTAAAAAAATTAGAAATACGAATACCTCTTTGGTCTTCCTTCTTCGGTTCGATTTGGATTTTTATACATGGCTGTTTTGTTGGCGACCATTGTTTCCACATTTTCCAAAGCTTGCGACCAAGTTAAACTAAACGTATCGTGCGATAGTTTCTTTCTCCAAGTCAATCTTTCTCTTGCGATTACTAAGAGTGGCAACATTGGATGAGTAAATTGATTAGTAGTTGAATCTTGGCCTGAAATCGATCGACTTGATTATCACTAAAGTAAACGGTGTTATACGTTACTGCTGAGGTAATCGTGTTCGTTAAGAAAGTCGTCATTGATATTTTGGTAAGGTTCCGCTTTTATCTGTGTCTCTTCAAACTCGGTAGAGTCTTCATCGAAATGGCCCTCCAAGTCTACCAACATAGTATTTTTTGTTTTAATAAATGCACAGCGAATGATGCTAGTAATTTTACCTGTATCAAAGACTTCTTTTTTAATTACGATATCCGAACCTGTAGAGCATCCAATGGGAATTGCTTCATCCTTCAACCTGAAACCTAACTGACGAATTTCTATTGAATTGAAAACTAGACCGCTAAAAAAGTTTACCCCAGCAACTTATTATTTGGGTCGACGAAATCGGCGGCTTCAAAATGCTTGGAGCACACCGTCCGTTCGACGAAAGGCGCTCTGCCACCGTAAACGAAGTCTTCAAAGTATTCCGCCTTGCCGCATGTTTGCACCCACTGCATGCACCTGCGGAAACCAGGTGCGCACAGGTGAGCGTAAATTAAGGTTAGGTTTTTAACTTACAGATCAATGTTAGCGGGAAACGGATAAAACGCTTCTTCGGAATTTCCGTGCGTGCTTTCACATCCTGATACGGAACAAACGGACATTTCAATCCGGGATGAAATATTGATCGAATGACACTCTTGACCTTGACGTTGATGGATGGACGGACGGACAGTCAGACAAATCAATGTTACCACTACTCAGACTATAATTGATCTGTGCCACTACGGGTGCGTTTCATTTGCGCGCTTACATGCTTTGAGCGCTCATAAGCAGTGCTTAAACCATTCCCAAACAGTAGTCAAAAGAAACATCTTTGCTTATGACAACTTAAGCAACTGAACGCCAAATGGAACCACAGAAAATAGCGCTTATAAAAGTGAGCGATTAGAGCGTGTGAGCGCGCAAACGAAACGCACTCAAAATTTTACGTATCGAGTATCGAACACATATCGACTTTAAAAAAATTAAAAAGTTACCAAATTGTCTGTTTCTTTAAATAAAATACATTTACCTCTGCATTTACTTTTGTAATGAATAACTAAAGTTACTCGGTTTAGTAACTTTTATTGTTGAAACCTGACTTCTTTTAGTGTTCGTGTCTTGTAAATGGGACTTTTATTTTTAGGTTAAGCTTGTTAATTTCAATTTTGTGCTGCTATTTTGGATCTTTGCTCCCTTCTCCATGCTTTTATTGTTTTTCCAACATTTTGTTGAATGAAATGTGGTTCCTTGTTTATTTGATAATGAATTTCCGGGTCATTTTTGTAAATTACATTTTGCAATTGACATTGACAACTAAATTGTGACAAACGATAATTTGATTGTGACAAAACTTTAAATGCAAAACCAATCACAACATAATAACAAAAAAATCACAATTAGTTACTTATTGTTATTACAAAAGTGAATTGAGTTTAAGTAATAAATTCCACAGGAACAAAAGACAGAACTTTTAAACGTCAAAAAATAGTGCCAAGGCCTGTACTACCAATATAGAAACTAAAAGTTAAAAAATAGTAATGTTTATAATTTCTCCATTTCAGTTTTGAAAACTATTGTAAAAAGTACTGAGATACTTTTAATCGACCATTAGTACACTTAAATCAGGTACGAATGTACTGACTTCGGCAACGCTGCTTTCAAGTTCTGATTGTTGCAATTTATTTTGAACTTTTAAATTAACCAATGAAATAAGTCCGCGTTTGTTTATTCAACTTCGTCCACTCTATTTACTCTTTTCTGATTTTTGTATCAAAACAGCTTCGCTCTCACTTTAATTTTATTCCATCTCTGCACGGAGTGAACGAACGAACTCCTAAAAATACTGAATATACAGAGCGAACAACAATGATTGAGATCAGGCTTATTTTTCATCCGTATCTGGAATAACGTGCAGAGTTCAATTAATCTTCAATTATTGTTAAACAATTTCAATTACAGAATAACTGAGCTAGACAAGTGAGTTTATCTCCGAGAAGGTTTTAGATTTACAACAAAACCATCTAGTAAGTCGGTCGCAGCCGCAGCTAGCATTATATACAGTATTCGGGCGTGCGTGGCTAGTACCAAACACGCCCTCCCCAATAATGCTTCTAAAAGCTTGGGACTGTCAGGTTGTTAATATAAAAAAAAAAATTTAGGTCGCGACACCCTGCGACCGATTTTTGCCCTAAAGTCCTTGGTGAAGTCTCCGATCTATATTCCTCAAGTCCTTGGTGAAGTCTCTGAGCTATATTCGTCAAGTCCTTGGTGAAGTCTCTGAGCTATATTCGTCAAGTCCTTGGTGAAGTCTCTGAGCTATATTCGTCAAGTCCTTGGTGAAGTCTCTGAGCTATATTCGTCAAGTCCTTGGTGAAGTCTCTGATCTATATTCTTTAAATTCTTGGTGAAGTCTCTGATCTATATTCGTCAAATTCTTGGTGAAATCTCTTATCTTTATTCGTCAAGTCCTTGGTTAAATCTTTGGTCTATATTCGTCAAGTCCTTGGTGAAGTCTCTGATCTTTGTGGTCACTCTGTGATCTATATTCGTCAAGTCCTTGATGAGAAGTCTCTGATCTATATTCGTCAAGTCCTTGATGAAATCTCTGATCTATATTCGTCAAGTCATTGGTGAAGTCTCTGATCTATATTCGCCAAGTCCTTGATTTTGTAGTGGACGAATTTTAAAAAGTCTATGCTTTGGTAACGTCCATGAATTTTATGAGGTCTATGATAAGTCCAAGGGTCCATGTTTTAGTAAAGTCCTTGGATGTTATGAAGTTTATAAGCTCATCTTTTGATGAAGTCCATGTTTTGATAAAGTCCATGGATTTTACTTTGATAAAAACGATAAATTTCTTTTGGTAGAATCTAAAGAATGTTTTTCGTTCTGTGTTTAAATTTCTGCATCTCCTTTCCTTCAAAAGGTCTGTTCGTACAGCATTTCTGACTAGTTTTAAACTGTCAAATATATTCGCCCATCGAATTAATCACCGCTTTCAAGAGCTGCACTAAATGTGAAACTTAGATTGGCGCATGCTTCTGATAGTTTCGGACTAGTCAGAAGCTGCTGTACGAACAAACCTAAAATATATATTTTTAAATTTCTTTTTGAAAAATCTTCTGTGCTTCGTTGAATTCGTCGAGAAGTGATTGAAACGACATCTTCTTCTTGGTAAAAAAGTAGAATTTTCACACAAAATATGGCATCAATTGAATGCAAAAGCTCGGTAGTTCATCTTTGGAAGTAATTAATTCTATAGTTATCGATGGGATGTATTTTGTAAGGTCTATGATCCTAAAGTCCATTGATTTTGTGAAGTCTATGATTTTAAAGTCCATGGATTTTTTGAAGTCTATGATTTTAAAGTCCATGGATGTTTTAAAGTCTATGATTTTCAAGTCCATGGATTTTATGAAGTCTTGGGTTGACGAAGTCTAGTTTTGTAATGGTCACTCGTTTTCGTAAATTCTGTAAAAACAAAAAACAAAGGCCAAATGAAACTAAATAAAAAGTAGAATAAAAAAAGAGTTGTCAATTTCCAGAGATAATGAAGTGATTACTATTTTTTTCTTAATCTAAAAAAGAACTAATAACAAAAAAACAATCGAACTTTCAAGGTAGGAAAAAAAGGCAGAATTAAATTGTTGACTGTTTTCGGCAATGACGTAGAGACACTAGCTCAGTAGTTCATCTTTGACTACTTACATACGTAATTCATTCTTCTTCGTTATGCATTTCGGGTCTAGGACTCTACAGTCCATTGATTTTTGAAATCTATGATTTTAAAGTCCATGAATTTTATGAATGCAAAAGCTCGTTAGTTAATTCTATAGTTATCGATGGGATTTTTTTTGCAAGGTCTATGATTCTAAAGTCCATTTATTTTTTCAAGTCTATAATTTTAAAGTCCATGAATTTTTTAAAGTCTATGATTTTAAAGTCCATAGATTTCTTGAAGTGTATGATTTTGAAGTCCGTGGATTTTATGAAGTCTTGGGTCGATGAAGTCTAGTTTTGGTAAAGCCTATGGTCATTCGTTTTCGTAAATTTTGCAAAACAAAAGCCAAATGAAAAAAAAAAACTAATAACGAGAGACAATCGAGATTTCAGGTTAGAAAAAAAGTCAGACATAAAACGTTGACTGTTTCCGGCGATGACGTAGAGACAGTGACATGAACATTACAACCCATTACAAAACAAAAGACAATCGAGTTTTTTGGTTAAAAAAGAAAATGTGTGAGGTCAAAAATCTTTCGCAGGATATCTCAACCTAAACTAATCATTATTACTAATGTATCGCAATTGCGAATAATTAGGACAAGTCCAAATAAATGAAAGGTCTCGACGAGAGGAACTCGACTGTCATACCGACGCCATCTTGGAATCAAAGATGGCGGCGTCGTGATCGAAAATCGCCGCGTAAGAGATAAACCCGTCGTGTCGCGTATCAAATTAAACGTGCCGGCGAGACGAACTCGACTGTCATATCGACGCCATCTTGGAATCAAAGATGGCCGCCTTACACGATCAAAAAAATTTCCTTTAAGAGGTAAGTAGGTCGTGCGACCATTCAAATGAAAGCGCTCGACGAGCGCAACACGACGGAAGCAGTTCCCTAGCTGACGCGAGCTGCCCGATGGCGAGCGACTCTTGACGCGCGAGTAAAAAGACGTAATAAGCTACGCCCTACGTTTTGCTTGAACTTGCCTTGTTAAAGAAGTCACAGCCGACTAGAGTTAAATTTAAAAAATCACTCGGTATGATAAAACTCATTGCAACTTCATTGAAAACCACATCCTAGTAATCTTTTTTTAAAGATTATTATACCTACCAACCCACCGCGTGATTTTTTAAAATTTTTATTAACTCTTGCTATGGAATTTGGACGGCATGTCGGAGCGTTACTGTAAAACAGCATAAAAGAGTGCAGTGGCGTACTTTTCACTTAAGCTGCCACCCAGATGGCAAGGGTTGATGAAAAATTTAAGAAATCACTCGGTATTTACTTATCCCTCTGTAATGACGATTCTGTGCAAAGTTTTATTTCAAATCCTGCTTAATATTTTGGTTGCTTTGCGCATCTACAAATTCGGGAAGTGTTGCCGGAAATGAACGTCTTTTCTAATTTATTCTTCACTTCACACCGGGGGAAAAAATACGTTGCTAATTAATTAGTAAGTTTTTAGTTGTGGGCATCGAACCGAAAGAAAAAAGAACTTAAAACCGTGCATTCCTCGACTGAAAACAAGAAAGAAAAACTCAAGCGCCCGGCCAACAAAAGAAGAAAGCACTGTTTAGCTGCTCGGAGAGCGTTTGAAAAGTAAAATGATCGACGAACTGGTTCAAGAAACGGTAAGTGGAGCGGCCTGGGTGATTCCGAGCGCGCGGACTTTCGCCCAATGTCAAAAATCTGATCAGTTCCACCACCTTGGCCGTGATGCCGTTCTTTTAGATTGTCTACCACATATAAAAGCTCATCGGCGAGGAAGAGGTGCATCAGTTTTACTTAAGTGTTACTAAGCTCGCGTTAACAATGTTCAAGGTAAGTTTGAGATAAAAGAGCGAAAGGAAGAGAGAGAAAAGAAACTGCACAGTGTTTTTCTTTTTACAGTTCGTTTTAGTCAGTACTTTGCTTGTTTCCGCCGTTAAACGGGTCCATTGTGGAACAATTTCTTTGGGTGGTAAGTTATATTTTTTTTTGCATGCGTTCTTAATCTAAGTAGTAGACGCAAAGAATGTAGAAGTTCATGTCCCATATCGCTGTACAATCAAATGTCTCAAAACTTTTGGACGTCACTGTACTTTGTATTCATCTAATAGGTATTTAATATTTGTTTTAAAAATCTTCTAAAATGATTAATTTAGGGTTAAGTACTTAGATTGCATGGAGGAATTAAAAATATTTCGAGTGATCATCAAAATCCTACCTCGAGTTAACTTTGGAAACAGAAGCACGTGTCGTAGATTGAACCGTATAGGTGTTGTGATTGTCCCAACTACTGTCAGAATAAAAATTTATTTTAATATATTCTTTTTACGTTGGCCACTTCCGCCAACGAATATGTGTAGTTCAACAAGTGCAATTAACGATTAAAATCTAGTATACGAACATTTTGAGGTTAAACATATTATAAGAAATGAATATGCAAGCTACGACATACGATTTTTTTTCCAAAGGTAACTCGAGGTATTTTTTGTTGAACATTCGTTATGTATACACACACACAGGGAGATTGATTTTTTTTAATAAAAAGATTAGAACATGCTGTCATTTTAAAGAAGGAACTATAAAGGGCTTTCAAATAACAAACTTCTCTAGCATACCAGAAGTCAAAATCTCATCTTGTTTATTCGCGGGAATGCTATATCGGGTGCATTTGACATAACGCTTCCTTTGTCTCATTCTTACTTGCATTGAAACGCACTCGCTCTCCCTCACACTTCTGCTCAGAGCGTGCCCCGAGTATAATGTCGAACGCACCCATAGTGATAGGGAAATATAATCTTACTTTTGAGTTTTGAAGAAAGAAGACTCTTCAGATATTTCACATGTTGTACGTATTTATAAAACATGCGAAAAAGTTCATTACGAAAATACGCCAAAATGTATCTGCCAGTTGACGACGCAAACGTGTTATAAGCTAAGACGTGCCTCTTTCGGTGTTTCGGTCATTTCATGGCACACTGCGAGAAGTTTTTTAATTGAAAACCCGTTATCTTCCTTCCGCAAACGTAAAAAAAATGTAATATGAGTAGAAAGTAGACGCCTGTTTGTCCAGTAGACCGAAACAAATTAGTAACAGGATTTTTACATCTTTCACACTCGTAGCGTTTTCGATTCACATGCACCGGTTGCACTCAGTGTATTTGCAACTTCTTTTAATCTCATGTAATAACACGAGATGAAGGTATTCTGAGTGCGCACTAGTGCGGTCAATCGAAAACGCTATCAGTAATTCTAGTGAGTATATAATAGCTTTGTTCCTACACAGTTCTAAATCAGTTCGGAACTGTACTGCTCATGCGCACTTGCTACAGGTCATGCGCTCTTACTAAAAATGCTGTCTATTTAGCAAGAGCGCATCAGCATTACAGTTCAGAACTGATTTAGTACTGTGTAGGAACAAAGCTAATAGTATATAATAGTTATTTCTATACTCACTGGTAATTCTTTGAAATTTAATTCCGTTTTTAAACAGTGCCATCTACATGTCATTAAAAAAAAACTCGCACCATTTAACAAAATGTTTACTTAAAATCTCGTTCCGATTAACGAAAAAGAAAAAAAACTTTCCAAACCACTTCAACTCGAGCATGAAATCAAACGAATTTGAAATTCGTCGAGATTCGCCCCCCGGCTGATAATTAAAGTCATCAAAAAGAAATGAAACTTTCACTACGTGTCGTTTCTCTCGACTGCGACGCAGATAATTAAAGGCGAGCGCCGATCAAATTAGAAATTCGAGAAAAAAACTCGTTTTTCCCCTATAAAAAAAAACTTTCGAGTTGTTGATTTTAATTCGTTTTGTCAGGCGGTGGTTTGCCTGGTTTATCAGGTCATGGCCTAGGCGGTCTATCCTTAGGAGGCGGTGATTATGGGGGCGCAAGTTTCGGCGGTGGCCTGAGCGCGCATGGCGCTTCTGCGGCGTCGTTCGCTGCCTTGGGGGCCCTCGACGGTGGCTCCGCGGGATTGCAGCAGAGCGGAGGATCCGGAGGTGGAGATTTTCATGGGGGAGTTAGCGTCGTTGGAGGAGGATCCTCACAACAAGGACAATCGTTTGATTTAAGCGACCAAGGTAACTATTATAAAATCATTAAATTTTTTTAAAACTTTTTTGAAATAATTAATTTTTTCTAGGTGGACATCCACATCACGGTTTATTCGGGGGTAGCTTCATTTCGGCCAGCCAGAGCGGAAAATCTGGTAGTTACGCTTCCCCGGGGGGAGATGAGGGTGGATACGAGGGTGGTTACGGTGGTCACGACGGTGGGCTCAGCTCGTATTCCGGCCTTTCCAGCTACGATGTGGGACACGACGGAGGAAGCAGCGGGGAAATCAGTAGCGTCCTGGCATCCAGCTACAAGGGTGGGGACATTTCCGGCGGACATTATTTGGGCGGCTACCACTGATCGTTGACGAACAAGAAGAAACCTCCACTTCCGCGAGAAAATAGCTAAACATGTTGACGCTGTTTTCGTTTGTAAATATTTATTTTGTTGTTGTTGACTTCTTTCATCGTTGTTATTCTTTGTTTTTGACTTTTTTTTAAGTAAATCCTTTCCATAAAAAATATTTATTTGCGACACTTTTTTTAAAATTATTTTTATTTACGTGTGACACTTCAGTTACATTGGACGATACAAAAAAGAAAAAAAAAACGATTACTAAGGTGTCCTGGTTACCTTCGGACGGGACTGGAAGACCAAGTTGTAACACTCACAATGAACTGTACAATTAGGTTCGCTCGTGCAGTATTCTGAAAATGATTGAAATTATTTAACTTTCAAATCGGTTTTCACTTTTGGCATTTGATTAATTCGGACTTGAATCATTTTCTCTTTAATGGGAGCTATTAAAAAATCGTTCAAAATCTGCGGATGTGGGCTTCGTTAGAGAAAGCAAATATGTAAAGGCGTTTGCATTTCCCGCGCGCTAGATTATTTCTATAAGTTGGTACTAAATTTAGTACGGTTTAATTCCAAGTTGTTGGTAGAACTTGATTTTAATATTTCGCCAATGACTTTATGACAAATGTCAACACTAACTTCAATAAGCAATTTTAAGCGCATAACCGGTAATTACCGGTCAAGAATATTTTTAACTAAAGCTACATGAGGTGCTTTCCAATTGCACGGATGAGTTACTCGAAGCTACTTGGAGCAGCTCTGGAATAATTCCGAGTAGTATCTGTGCATTTGGAAAGCATTTAGTTAAAAAAAAATTTAACCGGTAATTACCGGTGATGCGCTTAAAATCGCTTATGACAAAATCATGACCTACTGCATCCAATAGTTAAGGTTTGTTCTTTTTGACATTTTGTTCCTCACTTGGCGCCCTCTATTGATGATTACCATTTTAAAAATGAGTTAAATATGTCGAAAAGTTTCCCGAAAGGAAAAAACTACCTATAATTTTGAAAAAAGAAACAAAATTTTTAATCATTTTAACACATTTATGCTGGAAGACTTTATTTTGCAATGTTGATTGTTTTTTTTAATAAATAAACGTTTTTTAAATAAATGTTGTTCAGTGATTCCAAACGTTTTTGGTTTATTGGTAAGTAACTTGGAATCTGAAAATTATTTTTGTTAGGTGAAGGAATCAACTAATTATTTATTTAATAAGGACTACAAAAGTTAAACCTGTCAAAATTATTTTCAAGTGAAATCACTATGCTTCATTCACCTCAAGAACATAGCATTGAAAAGGATGGGGAAACATTTTCCGACTTGTGGTTGGCTTAATTTTCAGGCAAATTTACAATGGGGTGAAGTTGACTCTGACGCAAATGACATTTGAGTTGGATAAAATTAAATATCACTAGAATTCTGAAATGTCATTGTTATTTATGTCATTGTTATTTATTTCAAATCTTTTAAATTTAACAGTTAAAAACAGTGCAATTTACACTTAATTGCTCAGATTTTAATTTGCTTTCTCTGGATACAAATTTTGAATTTGCCGCTATTTCAGGTTATAACACTGGGAGCGGTTTCGATTCACTTGCACTAGTCGCACCCAGTGTTTTTGCATCTTCTTTTAACCTCATGCAATAACATGAGATGAAGATATTCTGAGTGCGCACTAGTGCGGTCAATCGAAAACGCTATGGGTTGCGTTCATGAAATATCAGTCTGAAAGCATCTTGGGCGAGTAATCGCCTTTATCTCGTTCACGATTTTAAACATATTTTGCGTCTCACTCGTCTGTTTGAAGAAGTTTTGAGTTTACTGCATTATTTCCATGACAACCGTCGCACGTTTGCAACATTTTTACAAGTGCGATGTGAAAAGTGCGTACCAAAAATGTTCTCAATAATATTAATGTTACACAGCTGATTCCTCGTTACCAGATGGCGCGAAATCTGATTTTGGAAATTTTGAGACAATCCCGGATTCCGGAATCCTACTTACAATACAAGTGGGATATGAAAAGTGCGTCCGTGGTCATGGTAATAATGTAAACACAAGACCTTTTAACCGGACACTATATCTCGCACTACACACTTAACGTTTCACCGTCGTTCGACAGCTTCGAACGACGGTGAAACGTTAAGTGTATAGTGCGAGATTTAGTGTCCGGTTAAAAAATTTTGTGATACAAATTTCATCGGACAAGAACCAACTTTAAATAAACACAAGACGTTTTGAAAAAGATGAAGGAAACGCAAAATATGTTAAAAATCGTGAATGAGAAGGATGCGATTACACGTTCAAGATGCTCTCTGAGGTATAGTTTATGAACGCAACTCCGGTTGCGTTCAGGTAACCGCAGGGGAGTGTTCGAAAACTCTCCTGGTTACTCTTGGGTAATATTCTTTCTCTCTCATATAAATCATTTTGTATATTTTGCTTCTCACTTTATTTACTCTGTTGGTATAACTCTTATACTTACTCCCTGTATTTTCGAACACGCCCCAGCGCTGCAGTGCTTTAATAAAGCGTAAATCTGAAAGAGGTGCATGTGACGACATTGTTTGCAGCGTTTTCTTCAAGCGGCCGCCATTATTCAAGCGTCTGTCTGTATATGCTACATTTCAGCGCTGCATTGCTGCGTAATGAGTTCATAACCTCTACAACTGAAAACTATTTCAGGTAATTTAAAGTGCTACAACTACAACGCTGCAACTAGTTTTCTACCTGAACGCGACCACTTATTACTCCTATGTGCTACGCTTTGACTATACAGGGTGTTTCATTGAAGATGCACCAAACTACACCAACTAATTACTCGTCACTATAACGTTAAGCAGAACGGAGTGAACGAACTAAATGCGTTTCATCATATCATCTGAGGCGCGACAGTTTATGGGGTAACATTGGGTAATAAAGTAAAAAACCGAACGTTAAGGCAGGTTAAGAATTCGGGCCACTCTCATCTATTGTACGTTTTAAAAATATACGATTCTCCTTTCCCAAAAAACGATTATCTCAAAACCTATTCATTTAAAAAAATATATTATAGGAAACTTTTATTTCTTTTCACGATATCTACCAACATACCGAGTTTGGTGCATCTTCACTGAAACAGCCTGTATATATCTGTATAGTAAGTATGCGTATACATACGCAGACCTCAGCGCCCTCTGCTATATTCTTAAGGTGAATCAAGAAATCACAAAATTTTGGACATGTCTGATTTCGCTGAAAATTGTTTGAGATTTCAACAGAAAGTTACCAGATCTGGAGTCAGTTTACAGAAAATTTAATTGCAATCAAATTTTAATGACGTTGTTAATTTGACAGTTCGCAATGTAAGTCTTATGGCAACTTAATCGTGATTAGGTTAATTCGAAATTAAATATTTGATTTGCTTCCTGTAAACCCACCCCTAGTGTCAAAATCACTAAATTGCCAACACTGCCAATTTATAGTGTTTTCGACTGACAGCTCTCAGTGTTGTTAAAATTCGTACCTTAGTACTTTCATAACTGCCTTGGTACCTTGGTACTCGGTTGTTAAAACTGGTAGTATGTAGCTCCACGTCTTGCAATATTATTTTTTTAATTATTAAACAATAATAATAACAAGTATGTAGATGAATTTACTGAGGAGTTGGTAGTTCTGACCAGACGCGCTTGCGATCTCTGCTATAGAGTTCCGATTTCTAGTGCTTTTTTTTTTAATAATTTTTTTATTATACCTGAATCAAAATTCTTGTTTTTAAAACTAAAAAGCGTGCGAAAATGGGCGATTAAAGCACGGCGTGTTTTAAAGTTGCCTAGGGAACAACACATACAATCTCCACGTTAACGATTCAAAATGCGATCCACAGGCAACTTTACAAAATGAATTTAAATTTTAATGTCGTTCTAATTTTCACAAATACCACAAGAACAAAAATAGTATCGTATAATACACGTGCATAAGAGCCTTTAAAGCACTTGCGCCGTTAAACCCGTCGCGCGTGCTTTAAAGACTTTCTTATGCACTTGTATTATAAGATACTATTTTTGTTCTTGTGGTATTTGTGATTATTGCTTACGTGGATATTTTGTTTTTTATTGCATTTTGAGCAGTAATTTTTCATTAAAAGTTGCTCAAGATTTTCTGGTACTGTAAGTTTAAATCAGGCTGCTAATCTGGTACACGAAAAGTTCCTGCTTGGAATAACGCTGATGGCTAATTCACAGTATAAGAATCACACAATAGCGTCACTCGAGTATAACTGTCACATTTGCTCTTTTGTTTGATACCTACCCAGCTGTAAATTACATTGCATTTCCGTAAGGGTATCAAACAGAATGGCCGCTTTTTTGACACTGGGTGCGTTCGGCTTTAAACTCCAAAACAGGAGTGGCGTTGGAGTGGAACTACGAAGGAGTACTCCACGAGCGCTCTTTAAAGTTTGTCCCGAACGCGAAATGTCACATCAAAGTCATGTGATTTTAACTTACTCTGTATATTCCGCAACAATACTGAATTATCTTCACATATAATTGCTTCTGCAATTTTCACAGGAGTGTAGTTTTTCAAATTAATGTCCATTTCGCGATAAACTTTCACTACAAAATTCACGTAACCTATAAAAATCATATGTACAAACTAGCGGAAATCACCGATCAGCCCGACGGTCAACGAATGAGAACGGCGGAATGCTCGATGGTCAACGATTTTGGAGTACTCGGAGTGTAAAGAGTTCGAAGCCGAACGCACCTACTGACGTTTAAGTGACGCTACTGGGTAATTATTTAAGGCGTGTTCTTTTATTCACCGAAGAGCTAATCGCATTCATTGGAATATCATCAAAGCGTATTTTTATTCAGCATATATGTACCGATTAAAGTAAGCGTCGTGTTCTTATATTCTGCGCTGAGGTAATCTAAAAGTCATCGAAGTCATCGAGGTTTACAGCCGATGAGCCGATGAAGTGGGAGAGGGGATAAAGTTTGATTTGAATTTTATGAAATAGACACGTGAACAGTTGACCATAAAATAGTAGTAAACAACAAATATTTGCTGCGTATTGTTTGCTGTTTGAAAAATGACTGAAGAAAGTGTCGAAGATGTCATGCACTTACTTATCAAGTAGTAGCAAATGGTGAACTAAATTATTACATAAAATTTTTATATCTCATGGCATTCAATAGTAAAAACAACAAGTAAAAACGAAATATATATAAACAAATTAACAAATACATGAACACAACCTCTTTCAACTTGTCAAACTGCTCATCTATTTATGATTCATTTGTTTTTTATTCAGCGTAATCAGAGTAATCGGTGATTGATTTGACATTCATCAATGACGTCACACCGCTGAATCGATGGAATAAATCAGATGAAAAAAGGAACACGCCTTTATACTGTGCAGTGTTGCCACCCGTAGCGGAATTCCGCTACTGTAGCAGTTTCTTACCCCTTGTAGCGGCGTAGCGGCGGAAACACCATTTTTTCTTTAAAGTAGCGGAATCTGATTGGGAGACCACCATCGGTCTACTTTAATTTATATTAACGTTCTAAGAATTCAATTAAAAACAAAACATTTTGTAGTATGTATATAAAGATCGGATAAAGACACCATTTATGTATGTTTATAGAATGCCAACAACGAACGATTGTTCTAATAAATTATAAAATAAAATTATTTCGCTTATGTCACTTCATTTCACGTTCAGTGTAGACCAAAAATCTATATTCTATATTCTATAAGTCGACGGAATAACGTAAATTAGAACTATCGAAAAATCGTATCAACGTCTTCAATGTACCACACTTTAAATCATAAATAGGAAACTAGAATTGTAGAACTTAACATACAGCAACTTGCATTGTGTCTACCATTACAGAAAACTCTTAGCGTAACGGTTTTTTTTTTAATGTAGCGGAATTATCGGATCACGGTAGCGGCAGGATACGTTAGGCAGGTGGCAACACTGCTCTACAGTCTTGGAGTGGAGTGCTCTGAAAGTATTCGAGTCGATTATCTTTGTGCGGTTTGCATGTTCGGTGTTCGGTTACGCGCTCTGCGTAGTGTATCGAGAGCGCTTTACGTTGATCTGACTCGCGAGACGGATCAACATCGAGCACTTCGGAAAGCATAACCTATAAATTTCAATTGTGAAAATGGAACTAGAAATACGTGAAAATCTTTGTTCGGCAGATACATTAGATGAAGATTTTATGCGACTATTAACAAAGCATGTAAAGAAATAATGTGGTTATTAGGATCGAGTGTGGTTCTCTCTTCGGCACAGAAAAATGTGCCTTGGTGACTGCAACAGATTTTCGTTGTTCTAAACATACCGATACCGCAGCTATTCGTAACCAAACGTGTTCGGTTGTTTATTACGTGTCAGCGCATTATTTTTGAGCAATCTGATTGATTTGAGTTGGAGCAGTTTGAGTTCAGTCGAAAATGCTATTAAGACCGAATTCATCATGCCCAGCAGGAATACCAACGTGGCACGCTGAAAATTATTAATACGACAGCGCGCTAAATTCAAACGCCTTTCAATCATTGTATACTCGTGCCCAAGTAAATCGTTACTAGGGCGACGTACTGTAGTACATACTTACCAGTTCCACAAAGGTTTCGACGCAGCGAATGTAACAGTTCATTGTAGGATGGTTGAACGATAACGGGCGTTTCTGGCTCTTCTAGTTCGGCGTCAAGACCAGAAGACAAACTGGAATCAAAAAAAGGTAGACAATTTCACGCGACGAAACCCCAAACATATCTTTACCACATACACCGATTTTCATCCAAACCAAAGAAGAAGCCTACTTGAAACTGTGAAAATAAATAAAACCTATTTAAATCGACCGCTACGTAAGGTGCACAGCAACAGCTACAATCGACAGACAAGACAAGTACTTTACTTTGGTTTATTTCGACGGCAACTACTGCGTCGTTGTTGGCTATCCGTTCCCAGCTGGCTGATGAGCGTTTTCATTTCCTCGAAGCAGTCGCATCTGTATCGGTTCTGAATCTGGCTAGATTGGCTCGTCTGCGTCATACAACTGGAAAAACTGGGAAGTTCATTGTTGTAACACATCTTGTAATTCGTGTAGAAAACGCACGGTCTATATGCCTTGGCCTGATCAGCTCGAAACCTCGTCCTGCCTTGCGGGTTTAAGCACGGTCTTGTGCACGGAGCATCTATGAAATGCTTGCGCTGAAAGTAAATCGAGTTCAGCTCCGCTTCCGTCATCTCCGATCTCCCCATGGACTTCGAAGCGTTCGAAGGCCTCGAGTAACTTCTTCTGGACGTCCTCGGTTGCCTGGCGCCGATCGCTTGCTTGGCTGCGAGCAGATAATTTAGTTCCGAATCCATTTTGCTTTCCTGTTGGCTGGGTTTATCCGCCTTGTATAAAGTATCCACGGTTTTCTCAGCCTTCGCCTTTTTCGTTTGAGGTCCAGAGGTTTTCTTTTTTCCTTTTTCCTTTGTTCTTTTTTCTTCAGCTCCTTCTATCAATGCTTCATCCAAGCAGCAAGTTCTGCAAGCAGCGCTGAAGCTACTCTTTTGCAGGGGCGTCACAGGACGTCGCAAACAATCCAATTTATAACCACCAAGAACTGGAAATAAAAAAGATTGGGTGTGCGAAGTTAGGGGTGAAACAACAACGAGACCTTTGCAGGATTCATATTTCTTGAACTGCTCTAGGACGAGTTCGCTTTTGGCGTCGGTTAAGTCGTCCGCGTCCAGTTCGGGTTCCAAGTGTTCAACCTCTTCGTCTTGGTCTAGGCAATCGCATTCCGTGCAGTAGGTTTCCAACGGGTCCAAGTTCAAAATGTTCTGGATGATTTCCATCTGTTGCCTCACCTCCGCTGATTTGCCCTGCTGCTAAATAATTTAACGATACCAGGGCCTGAATTCTCGAAACGAGGGAGAGGGTTCGTTTTGTGGGAGTGACGTCAAAATGACGTAGACTCTCGTATAAACCTATACAAACCTATCGAGAAATGCGTCATTTTGACGTCATTTTCGGGAGCAATCACGTCTCTCCAGTTCGAGAATAACCCCCCAGACAGGTTTGGCGCGAACCCCACATACGTACACGAATTTTTTCCTGGATTTTCACGTCGAGTTTCCTATCGATTGCCATCGTTCGAATGTTCGGTTCAATGAAGGCGCTGTACATGGCACCGTTCAGGTACGGCAAACACTCGTCGTGATTGGAATCGAGGAACGCGATTATAAGGTCGATCACCTTATCGGGTATGCGTTTCAGTTGATCCCTGGCCTCTGCGTGAAGACACAGGTTCATAAAAAGCGCGGCCGTATACTCCAGACAATACTGAGATAACTCGTTGTGCTTGGCGAGTAAAAACGATACAGTATATTCAGGAACGCCTGTCAACACAAAGAAAGAAAAACGGGATTTGAAGGTGTGAAAGTGCTAACTTGGGTACCTGCGAAAATCATGGTTTTCCTCATCTGGTTCCTCAAACTTAATTTTTGTAGTGTAACCAAAAGGTGGCAACGGGTTACGTCGCTTAACGAACATTTCCTGTCATCTTGCAACAAGAGAGGGATTAAAACCCCGGTAAGGAAACGATCGTTTTTGCACAGGTACTCCCTGCCCAACGTTAGGGAGGCCATGGCGTTGATAAACCTTGCCACTCCTTCCTGAGGACAAGGACCAATCAGCAAGCGTAATTAATCACCTCTAAGCATCACCTGTAACTGATTAGGTGACTCTTTCGCCGGGCAAAGCAACTCCTCGGCTATACTTTGGGACTCCTCGTTGGGGCGACCGTGTAACCCCAGCACGTCATTTCTGCTATACTCAATCATTATCATGTGCCTGGCTTGCTGCTTCGCAGAAGTCAACCTCTGCAAATTACTTACGCAGTTCGCATTTCTCTGCAGCAATATTTTAATATTACCCAGCGAAGAGCTCGCAGCACTTTCCTGTTGATTTCGGGATCCCCCTCCAGCAGGTGCTTCTTCAGTTTCGCGTAGTCCAAGCACAGTAAATCGATGGCTTCGCCGGTTTCTTTTTTGGCTGGCTCTTCCTTGAACGCCGATGGCCGCTCGACGAGGGGAACTTGTTTCTTTCCAGCTTCATCGGTTAGCTGTGATGATCTATAACTGACCGTGTCTTCTCGTTCATCGGTTGATGGCGATTTAAAAGTGGGTTTCTTAGCTGGGATGTGCTTCTCGACTGGTCCGCTGGATTCGGCTAATGTAAGGAAAAAGACCGGAACTGAGTGAGTGTTTTATTCATTCTAGTTTCTAAATGATTGCTTTCTTTCTTTTTTAGAAACCGAGCGAGTCCTTTTTTGAATTGAACCACGAAGTCGGAACAAAACAAGACAACCAACGACGAGAAGTCGTCGCATAGAAATAATAAACTACTGAGTACTCACTAAAAACGCGATCTTCTATTGTTCTCAAGATATCTTCAACTGCCTCCTTGGAGCCTAAAGTTCCTCTTCCATAAGAGGAAGGCGGCGTTGCTGCTGCTGTTGCTGCTTCAACTGTCCCTTTGGAGCTTAGACTTCCTTTTTCATGAGAGGAAAGCGATGCTGCGAGTACCTCCTCCGAAGTTTTACATTTTCCGGTCGATTGCGACGGACAACTTGTCCGATCACATGTTTTTGACGCTTCAAGTGTCACCAGTTTTCTTGAGTCGACCGAAACCTCGTCCGTTTGAGTAAAACTCTGTCGCAGATCCGAATTTTCCATGGAACGAGGTAGCGACTCCACGCTTTTCCCGGAACTCTGCGGCAGGTCAGAACCGGCCCTTTTGTATCCATCAACAGAAAGGCTCCCCTTGGAACTCGGTTGGGCCTCACTGGATAGAGTGGCTACTTCGCCCTGATCCAATTGCGCATTAATGTCTTCTGTTGATTCCAGCGATGTGGCGGCTTCAGAAATTTCGCCAGGGGGTTCGTGAATAACTTCGATCGGCACTATCTCCGTTCCTTGATCGCTTTCGGCATCATATGAAGCAAAGTGTTCCTCGGAGCATGCCCCGGAACAAGAATCGGGGCAGCTTTGCTGAATAATAACGTAATCGTACGCCTGCTTCAGTATCACACAATCCTTGGATTCGTTATCGGAACATGGTCCGATACAAGATGGATGACAAACGCTGTCTTCTTCTGGCTTTACTGCCTCATCTTCAGTTGGCTCCTCCGCTTCTACTGCTCTCTCTTTTAAATCATCCTCAATTGGTTTCTCAATTACTTCGTGGGCAGCTTCCTCAATTGGTTTCTCAATTACTTCGTGGGCAGCTTCCTCAATTGGTTTCTCAATTACTTCGTGGGCAGCTTCCTCAATTGGTTTCTCAATTACTTCGTGGGCAGCTTCCTCAATTGGTTTCTCAATTACTTCGTGGGCAGCTTCCTCAGTTACTTTCTTAACTGAGTCATCTTTAGGTGGTCTCCTAGCTACGTCATCCTCTTTCGGACAAGGAGAAGTTTGTAGGTTCGGAGCCGATGCAGTACGAGCCTTTCCGTCCTCTACATTGGCGCGTTTCTTGCTGTCGGTAATAAAGAGCGAAACGTGTTTGGTTGACGGGTGGGTTTCCGGCATTGCGTAGACGGAACCCTCTAGGACGCACGACTTATCGGAATGGCTGAGGGGAAAGTCGGCTTGGACTTGGCTGTCGGTGTCGGGGTTCTTCGGATCCGCGTGGGCTATCCTCACGATTTCGGCGAACGAGGGCCTCAAGACCACTAGCCTGGCCAGCGCCTCCCTTATGTGCGGAATCTGCTTGCTCTGGCTTTCCCTGATCAACGTGCCGCATGTTTCCGTGAAGTTTTGATTTTCTAAAAACTAATACTGATGAATTACTTCAAGAAAGAAATCGTCCCTAACACAGAGAAGGAAAACACGAACGTATTTCATTTTAATCAAGCTAAATGGAGAGTAACAATCCGAGTTGTAGTGGTGCCATCTGACGGCCTTTCGTTGTCAGAAAGTAACTGTAACTTCTACGGGGTGGCCGTCAGATGGCGACACTATAACTCAGATTTTTACTTTCCTCTTGCTGTCCAGGAGTAGGTTTACGGTAATTCTAGCTTTATAATGTTTTATTAATTTATTAATTACATACCAAAAAAATAGTTTTCAAAATTCCTGCGAGTGATTCTGGATTTCTATAAGAAATAGATCCATTAATAGATGATGAAAACGGTTTCTTTTAAATCTAGTACTTACGTAGAAATAGTCCCACCGTCCATGGCATATTTTACGGTGTTTTCAATTTACATTTCCTCGAGACACGTGCACCTTTCGTGACGGACGAGGGATCCGTTAAAACTGGCGCGGCGAACCAGAATTTGACATCCGCAATCAATAGGAAACGTCATATTTGCATGTTGCGTGCGAGCCCGGCCCACTTTGTAACAAATTCCATGATTTACTGGCCGCGATACGGCCCCCGACGATCCGCGAAAATGTGTTTCAAACTCGTATCTCGTACGTCGAATTAGCTTATCGCCTTCTATGCTTATTATACGCAATTTCCTTTCCCCCCCCCGAGAAACTAACCATAACTAATCTTCGTGTTTAACTGCAATTTAACGTCACGGTCATTACAATAAAATTACATACGATTATTAAGAAATGAGGGAAATGAGACGCTGAAATAAGGGTTGAACTTTCACATTAAAAAAAAAAACTTATTATTTAATTTATTTAGTTTTGTTCTCTGTTGTATTTGCAGGAAACAAAAAGAGAGAGAAAAAAAGGGATTGTTTGCGTGTCTTACGAATTGAGAAACTCCGGATGGAATTACCTTGGCTGCAACCTACTTTATTTATTGATGTCACAAAGTATAAGTCGGGAACGCGCTCGTGAATTCCATATTTATAGAAAGGTCGATATTTTCCAGATGCCTCTTTAAAAAATTAATAGTTTTCACTAAGTACCTACTATTTTTACCCGAATCATAAAATTACGTTTTGTGTATAAAAATTCAACAAATTTTAAATGGCATGGCGACGTTATTTCAAATTTATGCAAGAACTATTTTTGTTAAACTTGAAAAAGTAATAGACGGGCGGAAAAAATAACTTAATATAGACTAAAATTATTAGTGAGTGTTGTGAGTCGGTAATTTTACCATGTTACCTTATGGTAAATTTCCAGTGTTACCGGTAAGGTATGCTACCTATAGCTGAAGATTAGCAAATTGTGCGAGTTACTTCAATGTCTCCAGCACCGCCGGCTAAACTCCTATAGAAGGGAAACCCCAAAGCAAAGGGGAGACGAGTTAAATAAAATCAAAGTCACCAACTGAGCACGCTCAAAAAATGTAAGGAAATAAATGAGTAACAAATGAGGAGTACCGTCAAATGTGGTGAAGAGGACCACTTTTTAATACTTTTTTATTTATTATTTCCGCCAATATTACCGAAATAAACCCATATTTCAAATATAGCACACTCATATCATATGGAAGCATCTTACATAACAATATTAATGAGTTTGCATTTATAATATTTTTTTTAATTTTTAAGTGGACCACTACACCCCACGTTTGTGGTGAAGTGGATCACATGTAAATAATCCATTGCAAGACCATTTTGGACTCTTGTGAGGTGAAGTGGACCGCCTAAAAATAGACAAATATATTTTTCTATGTAAAAATTTGGTGATTGCAAATATAAATTAATGTAGAAATTACTCCTTACACAACGAAACACATCTGTATTATCAAAAACAACATATTAACTATAAATAAAATAGAGCACAAATAAACCCTAAATAATATACATTTTGTCAGATTTATCTAACAGATCTGTTCATAGTCAAGTTCCTCATTCACAAACACAAACCGGTCTCTTCTTAAATCCTGGCACCGCAATTTCAACAAAATGTTATTCTTACTAACGATGTCTACATCTTCTATGATTGGGTAAGTAAAGTAAATATTTTTTTTTCCATTTACTTTCCGAAGAAATTTAATTTTATACATAGCCTGATTAATCTCCAAGATTTTTCCTGCATACCGCAAATTCCTTTTTCCTGATGTTGTAAGAAAGTGAACGAGCACGAAATCTCCTAGGGAATAAGAACTAATATCCGCATTCGGTGAAATTGTTGGACACGGAATTTGTTGGTGGTCTTCTTGTAGCTGATCATTATCTGATGTTTCCTCATCTAAGTTTAAATCTTTGTCACTGGAAGAGTCATGCAAACTTATTTCAGATTCATTCGCTGAAGATTCATGTCGTTCAGTTTGCACACTTCGACCAGGAACAACCTCTAGTTTCTTGGTCCTTACATACTTTCTTTTTGGTTGAGAACTACCAGCTCGTGCCTCTTTTAACATGTTCAATAAAGACTCATTTAAAAAATTATTTGGAGTTGGGGTTTCAGAGTCATTGAAATCCGGCAACTTCTTTAGAACTCTATCTTTATTTAAAGGAAAGATTCCAGTTGCAGCAAAACCCGCTATAAGATTTTCTGACTTATTCTCTAGATTTCCCAAAGTTTTTTTTTTAACATTCGTGGAAATTCTGCTTTTGGTAAAACACCTCGATTCCGTTTTTTCCAGTCCGTAAGAATTTCCCGCCACTTTCTTTTTAAAGGTCCAAAGAACGCCACATCCAAGTGCTGACAAAGATGTGTTGCGTTGGGTGGCAATAATATAAAACGTATATCATTGTTTTGGCATTCATTGATTACAAACATGGAAATATGGCTAGATAAATTATCGCCTATAAGGGCTCTTGGCGGTGGTTGTTTCTTTAGGTAAGGCAGAGCAATCGTTTCAAACCAGTCCTCAAATGAACGTTCCTCGAACCAGCCTGTTTTACTTCTATTAAATCGTGTTCCTGGTGGTCCATCTTCAATCCAGGTTGGATATAAATTTTCCGCTTTGTAAACGACGTAGGGCGGTAAGACTGTGTCATCGGCTGCACCCGCCATCATTACAGAGATGCGCGTTTTACTGGAATCTCTTACAAGTGCAAGTGGAAAAAGTCGAAGTTGTGAAAAGTCGATCGTTTTTGTTTTCCGTCTCCTTGTTTCTTGTATAAAAAACCGTCTTGCTTTAGTTTTTTTTTTGTCTTGCTAGGAAACGACTGCGTAGTTAAAATACGTCATGAAACGATCGTCTTTTGTTTTGGCTTTTTTTACGAAGAAATCAGTCAAAATTGTCGTTAAACCGATCGCCTTTTTTATTTTGTTTCGTTTAGAGATGTCAGTAATTTGACATTCTGAAGCCTGAACGTGATGCGATGATAAAAAAACGTACGTTCTAAGTTAAGAAAGTTAAAAACAATTGGAAACCCGAGAGTCATTTGTCGTTATAAAATCGAGCGTGAAAATCCCCGAAACTTTTCTAATTCAGGTCACTGTGTAAAAATTAAAATGAAAAAGTTGTGGCGGCTTCCCGTGAACAACCTGTTATATGCGTTGATGATTTTTCTTAAAACCTGACAACTTCTAATTAATCTGAGTAGGGAAGTAGAAGTCGAACTATGTCGCAGTTTTTTTTTAGTTAAGTACTAATTTTAACTCTTGCATTTTTATTTTATTTATTTAACATAATTGTTGTTACATAACTTGCGTTATTGTTTAAACTAACGAAAGAAATTGAATTATTAAGTGACAGCGAAGAAATGAAAATCGAAAGTTTTCTTTTCAACGGTTGATCGTCTTTGTTTTCTGATGAAACATTTTTTCAGCACACTCGATCAGCTTTTTGCTTTTTGTTCAATTTTCGGTTACTGGTAATTTAACTGCACTGAAAATTATCAAACATAAATAGATACAGTATTTAATTCTAAGTATACAAGTACCTACAAAAACTCAAGACGAAATTTAAATAAATAACAAAGATATAAGCATTCATATTATGGCAATATTTTACACTTAAACATCAATATCTTACAAAATCTCAAGTAAAACTTCCTAAATTTTTGGTTATTACCTATTCGTTATGCATACTTTCGAAATATGTAAAAATATACTGGGTGTTCCATTTAAAAAAGTATAACTTTGGTATGGCTCTCAGTTACTGAACATAAAATATAGCCAAGAATAATTTTATGAAGTCGAGCCGACTGAGTTACATCTTAGCTTGTTTGAATTTTTTTCTATCTTATACAGGGTGAGTTATTAAGCGCCCTTTCTTCCGTAGCTCATTTATATTACGAGATAGAATTTTTTTTCTTTTACAAGGACATTCTACTTATTGAGTACTATAACCTAAAATTATTTTGATGCATACAGAGTGTTACGTAAAATAATGGCAGCATGTAGCAGGATTTTTTTAAATGGAACACCCTGTGTATTTTCCTATAGAAAGATATAACACTCGAACCTCTAAACAGCAGCATATAAAATATTTATATTTATTTAACCAATTAAGAGTAAATTATTATTTTATTGAAAACGGTCCGATTTTCAACTTTTCTTAAAATACTGATTGTAAACGAATCGTTTGTCGTACAGCAATAAAAATAGGTAGAGTTATAAATTAAAGTATAGGGAATAACCCAGATATAAATTCATTTAGTTTCAATTGTTTTCTCAAGTGTTCAAGCCTGTGTAATTGTCAGATTTTCAAACTGCCGTTATTCAATTTTTTTAAATGCAACCCCCCTATCTCTTTTCACGAGTAGATAGTATTCATGTTCCTCTTCAATTCTGTTATAGGTTTTCTGCATCTAATCCTTACGGTTTTTTTGCTATAATAAATTTTTTCATTTTTACTCTAAAATCCAATATTAAAAAGTTATTTAACGTACCGTATTTTAATTTCTTTAAGACAGCGCCCTCTATTTCATAAAACAGATGGAAAATATCAAGTTTACAATTGATTACAGACTCTTATTTCATTATAATTGTCGTATTTTTATTGTAATACAGTTCTTTCACTTTGTTGTAATTAACAATGTCTTAAAATTGATTCTATGTGGTTTACAACAAAAGAAAACATCAGTGTTTGTAAATAATTACCTTAATGTAAAAATTATTGTAAAAATATACAAATAATAAATTAATAATCTAACGAATAAATGAAAATTGGCGAATTTCTTTTGTTCAAGTATTCCGATTTTATTAAATCAAATGTTAGTTAAGACAACTGAAGCTTGGGAACTACCTAGAATCAATTTTAAAGCATTCTTAATTAAAACAAAATAAAAGAACTGTATTATAACAAAAATACGATGATTATAATGTAATAAGAGTCTGTAATCAATTGTAAACTTGATATTATCTATCTGTTTTATGGTGTTGTCTTAAAGAAATTAAAATACGGTACATTAAATAACTTTTTAATATTGATTTCAGAGTAAAAATGTAAAATATTTATTATAGCAAAAAAACTGTAAGGATTAGATGCAGAAAACCAATAACAAAATTGAAGACGACCATGAACACTATCTATTCGTGAAAAGAGATAGGGGGGGTTGCATTTAAAAAAATTGAATAACGGCAGTTTGAAACTCTCACAATTACACAGGCTTGAACATTTGAAAGAACAAATGAAACTAAATGAATTTATGTCTAGGTTATTCCTTATACTTTAGTTTATAACAGTACCGATTTTTATTGTCGTACGATAAACAATACGTTTACAGTTAGTATTTCAAGAGAAGTTGAAAATCAGACAGTTTTTAATAAAATATTAATTTACTCTTAGTTGGTTAAATAAATATAAATATTTTATGTGCAACTGTTTAGAGGATCGATTGTTATGTCTTTCTATAAGAAAATACACAGGGTGTTCCATTTAAAAAAATCCTGCTACATGCTGCCATTACTTTACGTAACACTCTGTATGTACCAAAATAATTTTAGGTTATAGTGCTCAATAGGTAGAATGTCCTTATGGAAGAAAAAAATTCTATCTCGTTCTGTAAATGAGCTATGGAAGAAAGGGCGCTTAATAACTCACCCTGTATACTATAGACGGTAGAGAAGACCGCGGCACACGGTGGACACGCTGTATAATGTTCAAGATTAATTTTTTTTTAATGTAATTTTCAGATGTGAACGAGTCAAACTGATAATAATTGTGTTTTTTAAGACAAATGTGCAAATTTATTATAAAAAAGAGCAAAAATATAAGGAAAAGTAGTAAATATAACTATTTTTAGCGGTTCAAACTTTGGTGATACATAATTGGCGGAATACACGAAATACAGACCAATAATTACTTTTAAAATACTTGTAAAAACTAAATAAATTAATATATCATAAACTTTTTGAGTAGACCGTGTATGTTACAGCGTAATTCAAATTCGAATGTTCCCGCCAGGATGCGCTTGCGTTGTTCAGCTGTCACTTCCTGTACAGAGTTCTTTCCTATTGTCGGTCGATCGTCGTTCGGCCGTACGTTTATGTGTATAAAAGAAAAATAATTTGTTCAGATCATCCACTGAACTTATTCATCAAAAATGGTACAGAAAAAGGTATGTGCCACATATTTTAACCGAATCCAAGTATATTTTTTGCGCCATGCTTCTTTTACGTATAAAATTTCGCATGGTTTAATTAGACCAAAACATCGAGGTTATTCCACCTAATAACCGTAATACATCAACAATTCGGCAATATTTCTTGTAATTCAAGCCTAATCTCAACGCTTCGCTAAAAATTATGGTCAAAAACGCAGTTTTTTTTTAGAACTCACAACTTTGAGGTTATGTTTGAAAAGTTTGTGTTCAGTATTTTTTTTACGTTAGGGTTATTTCCTCTCTAAGCATAAAATACATCAACAATTCAGCAATATTTGTTGCTATTCAAGCCTATTTCAGCGCTTCGTTAAAAATTATAATCAAAAACGCATTTTTCTAGAACACACAATTTTGAGGTTATGTTTGCAGAATTTCTCTTCATATGATGATACAGTATTTGCTATCTGATTTTAAATGCAGAAAGATCTAAACTACCACACAATTAATTCTGATTACTTTAGTGACCAAATCAAAAATACCCTTTTTTCTCTTAGTGGTATGTAACTGATAGTCCGTTTTATATTTCAGCCGAAAAAGAAGGTCGGTAAGAAAGTAGCGGCGCCCCCCCTCGCCGTCAAGAAAGTCGAGCAGAAAAAGGAGGTAAATCCGCTATTTGAAAAGCGACCTCGTAATTTCGGAATCGGTGAGTTAGCCCGCACGCTTTCGTTTCCTATAATTCATGCAAATGATGACACCATTTAACCAAAGCAGACGTTTATAATGTTGAGACAGAAAATCGAGCTTTTTAATTCTGACTGTGCGTGCAAACGTCGCACGCAAACGCTTTCGACGAGCGGGTTCTTAAATGTAGTGTGATTTACAGGCCAGGACATCCAACCGCCCCGGGACTTGTCTAGATTCGTGAGATGGCCCAAGTACATTCGCATACAAAGGCAGAAGGCTGTCCTGCAAAAGAGATTGAAGGTCCCTCCTCCGATTAATCAATTTACACAGACCTTGGACAAGCAAACAGGTTCGTTAGTTTTATTCCCGTAAAATCTCTCTTACCAAGCAAACTGTTCACCTAATAGAGGTTGAATGTATATAAATTAACAATTTGGGGAATTAGAAACTGTCCATCTCAGAAAAGTGTCGGCCAAGGGAGGTTTTACTGCACTATTAATAAAACTAGACATAGAAAATCTAATTTACATGATGACTTCAGTATTTGCTATCCGAGTTGTTGTGTGGAAATCCAAATTACTACCACAATTTTACTTTTGTCTGACGCTCCACCTTTTTTTTATATTGGTTATTGACTGATTGGTACCCCGCCGTTATGTTTAAGAATAGTCGTTTGTTTTAGCCACCCAATTATTTAAGGTGTTGGAAAAATACAGACCAGAGACGCCCTTACAAAAGAAAAATCGATTGAAAGCACGCGCCGAGGCTAAAGTTGCAAAGAAAGAAGAGCCCCCAACTAAGCGCCCCAACACGTTACGAGCTGGTTCGAACACGGTAACAAAACTTGTTGAGCAGAAGAAGGCGCAGCTTGTTGTATTGGCGCATGATGTCGATCCAATTGAGGTACAATACTTTGATGATCGTATACTTAGGCCTGGTATTTCAGTAACAGTTTGACTTTAATCTTTACTTTATTACCATAGCAACAATCATAAAAACGCTTTTGCTCCTATGGAAATAAACTGAAGATTAAAGTTAAACTGTAACTAAAATACCGTACAATTACAGCTTAACTTTAACCCAAAGCTTAAACCCTTAACAACAATTGTTGAAGTAATTATTGTTAGGGGTTTAAGCTTCAGGGCCTTAAGGTTTACTTATTTATATGATGTAATGAATTTCTTCACCTGAATAATTGCATTCTTTGCACTTATGTATAATGAAGTTATTTGACTTCTGATATTAAAAGATCTTATTAATTTTTTGTGTGTATATTATGCTGATCTAATTGATCGTTAAAATCTTGTTGCAGCTCGTACTATTCCTCCCAGCACTTTGCAGAAAGATGGGCGTACCTTACTGCATAATCAAGGGAAAAGCTCGTTTGGGATTGCTTGTGAGGCGCAAGACCTGTGCGGCTATCGCTTTGACTCAAGTCGACTCTGGCGATAGGGCCAACTTCAGCAAGATAGTCGAAGTAATTAAGACGAATTTCAATGACCGCGCTGATGAAATCAGAAGACACTGGGGCGGTGGCATTCTTGGATCTAAGTCCGCTGCTCGCATTACGAAACTTGAAAAGGCTAAAGCCAAGGAATTGGCACAGAAACAAGGTTAAATCTGGCAGTACTTGTAATTTTTTTTATTTGTATTGACGGAAATAAAAAAAGTAATAATTATTTTTTGGCACTTTTATTGTTTAAGTTTGTTGTATCCTTTACCAAAACGTGGATAATAATACGATTTCTAGAAATTTTTTTCTAAATTTGATTCTAAATATAAAAGTAAACGAAGTTGGTAACATGAACTGGATTTATCTCCTGCGTATGTTGGCAATCGTCATTCAATTGTATTGAAATTATGTAGATTACTCAACAAAGGCGTATTATTTACCTATTACAAGTTAATTTATTGTTTTAAATTAATTTCCCTTGATAAAAAGCCCGATAAATTAAAAAATGGTGACGTTTCTCCTTGAAGATGGCAAACCTGCGCGGCATTTCGTCTTGCGCATGCGCATAAATAAACAATTGCACGCATATGTAATTGTCAAAATCAAATTTTTATCATGTTTTATGTTTTATTCAATGATTTAGCAACGTTTTGAAAGTAATCTCCCGTCATTGAAGGTAAATCAAATGTGTGATCGAGCCAAAATTAATGTAGCCCGATGCAAATACTTGGTATGAGAAGTTTCCTAACAAAATACTGCTTCGGTGACTGACTCTATTTTATTTATTGTACAAGTGAAGAAAGTTCATGGCTTTAGCAAATTAATAAGGTTACATGTCGCTCATAAAAAAAAGGAATATGAATATAGAAAGGCACAGTGACTGGGATCCGACCAAGGACAACGAAAAAGACGGCCTAACATCCACCGCAATCAACCGCATAAAAAGGTAAGCTGGACCGAGAGAGACACGATCTTTTACTCTTTTAATGCCGCAGGGATTTGATGAACCTCTATACTGAACCACCGCCGGGGATATTCGTCGTTGGAGATGAATCAAATTTGAAGTTCATTTATGCGCTTATCATCGGGCCGATGGGGACGCCGTATGAGGGTGGTTTCTTTTATTTCATCCTGAAATGCCCCAACAACTACCCCATTGAACCACCTCGTGTTAAGCTGTTGACAACCGACGCAGGAAAAGTTCGGTTTAATCCAAATTTATATCGCACCGGGAAAGTTTGCGTTAGTATATTAGGGTAAGTTCCCTCTACCGATAATTAAGAGCGCATAGTAAAGAAGTAACGTTTCAAGAACTTGGGTAGGCCCCGCGTGGAGTCCAGCGCAGCAACTATCGAGCTTATTAGTAACGATCCAAAGTCTGCTGAGTGAGAAACCGTATTTCAACGAGCCAGGATTCGAGATGGTAATTCATCCCGAGTAAATAGTCTTCAATTCAAGCGAATTAATTTTAGGAAATGATACCGGGGGATTCCCAGCGGTACAATGAGCTGATAACTCATGAGACGTTACGCGTTGCCGTCTGTGGGATGGTTGAAAATGAATGCAAATTGACCATACCTGAACAACTGCAGAATGTGATAGAACAATCCTTTAATAATTTTTATGAGCAATACGCGGATATTGTTGAAAAAAATTCACATATGACTGGCAAGTCTGTGGTAGTAAGTGTGCATGACATTTTTAATCGACGAATGATGAGATGTTTATTTTAGAACCCCTTCTCTGGAGAAACTGTCATTCTTAACTATGGTAAGATCTCTGAAAGGTTAAAAGCTATACATGCGAGGCTAGAAACTTCGAAGTGATTTACCTACCCACGACGTATATTTATTTTATTTGAACACGATAAAGTTTCTGTGAATGTCTGTTTCTTTATTTGCTCTAACACCACTTCTATTTTTATTTAGGATAGGTTAAATCATGTTTTAATTTTCTTCTTGTTGTGCGTTCATATGATTTCAATACATGCGTAATATTTTGTTGGTAAATCCCCAATTATGTTGTTTATTTAAATATTTATGTCAATCGTTTCTTAAGTATCTATGTCTTGTTACTGTATAGAGATGTTTTATAAATATACATTAAGAAATAACTTTTTAATAATTGTGGTTTTTCTTACATTTCATTTCAGTCTGTTTCGCACATAAATTTCATTTTAATTTAATGGAATAACAAGTACGAGTTAAATTCACGCTTAAAAATGGATTTAAAATAACTTTTGAGCATAATTTCTATGTTAAATGAGTAAAATACATTTTGATTTTGTTCAAAAGTAGCGGCAAATATAGTTCGCAATGCCACCACCAACTCGACGCTAGCGCTGGTGTAGAAGATAAAGAAAGTATAAATAAATTTTACTAATCAGTAATTTCACTAATGCTAATATGTAATTTTTAAGTAATAATATATATCATGATTTTGTATAGTTACAATCATGGTTACAATAGAAGATATTCAAGCTGTAACAAAAAAAAACTAATGGTTTGCACAACAATTTAACAGTTGGTATTAAATCACATGTTGCTATATTCACTTGACGTTTAACATTTTTGACAGCTAGTAAAATTTCTCCACGTTTATTTAGCAACGTAATCCCTTTACTCTCTCACTTAAATAAATAAAATCCATGGCCGTTCGAGCGAGACGCACGACGCAGACGCGCCGAGACTGCCATGGTGTCGGAAATTTCATTGAAGTTTTATAAGTGAAAGGTACCCAATATCCAACAACAGATTCAACCTGTTATGCTTTCCCGTACAAGAACTAGATCGTGCAGTGGCCTCTCGGATCTGCTCTGAAGCGAAATCCCCGCAAATTAATTCCTTTCCGGCAACGCAAAGTATTAGCACAACATCTGTGTCTTCCAATTGTAAGGTTAGTTGCAACGAATTTTTATGTAATACATATTTAGTATTGATTGATAACTTGGCTGCTGAAGATATGAGAAAGCTATTTGTCTTTTTAATTTGAAAGGGACTGTGCCCTTAAACAATTTATTATACTGTTGAAATTATAACTCGTTTGTATTAAGTCAACTGCGGCCCTCATTATTTTCTTTTGTTGCCTACTGCTTAGTATCGCTTTTACTCATGAATTTGAGTTTCACACGTGATGATTAGAAGTTAAGCAAATTTAATTATTTGCTGTCATTAAAAAGAACGTATGACGAGCGAAACCGTAGTCGTTGAGGTATTTATTGAAGGTACTGCCCACGGTTCACGGTACTTACAAATTATTTAAGGAACGAGTGTAATATAATGTAGAGGTCACCAGAGGTGATGATAATTATTACAATAGAACATTGTTATATAATTGAGTTGTAGGTGAACAAGTCAGACTCATCCTACAAGTTAACTTTGGTTTTCATTTTCTATGAAAGAGAAAAGGGCTATCCTTATCTCCAGTATCTACTTAGTGGTTTCGTTGTTTTATTTCATTCAGGACGATTACCTTTCTTCTATTGACTTCATTTTAAATCGGTATTTTCTACGTTGGTAAATCAGAAAGAAGGTAATAAGATAAACTGTTTTCGTCAAGTTTATTTTGATTTACATGCTTAAACTAGAGCGAATAATGTACATAACATTATTAACTTACACTCCACAAATGGGTAGAGGAGAGTGGTAAGACAAAAGGAAGTATTTTGCATTTAATTCTTACGTTGTCTTACGTGGTGTAGTAAACACTCTATTGTAATTTCATAGAAATAAGGTTTGGGAGCAAACAAAATACAATAATTAACGTTTTATACGTATCGTCTTTTCAACAATTTACTTTCAAAGAAGCTTGTTCTCCCTTTATTAAAATTGCTTTTCTATTAAAGTTCCCTTCTCTCCTCCCCCGTCCCAGCACCCCCCTGCAAAAGTGATAACTACATTGTGGGTTACATTAACAGAGGACTCTGTCTTTGTGTCAATGATAAGTCAATGAGAGCAAATTATTTTTTTGGTAAATTACCTATTGTTCTTAAAAATTGCTTTGCATTTATTATCAAGGCTGTAGCCAGACTAAATACTCAGAAGAAGCTTATCGTAATGTAGGGGGGCAAGGGCTTTGTATATTTTTATTCATAAACAGTAAATTATCCCTCGTCTTTTGTGAATTGGCGAAACACGATTTTAATTTTAATTTTTATCGTTTCATCTCACGTCAGGGCAGGCTTAAAATTTTCCAGGGCAGGCTCACCCTCCCTTGGCGCCGCCCCCCTAGCTACGGCCCTGCATTTTACTCAGCGCAAAAATTTTCCTAATGCGTACGTGACCATTGTGATTCGTAAACAGACGAATATTTCGTAATCAAATACGTTAATAGGTATCGCACTTTCGTGTTTGTTTTCTTTTTGCAGCAATAAAATGCAAGCCGAGCTTATTAACATCCTGATGGAATAAAATTTTGTTTTAAATTTCATAAGAGACTGATTATTTTTTTTAAACTGTCGCAATAATATTTACCTAATGTTCACATTTAAAAAAAAAGTCTAATTTCTTTTTATTTTACGGGCTTAGATAGCTTTAAAAGATATTATAGAGAATTCACATTTAATAAATGAATTGTTCTGTCTCTGGGGGGGTTCCTGTGAATATTCAGGAATTACTTATTCCTTCGTTCTTTTTTCTTTTAATTGAATGCAAAATAAAAATGCTAAACAAAAACGATAAATAATTAGTTGAGTTTTAGCATTTTTAAAACAGGCCAAGAATCAAGTACCTAAAACTTTTATGATACTTAAAAGTGGGGATGTTTTCCTTTAAAATATCAATTTGTCCTGTAACTAAAACGTGTTTTTAAATTCGGTTCAAAGCAGCTGTGCTAGTTCCATCAGATCAAGTGGCTTTAATTGATTTCATTGTCATTGATTCCACAAATTAAGATTGGTTTATTGTGTAATAGAAATTATTCATTTAATCAATAACAAAATTATAAAAGTAGGTACATGTAATGTCAAAGGGGGTTTTCCTAATTTTCTTGATGACCTTTTCACCTTAGCTACATGTTTCCATTAAAAAAGAATCTCTGTGATTAAGTTAAAATCATGTTTCTTATTCTTGTTTTCATGATGTGTGTAAAGTCGTTGATGCCTTACAAAAAATAAACTGTTGAAGACTGTACCTCTGTGTCTTCTGTGTGTACGGTTTGATCGTTGAAATTGAAGGTAACAATTGTAAACTCGACTTCTTTTATTCCTTGAAATTGAAGGGTACAGGGGAAAAACCGGCTAAGCCACAAATAATGATTGACCGTGTTAGGTTCTACTAAATTAAGAACTCACAGCTTGATAACCATTTAAGACTTTATCGTATCAATATCAAACTCACAAAATACACAGGGTAGCGAATGTTCACACGCAATTCAAGGTTACGACAAACATGAGTGTGACTTGGCCGGTGTTTCCCCCGTACCCTTCAATTAGAAAGCTTCAAAGAACCCATTATTACCTTTTTGATCCGGCTTGAGTTGCCATGACAAGGAATAAATTTGTCGCAGTTTTTTCTTCTCTGGTCGTTCGTCAATAGAACGCCATGTCATCATTTTTTAATTAAACCAAAACTTCGAAATTAATTACTAATGTATAGAGTTGTGATTTGCAATGCCTTGATCCTCGTAGGCATTAAAAAAAATGTGGAATTTATATATGACCACTTTGTTAAAACATATTTTAGAGTACAATATTTAATGTAGACGTTATAAGTACAAACAGATTTTTAAAAAATTACAATAAATAGTTTCATATTGATGATATGGTATGTTTAGTTTTGATTTGGAAATGTAAGTGCAGTAGCAGACAATAAAATCCGGGCACATCATTTGTACAATAGCGGACAATAAAATCTGGGCAAGAATTTGACAAGTCGTTCGTATTTAGACAAATTTGGTAAGTCAGGCTTTAATTAAGGTTATATTCTATCAAAATTTATATTAAACGCCAGATCGTACAAATGGTGTGTGCGCTACTGTACATTGTAAACCTCACTTTAACATTTTTGACGTTTTAATACATACACTTATACCGACAAATGTCGGTAGTAGTTTTGAGGTTTAATACAAATTTTGACAGAAATATAACCTCAATAAAAGCCTGATTTACCAAATTTGTCTAAATACGAACGACATGTCAAATTCTTGCCCTGATTTTATTGTCCACTGCTGTACTTGTATCAAATCCTTCAAAATGTATACTGTCCTACTGCTCAACAGTGTTGCCAAAGCTGTTACTTTCGTATAGATTTATTACTGTTTACTGAATTCTGGTACTCTGTTACGGAATTGCTAAAATCTTTTTACGGATTTGATTTTTTAATTTTTTTTTCTAGTTACTCTTGCAAAGAATTTGACAATGTTTACTTCTTACTGAAAGTTTTGGTTAACTTAGCGCCATCTATTATTCAAAAAGGCACGTAAATTTTAAAATCGATAATGTTACAGCTATAAATGTCAAAATTTTCGTCCGTAGAAGTTTAAAATAATATCTGCAATAAGGGAAAAATAAAATAAAAATGAAATTATGTTCTGTTGACAAGAATATAATACGAAGTTACAACCAGGACTGTGTATGATGGCGACATCTATCACTATAACGTGAAAAACTGATTTTTTATTAACTATGTTTTTTTTTATATCATTGGTGATGGGTGCTCAAGTATGTGTGGCGACTTGGCCGTGGTTTAGCCAGCAAATGAACTATTGGTTTTATATTGTGTTCTTTATTTTATAATATATGCATTTTTGTCATATTTTCGCCTTTTTTTTCAAGATTCAACGAAACAATAGGTATTTGCTTCATCCTCTGTTGATTTTTTCTAAGTTGTAAGCATATTATGACGTTTTTTCATAGATGGCGTTCTAGTGTGGCGCATTACAAAATCCCCAGATAGATAAAGTACCGCAATTACCGCCATTTTGAGTCAAGATAAGCGCGCCAAATTTGAAATCACATTACCTGTTACGTTCAATTTTAAATTGACACGTTCAGTTTGACTCAAAATGGCTGTAATTGCGGTACTGTAGCTATTTAGGGACTTTAAGACTCTACTTATCGCAGGGGCTTAGGCCCAGTTTTACAATCGTGGAATAAGGACGGAATGACTGTTCGTTGAATATCCTTTAACTTTCCTCCATATCTACATCACACCTACGCCACGTTATTCTAAGAATAATACTTATCCGACGATTGTAAAATCGGGCCTTAGAGTATTGAGTAATTATTAGACGACCATAAATATGTACTTTGATCTAAATGCCTTTGCTGATAAGTTGCTTTTTAATCCCCAAAAAGTCGTATTTTCCTTTATACTTTTATTGCTGGTTGTAAACGTTTACAATTTTTTTTCTTAAGCCCCTAACATGTTTCCCTAAATGGAATTAACAGGCTTACCGTAAAGGGTTTTTGATTCTGTTATATCTAAGGGCCAAGGTAGGAACTGGGGGCTCATAAAAAAATTTCCCCAGACTTTCCCTGTCGATTAAAAATCTCTGTTTTGCTCATATTAAGATCAATAAACCTAGACTATGTGTTTGCGTTTACTGTTAAGGCTCAATATATTTATTTTCGTCTTGCATTAATATTGAATAAACGTACAAAAACAAACAAGAAATATATACTCGAAAGATCCCATCGTTGATTAGATTCTATTTTTAATTGGCGAGATAATGCTAAACCAATCTGATATGTTGTTAACAGAGATAAAGTTGTTGAATTAAAAAGGTACGCATCTAATCATCATCTCGATGGGATTTTATTAATGCCAAACAGGAAACTTATTTATTTATTTTTTGAGAATAACTTGGTTGGAATTGATGCATCAGTAAGGAAAATAGTATAATTAGAAAATGTCGTTTCTGACGCTTTTCAACTAATCAGGAACTGTTTTTGGCATATGGATTTTATTGTCTTCTCGATTTTGCGTTCGTTGTCTTCTTTTTGGATTACTTCTTCACGATCTTTTAATATGATGAAGAAATGCACGCGTCGTGTTGTTCTTTCTTCACTATCTTGTCCCCCCTTTTCTACTTACATTAGGGATTAAATTACGGTGTAAAACACACCGAATACAATGAGATACCTATAATAATACATAACACAATTATGCAAGACATTTTTCTTAAACACAACGACTCCACCAATGTATACAGGAAGGTCCAAAACCCGAGGAAACATTCTTAAATTGCTAATATTGTTTTCGATTGACTGCTCCAGAGCACTCTGATAGTATCTCCATCTCCTGTTATTACATGACGTTAAAACAAGATGGAGATGCTCTGAGCGTGCTCTGGATCACTTAGTCAAGGTCAGGGTCCTACTGAAACATTCTTAAATTACTAATAGCGTTTTCGACTGAATGATCCCGAGCACTCTGAGAGTAAGTATCTCCATCTCCTGTTATTGCATGAGGTTAAAACAAGATGGAGATACTCTGAGAGTGCTCTGGAGCAGTCAACCGCTATTGTAACGTAGACCCTCCTGAATTCGATTGATAATTCGAAGACCTGCCTAATTTATATGAATTATCTTAAGTGTAACTTATCGCAATTAAGGCACTTTCTTGTTTGTTGAAACTTGTTACAATTTTTTTTTTGTAAATATAATTTATCGGACAGTTGTGAATTCAATTGAAAAGTCGACGTTTCGCTGTACGTTGACAGCTTCTTCTATTTTTGAGACTCATTCAACGAAATTACTTCAACCTAAATAATAACGTGCCTTTTTTTTTTAATTGCTCCTTATGGTTGGCCGTGAATTGTTATGTTAGTTGTGAACCAGCCTTGCTTGAAACTTAATAAATTGACGTATATCATAAACTCAGTTTTCTTATTATTATTAGTCCCGAATGGGTAAAGCCACTCGCCTTCAATTTGACGACCATTTCGATCATAAAAGGCTTACGCTCTCGCAAGAGAATCATTTCAGAGCGTTTTATTAGTTTCAAAGTGAGGTTATGGCTATTTCAAACGTCAGTTCGATTGAGGCTAGTTCACAACTAACAATTCGTGGCCAACTACGAGGAGAAGTTTTTAAAAAGGCACGTTATTTACCCTGAGGATGCACTGTCTAGCAACGTATGTACAGCGAATTGAATTTACAACAAATTATGTGAAGATTACAATGTTTCAGCAATTAACAGCTTTCTTAATTATGTTGCAAGTATAAATAATATATAATTTCTTGATTTACATGCCGATATTTCTGGAAAATTAATTTTTCCTTCTACTACTACGTACAGTAGCGGACAATAAAATCCGGGCAAGAATTTGACAAGTCGTTCGTATTTAGACAAATTTGGTAAATCAGGCTTTTATTGAGGTTATATTTCTGTCAAAATTTATATTAAACGTCAGAATTATCAGTGACATTTTGTATAAAATGTATTAAACGTCATAAATGTGAAAGTGAAGTTTACATTGTACAAATGGTGTGCCCGGATTTTATTGTCCGCTACTGTACTTCAAAACCACTTGTTTACCAATATTACACAGTCAATATTATTCAAGGTTATTAAATTTAACAATACGTACATAATTTACAAAATAAATTTAGGTCGTGCAAATATTGTTGTGATAATGCATCTCGACTTGCGTAATTCTAGAACGTTTTGACCTTCAACTTATGGTTAATACATTGCATCCCATTCCCATCATAGTCTGGGTTTCCCGACAGAGGAATTTCCTTATTAATTTAGAAAACAATAGAATAAATCAATAAGTCACTTCGCTTTTCATTTTTAACAACAAATTTACATCATGAAAGAGTTCGTGTCCAAACCCCAGCTTGCGGTTCGACGATTTCCTGCTTTCCAAAAAAGAAAAAAAAAAGTAACCGCACAGTGTTTTCGATGACGTGCGCCTAAATTAGACCTTATCTAACACCACATCACTTATGTATTAAAAACATTTCAATCGAACAATACCCATAAACTGATAAATGTAATCTTGGTTGCTAAGGTAGTTTGGAAAGCTCTTTGCGCACGGCACGAATTTCCGCACGACTCGCGATTGTTTCGCGGTGCCGCGTGCAAACTTGGATTGGCCTCGCGATTCTGAACCGTCCACGTTGGTCGATAAGAAACAATATCGAATCAACGGAGATTGGACTAGGCGAATGTGCCGTGCGCAAAACGGTCAATAGGAGCAATCAATCGCTCGAATTCCTGATCCGATTTTAGTCTAGAGTAAATTGGTTTTTTCTTGGAGAGCGGCCAACCGAAACGACTACTTCTTTTACTATAATAGAGCAATAACCTTATTTCATTTTTTTTGTTTTCGTTTGCGGCATTGTATTATTGTAAATTGTAAAATCTCAGAAACACGTTTGACCTAGAGTTTTTTTCCCCCTCGTGTTGCAGATTATTATTAATCTCGCATACCGTCTACCTTAACAATTTGTAAATATGATAAGTCAGGCTACATACGCTCTCCATTAATTAAACAACAATGATAAAAGCTTATCGAAAAGAAACATTCTTTTATTTGTGCGTTTACGCGTTATTCATTTTTATCGTAGCGCAGTTTTTTTCGCGAAAAATCGTCTTTACACCAAGTAAGTCGGTTTTGCTTTTAATTGTGTGTGGTCAATGTTACCCATTCAATATGAGAAAGGCTATAAACTAAAACGTCGACATTGAAAGAAAAAATGCTCGGAAATTGATGAACCACAAACGCGTGGAGAGGGGTGTTTGGTGCAAGTCAAATACCCCTCTCCACACGTTGCCAAGAATGCATGTATACTGCTTGCCAAAAGTAATCGAACGAAAAGCAATAATTATGCGAAACTGAATCTTATTATTAAAATGTTATTGATGTGTTTTATGTTCAGTTATTATTACTCACTCAAATTTTATTATCATTTTGTTTTTTTTTTTTTTTCATTTAAAATATTTTTACCGAAGAATGACGTAATAAAAACAAATGCTTTTGCTGCTTTGAAATTTTGTAATTGCTGAAATAGATATATCACATTCTTATGAAGTGTGTTTCAGGTAAAAAAAAATTGTTTCACAGTAAATCGATAATAAAATGACATACTTTACATATTTGTTTTTTTAAATTAAAAAAATAACCTTTCTTATCATCGTTCTTTTACGATAGGTACATACATAAAGCAATAGAATATTAGGCAAAGAAAAGCTCAACGAAATAAAACTCGAAGAAGTGTCAATAATAAAAAAATCAAAGTGTAACAAATATTCTACTATTTTCCTTAGTTTCGATTAATTTTCTGTTTTCTTTCTTTTTTTAATTAAGAAAAGAATAAATCGTCGAAACAAACATTGACATACAAATGACAAAATGAACGAAAAACAAAAGAATATCGGCAATTCAAAAATTGAATCAAAAACTAAAAGAAGGTCGACGATTCTCCTCTGGTGGAAGAAAATAATAATTCGACAAAAACAAACAAAAGTAGATCGAAATTCGAAAACAACGAAATATCCTCCATCAGAGGAGAATCGTCGATCTTTTTTAATTTTTTTAAATTCAATTTGTTTATTTTTCGTTGTTTACTTTTGTCGAATTATTATTGTCATTATTTAAAGAAAAAAAACTAGTGGCGCCATCTATCTAACATTCGCCCAAGTATTCTATGACGTGCAAAATTAATGTCAAGAGAACGCCATCTATCTAACAACGCCGAACAATGTCGAATTATTAACTGTCATTGTTATTTAAAAAAAAAAAAAAAAAACTAGTGGCGCCATCTATCTAAAATTCGTCCAGGTATTCTATGACGTGCAAAATTAATGTCAACAAGGAAACGCCATCTATCTAAAGACGCCCAAGTATTCTATGACGTGCAAAATTCGCCTGCGTACTTTTTTTTGGGCGCAAATTTTAATGTCAAGAAAATTCACGGAAATGAAAAAAAAAGCTAACAAAGAAGCTCCAGTCAATCAGTCATTTTTTCATTCAATTTGTTTTTTATATTTCGTTGTTTCTGTATTTTGGTTTTGTGGCGCCATTATTTCGATTTTCTTTTGTTAATTTTTTTCGAATTATCATTATTACTATTTTATTTATAATTGTCTTTCGTTTTGCAGTAGTCTTTTCATTTTCCGCCTGAGGAGAACGTTAAGAAATAATTGGCGTTCGAATTTCCCACTCGCTAAATTATTCTGAAAAGTTGGTACTGCGCTGTTTTACCATGGGCGCCATATGGGATGATTTATTTATTATTTTATCATTTCTAAACTGCGTTCAAAAGAAACCATTATCAAGTAGGTTTATGTCAAATCTTGCACAAAATCACGTTAACCATACGATTATTATAAACGTAACCTAACTTTTTATATCCATTTATAATTACGATTTTCTACATTTTCTATTTTATTACGAATACCTCGAAGATGTGAACAAAACCTTTGACAGTTAACGCTGTTTATAGCTCGCGTTATTCAAGGTTGCAACATACGTACTAAGCTACGACCTATGACGTGTCGTCATAAAATAAAAGCAAGTTCAGAGCCTTCTCGTTACATGTTTATGTTCTTTTTCGTTTACCAATTTAAAAATATACGGCAGTAAAAGTGGTAATACGAAAAACCTTTTTTGACAATAATAATAGTAAAATAAGGAAATCAAGCTGTCAATATTCATCATACTCAGCAGGAACACCAACGTTGTAAGGTGAAAGATAGAAAGTTTCTAATACGACAGCCCGCATTATTTCTGAACGCATCCCAGATTCTGATTCTGGCTTTTTTTTTTCTCGAAATTAAAACTAATTATTATAAACATTATACTTAAAGTAATTTGTTTTATTAAAGAGTTTGGAACGTTCAACTACGATTTTTTTTACATTAAAAGCAATTAAGAATTGATTAACCTGAAAATGAATTTGTAATTTGCATTTTTATTATGTGTTACTTGCTCCGTGGGTAATTGTAAATCTACAGTGTGATTTTTAAGGATGGTTTGAATTTACCGTCACTTAAATCGTTATGAAAAAAAAAATTGCAACAAAATAATGTGTCGACTTTGAAATTTAAGACTGAATGATCAGAATTTGTTCATCGTTCATCGTGGCAGAGTAGCCAACTCTTCAATGAATTTTCCCACTAGATATTAGTTGAATTGAAAATCCTCTAAATTGGTTTCAAATGTCCCTATTTTTTTTCCAAAACCTAATTTAGAAATCAAATTCAAAACTGAGGAATGATTTAAAGATAAAAACAAAAATTAATTTACACGAAAGAAATTTATTGTTATAAAATATACAAAAAGATCTGCGAAAACGGAAATAAATTTTTATTAGTCAGATGGTTAGCTTATCAGTCAATGTTGCCAATTTGAGGAAATTTCCTCGATTTGTGGGAATTTTTATGCAAGCAGGGCATTTTTTTTGAGAAACGAGGCATTTTTAAAGACAAAATTACTGAAATTTTAAAGTAAATCTTAACCGAAACGCATAAAAGTAGCTTAAAATTGCAATTTGTAGGAAAAAACAAAAATAAAAGGGAATTTTTGTCCCAATGTGAAGGAAAAACGATTGTCAATCAATAGTTGGCAACATTGTCAACAGCTGTCAAATACTCTGGAAGGAAAGGAACTGTGCATTTCAAAACAGAAAAACGCAATTTAAATATTACAATTTTTTTACATCATGCACAGGATTATATTAATTTCTAATTTCAGTTTCCTTCTCCCCTTCCATAAAATAATCCTTTCAGGATTATGAAAATTTATTATTAAATTATGAAAACGTACCTCTAAATTTAGGGGGACATCCCTAAGTTGGCAACACTGCATCATGGCAGCCACGCTTAAAATGTTAAAGCTATGGCGCCAAATTTAAAGTATCCCCAATCAATCAATCATTGAAAATCACACTGTATTTATTTATTGTTTGAAAAAGATTTCTTTGTGTAGCCTCAGATAATTTTATTAATTTCTTTAATCATTAATTCGTGCTATAATTTTAAACGATTAAATTTTTATTAAATAGCAAACAAATTAATGAGTTATAGGTAAATATAAAGTATCGAGCAATTGTAAATTTATTTTAGAAGTCGACGTTTCGCCGTAGGATAATTTTCTTCTTTCTAATCATTTTTTAAATATGTACATGTTTTAGTTTTAAAAATATTATAAATAGTTTACTTTTTTCTATTATGTAAGTCTGCAGAATGAAAATAAAAATATTTGCTTAGGCAGAGTGATCTAGTAAACGAATTTTTCGTGCAGAAAAGAATAATAATAACGCATGTGCGGTATTTATCAAATATTGTTTTCTCTTTCTCATGCTGCTTTATCCCGACCACAAGATAATCAACTGGGGAAGCCTCCAGCAAATCAGTGGAACAGCCCAGTCCACTGTCTTACCTTTAAGCGTAGAAGGTATTAGATAAAAATTATTTGCACTCTCTATTGAACTCATTAAACTAATCTTTTTTTTTTCGTGAACGTACAGGAAATTAATTCCAGGTATTCATTTGATATAGTTTCCACTCATAATTTTAATTAATTTAGAATTGAATTAATAAATATTTAATAAAAATTCCTGTTACATTTTTTGATTTATTTTAAACATAACAACTTTTTGAAATCGAATATACAATAAATTAAAAGACAGTTTCATTTCTAATTTTAATTTTATTCGGCTGCTTTTAGAACATGACCGTATTTTTTTTTTAACTTACTTCAATTTAGGATTAAGTAAATAAGTTTTTTTTTTATATAAATTTAGAAATGGACCACAGCTCTCACCATCATGACCATCAAGCTATGCACGACCACGGGGGTCACGGACAAGAAACCACGACATCTCATGGAAACCACCACGAGGGACACGACGGCATGATGAGCATGGCAGTAAGTAACCGGACACATCATCGCTTTCTGTAGTTATTCATATTTTTGCAGTTTCATTTTAGTTCGACGGCGACGGTGCTGTTTGAAAGTTGGGCTTTCACAACAGCCGGAGGCCTCATTGGATCTATGGTAGGGATATTTTTCATGGCGACATTATACGAGGGCCTCAAATATTATAGGTAAAAGCTATTCGAACCAACGTTCATGCAAGTAAAGTGAAATTTTAGGGAATACCTTTTTTGGAAGACGTACAATGCACTGCAGTACAGAGCCGTCAGCCTTCCCGCTGAGAAAGGTGTGGTCTCCGAGGATAACCAAGTAGTTCAGTGAGTATTTTTCTTTATTCTCGTGCAATTGAAAATCATAATTGCGTACTTATTTTAACGGTTGTTTTATTTTGTGCAGTGTGGTTGGCGAAGTCATCCATAAACAGCCGTAAGTTCGATGGCAATTGCATGCGACACTTTTCTTTTCTTGATTGATTCCTTCTTAACATTTTCTTCTGATGCTCCTTCGTGAATTAATTGCAACTAAAACATTATGTGCACTTTGACCTAGTTAGAATTAATTTCTTTTTTGAACCTGCAACATAAAATAAAAAGATTACGAACGTAGATGACTAAGTCCAGTTAATTTGGGGAGAGGAGGGGAACTTCTGCTCTATTAAATTGTTAATAACAATGGTCATCTTGGACTTGTGAGGAACGAGGAAGTAACAGTTTTTTCTTTGCAGACCTACGATGTTAAGTTTAATGCACTTCTACCAGACCTTCCTGCACATAATACAAGTGGTGCTGTCGTACTTCCTTATGCTGATCTTCATGACGTACAACGTGTGGCTGTGTATAGCGGTCGTGGCAGGAGCTGCGACCGGTTATTTCCTGTTCGGATGGAAGAAGTCGGTAATTGTGGACGTAACTGAACACTGTCACTAGCATATTTTAAGTTGCATCCTAGACAATAATAAGAACCATCTGTTCGCACACGTAACGCTGTGCTTTTATTACTTTTTATGATTTTAGTGACTTTTATCGATCTTAGTTTTTAAGTGAAATATTTTGTATTGTACGCGAAGTTTGTAATTGCGCGAGGGGGTTTACATTAGAGACGTATATATTTTTTTGTAAGAGCATACGTATGAATTACAAATTTCAATCTAATTGTGTATATAGTAAGAATAACTGCATCATTGTGTACCGTCTGATATCTAATGTTTGATTGTGTCAATTGCTCTCTTAATTTTGTAGAACTGAATGAAAGTCGTCGACCTTAAGTCTTTAAAACGTTGCATGTGCATATCAAACTGTATTATCGAACAATTCACAGTAAAACATTAGTTACATTCGTGCACGGAAGTTACGAAATGAGATTACTAAGTATAGGTGATTATATTTGTAAATTCATCTTAATTTTGTTTATCTAAATCTGTCTGTTAGTATTGTTTGATTTTTCGAATAGATTTTATTCAATTATAAAACATATTTATTGCAGTTTCACAATGAACTAATCAAAAAAATAGCAAGTTATTTGTGTTATTTGCATTTCAGCGTATTACTTTTTATTTTCTATTACCTTTACCGTACCTTGGTTTGCCTGTGGACTTTAAAATCAGATTTAATGAAATCTATGGACAATAAAATTATAGACTTCATGAAATCCATCTGTACCAAAGTCAATGAAAGCAAAAGAAAGTCAGTCACAGATCTTTCACATAGAAGAGAGAAAGAGAGTCAGATGAAGCTGACTTCTCGTGTCTTCGATCTGAAGTTGTCAATTCTTTTAACGTGCCGTGTCATTTTTTAGTTTCTTCTCCACCTAAAAATTCGATTGTCTTTTGCTTTTTATTTCTACTGTTTCTACGTCACCGCCGGAAAAGAAAACAATTTTAATCTGACTATTTTTGCTAACCTAAAAGCTCGATTGTCTTTTATTATTATTCTTTTTGAGATTAAGAAAAAAATAATCAACACTTCATCATCCCTGTAAATTGACAACTCTTATTTTATTTAACTTCATTTGGCTTTTGTTTTTGGACAGAATTTACGAAAACGAATGACCGTGCACTTTACCAAAACTAGGTTTCATCAACACAAGATTTCATAAAATCCATGGACTTTAAAATCATAGACTTCAAAAATCCATGACTAAAATTATAAGACTTCAAAAAAAATCAATGAGTTTTAAGGTGATTTCACATGGGTCCGATGTACAACATCCGATTGTACGAAACGACTGCCTATTGGTTGAAATTTTTAAAAATAGTTATGGCGGTAAATTGATCCAACATCGGAAAAGTTGAAAATATTTCAACTTTTATTCGTGTGTAATTTAACTTCACACATTTTCACAAGTTTTAACAGATTAATCAATATTCACTGAATAGAAATGTTTATTTACAAAAACATTTGAAAAAAACCTTCCTAGATTTGTCCTTAACAAATGGATAATTTTTCTCCAAAATTCGGATGTAGGATGATGACAATTTTCATCATCGAAACACAAATACGATTCGGATGTCGGAAATCGTATACATGTGTACCCAACTACCAAGGTTGAGAAAACTACGTGTAAAAAATATTTTCTACATTACGTTACGTCTAAACGTAATTTTTATGTAGTTAAATGTTATTTTTACACGACGTAGTTTATATGAAATGTCACATTTCTAACCTCAAAATTGAATGTTCATTTGACGTATTTCAAATTTTTAAAGCTTTTTGATGCTTTTATACAATTTGTCCATTTTACATCAAAATAAATATTATATTGTGTATAAATAATTAATTATAACCTGAAAATGAAGAAGTAGAAAACAACGTAATTTTTACAGTAGTTAATTCATTTTTTTAATTCGTATTTATACGTCTTATTAAATATCTACGTCCCAACCCTGCCAACTACCCAGCTTAAGAGATTTGAAAATCATAGACTTCAAAACATCCATGGACTTTAAAATCATAGACTTCAAGAAATCCATGGATTTTAAAACCATAGACTTCAAAAAGAATCCAGATTTTAAAATCACAGACTTTAAAAAAAATCCATGGACTTTAGAATCATAGACAAAAGAATCAATGGGCTTTAGAGATTTGAAAATCATAGACTTCAAAACGTCCATGGACTTTAAAATCAAAAAACAAAACAAAAACAAACAAAAAATCCATGGACTTTAAAATCATAGACTTCAAAAAATCAATGACTTTATAGAGTCACAGACCATACAAAATACATCCTACGGATAACTGCAAAATTAACGAAGAAGAATTAAGTACTTAAATATTCAAAATTGAACTGCCAATTGATATACTTGATACCAAATTAATCAGAAAATTTTAAGCAAGTATAGAAAGTAACTTTTAGTTAAAAAATGCAGTTGGTAATGTTATGGCAACATTACCGGTAAAATCCATGGACTTTACCAAAACATGGACTTCTTCTAACCAAGGACTTGTAGACTTCATAATGTCCATGCGCTTCATCCATTCGAATCTTCTTCCAAAAGTGTGGAGAATTCTTGTCTATTTGGTTGTATATGGTCGTTCTGTGTCTCGTAATAGCGAACTCATGGTCGATGCATTTGGTGGGGTTGTTGTGCCCCGGGATTGAGTAAAAGGATTTAGGATCGAAGGATGGGAAAGGAACGTTAAAAAATTTGGTGTATAATGGGATTTTATTGGAAAGGTATCACAGATTTAGGATGGAGATGAATGTATATAAAACTGATAAACATAGAATTTTGCATCGCGTTCTCGAACATGCGGAGAAAACATGAAATAAAATCGTCCTTTTGCGATGACAAGACACGTCATCGCTATCGAAACGCGTTGAGATCTGAACGTGAACATGATTAAAAACTAAACTCTTACGATAGGCATTAGAAATCCTGCCGCGCTCAATTTCGAATGCCGTTGGGAAACGGAAAAAATCCAAGTCTGAAAACAAAAGTCACATAAAATTAAAATAAATTTTAATGCGCAGCAGGATTTCTAATGAATTTTCGAATTAATCGCATGCGGATAAATAAAAAGTTAAATTTTGAAGTATTGCACATCACCACAATTTTGTTGACAGGCATCTACTGGAAGACGCGCTTATTCAAATGCCTCATTAGAATTATGTATGATGACAATTCCTTATAAAGTATGTATACAATTCATAAAACAATAAAAAAAAAAAACCAATAAACCAGCTGATTTAAAAATGTAAAAACTCAATTGAATCGCTTAATTTGAATATTTCACTGGATACGAATGAACTGTATACCCACTTGCTCATAATAAATGCTTTTCTTACTCTAAATACTTAATATGTACTCGTGATTATACATTTGTACTTCATTTAACAAAAATACACGTCTCTAGCGACGTCTCATTTATATTATCATAATTTTTGTATCATCGAATGCAAGTTGCAAATTAGCACTTAAAATCGTTTACGTATGAAACCCCGAAATTTAAAAATTTTGATATGAGTTAACTCCTCAACACAAGAACGAATTTTGAGCATTGCACATTATTTTTTTTCTGTCGGTAACTGCCTCTGCTTCAACTGAGATCAGTGCTTGCTGGATGCCAGCGATTACAGACGCAGAAGCGGCAACGTGGCAGTGTTTTCTTGATATATTTTTTTTTGTTTTATAATTTGCAAGAAATTCAATTTAAGTGCTAGTTTGTCGGTTTGTCAAAACGTAAAGCGCTGCTCCGTTCGTGAGTTTCCCCTCATCTGCAGCTCTTTAAAAATTACAAACTCAAATTATACTCTTAAATTTTAACAGTTAAACAAAATCACATTTAGAAATAGACTTAATTAGAATTTAAAAACTACGTCTAGGATCTAAGAGCGGCCCCAGGCTTGCTCGGGTCGCGCGTTTTATCACAGTGCGGCTGAACAGGACAATCACTTACCGAAATACCACACCACTTCCTACGATTATACGAATAAAAAATAAATTTATTTGTATTGTCGTGTTCACTCGCTACCCAACAGACTTACTATTAGTATAGAGTTCTGATTATTTTCATCACACTTTGTATAAGTACGTTCGGTGCTTGTGACATGTCGCCTAAGTCAGGCCTGCACCTTGAGCAGCACTTTCAACTGATGCGAGACGTCTAACAGCTGCTCGGGTTTCTCTGCAGCGAAGGAATGCACTGATCCACGCGGAGGTTGCATCCAGTGTTGAGGTGGCGGTGGCAGTGCGGATGGTAAAGGGGGTTCGGTGAATTTGCACCCCGCATAGTGCCTTGCGAGTAAACCAGGAGATGTTCTCGGGCTGGCCGCTTGATTGCAGCTCGACGAAGACACTCTAACTGGACTCAATCTCGGCGGTGTATTAACTGAATGTGAATGTGAATTCTCATCCTTCGTAGGAGCCGGTGATATAGCTTTAAAATATTTGCTGCTCGAGCTCCGCACGGATCGAGGCTTGGCATTCGTTCCTCTACCGGAATCAAGATTTTTCTTTGCCATTCTCCTTTTTAATCAATCAATAAAACACAGTAAGTTTATGTACATGTACAGAATCGCTGCAGCAGAATGCTCGCATGGAACTCACAGATGCATTTATTTATTTTTTTTTTTATATAACTGGTCCTTTGTATACGACGAAATATTAAAGTAGGTATAAAACACAAAACGTTCGCGACTATCACAGATCCAAAAGAATTTTGCGTCGAAAAACTAGGGTTCATCACTCGAGAGCGCTGCGAGAATTTTATTTTCACAAAATGGACGCGTCTGATTACCAACAAAAGAGCTTGTCAACCATATGCGCGTGTTTATTCCAGCTTTTAACCGATTCAATCGGCGATCAGACAAACGCCCGTCGTCCACAAACAATGAGGTCACCAAACTGTGCAACTTTTGAACGCAAAATTCCATCAAATTTCGATTTCGACGATGAAATTTGAAGGACCTTGTTGACACCAATCTATCTCCTTCCTTTCACACACAAAAACAACATACGTTATTCCGCTGCTGCGTCACAAACCTGCGTCAATCGATATTTCCCCCCACGTCCACGTCAAAGCCGTTTACCTACTTATAAATAAGAAGCAAGAAGCGAACGGGCGAGTATCTCGTCATCTCTTTCTAATCGGTGTTGATTTACAAAAATTCTTTTATTAAATATTCGTCATCGCCTTGAATTTCTAGAAATTAGCGAACGCCCGACGATAAGGTAATTCCCGATGCCAAATTCCGCTAAGAGAGTGAGTTTGGTTTTCAAAAAAACGTAACACCGAATTCAACCACTAACGAAAAATAATTGATTTCGTTTTTAAATTACTTCAAAACGACGTTATTTAAGCCTCATGTATGGGGCCCCTCACAATTATAATTTGTTACTTGTTGTAAAATTCGAGAGATGGCGCTCGCTTTCGTTGGGTTGAAACTGCCGATTTCCTTTCATGTTAATTAATTCTTTTAGCAGTATCTTATTGCGTTCAATTCAACCAATTATCCACCTAAAGTTTTAGATACGAACGAACGAATTACTTATCACATCGGACAAGAACCAGCTTTAAGAACGAATTTCCATATTTAAATTAAAATGAAGGTTATGGCGTTCTTTTGATTTCCGCGCAGTGTTTCCAATACGTTTCCATGGTAACGCAAACGAAAGAGTGGCAAGTACAATTTGTAAAATCTACATATTTCCTTCCCCTACGTTCCAAAATTGCTTAAAACTCGGTGCACTTTTTGTATACTTATGCTTACATACGTAGGGGCCATTTTTATTTTTATTTTGTTAACAAACAAGATGGCATTGCGTTTTCAAGTGTGAAATGTTCTTTCGCTCTCTTCACGTCAGTTGGGTCGAAGCAGTTGTCAAAATTTTTCCACTTATCCGTTCGGAATCTCGCAGTTACTTGCGATTTTTGTTATTGCGAGTGAGCAGTTATTTTGGTGCGTTGTGTAATTCGCAGCTGATTTTTTTAATTTAAAAATTCCGCTCACGCATGATCACTAATCACTTGAAGTCGGCGGCGGTCGAAGCTCGATGATATTGCGGAGGTAGATGGCGCGCCGTCCGCTTATTTGTAAATACGTTCGTCCTAATCGTAAATAAAAGTGTTTAATTTAAGGTGATAAGCCGATTTTCACGGGCGTCCGAGTGCCATTTCGTTCTCGTGTTGATTTTTTAGGTGCGGGCCGTCCCTTGTACACACAATGATTTCGATATAACGGGATTTCCTGACAACGAAGTATCCCCCTACCATTCGCCTTTTGTGTTTGTGTTAGTGTGTGTGTGAGGAGGAGGGTGTACGCTGCTGATTTCACAATACAAAAGGAAAAGTGCCATTGTGATAATTTTCTGTTAATTTCGTCGGAAACGGCGACGGACTCGGCGTGTTCGGAGAATAATTCGTAGGTGCGGGGAGGCCGCGCTCGTTAAATGATTCGTGATTTCTTTAGTTGTTTTTGTTTTGTGAGTGTGCAATGCACCTATTGGATCAATAGTGTACTACACAAATATAAAATTACTCATACTTCTTGCTAAATAGTGACTGTGTGCATGTCACAAGGTTGTATAGCTGTTGTTTGTAACTTTGTATTATAAATTCAGTTCTAGGTGTCTTAATCATGAATCCAAATAACCACGGCCAACCACGAAGGAATTCTTCCAACTTCAGCAGACATGGGAATAATCACAACGGACGTCCTAATCACGCTCATCAAAGGTGGCCCAACCGATACCCCAAGGATTACGGAAGGGAATACGAGAACGGGTTTAACAGAGGGTAAGTTGTACTCTGAAGAATGCGATTACATAACGACGTCCATGTCTTCAGGGAATGCCCAGTCGGTAACAGCAACAGCCCCAAGGAAGCGAACTACGTTCATGGCTACCCCAAATCTTCTCAGTTGAGTCCTGTCTTGAGGGCTAACCACAATCACATTCATTACGCTAATGAAGCTGCGGGTATCTCATTTCACCTTTCAAAATAATCATGATGTATACATTCGAGTTTGTAGGCCTTCAACACCAGGAAAGACGTCACATGAACATCCAAAACCCCGTAGAGAGGCGACAAATAAACCAAAACTACCCCGACCGCAGACATTTGAATAACCTGGCCGATCGTCGCCACATCTCCCCCCCTCTGCACATAAGCATTTGTGATAACCCCACTTCCATTCTTGGCTCGCCCCAACCCGAGAATATGCATCAAAGAACGCTGATGGATTTTCCGCAGCGAAGAAACGGAAGAGGTCAGTCGTTTGTCTACGATTTTTCTTTTTAATGTCGCCGCTTGAAATCCCCAGAGATGCGTGTGAGTCCCGTCCATTTCCAACAACATTCTCCGCAATTCTATCGCCAAACCAGCGATGAAAGCATCAAGAGTGAAAGTCCGTCCAGGAAACGCAGACGTCTCTCTCGTTCTGGCCACAATGAACTCAATTCCCAGCCCGCGTCGCCCCCGAGGAGATCACCGCGCCAACACCCTCCTTCAACATCGCATCACACCATGCAGGTATGTATCGGATGTTTACTTAATGTGTGTGTAATTCCTAAAATAATGCAGGGAAGTCCTCCATTAAGAAGACCACGTTACCGTGACAGGAATGAATTTACGCACACTCACCATCAACCGTTTCTACCAAGTTCTCCACCAGTTGCTCACGCCCATCCGCATCAGTCTACTGTAATGATGGATCTTAATCAGGTAATTCAATTTACGCACTTACAAGATTTGTACTTCTTTTACTTAAAAAGTTACGTTTCTTAAATATTTAACAAACTTTATTGTGTATAAAGTTATTCATGTTACTTGTAGGTGCCGGTTACGATTCCCATGAACCACGAGGCCATATGGAACTACACCCCGCACATTTCTCTGTGTTCCGCCCCTCCGGGAGCACCGCCGCACATGCACACCTGTCACGTGCACAACATGTACCCTCCTCAGATAATGCCTCAACAGTTTCCCGGATGTTTGCCCCATCAAGGTTACGGGGGGTTCCCTAGTGCCCCGAGTGCTCTGTCGGTTTCAAGCCAACACTATCCGCATCCACACCAACACATACAAGCACAGGTAGGTAATCGCTATTTGTATCCTGAACTTCAATTTCATGATTAATCTGAAGTAACTCCTCAAGAAATATTTACAATAACCATTATGTTAATTAGAGTCGGTCTTTCCATCTTCCAGTTAAAGTTATCTGATGAATAACTTGATTTTTATGAATGGTTGATTGATTTTTATGAATTGTTTCCAAAGTAGTTATCCGTCAGTTAGTTTATCAAGAGGTCCTTAATCAGATAGGTTGAATAAATATAGAATAAAAAAATAATGAAAGATTATTGTTATCTACATTTGTTTCTGTTAAAACTGTATTTTTTTTGCAGCGACCTGATGGTATAGAATTAGAGCTATTAAATGAACACCATTCACATACACACACGACTATCCACGGGGCACCTCCGCTGCACGTTTCTCCCCTTCAAGTATCTTCACCGGCATCTTTATTTTTATCTGCCGAGCCTCGCGGTAACCAACTGGAACTGTTGCACGCACGAACACGGCAACATCGCAATGCGAGGTTACCTCCTCCGAGAACTCGCTGGCACCATAATGGTACGCTGGTGCCCGCTGCGCAATATTCCGGATTTCTGCTGCACTTCCTGGCCATGTTTTCGAATCCCCCCATGTCGCCCTTCAGTCAAACAGATCTGAGCAGCACGGATTCGACTGAAACGGAAAATTATGAGGCGCTGCTTAACTTGGCGGAGAGACTCGGAGAGGCTAAACCACGAGGGCTTGCCAAGCTTGAGATTGAACAACTGCTGAGTTACAAATTTAACGCGGATACTCATCAAGGAGACCAGACCTCTTGCGTCGTTTGTATGTGTGATTTCGAAGCCCGCCAGCTTCTTCGTGTACTCCCTTGCTCACATGAATTTCATGCCAAATGTGTGGATAAGTGGCTGCGGGTGAGTACTTTTTTGTTGTGGTAGTTATAAGGAATATGCGGAATATGTTTTGTTTACAGTCCAATAGAACTTGTCCGATTTGTCGTGGAAACGCTTCAGAATACTTTACTAACAGTGATTAGAAGAAGATGGACCATTCTTGTCATAGTAACAAACCTCACCACAGTGTTACTGATTTTGCCAGTGCCATTGATTAGCTGCCGCCAGTATCATAGGTTAAATCAATAATAAACTTCATGTGTATACATTTCTCTTTTACTCAATATTAGTTATGTAGTAAGGCTTCCCGTTAATGTTCCCCGTTGAATGGGTGTTTACAACTACCTCTGGCTCGTGACCATTCAACTTGTTTAAAGGCCATTTCATTTTTTTGCTTTTGTAGCCATTATGTTTTATGAATTAAATAGGATCTTTCTTCCACCGACACTCTTTGTAATCTTCTAACTCTTCCTCCTCTATCTTTCCTAGGGTAAGTTTATTATAATTTTAATTATGTATGTACATTTATGCTTAATATACTTTTTGTACTTATTCAACTTAAATTCTCACATTATTAGTAAATGTAATTTCTTTCTGGAGCTTTTAATGTAACATAAAATCTAAAAACATGTCTACAACATTAATAAGTGTACAGATTTAATTACATAACTTTAAATTGAATGTAATAGGTGTGCCTTTATATTGTACAATTCATCATCTACATTGAGTTTTAGGTTGCGTTTGTGTGCGGGTGAATGGATGCTTTTTAAATTCCGCGAGAAACACCATTCGGTCGATGATGATTTTCACTCTCGAGTGAAACACAACTATTGAAGTGCCCCATTATTGTAGATCGTATTACATTTACAAAGCACAAAAGATTATGTGATTTCGTTGGTAAAAGAGAGAAAAAAATAAGGCGGTGTCTATAATTTTTCGTAATATAGTAATCACATTGTTATTGTTCGGTTTAATTGTCTGTTTTCATCAGTTTATTTTGATGTAAAAATTGTTCCTTTTTTGCACGTGGTTTTTGGCAATGTCTTGTTTGAAAAACGTAAAAAGAGCACCTCTTTGGCTTATCGATTTAAATGGTTTTTGATTATGTGTATTTTTAACACCAAGTTTTGTAAAAAAAAGTGACCTTTTGCAAGCAAGGGCTCCAGAGTGGAGCCATTTAAAGTTTGTCTTCAAATTCGAAGGATCCACCACAAAGGGTTATTGTAGAGTTAAAAATACATGTAATTTAATATTTTTCTTAAATTTTCGATGTGATATAAATTTATTATTATTTTTTGTTGTTACAATGCTCTTTTTTGTTATTGATTTTGTGTGATTACTGCTAACATAACTTGATAGTGGCAACAACAAACATTTCTGATGGTTTTCTTTTAAAAACACTTTTCTTTCTTGTGTTCACCAAGATCTGATCTGTTGCTGTTGTTGTTGACACAATATCACACGATAATAAAGTGATTGTCAGAAGATTGTTATTACAAATTAGATGTTTAATTTAGGACCACATTGCAGCAATAAGACAAAATATTAGCAGCTGGCTAATACTGTCTTCATAGATGTATAGCTTTAGGTGTGACAAAAAAAACTGATTACTTTAAACATTAATTTCAATTTGTTGGTAGTGGCATTCTATTTTTGTTTTATGTAATTGTTGTTTACTGTAGGGTATTGTTGATAACAAAGCAATAGTACAAAAATTAATCGATTGAAAGTATGTTATTTGTTACATCATTTCTGCTATAATAGTTACCTTTCGTATTTGCTTTACACAGCCAATCAAAGATAAAAGGATTCGGCAATTATAAAGAAAATAACATACTTTCAAAATGTGTTTAAATTGGTTCAGATCTACTCTGCCACTTTTAAGTAATATAGTTCTCATTCATTTTCAAAACTATTCAAGTTATTACATTATTGCTTTAATTGGTTACTTTCAGTTTAAACAAATAATATTTAGGACGTTATGTGAAATTAGTTGTTGCAATTGGTTGTTGTTTATTGAGTGCATTTGTTAATGTTTGTACACATATCTCTGTCACAAGTGCAATACGTGCGCATCATGTAACTAGCAATATTACTGTATTATGATTACTATTACTACAATTAAACGAGGATACATATAAACGTAAGTCTAGGAATTCACTTCTTAGAGATCACAGCAGCGTATTAATCAAACTAGAGAATTGTATTTTTGTGAATGTGAATACCTAAGTGATACTATTGCTTTTAGTGGATTTTCATATTTATGTATACCTAGGAGCTTATAGTGCTACAATACCATTCTAATTTCAATAAAACGTTTAACATACACTAGAAACATGTCGGTTCTTTGTAATATGTTTATTTAGGAATCAAAGTTTCACACAGCTCGAGGCGAAGTCGCCCTTTCGGGGGTCACCGTGTACAAGTTATCGGCCATCTCTAGTATTTCTTTGGCGAACTCGCAGTGTTTCCGCAGGTTTTCGTTGATGCGCTCTTCTCCGTAATGAGCCCCGGCCAACGCTCCTGCCATCGTAGCTATCGTGTCGGTGTCACCTCCCAAAGATATCGCAAACTGGACGGCTCTTCTGTACTCGTTCTGTGTCTTAACAAAACCTCATTAAGCAACGATTTTTTTTTAACTACTATACAGTGTATTCTCTCTTAAGCGGACACCTACCGTGACCAGAAAACTGTCCACCTATTAGTTGTCTGCAAATACGTAAATGGAGAATTAAAAACTGTCCAGTTAAGAGAGATGTCCGCTTGGGAGGAGTGCCCGTTACTCTGTACTTACATTTATTCCAGGTATATCCGTTTGCGCTCGCAGATAACAAAATATAGCCGTCGGCACAGAGTGTAAAGCGGCGATGCTATTTCCCAATTGTGCAACGACTTGGTCTTCAGAGACATGTTCCGGCTTAGCAAGTAATTCCCGGATGATTTTCAACTGAGTTTGATAAGGAGTCGGGTCATCTAAATCTAACCTGCGGAAATTAACTCGTTTTTATTGTGCCGAGTGATGTAAGTGCAGCTAACTTACATATCATCATCGTTCACCTCGACTTCTTTCATCTTATCCAACAGTTTAGATATGAACGTAAAACTATCTGCCTTTTCGGAAGGATCTAGCTGTAAGCTCTCGCTGATTGCGATGCACTGCAACAAGGCCCCGTGCAAACCTAATCTATGCGTGTGCGTCAATAGCGTTGCGTTCGTGCCAGCCTTGATCATAGCCTGGTAGTCGTTGTAAAAGTACAAGGCAACGGGGGCTATTCTCATGGCACCGCCGTTACCGTAAGAACCCGTCCCGGAGAACTGGTCCCTGGCCGGTTTGTATATGTCTTCGAATTTACTTCCCCGGAGTTTGTGGAAAACCTCGACGACGTTTTGGCCGTACCCCCTCCTCGGGTCCGTGAAGTACTCTTTCACGAACAGCTTGGCAAGGAATTTAAAGTCCATCGCCGGTTTGTCTATCAAACATTTCGCCACCGACTTCATCATCGCCGTGTCGTCGGTGTATTGCTTCACTGGAGCTAATTTTTTTTTCTCTTTTTGTTAAGCGAAGCCACGATAGTATTCGTACTTACTTTTAAAATATGTACCGTCTAGTTTCTCAAAATAGCTTTGAACGACCACTTTGCTCCCGGGATCACCTTCAAATGGGGCGCCTAAACAATCGCCGATAAGGGCACCCAACATGCAGCCCCTAAATTTACTTTTCAATACGATGCTATCCAAAATCGCCATTATTTATAGATTCACTGCAATATAATAGCAATTAGTTTAGTTTGTTTAAAACTGAAGCGGTTAAGCAAATTGAAATAAATAGAAAATTGTGAAATCACCAGCCAAACGGTTCTATAACCGAAGAGTGTCTCACAACGAATTACACTAGAGAATTCTTCTTCTTCTTCTTCTTACATTCCATCAAGACCTTTTAATACGTTTTGCGTTGTAGACTAAAATAGTTTTGTAATCATTAATTCGCTGTAATTATTAATTTATTGCCGATTTATACGCACTTCAGAAAAATTAAAAAGAGTACCTTGCGCATTTGTGTTTCGTAAGTTGGCAAAACTGTGTGACGTAATTTCTAACCTGTTTTTAACAACGGCATTGTTCAAAGTTCTACACATAAATGTTAATATGTCTTTAATTAACGCAAGGACTTTACTAAAATGTGGGCAGTTAGTAATAAACGAAGCCGTTTTAAAAAACGTTAGGTAAGTTATAGTGTGTTACGAAATTCTATTCAATTACCTCAAAACTGAAATAGGTACGTGGGTATTCCGAAGTTACGAACTGTGAGTACGACCACCGATGAAACCAAACAAACCACAGAAACCGCTCCTCCTCCCCCAATTAGCGAAGCCACCGACTCCAATGTAGAGAAATTAAACAAAGAGATTGCCGAACTCACCACGAAAAATAACGAATTGCTTGTAAGAACACATACAAACTTCTATTCCTTTCGATGTACTTTTGCTTTTCAGGATAAGTATAAGCGTGCGCTGGCCGATGGGGAGAATCTACGAAATCGTCTTACGAAGCAAATTTCTGAGGCGAAAGTATTCGGAATTCAAAGTTTCTGTAAGGATTTGCTGGACGTCGCAGATGTTTTAAGCAAGGCCACCGAAACCATACCGAAAGAAGAGGTCAGCGATAAGAATCCACATTTAAAAACGCTGTACGAAGGTCTGTTGCTAACAGAGGCACAGCTACAAACCGTTTTTAAACGCCATGGGTTAGAGCAGGTGAACCCCACCAACGAAAAGTTCAACCCAAATTATCACGAGGCTCTATTCCAACAAGTAACGTATTCAGTAAATTATTGACTGCCTCCGACTTATTTGTGTTTAATTTTTAGGAAGTCGCGGGTAAACAGTCTGGGACAGTCGTGGTGGTTTCGAAGATCGGGTACAAGTTACATGACCGAGTTATAAGACCTGCTTTGGTAGGCGTTGCAAAGTGATGCGTTGGTTCTTAGTAGGAGTTTCTCATGTTTATATACGACTGTAAGTTTTGTATAATAGGCACTATTTTTTTCTCAATTTGTATGCCTGGGACCTGCGGTGTTAATTTATTAGGTTTGTATCCGGAGGCTTTAGTATTAGTTCAATTTTGTTAAATGTACGTTTTTTTAATTACATGAAATTAAAAATAAAATATTTATCGTTCTGTCGCAGTGGAATATTACAAATAATGCTTCCGACTAATCTTTAGGTGCCAATATAAAAGTTTTATACTTAGAGGTTATGTTTAGTAATTTGAGATTGAAAATTGAAAGTATGAGATCCAAAAGCACTTTTTAAAAAGTTTAAATCGGTTTTTTTTTTTGCAGTTTCGTTAGGTATTGTAAATTTAGCGCCTTTTCCAAAATCTTTATGAATTCTAACTTAAAAGTATCGAGTAATTCGATTTTAATCGAGCGATTTTGTAATAAACGTCGATATTTTAAACGTTTCAAAAGCTATAGGAAGAATAATTAGAAATTTATTTGATAAATCTTAGTGGACAAAAGAAATATTTTATTAAATTAAATTTTGAGGTTATGTTTTCTTCATTCGTTTTTGAATTGAGCGCCTTTTCTATTCGTCCATTGATGCCAACCTAAAATATCGAGTAATTTGATTGATGAGCGTCGATGTTTCAAACGTTTTAAGAACTTGCGGAAGAAATATATAATTACAAATTTATTTGATAAATTTTATTGGACAAAAATATTTATGTTCAAGTGATTTAAAAAAAAAAAAATATTCCGTTTCGCGTTTGTAATATCTACAATCTGTAACACATGGTGGTTTTCTCCGCTCAACAGAGTGCACTGTAATTGTCTATTTGCACTAATAGAGGCCAGCATCAATATTGAATAATATCATTTCTTGTACTATTTAAATAATGTTTTATCCTTTGTTCGAAGAATTTTGTTCCAATTTCCCTAGATTTTGGCTAAAAACATAAAAATTTCTTTTTTCCTTTTAAGATCTCCAAATTCCCTAGACATGGCAACCCTGCTTAAAATATCGAGTAATTTGATTTTGATCGAACGACTTTGTAATAAAAGTCGATATTTCAAATGTTTTAAAAACTTGCGGAAGAAATAATTACAAATTTATTGGATATATTTTGATGGACAAAAAATAGGTATTTCATTACATTGGATTTTGAGGTTATGTTATTCTTCATAATTTTTTGAATTTAGCGCCTTTTCGTATTCGTCCATGGATGCCAACTTAAAATATCGAGTAACGACTTCGTAATAAGTATCGATATTTCAAAAGGTTTTAAAGATATTTAAAGATATTTCAAAAGGTTTTAAAGACAGAGTTAAGGAACTAATTTTGTTCATAACGCAATCTAAAATTAAATTATGAATTTAAATTATTGAGAGAAAAAAAGAAGAAAAGCAAGGACTGACAACTTGAGTGTCTGGCCCATGGTTTATAACCAATTGCCAAAATAAGAAGAAGAAGAAGAAGAAGAAGAAGAAGAAGGAGAAGGAGAAGGAGAAGGAGAAGGAGAAGGAGAAGAAGAAGAAGAAGAAGAAGAAGAAGAAGAAGAAGAAGAAGAAGAAGAAGAAGCCCGTTTTAGACGGTCACGTTTCTTGTGACAAATTTGTTAGGAAGTGAGTGACAACTGACAAGTGCCAATTCAAACAATCAACATTCACTGTGTCACTCAATTTGTAATAAATTTGTGCAAGAAATGTGACCGTCTAAAACGGGCATAAAGCTATCTGAAGAATAATCACAAATTTATTTGATAAATTTTAATTAAAAAAATAGTTTTATTAAGTTGGATTTTGAGGTTATGTTATTCTTCGTTAATTTTTGAATTTTTTCTATTTCGTCCATTGATGCCAACCTATAATATCGAGTAATTTGTTTTTTATCGAGCGACGTTAGCCATCCTCTATTTGCCACTCTACCCAAAATCAAAATTCAAATCGATATGATTTTGAACTGAACTGATTTTAAAGTGAACAGAGAGATTCTTGAAGGAATGATATTTTGGAACTAAAGTTAACATAACCTCGAAATGCGTGTGAAATCACATGAAACTGAGAGCTGATTTAAAAGTATGTCGATATTTCAAACATTTTTAGAGTCAAATTGGATTTTGAGATTGTTCTTCATTAATTTTTGAATTTAGCGCCTTTTCTAATCCTCCATGGATGCCAACTTAAAATATTGAGTGATTTGATGGTTTTTTTAATAAGCGCCAATACTGCAAACATTTTAAAAACTCGTGAATAAAATAATTACAAATTTAGGGCCGTTTTCATAATAGAACTAAAGTCACTTTAAGTAAATATAGGAAAACTTAATAGTGTGTTTTTATAGGGGAGTCATTTTAAATTTAAAGCTCTACACAGTAGCGTCACTCGAGTATAACTCTCACCTTTGCCATATTGTTTGATACCTACCGCTTTGCAAATTATAATTATAATTTGAGTTGGCATTACAATTGAGAGCATTTTTTTATTCGAATATTTGCAACACTGCAACCGGATACATATTTTGTTGCAATTTATTTGACATAACATCAACAGCGACAAGATGGTAGGTTATGTGAATAAAAACTAGCGTTTTAATTTGAATTTGAAATGTCAAATGACGCTTGTAAAGTGACGGCTGCCAGTGTCAACCGGAAGTTACTCTAGTTGTACCATTTAAAAATAAAATTCAGCACTGCCAACTCAAACAGTGATTCTTGACCACTTTGTACATTACATTTCCATAAGGGTATCAAAGAGTGTGGCGCCTTTTTTTGACACTGACGTTTCAGTATCGCTACTTATACTGTGGCTCTAATATGAATACGGCCCAAGGAAACGTGTTTTTATGGGTTAAAGTCACTTTAAAATTAAAGTTCTATTATGAAAAAGGCCCTAGCGTCTTTTCTATTCTTCGGTGGATGCCAACTTAGAATAAAAGTATGGAGTAATTTAATTTTGATGGAACGATTTTGTAATAGGCCCCATGCACATCTCTGCGTTCAGCACCGCTTGGCGTGATGATTTATGAACTAGTGACAATTATGACAATTACGATTATAGTACGTAATACTTGAGCTTCCTGGTATTGAAATACATTACAATATTCAAGTTTAAATGTACACTAATAATTTAAAACAACTCGTATTTTCATACCACTAATGCAGAATGTGGCCATTGGTGGCGCTGGCTTCGCATGTGCATGGTCCCTATAGCCAACGATATTTCAAATTCAAACGCTTTAAGAAACTATCGGAAGAATAATTACAAATTTATCTGTTAAATTTAACGGCGAAGAAAATATTTTATTAAATTGAACTTTAAGGTTATGTTGTCTTTCGTTGATTTTTGAATTTACCGCCTTTTGTGACCTTCCACGGATGCCAATCTAAGAATGAGAAATTCCTCTAAGAATTTTTGTATTTTGAGGTTATGTTTAATAATTATGAGTCGGTCCAGCGTAATTTCGCCATAACATGAATAAACCGGCCGAGAAACGAATAACCATGAAGCTGAAACACCCGAATCCCCTTTTCGAGAAGTGGCTAACCGAGTGGAGAGATTCAGCAAAGGAGAGCGAGTCAAAAATGCAACATGCTTTCTCCAAGGCCCTGCAGTCTTTGCGAAAGTACCCCCTGCCTTTACAAAGTGGAAAGGACTGCAAGATCTTGCAGGGTTTCGGTGATAAACTGTGCCAGATGTTAGACAAGAAACTACAAGAATATAAAAGTGCTGGAGGTGAGGTTGAACACCCCGAGATAATCGAATGTACAAGTCCCAAGCCTAAAGAGAAACCAAAACGGACTAAAAACGAGAAGGTTTTACCTAAATCGAGTCCTGAGGTCAAGAAGAAAAAGAATGAGTACGCTCCAGCGTATCGATCGGGAGGATACGCGATACTGGTGACTCTGTACAAAAATAGCTTGCAACCTGATTATCTCGGTTTTATGACGAAGGACGATTTAATAAAGCAGGCCCAGTGTTTATGTGACAAATCGTTCGTGACTCCCGAACCCGGTTCATACTACACTTCTTGGTCTTCAATGAAAACTTTAATCGATAAAAATTTTATTGAGAAACAGAGTCAACCCGCAAAGTATCTTTTAACTGATGAAGGATTAATTCTTGCTCACAAGCTTTATAGAACGAGTTTAGTTGATGAAGTGGAAAACGACCGAGTGCATAGAAATATTTTTTCCCAGGACACTTGCTTTACAGATAGTGAAAGAAATAAATTTCAAGAAAATTTAGGTCGTGCTGACACAATAGAAGTTATAAGCGATTCAGAGAGTGATGTAATTATTCGTACTGAGCCATCAAGTCAATCATCTGCGGCATCTTCTTCAATTATTCGTACTGAGCCATCAAGTCAATCATCTGCGGCATCTTCTTCCATTATTCGTACTGAGCCATCAAGTCAATCATCTGCGGCATCTTCCTCAGGTATAGAAGACGAAACCGTTATTTTAGCTCCAAATACCTTTGACGTGTTCTTGGCAGTCGACAACCAAGAAACCTCCGGGTAAATCTTTTCAACATAAATTCCTGCAATCACTGCAGAAATTCTTTATATTCCAGGAGTGGCAAAGACGTTAACGAGGACGCTATTTTAGCCGAGTTAACTTACAGGAAGGTGCACTTCGAGGTGAGGCACTTAAAAGTCGGCGATTATGTCTGGTTGTGTCGAGATAGGGCTTCGCAGTTGGAATTGGTGCTTCCGTACATCGTAGAGCGCAAACGCATGGACGATTTCGGGTCGAGCATAAAGGACGGGAGGTACCACGAACAGAAATTTCGCCTCAAACAATGCGGAATGCAAAACGTCACGTATCTGGTCGAGAGTTACGGCGATAACACGCACACGGGTTTACCTTTGCCGACTTTGATGCAAGCCGCGACTAACACGTTGGTCCACGATGATTTTCACCTGAAGTTTACGAGCGACCTAAAGGAGACAGCCCTGTATTTGTGTTGCATGACCAAGTTATTGCAGAATATTTTTACGGTACTTAATTGATTTTCGCTGAAATTTTGGATGCTAAAGGACGTTTTGTATTTGCAGCCGAAAACCGTTATGAGTTGCCGAAAAACTAATCTGGAGGACTGTAGGGTAGAAGACGATCTGGTTCCTCTGTTGACCTTCAGAGAGTTTAATCAGATTGGATCCATGCATAAAGTAAGATTTTCTCGTTGTAAAATGATGTCTTCCGAATTGGCTTTTCTTTTTTTAGAAATTTACGGCGCGTCAGTTATTCATAAGACAGTTGATCCAGTTGAAGGGGGTCTCCGTCGAGAAGGCTTTAGCGATAGCCGACAAGTTCCCGTGCCCTAAATTATTGAAGCAGGCGTTCGAGGAGAATTCAGGAGATAAAAGTGAAAAACTTCTCGCGACTATAAAATTCGGTAAAAGTAATAAAAATATAGGCCCCGTTATCAGTAGAACTTTGCATCAGCTTTATACATAATTTTTACTGAAATGGTTGCAATTTTAATGTTTATTTTTTTTATAATGAAATGCAGTTTCAAAATAAATTAATTTGGTTAAAAAAAACATTGATGAAGAAGCAATTTTAAAGAGAGCTATTCATATAACTTGAGGGGGATTCCCCTTTTCATGTGCAAAATTGAGATTAGTGTGGTTTTTGGCTGACTGCTCTGCAGCACTCAGAGTATTGTCGTTTTGCTTTAAGCTCATGTAATAACAAGGGATGGAGATACTCTCAGAGTGTTTTGAGGCAATCAGTCGAAAACGACATAAATTTAATAAACGGGAAAAAGGGGAGAATTTTGAAATTAGAACCATTTTGTGGGAAAAATAGTATGAATAGTAGTGAGAAATCTACTAGTCTTTTTATTAATGAAAAAACGTCGATAATTAAAAAAAAGGTTTTCTAAATATAAAGTAAATTAAGGAAAGTTTTTATACAACTTTTGCATTAGGTATTAAAAAAACGAAATTGTGTTGCGTCAGCGCCATCTATGCAAATTTTGTCGCACTACGAATTTCCGGCGGGAATTTTGAAATTATTTTCTGTGGTTAAAATCGTCGATCTTTTTTTATTGTTTCATCTATTTGTACCATTTACGATTCTTGTCGATTTGCTAGACATTTTTAGAAGCGAAGTTTGACATTTCAAAAAATTATTGAAGTCAAAGTCAATTTTTTTAAAAATTTTCTCCAATTTAAACTAAATTCGGATGTTCTTGTTAGTATTTAAAAAAAAATGTATTTGTGTTGCGCTAACGCCATCTATGTAGGTTTTGTGGCACTACAACTTTTTCGGCACGAAATTTGAAATTTTTCTTCGTACGTCGATCTTTTCTTGTCTCCTGTTCATTATACTCCGTGTTTCACTTTGTCGTCTGTTTTAATTTCTTTTTTTGTTATGCGCTATTGCTGGGGCGTGTTCGAAAACTCAGAGCGTTACTCTTGGGTAATATTCTTTCTTTCTCATATAAATCATTTTGTATATTTTGCTTTTCAGTTTATTCACTCTGTTGGTACAACTCTTATACTTACCCCCTGTATTTTCGAACACGTCCCTGCGTGCTACATTTTTGGGCGCGAAATTTGAAATTATTAAAGGTAAAAAAGCCTCGACTTTTTTATTAAATTTTCTGAAATATGAATTAAATCTAGACAAGTTTTTATGCAGTTTTAATTAGGTATTAAACAAAAGAAATTGTGTTGCGCCAGCGCCATCTACGTAAATTTTGTTACATTACGATTTTTACAGCGCGAAATTAGAAATTATTTTGTTTCCTTTCGCTCCACCTTCTTGTACCTCTTGGTATGCTTGTCGCGCAATACCGCATTATTTTAGGCGCGCAATTTAAAATATCAAAAAATTATTAAAGCTACTAAACAACGCTGGTAGTTTTTTTTAATTTCGCAAATGTAAACTAAACTCGGATAAGTTTTTATTATACGATTTTAATTACGTATTAAAAATGACAGCGACGTCTATATAAATATCATCGTACTACGAATTTTTTTGGCGCGGAATTTGAAATCATTCTTTAATGTCATCAATGTTCTCCTGTTTTCCGTTCATTACACTCCGTGTTTTAATGTCGTTTGTTTCAGTTTTCTTTTGTCGTGCGCCACTACCCTTATAATTTCGCACGATTCGATTTTCCGGTGTAAATATGGCTTTCTTTGACGGCTTGTCAAAAATAATCATTTTAAACGTCAGATTTCAAATGTAATGCTAAAGTTGCAGCAACACAATGCCAAATCACGTGCTTTCTGAAGGAGAGAAGGGTTTTGCAATCGCAAAATTAGGAGATGGTTGGTCGCTACTTTTATTCTGTTATTTCAGGTCTAATACTTTATTATCTTGCTGTTCTTAAAATACATATAACCAAACAATCTGACTTTTGGTTAAATATCTTTAATGTCAAAATTGATGAAAGAGCCTGTTCTACAAAACTATAATTTAGAGAAATTCTGGCTACTTGATATACTAGAAACATACTAGAAATTTTTTGGACGCTAAATTGAAAACATACAAAAATTATTAAAGAACGCCGATATTTTTTAAAATTTTCTTAAATCTGATCGAGAATTAAATTTACATGTTTTTATACAATTTCAATAAATAAGTATTAAAAAATGAAATTGCGTCGCGCGAGCGCCATCTATGTCAATTTTGACGGACTACAATTTTTTCGGCGCAAAATTTGAAATTATTCCTCGGGATTAAAATAATCGATCTTCTTTTGTTTTCTTTCATCGACCTATACCTCTTATGGTTTCTGGTCACGTAATTCCACATTATTTTAGGCGCGAAATTTGAAATTGTTGAAATTACCTATTCAAAAAAAATACTGATTGACGAAATTACAATATGAAGTATTGCGATATTAATTATGCCTTTAAAAACGTTCCCACTTTACCTAAATTAGTTTTCATTGTCCCTATTCTAGAGCTGAACTTTTCCTGTAAATCAAAGTTATATCAACTGTTTTCTTCCTCGTGTTTGATGCGCCCCACCTCTGCACAGCGTGGTCGCGGGGGCTTTATTTACGCCAGTGAGCAACTGAGGTTAAACAAAAATTAACAGAATTGGTATAGAAGTACTAAATGTAATTCGTGTAATTCGTAGTCAAGTGATAAATTGTTGAGTATTTCAATTGAGAAAAAGCCTTTCATAGGAACTGCATACTTTCATATAATAGTCACAGAGTGAAATATATTTATGTAAATGAAATCGAAAATTTTGGTTGCAATTTCAATGTTTGCTATTTTTTTTTTATAATGAAATGCAGTTTCAAAATAAATTAATTTGATTAAAAAAACATTGATGAAGGACCAAGTTCTTGAGCAAGAACTTAAAATTGTTTTATTACACTTGTCAAATTTAACACCAATTTTAAGCGCTTAGTAAGCGACTTAATAGGCTGAACTCGGAACATATTATATTTCTCCCAATTTCTTCGCCAATTTTTTAGTATTTCTAGGGCATTTGATTATGTTAGTGTGCTACCAACCTAGAAATTGTGTCTGCATACTAGGTCATTACTGCATACTAGGACATTAAAGAATGATTTCAAACTCCGCGCCAAAAAAATTCGTAGTACGACGATATTTATATAGACGTCGCTGTCATTTTTAATACGTAATTAAAATCGTATAAAAACTTATCCGAGTTTAGTTTAGATTTGGGAAATTAAAAAAAAAAAAACTACCGGCGTTGTTTAGTAGCTTTAATAATTTTTTGATATTTTTAATTGCGCGCCTAAAATAATGCGGTATTGCGCGACAAGAATACTAAGAGCTACAATAAGGTGGAACGAAAGAAAACAAAATAATTTCTAATTTCGCGCTGTAAAAATCGTAATGTAACAAAATTTACGTAGATGGCGCTGGCGCAACACAATTTCTTTTGTTTAATACCTAATTAAAACTGCATAAAAACTTGTGTAGATTTAATTCACATTTCAGAAAATTTAATAAAAAAGTCGAGGTTTTTTTTACCTTTAATAATTTCAAATTTCGCGCCCAAAAATGTAGCACGCAGGGACGTGTTCGAAAATACAGGAGGTAAGTATAAGAGTTGTACCAACAGAGTGAATAAAGCGAAAAGCAAAATATACAAAATGATTTATATGAGAGAGAAAGAATATTACCCAAGAGTAACGCTCTGAGTTTTCGAAGACGCCCCAGCAATAGCGCATAACAAAAAAAAAATTAAAACAGACGACAAAGTGAAACACGGAGTATAATGAACAGGAGACAAGAAAAGATCGACGTACGAAGAAAAATTTCAAATTTCGTGCAGAAAAAGTTGTAGTGCCACAAAATCTACATAGATGGCGTTAGCGCGACACAATTACATTTTTTTTTAAATACTAACATGAACATCCGAATTTAGTTTAAATTGGAGAAAATTTAAAAAAAAATTGACTTTGTTTAGTAACTTCAATAATTTTTTGAAATGTCAAACTTCGCGTCTAAAAATGTCTAGCAAATCGACAAGAATCGTAAATAGTACAAATAGATGAAACAACAAAAAAAGATCGACGATTTTAACCACAGAAAATAATTTCAAAATTCCCGCCGGAAATTCGTAGTGCGACAAAATTTGCATAGATGGCGCTGACGCAACATAATTTCGTTTTTTTAATACCTAATGCAGAAGCTGTATAAAAACTTTTCTTAATTAATTTATATTTAGAAAACCTTTTTTTTAATTATCGACGGTTTTTCTTTAATAAAAAGACGCTTTTTTTTACGAAATATGCTTTAATGAAGCCTAAATTCTTTGGTAATGTGTCAATTCGAATCATACACATCCATACTGATATAGCACACAAACATTTCAGGTTACATTAAAGCGTATTTTGCGAAAAAGTGTGCATTAGTGTACACCAGTTCAGGATAACAAACAGACCTACTGTTTGGTGTACGTCACGCGTCGGTCTAATGAAAATAATTAATTTTATACAAAATAAACACGATGAAACGTTGTACAAATCGGGATGTTGTTCGTAAAGTGAAATTATAATTGCACAGAATTTTTATCGAAATTGAACGGCATTGTTTATTTATTTATTTCACATTGATTTCAACCACTATTTTATTTATTGCTTGTAAACAGCAGCTCTAAGTTTTACGGCTTATGTCTTATAACCTCTTCAATTTTTAGGTTGGTACTATTTGGTAAAGTACTGTTTGATTGGCAGCTCTGGTCTTAAATTGGCCACAAAATTGTTAAGTGTAAAATGTTGTCAAGCTTAAAAAGAAATCTCACAATTTCAGTTCAATTTTAAAATTTTAAAATTGACGGAGAAATTGCTAGGTGTAAAACCGGCATAACGAACAAGAAAATATTTTTAAATTGAATTTTGAGGTTATGTTATTCTTCCTTAACTTTTGAATTTAGCGCCTTTTGTGTTCTTCCATGGTTGAATAATTAATGAATTCCACGAACAAGGAAATATTTTTTAAATTGGATCTTGACGTTATACGTTTTGCTTCCTTAATTTTTGAATTTAGCGCCTTTTATATTCTTCCATGGATGCCAATCATAGCCAATCAAAGAATACGAAATTTCCATAGGTGTTGTATTTTGAGGTTATATTTAATAGTTTTGAATAATAACAATAATTCCGCTGTAACGTGAATAATCCAGCTGAGAAACCAATTAAATTAGGTAAGAATAATGAAAGCATAAGTCCCATCATTAGTAGAGCTTTAAATCAGCTTTACAAATAATTTTTAATGTAATGGTTGCAATCTCAACGTTTGTTATTTTTTTATAATAAAATGCAGTTACAAAATAAATTAAGTTTATTAAAAAATACTCTTCATTTTCGGATTTACATTTGCTGAATAACACTACCGTAACGGATTTTAATAATGTAGCTTACATTACCTTACAATTATTTAAGGCAACGGTTACAACCTAATAGGAAGAAGCGTTAAAAGTAGGCTTAAATAAATAAACTGTTTTTTTTTTTAAATACTGTAGCAGGAGTAAGTTCATTAAAGATTTTCGAACAGGTCGACTCTGCGCACGGTATTCCCTTTCCTGATTTGTGCCAACGTTTTGTACTTGTCCTTCCCCGTACTCACGTTTTCCCTGTGGATTTTATCTAAGTTCGTGTCTTTCGATTCGTCTCGTGATTGTTCGAGTTTCTCCTGAAGAGTCTACAAGAGAATTTTTTTTTTTTTATATAAATCAGAATTGCATTCAAGGCTTACCCTTAATTGCTCTTTCAGCTGTTCGTTTACGAGTGCCAGCTCCGGCAAGTCGTCTTTGGCGTTCTCCGGTAAAGATTCGAGTTCCTTTTCTTCTTCCCTCCTGGCGGCTTCGGCGAGCTGTTGGGCTCGGAGCTCCTCTTCGATGCGGTGCGCTTCGGCCACCTCCTCTTGCAGCTTGGAAGTCTGTTGATTTTTGATTTCGACTTCCTCTTGAATGCGCAGTACTTCGTTTTGTTTCGCACGTATTTCGTCTTCTAATTTTTGCCGTTCCTCAGCTTCCATGTTCTTGGTTTCTTCCAGTCGCTTGGTCAACTCCTGCAGCTCACCCCGTTGCTTTTCAAGCTCGTCTTTGGCCAGCTGTAGCTCGTGCAGTTGCTCCTTCAGTTTTTCGATGACGCACTGGGCTTCGATTAGATTCTTCTTGTTGTTTTCCATTTCTTCTTTGAGCGCCCTGATTTGATCTTGGTATTGTTTTTCACGCCTTTCCGCTTCTTCCCTCGCCGTTATTTCGTGCTGGAGTTTATTCCTTTAACGATGCGATTTTGATTAATTCGTTTTGTTTTGACGTGTGTGTGTGTGATACAGACCTTTGTTCTAGCAAGACTTTTCTTTGTTCCAGGGCTTTGGTTTTCATCTGGGTTACTTCTAGCGTGGGGGGTTTTCGCCTTCTAACGTAGAGGTAGTGGTTCCCGACCCCCAAAGTTAATATCCGTTTGTTGGTTCGTGCATCGGAGGAGAAGAAAACGAAGTCGACTGATTTCTTGTCGACACTCCTGATGGTGAATTTTATATCTCGATAGTTGATGTTCTTAATTTCAGACCAGGGGAACATTACGGTTGGATTCATTCTAAAAACAAGTACTGACGTACGATGTATGTACCGATTAGAGTGAGACTCACCTGTCATCGGCTGTGTAAACGCTTAGGCCTATGGCGTGCACCCCGAGTACTAACTGCGTGCCCTTTTTGTTCGTTATATCGAAATAGCACACGCCATACATATCTAGATTCTGCGCTAGCTTCAAGTACTCCATCATTGCATCCTCTTTAATCATACCTCGGTGTTTAATCCACATGTTCAGTATTGTCTCGTTAAATTCCTCCGGCTTCATTTTATGCTGGTCGTAGATCCTGCAATTTCAAGCGAATTACTTCGCGTAACGTTTTAATTTAGGCCACTAACTTCTGGGGCAGTAGTTTCTGTTTGTTGAGGAACTCGACGTTGTGCTTGTTGCTGTCGTAATCAGCGTGTCGTGCTTGCAGGGCGTACGAAGCCAGGAGCACCGACGTATCCGGGGGGCAGTAGATTTTCTCCGACATGATCCCAGCCCGCACTTGCAGGAAGAAGTATTTTATCGTGTTGTCTTCGATTAGTTCGTCTCCTATGTCTTCCGGGAAGTACTTGACACGGTAGTGCAGTTTTTGTATGTGGTTTTTTAAGTCCTTCATCGCCTGTAAGTAAGCGGAGAATTTAATTTGTGTGAATGTTGTGATAAAAAAAATTAATTACGCATACGGTTGTTATGAATGCGATGTGATATGTTTGATTTACACACACGAGAAGGACATCAGATAAAAACCACCTGGTTATTTTTAGCAATGACAACAATATAAATGAAAGCGAGAGAAAATTTATTTTCTTTTATTGGAAATGCTTGCGGGGGAACTTTTTGGGAGAGAAATAAGTTGAGTGAATTACGACGAGATCGTTTATTTTATTAATTAATGGGCACCTATCAGTCATGTGTGTGACAGTAGCGCATTGCTGATGTCTTGATATAGATTTTATCATTTAGTTTAAAGATATTTTTGCTTCGAGATAAACTTGTATTTCCTCATGTAATGCTAAAGTATTTATAAACGTTTTATGATTGACCTGGGTATACAGGCGATTTTTTTTTTCTTTTATAATTAGTCTCAACGACTTACTTTTTTTGAATTATCAATCCAGACTTCTTCGGAGTTTTCGTCCCTGTACATTATACCAAAAAACCAGATCTCGTGCAGGCCTAGGGTCTTACTGACTTGCACGAACAGATCTTTGCCCGTTGTCTTGGCCAGAATTTCGAACTCCAGTTCAGTATCCATCGTCATTATTTTCACTTTTAATTTCTGAAAACAAAATACATATTTTTGTTTGTATGTTGTAGTGAATGACTGCTTTATTGTTTTATAATAACATCAACAACAACAGCACACCCTAAACAAACAATTTATTCTGTAAATTGTCTTGGAAGTGCACAGATTCGTTCTCACTCAACGATTCAAAATGTAAAAGTAAACAATGTCTTACAAAGTGAGATTTTATCTTTTACATTATTTATATACTTGTAATAATAATTTGTTTTGAATAGTACTCATCAATCTAATCTGTCATGAACGTAAAAAGAAATCGTCTTTGTAGCTGACATCATTTTTAAGCTTCTGGTAATTTCAGAAAGCATAGAAAATCTAGCTTGGAACTTTACTTTTCCTAATCTAGTTTACATCATCAACATTTTTAAAATCATAAGCGGATTATGTTTGCTTAGCATGTGTGGAATACTTTCATTCCTTTTATCAGTGAAGTTTATAACTTAAAGCAAATAAAATTTTATTGACAATACATATACATTGTGCAGTAAATACGTGGGCAATCTTTTTAGTTCTGACAAGTCTGAACGACGTTAAAATATTAATTTTAATCGAGTTTAAGCCTGAGATAAAACAGTAATTAAATGGTCACAATGGTACTCAGTTAATTAAAAACAAAAAAAGAAAATAAACAGATTGGTTTAAATAAATATGTATTAGGATGTTATATATGAATTTTGAATAGTATCATATTTATCAATAAATTCGATAATCCTTTGAATAGATATAACGCATATATTTCTTTTGTATTCACGTTGATAAGTCCTCTTCTTAGAATCTACCACATTAAAGAAACTAGCTTGAATATTTCCACATTCCAGAAGATTGATTACATGTTGCGTTTAGTACAAGGTACATTTTAATATACTTGTTCTAGTAAAAAAAAATAGAACTTACGCTCATGTTTGTTGTTTTTTACTTTACACAGAGTAAAAAAAAAAAAACCACTATACACCAAGCGTCGTCATTCACTGATGGGAAAGACACACAAATCGATGTGCAGGTACGCTGTGAACGTTTACGGCGGTTATCTAATAAGCTTTTTCTGGCCGTTTCCCAGATAAGATAAGAAATTTAAATTTTTCAACTAGCTCGAATACGTGAACACTTGCATAATGCTTAAAAATATAGCAAAGCAACTACGCCCTCCCGTTCATAGGTTTCCCGTTTGGCGTTATTTTTTGCTTTACTACTGATAAGCATGAGTGAGTAACCAATAACACGGGGTTTATCAGTTTACGTCTAATCCCCAATGTATTCCACGTGGGTTTATCGCAAAACTTCTGGAAAATAATAGTTCTTGCGAAATGTAATTTTTACTTGTTATTCCTCAAACTACTCAGGCTTGTACTCGTTTGGAATTTATCTAGCACAATTAATTATACTGGAAATTGATTGACAAAGTTGTTCTCGTTATTATGTTTTTTTTTAAAGGTTTCGAAAATATGTAGGAACGAAGAAAAATAGAAACTTTGCAGGGTTTACTTGTTTAAAAGCAAACTGAAGGAGAGGATTGCAAAATTCAATCAAATGAAACAAGAAATTCCAACAACCAAGAATGAACTATCACCTATGAGGGGAATGTGACAAGGTAAGTTACTATTTTATTATTTACTGGAAGAATTAGGGAGAAAGTCCTGGAAATACTCTTAAAGAAAATACTGTAATTTTTAAGGCTAGTTAATCAATCCTTTTGTCAAAATTAATCAAATTGTTTTTTTTAGTTGAAATTAAATTTGGCCTTTGCATTTGAATAGACAGAAATAATATATAGTTATAAATATAACTTTTAATTAAAACATTTTCTTTTCTGTTAATATATGTATAACGAAAAATTTCTTATTATAATTCGTGAGATAGTTTTGCGTTTCCTAGAACGTTGACGATTTACTTATAGTCCATTTTACATTTATTTATACATTATTTATTGTGAAACTGTCAACGTGTCGACGTTTATTAAATTGATCGGACGAATTATAATTATAAAATGTCTTGTTAAAGTTCAGCGTCTTCAAAGAAATGTTTAATTAAAGTTTATGCATTATTTTTATCCTTGTGTGAATCGCCGACATTTAATTCGATTTTGCAAACTATTTGGGTAAATTATAGTCCGTCTAGAAAGTATCCGGAAAAAATAAACTCCCAGTTTTTGAATTTATGAACGGAACAAGTACAGTAGCGGAAAATAATTCTAATTGTTTGTTTATATAATTTCTGTTTAATCCTGAGGATTATATTAAACGTTCTGGGAACCTTAAATCAAATCAACTGCATCCTGAGAAGATCGTGTTTCATGCATGTAAAATTGATGCTATTGTTCTATTTTTTTCTTACATTTTTTTGTCGTAACAACTATACAAATCCTTTTCCTTTCATTATAAACTCCCTTGTTGAAAATATATTCCACCAATCTTAAATTTAACACAATTACTCAAATTTTTCTGTTTGTTTAAGATTGTTAACACTCAACGTACGTGGTCACTTTTTTCTGTTAGATTCTTTGAAAAAGTATGATTTTGAGAAAAATACTACGATTCTAAGATATGAAGAATATAATATAATATGTATAATAAGCAATAGGTTCGTTCCATTCGTCAGAATTTCAAGTTCTGAACCGTTCAAAATCCTACTGAGCATGTGCAGTGCACAAAATTGGATATAAATTTCATACTGCGCATGATTTGAATGATTCAGAACTTAAAATTCTGCTAAATGGAACAGACCTAATATGTTGACAGAAATTTTAAAATACTTTCTAGACGGTCTATATAAATTTTGTGACTGTTAGAGCAACTTTTAATGCAAATAACAGGAATCTGCAAAATGCAAGAGTTGCAGAACTCTTTAAAGAAGAGATATTACAGAAATCTGTACATTAAATAAATTACAGGAATCTGTAAAGCGGGTAGATTAAAGAAATCTGGTTGTGCGCCACATATTTTGGAAAATATTGTTTTATTTCCTTCGCTCTATAGTAAAATTACGTGCCAAATCTAACACGTGATCAATATCTTTTCTAATCAAGTGACCTATGGAAAAAAAATTATATCTTTGCTTGGTTCACTATTTCAAATGCCATTTGAATTCACACTTAATGAAAACACTAAAATAGCGAATTTTCACAAATTTTATTAGTTTAAAACATGACAATTGTTTGGACACTTGAATTATTTGAATTATTTTTATTGCATTCCTATCGTCTTGTATAGGAATGCAATATAAATATGTAATACAAGTGGCATTTGAAATAATAAACTAATTAAAGACACATGATTTTATTTCCATAGGTCACTTGATTAAAAAAGATATTGATCACGTGTTATTAATGAATTCGCTAATTAATTAACTGAATAATAACTAGGTATTAATTTCACGCAGGTAGGAAGCTGAAGCTGTTTTCGTCATCTATTAAACAGAAGCAGATAGGTCACCGAAGCCAACACCGTCATAGAGTAATTGTACGCAGATAGGACACCGAAGCCAACATTGTCATAGAGTAGTTTCAAGCAGATAGGACAACGAAGCCAACATTGTCATAGAGTAGTTTCGAGCAGATAGGACAACGAAGCCAACATTGTCATAGAGTAGTTGTACGCAGATAGGTCACCGAAGCCAACACCGTCATAGAGTAATTGTACGCAGATAGGACACCGAAGCCAACATTGTCATAGAGTAGTTTCGAGCAGATAGGACAACGAAGCCAACATTGTCATAGAGTAGTTGTACGCAGATAGGTCACCGAAGCCAACACCGTCATAGAGTAATTGTACGCAGATAGGACACCGAAGCCAACATTGTCATAGAGTAGTTTCGAGCAGATAGGACAACGAAGCCAACATTGTCATAGAGTAGTTGTACGCAGATAGGACACAGAAGCCAACATTTACAGAGTAGTTTCACGCAGATAGGACGCCCGAAGCCAGTTTCTTTCTTCATAGACGAAGTGCTGCGAGATGAGACACGGAAGTAATGGATGTGCACACAAGAAATTATTTAAATAACATATATATGTACTTATTATTTGGATTGTGATTATTATGTATTTCAAAAATAATTAATAATTTGTTTCTCTGTATATTTGAAATAAAAGATATTTTCCTCTACTTCAGTGCATATCATTATTATAAGATTTATGAATTAATGGTACCTACTACCAGGGCAGACGCAGGTAAGTATTAGACGCAGAAAAATTCTATCCAACTTTACTACACTGATTTTTAAATCTTATAACGTTTTCGATTCACCTGCACTGGTTGCACTCAGTGTATTTGCATCTTTTTTTAACCTCATGTAATAACATGAGGTGAACATATTCTGAGTGCGCACTAGTGCGATCAATCGAAAACGCTATTAGTATCAGGATCGCATAAGCCACGAGGAGGTGTGGAATGGAATTGTATTAGGCGCAGAAAAATTTTACCAACATTTCGATTTTGTTTTGTTTTTGAAACTTAGTACCAGGATCACATAAACGCGAGGAGGTGACGGATGAGGCGTATCAGGCGCGGAAAAATTCTGACCAATTTTACACCAATTCTTGCATCTTACTACCAGGATCATATAAACGCGAGGAGGTGTTGGATGACTTGTATCAGGCGCGGAATAATTGTGACCATTTTACACCGATTTTTGTATTTTACTACCAGGATCACATAAACGTGAGGAGGTGACGGATGATGCGTATCAGGCGCAGAAAAATTCCGGCCAAGTTTTACTTCGGTTTTTGAATCTTTGTACCAGGATCACATAAGTGCGAGGAGGTGTCGGATGAATTGTATCAGGCGAGAAGATTCTTGCCAACATTTCGATTTTAACCGATTTTTGAAACTTCCTATCAGGATCACATAAACGCGAGGAGGTATCGAATCATACATATCAGGGGCGGGAAAAAATTCTGACCAATTTTACACCGATTTTGCTATCAGGATCACATAAACGCTAGGAGGCGTCGGATGAAATGTATCAGACGCGGTCATTTCTATTCCAATTTTTAAATCTTTCTACCAGGATCACATAAGTGCGAGGAGGTGTCGGATGAGATGTTTCAGGCGCAGGAAAATTTTGACCAACATATCGGTTATAACTGACTTTTAAATCTTCCCATCAGGATCACATGAGTGCGAGGAGGTGTTGGGTAAGTTGTATCAGGCGCAGAAATGTTTTGACCAACTTTTAACTTTTTTTTTTATTAGCAAAGTCATGAACCGCCTCTGTAAATGCGCTAAGTCATAATTGGGAAATTATACGATAGATGGCAGCACATTTTATGCAATGAAATTTCTCTCTGAATTCCTTTTTTATTAACAACTTGTATGTAAATTTCTTTTGAATCCTTTCTACTTTCAATTTTGATTAACCGCTCTAGAGCACTCTCATCTTATTTAAGCTCATGAAATAATAAGGGATGGAGATAATCTGAAAGTGCTCTAGAGCAGTCAATCGAAAACACTAAAACAGTGGGGCGAGGGAAAATAAAACGCATAGCGTAATCCAAATATACTTTATTAATTAACCCTAAAAGTACATAATAACTGAAACTAATTCTCTGAATAAAAGTACTAAGTAGTTGTTTCTAGGAGAGTAATATACAAATGGTTACAGTTAGGTATATAAAACTATATAAAAACAATTCACGCTGAGAAAAGATTTTGATTATTATGATCATACCGTGAACGTTATCGTTTTGTACACCATTTGCACCAGAGCTTCGTTCTTAATTATTTGTTTTTTCCTTCAACAATACCACATCCGTTAAATACATTATAAATTGGAACTCGTTACATGTAAATATCATCAAAAAACCTGCGAAAGGCAACTCGGGTGATATATACAGCAGTAAAAAATATCTCCGGGAGATTTCAATTATCATCATCGAATACCATATTTACATATTATGGAAGCACCTGCTAGTTGGTTTCTCTTTTTTTTTTTTCTTCTTTTTTAAATCAACGAGAACTTCAACAGAAAATACAAGTCCTGCAATGGTCGGGGGGAGAAACAAACGCTAAAGAGAAAATGGCACTACCTACTGTTAGAGAATATTAAAGAAAGAGAGAGAGAAGAAAATGGAATGCCTCGACACCAACAGTGCTAAATGATCTAGAACAAAAAAAAGTAGCACGTTTTTTTAAATCTAATCAAATTAAAACAACAGATCTTCTAAATCCCACCAATTTTTAATCAGATATCACAATATCGTTTCATGAGGAAGATATCAATCAGTAGTTTGTTTAGATTAAAGTGAGTGATGTTCAATGTTACCAGCGTTGCATTCTAAACGTTTACATAAGTTGAAAGGACCACTCACTCCCAGAATTCATAATTTCCAAAAAAATAATAATAAATATGATTTTTGTACTACATTTAATCGACGCTAAAGTTATTATGTACGCACGAAAGGTGAAGGCAGTGTTTCAATTTCAAAGCGTTAACATTGAACGATCCCCACACGTTGTTTATGTTGGAGGGGGTGTGTGTGGAAGTATAAACGAAAGGAAAGCATCAAGTTGTTCTCTTAAGCGGTGAAAAGCAACTAAATAAAATATGCTTAAACTAACGATTATTATAACAAAGAAACCAAAGAGAAATGTAAAAATAAAATGATTAAGGTCACTTTTTTTTTCTTGGAGGCACAAGCTCGATATCTTACAGCGTTAAATATAATACTTAATACGTAGTAGTAAATTAAGTAAACTCCACAAATTAACGTATAAATAATTCTGGTGTTGAGCATGAGTGAGTGTGTGTGTGGTGGTGCAGCCATGAAAAGAAGAGATATGTTTTATGAGCAGGGTTTACATATTCTCGAATTGATCGACACGGCGCTTGGTGTTGCCCTTGCGGATTTCACGTAACGTTTTGTATTTATCGCGTCCTTGGCGGACGTTTTCTCTGTGTATTTTATCCATAGCGGTTTCCTTGGTTTCATCTCTCGATTGAGCTAAATCTTGCTTCAAAGCCTGAAATTAAAACAGTAGTAACCAGAAAAGGAGTAAAGACATTTATTTACCAGCAACTGATCTTGAAGACGTTCATTGCGTTCAGCTAAAGTACGCCTGTCTTCGACCGGATCGATAATATTCTCATCGGTATCCAAATCCTTGCTGATGTCTCCGTTGACGACTTCGTCGTCTTCATCGTGTTGGTTCTCCTCGAGATGGCCTTTAGTTGCGTTGGCAAGCTGTTGCACCCTAAGTTCTTCTTCTTTGCGTCTGGCGGCCTCCACCTCTTCTTGCAGACGTTTAGTCTCGTTGTCTTTCAACTCAACTTCCTGTTGGATACGCATGACCTCCTGCTGCTTGGCCTGGATCTCATCCTCGAGCTTCTGGCGTTCAACCGCTTCCATATTCTTGGTCTCCTCGAGACGGATCATCATGTCCTGAAGCTCATTCTGCTTCTTCTCGAGCTCCTCCTTGGCGGCCTGGAGCAATTTGAGCTGCTCCTCCAATCGCCTGATCATCTCCTGGGCCTCCTGGAGACTCGCCTGGCTTCGTTCCATCTCCTCCTGCATCGACTTGATTCTATCCTCGTACTCTTGCTGTTTCTTCTCCGCCCTCTCACGAGCGGCTATTTCGAGTTGCAGCTTCTCGCTGAAATCACCCGATTAAAACCAGCACCACCGTGTTTAATTAAAGTAACTCACCGTTGTTGTTGCTTGGCCAGCTTTTCATCTCTGGCCTGCGCCTTCATCTGTTGAACGTCGATTGTATCAGGTTTGCGTCTTCGCATGTACAGTTCGTGGTTGCCCATGCACAGTGCCAGGATGCGCTTGTTGATGCGAACTCGAGGGGCGAAGAACACAAAGTCGGGGGCCTTCTTGTCGATGGGCTTAATTATGAACTTGCGATCGTTGAACGAGATGTTGCGGATTTCCGACCAGGGAAAGCCAATTTTGGGAGTTAGCCTGAAGCATTTTGTATGAGCGAAGTGGTGATGGTGGTGGTGGTGGTGAAGACTTACCGGTCGTCTTTTTCGTAGATGTTGAGTCCCAGTGCGTCCACGCCCAGAAACAGTTCGGTGCCTTTCTTGTTGCGAATGTCGAAATAATTGACCCCGTACATTTCTAGGTCTTGAGCGATTTTGAGGTATTCCATCATGGCGTCCTCTCGAAGCATTCCCCTGTGCTCGTGCCACCAGGTCATGATGCTCTGTTCCCACTCCGTTTTGGACATCTTGTGTTGATCCAAAACTCTGGAAGCAAGACACTTTTTTCAATTAATCCGCAGCCAAAATTGTGAAGGACTTAATGGTGATAACGAAGGACAATTTAGAAAATTACTTTTATGATATCTATAGATTTTGATGTAGAACTGTTGTAAATAAGCATATACACTCAAAGTCCAAACCTCATACTAAATGCTGTGGAAAAGTAAGAGTGATATCAAAGATATTTGTTGCTTTAGTCATACATCATACCTCTTAGGAAGTAATCTGTCTTCCTCAAGGAATCCAGCTGCATGTACAGATTTATTGTGGTCGCCATAACGAGCCTGGACGGCGTAAGAAGCCAGCAGGACGGACGTCTCTGGGGGGCAGTAAATTTCGTCGCCTACGATGGCGTTTTTCACTTGCAAATAGAATAGTCGGAGGGTGATGTCTTGGATCAACTCCTCGGCGACGTCTTCGGGGTAGAATTTGGCACGGAATTTGAACTGGAGTGGGTTCTCTTTCTTTACGTCTTGGTTTACGACCTGAAAAGTTAAATCAAAGCTTGAAGTGCAATCACACCATCAGGGTGGGGGAGGGGAACAAAAACTGACTTGCAAAAGGGAGATGAGAAAACGACAAGAAAAGAAAACTCAAAAGTTTGTCCCTGCGTTGCGAGTTTTCTTTTCTTTTTAGTAACTGAAACACAAAAACTTTTTTTTTCTAGAAGATTCATGTTTTGTAAAAAAGAGTACTTTACACGTAGCTAATATTACACTGACATGTTCAATTTGCATGCGTAATTTTATTGAAGACTTACCCACATTGAAAAAGGCATGGATCCACTCTAATCCCATTCAGTAAGCACAAAGAAAAATAAGTATTTACATGAAAATTGCTTTTATTCAAAAACACAAGTCATCGAGACTGGGAATAAGATCAAGAAATTAAAAATTATTCCCAGTTTCTATTTATATGTAGGTATACTGATTGTAGGCGTAATTTTGATAATTTTTCTATAATTCCGATAATTTATCCGTAATCCGCATTTTGTGCTTGTTGTTTATGTGTTTATTTAGCAACCGTGATTAGTAGTTGTATATGCAAACGATACATTGAATTATGTATTGTTATAGACTTCTGTTAAAAGTGAATGACTTTTAGGTTAGTTTTGGAATTTTTCGACGTTCAGTGGCGTAACAAGCGTAATGTACAGGGTTGCCAGATGCCGCGATTTATCGCAAATTGGGCTACTCATATTCGTAATTTGCGATGGGCGAAAACTTTGCGCTACTTTGACAAATTTCGATAAATAACCAACTTAACCTAACACTGATACATTTTCGTGATTTACAATTGCTTTTTTCTTTTTGACATTTATTACGAATTCTTGAGGCCATTTGAAAAGAACGCCACCGACAACTTAATGGAAGAATTCTCCAAAAATTGTTTAATAATCTTCTGGTAAGGAATAAACAGGAAGGAGTGATACTAAGAATAACAGTGTTTGTTGTGCAAAGTGGTAACTAATTATGTAGTTTCTTGTCCAAAGTGGTAACTGAGTCTGTAGTTTCTTGTCCAAAGTGGTAACTTGATTTGTACTTTTTTTTGTCCAAAGTGGTAACTAAATATATACAAAGTGGTCAAGAATCACTGTTTGAGTTGGCAGTGCTGAATTTTATTTTTAAATGGTACAACTGGAGTAACTTCTGTTTATAGATGACTTGACACTGACAGCCGTCACTTTACAAGCATCACTTGACATTTCAAATACAAATTAAAACGCTAATTTTTATTTACATAACCTACAAACTTGTCGCTGTTCAGTTTACGTCAAATAAACCAACAAAATATATGTCCAGTTGCAGTGTGCAAATGTCAAAATAAAAAATCTTCTTAACTGTATTACCAACTCAAACAGTTATTCTTGACCACTTTGTCGTTAGAGCCAAAACGAATGAAATAGTTGGGAGCACTAATTTTAGTGGGGAAAGCCTTGAATAAAACTGAAGGCCAAGAACAAAAGGAAAACCAAAAGATTGTTGATTACTTCGCGAACAATAACAAAGCTTCTCTGTTTCTATGGTATCATATAAAAACAAAAGACGATGATTAATTTTGTCGGGTACTCAGAAACGTAATCAACTTTGTCTTAGAAAATTTAAATTAAAAAAAATCGATGAACTGTCAAGCAAAAGGAAAAATATTTGGCGAACGAAATTGATATGATAACATTTTTTTAAAGTAACAAAAATCGCAGGCTCATCTGTTTCCACGGTCAACTATTTCAATAAAAAATGAAGTAAGTAAAAAAAAAAACGATAAACTGAGAACCATAGGGAAAAACGAAAGATTTAAAATAATCGAAATTTAAAAAAATAATAACATTTGTGGTAAGTTTGGAAATAATTTAAAAAAATTATTTTTATTGTCCAAAGTGGTAACTAAATCTGTAGTTTCTTGTCTAAAGTGGTAACTAAATATGTAGTTAGAGCAAAAATTAATGAATTAGTTGGGAACATTGATTTTAGTGGTAAAAGTCTTGAATACAAATTAATTATTGGAACGCCACTGACATCTTAATTGAAGAATTCTCAAGAAACTATTTAATAATCTTAACCGTTTTTATCTACTGGTAAAAAATAAACAGGAAGGAGTCATACTAACAGTGTTTGTTGTCCAAGGTGGTAACTAATTATGTAGTTTCTTGTCCAAAGTGGTAACTTGATCTGCAGTTTTTGTCCAAAGTGGTAACTAAATATGTAGTTAGAGCCAAATAAAGTAGTCGGGAGCACTGATTTTAGTGGTAAAAGTCTTGAATAAGACCGAATATTAAAAATTTTGAACAATCCTGGGGTTATTTGCGATTTTTGCTCAGTTCTAGTGCGACATCTAACTTCTAACATCTGGCAACCCTGGTAATGTAGGCAAAGTCAGTAGATCAGTAAAGTACCGACACGAATGATGTCAACAACGAATAGGGCACTACAAGATCAATCATTCACAAGAGGCGCTTTCGGTGTTGGTTTAATTATGCAATATGATATATAATTTTATAGATAAATCATTAATAATTATCAAATTGGTTTTCAAATATTTCCTAATCAAACTGTAAAAAAAATAAACAACACCTGTCATTCACAAAATGTTTAAAACAAAAAACCACGTGCGCCCTCTACCGGATAAAAATTCGTCGCTTCATGTCGGTACTTATCAAATCTACTCCTTTCAAGTAACGTGCCTTTTTAAAAATTCAAAAAAATCTCAATAGTTGGCCGTGCATTATTAGTTGTGAACCAGCCTCAATCGACCTCATTTGCACCAAAGCAACTTAATGTGACATTTTTATATTACACAACGCTGTGTAAGTTATATGTATGTATTCTAAATGACGTTTAAAGTGTTTGATGCAAATGGGCGTTACACTAATAAAACGTTTATATGTTGTGACACTTGAAGGACAATAAGAAAAATGAGGTTATGATATATGCCAATTTATTAAGTCTCAAACAAGGCTGGTATTCAACTGACAATTCACGGTCAACTAGAGAGAGAAATTTTAAAAAAGACACGTTACTTTTAGTCATAGAACTCCAGTGTACAGAATACAATTGGCATTTATCGAATCCTAAATTTAGTTAAATTTAATGTGTCGTAAACAATGATGAACTGGTGGTTTGTGGACGTTCCAGAATTTTGTAAAACGCTTGTGTGCGCCTATGACACACAGCGGCCATACTTAGTGACCAGTTCGGACAAGAAACTACTGTTAGTATGACTCTCTCCTGTTATTCTTAACTCGTTGAGCCGAGATGATAAAGAGTAAGCAAACGCGTCCGTCATCCGCCATATTTGATCCAATAGTAAATTCTTTCTTATGTTATACTTATCTTATTAGAAAAGTAATCATAATTAATGTTGCACCAGGCGGCGCCACCAGCTAGCTTGCTAGGGGCCTATAAGATTACTTTTTCTAACGACATCTCACTATGATTATCTCACTTCTAACAAATCATGTGCAAAATTAAGCGTCGACTTTGGCAGCTTTAGAAACGTCACAACTCCGTGAACGTAAATAATATTCGTCATTCGTGTGACATTTGACAGAAATTAAGCGTGCTCGTGGCTCTCGAGAATCCAAAAACAAAACACGCCAGTTCACCCAAATCAACTAAATTATTCACCATAATTTTTGAACCTAATTCACAATTTTGAAACAAGACTTTTGACCAGCTTTCGATGCAAATACCCCCTCCCCCCACCAATTTTGCTTAAAAATTGAGAGATTTTAAAATTGTCAAAGTTAACGCCATCTATCGGCGAATAGTAAAAACTACTTCAAGTCATCGTTATTAAAAACAATATTCTAGGTCTTGGACAAAGAAAACAATTTTAAAAGGGAATTTTCAGAGCGCCATCTTTTGGCCTATATGGAAATCCGATTTATCTAAATTTTTGTAAAATAAATTTCGCTTTAAAAAATTGTGAGTTTAACAAAAACTTTTTGGCGCGCCTAACATTGCTTAAAAAATTAAGAGATTTGAAATTTTTCAAAGTGAACGCCATCTATGGGCGAATAGTAAAAGCTTCTTCAAGTCATCGTTATTAAAAACATATTTTTGGAATATTTTCTAGGTCTTCGTCAAAGGAAGCAATTTTAAGAAAGAAGTTGAAGGGCGCCATCTCTTAGCCTGTGTAGAAATTTGGTTTACCTAAATTTTTCTAAAATAAGATTCACTTTAAAAAGATCGCCTGTTTAACGAATACATTCACGAAAAAAAATTCACTCTTAATATTGCTTAAAAAATTGAGACATTTGAAAATTTTGAAAGTGAACGCCATCTATTGGCGAATAGTAGAAGCTTCTCCGAGTAACCGTTATTAAAAACAATGTTTTTAGAATATTTTCTACATCTTCGATAAAGAAAGTAATTTAAAAAGCGTTTCTTGAGAACGCCATCTCTTAGCCTATGTGGAATTTATCTAAATTTTTCTACAATAAAATTCGTGAATTTAAGAAAAACACTCAGAAGAATTTTTTTACGCCTAATATTGCATAAAAAACTAAGAGATTTTAAATTTTTGAACGTGAGCGCCATCTATGGTCAAATGGTGAAAGCTTCTTCAAGTCATCGTTACTAAAAACAATATTTTTGAAATATTTTCTAGGTCTCCGACATAGAAAGCAATTTAAGAAAAGAATTTTTAGAGCGCCATCTCTTGGCCGATGTGGAAATTTCATTTGTCAAAATTTTTCCAAAATAAAGTTTATTCCAAGAGACCCGAAACATTAAGGAAACGCCTAATATTGCTTAGAAAATTAAAAGATTTCTCAAGGCGAACGCTATCTGTGAAAACATTATAAAAGCTTCTTCAAGTCAACATTAACAGAGAGATTATTTCCTTAAACAAAAAAGTATTTATTTTAATAAATAAACATCAATAATTTTGTGCAAGTTTAAACAGATCGAGCAAACATATTTATTGGCCTACGTGGAAGTTTGTTTTAATTAAATTTCTCTAGATTGAAATTCTCCTTAAAAAAATCACAGGTCTTACGAAATCTTACGAACGGAAAGTTTTCGACGCTTAATATTCCATAAAAAAATTAAGAGGTTTGTCAATTTTGAGTGAGCGCCATCTTTCGGCGAATAATAAAAGCTTCTTCATTATCAATCTTATTATTAAAATATTTTTTTAGAAATTAATCAAGGGAAGCATTTTTAAAATTTAGAATTGTTTAAAGTGAACGCCAATCTCTGAGCGAATAGTAAAAACTTTTTCGAGTCATCGTTATTAGAAATTTCATTTTCAAAATATTCATTGGGGGATTTTTATAAACAGAAATTTAATAAATGAGAATCAAATTTCGAGTGAAACAAAGCGCCACCCCTTAGTATACATCGTAATTATATTTAATGAAATTTCAGTTATTTTCTTTAACAAAAAAAAGTTTAACGCCTAATTCCATGCTTCCGTCATCTGAGCTTGAGAATGGAAACTCAAGGCTGCGGCTACGATCTACTTAACTGAAAAGCGAAGTACATTCTTATGCTTCCTAAAATTGTTAGTGGATTTATCTGCAGCGCCATCTATTCGCTTACTTATGAAAGAAGGAGAAAATATAACGGTAGCCTTTCTTTGTATTACTGTGAATGTAGCAGTTGACACCTAGTGGCAACTACTAAGTAACTACTAAGTGAAAAGTCGCGCCATCTATTGGATTCGATGTTTACCAATTAATTAGTTGTTTGTACCTTTATATTCATTTTCACAAATTCGTTTGTTAGTTACAACTCATCATACAATATTTAATTAAAGTCAAAAGGATCATGATCGCAAATTACACATAAAATAAACAGTTGTAAAGCAACTGTATTTTAGTTTGTTTGCAAACCGCGATAAGATAAATGAAATAAATAAATATTTAAAAAAGTTGCAAGCCAGCCGATTTACCAGACTAGACCAGACCAGAGCAACGATTCCGGACCGGTTCTTCGAGTGCATCATCGTAATAAAGGCATTCTTAAACTCGAGCTTAATTAAAAACAAGTGAACATTAATAAGGCTATTTTTTTGGGGGGGAAGGATTGCATGTTTTCCGCCGTCCGCAAACACAATGAACGAATCCAGTCGTTCCGGATATTTAGTCATCCGTCGTTTCCGCTGCGGTATCATTACAACTGATCATAGGCGTACTTCTTTGATAAAACCTCCGAACTCGAACATTAAAGAATTTTATTGAAGTAAAAAAAAATAAATCTTGAACATCCAATGAATTGCGTCATTGAGGTCATTTATAAATTATTAAAATACTTACGGGGAAACCCACATGGCTTCTTTTCGATAGTAACAAATTTCAAATGCCATTCACGTTTCACCTTCGGCTTTTAAATTGAATGGCTATTAAAAATTAACATGTTGTTTTAAATGTAGCTATTCGGGATACTGCTTTTGTTGTTCTTCTTTTTAGGCGTGGTGTGTCACGAGTAATTAATAAATAATAATTAAACGACGTGCAGGTGTGGTGAGGCTACTTTTCCACTACGGATGTCAACAAACAGCCATACTGTAGAAACTGACCTAACGCAACGTTGTAACTTTTGTTAAATGTAGGTAATTGCATTTCCTCCTGTTATTCTCTCCTCGACAAGTAGGTGACATCTAGTGGTGACAAATGCACACAAAAAGGAAAAGCTCGCGCCATCTATTAGGCATTTTTTTCAACACATATAAAGGTCCAAATTTGGCTATTTTAATCAACGACTTTAAACCTTATTTTGTATGTGGTGTTTTGCAGACCATAAGTCAAATCACTTCAAATCGATTTATAGCCTTCTTGCGACTTGACGCTTTGACGTACGTGTTCTTAGATATTCAGGAGATACACTGATAAGAAGTAAATAAATAAAGATAAGCATAAAAAAAAACAAAGTGAAGTGAATAGCAATCGCATGCGTCTCTCCCATTATCACTTTTGCATTTCCTGCCGTTCCGATAATAATAGTTCTGCGACGAGCACCATGAGAGTTCAGTAAACCCGATGGTCTAATTTAAGAACCGGCGTGAGAGTGTTTAATTCGCGCAGTAAAATGACGACGACTTTTGACTATCCAACTTGTTTCACCACCACGTACTCATTTGCTACCTACATGAATACGTTTATAATACGTGGATTGAGCACGTCGTTTGCGTGTAATTTTACGAAAGTAACCTTGGACGAATTAATTTAGTAATCGTCGCCGGTTGTTAATTGCGATTCGTTTTACTAGGCAATCAATGCAACGAGATACGTACATTATTCCGATAATGAACACGTGTGATATTAAAGCATGGAAGATCCCCCCACGTTTATAAAAAAAAATCTGCTTGTATGAGGACGAAGTTATAGAATGCGAGCAAAAACTACATATGATATGTGTGAAGTTGCAGCTCAACTTCACACATATCAGTCATTTTTGTTTGTATTCTATAACTTCGTTGAAACTCAACTTATACCCATTATCTTCTTATCTTCTTGCAAGAATTGTCAAAATCAATGTTGTCAAGTAGCATGCGTCGCATGTACATGGACTAAATATTGGTACGTGGATTATATTTTTGTGTGTGAGTTGATTGAGCTGCAACTTGACACATATCAGTCATTGTTGCTCATCCTGTATGTACAACGCGATTAAGAATGAATGCGTGGCGCTACTTTAATTTGTAAGCAGCATGCCGCCTACTAATAATGGAAGACTGCACTGCGTTAGATTTATTTTAAATTACGAAATACGTTTTTAATGTAAAGCAGTCTTTAAAACATCTGCTTGGTTTAAAATAACTTTGTACATGAACGAAGTAAATAAACAAAACATCGCCAGTGAATGCCAATGAACAGAAAGTAAGTTAAACTAAATTCCCCCAGTATTAACACAATATAAGTAATTACCCAGTAGCGTCACTTAAATGTCCGTGTCAAAAAAAAAGCGGCCATACTGTTTGATACCCTTACGGAAATGTAATGTAATTTGCAAATCGGAAGGTATCAAACAAAATGACAAATGTGACAGTTATATTCGAGTGACGCTACTGTGTACAATGTACACTGTACATTCTTATACTGTGGTACTAACTTCAGGTTATACAACTGACGTAACTCGGATCTAAATATTGACAGTTAATCTTTGATGGAAAGTACACAGTTTGTTTTTCAGACGGTCTTTATTAATCACTTTGTATTTGATGAAAGAAATTATATACGACTGACAAAGTTGACCCCAAAAACTTTCTTAATCTGGTCAGTTCCGAAACCAGTTTTCCAAATTAAAAACGAAATGTATTAATTTAATAGGAACACGGGCAATAAATTACATCATGTTGAAATCGATTCATTACAGCCACGGCAATCGGAATTTGTAACGCAAGTGATAAATAAGCGAATATATGTATTTTCCGAAAAATGATTTCGTCATCGAACGCACGTGTTCAAAATGTACACGTATGGTTTTGCTCATCTCGTGTAGGCCATTCAAATTAACGCGATTTCATTTCTTGTAAATTAGGTCTAATTAAAAACCGTGATGAAATTTTTTATTTTTTCTGTAAATTAAAATGTCATTCCTTTTCCTGTTTAATTAGAAATTAGAAGGTGTGATGCTTATCGTCTCTCGTTAGCATATTTTAATGACAATTAACAAGAAGTAGTGAATGAAGTCAGATTTATTTAACTGACGAAAAGGGAGCCTCTTATTTATCTAAAGCTGGATCCCCTTTGGCAAGAATTTCGTTGGTACTCTCCCCCCTCCCTTCGCTCTTGCCGTACTTAACTTCGTTCATATTAAAATGGCACGGTTAAATGACTGGGAATCAGTGTTGCCAACGTGGAAATTCACATTTTACCAAAAGGGTAAATGAATTCTACCAAAGATAGAGACGGCTTTGATTCTACCAAACCATGCAAAGGAATGCAATGTCGCGGTTCGCGAATTCGGAAACGGTCAAAATAAAGACGGGATTATTTTTAATAGTACGCCTAAAAGAATAACATGCTTCATATAAGTTCTCATAACTATTTTTTTAAAATTCAGTATTAAAGGTAAGATTCTCATACAAGAAAACCAAGAGACGGAGAACTATTTATTTTGCAGTTTTGTCTTCAGTGTCCGTGGAGGAAAGCGCTTGCCCTGAGCTTTAAAGACATTTAAGGGACACTTGTATACAGAAGTCTTTCCCGCAGTATAGTCAGAAATGGTGGATATCTCTACTATACATTCCTTTCCTAGTTGTACTATTAGCCACTAGAGGGCAAAAATAAAAAATAGCTAATACAAAGATATCACTAATAATTGTAAATGTACAGATGTGGTCAGAAAATTTCGGATGTCACTGCCAGTGTTGCCAACTCGCCCGCTACACCTCCGTTCGACTGAAATTAGCGAATAGCGGCAATTGACGGTCTACGCAACGTCAACGCAGCTTAGATTGGAGGCAGATGTAGCAGAATTTTTACAATGCGGTTGGCAACACTGGTGTACTTCAGATGAATGACAGTGACATCCGAAATTTTCTGTCCGCAACTATACCTACCACACACTTAAATTTTCAAATTATCAAATCAAAACTGATTTAGGTAATTACCATAAAATTACCAGAAATTCACTAAATATACATTTTAAGCGCGAAATTTTAAAATCGAAAGAAAGAGAGAGAGAGAGTGTGTGCGTTCATGATTTTTTACGCTGCGTCATCTATCGACGCTTTCCTAAATTATAACGTTTTTAGCGCGAAATTTGAAAATTCAAACGTCATCGAAGCATTCTGTAATTATCTGTGATTCTCCAGCAGAATTTTCATGACTTTTGCTTTAAATTACGCCATCTGCTGACGCTTAACCAACCCATAACAAATTGGGCACGAAATTCAAACGTTCAAATTATAACGTTTTTAGCGCAAAATTTTATAAACTTTGTGCGATTGTCCAGCAGAATCTTCACGATTTTTTAAACAGCGCCATCTATAGAGGCTTTTCTAAATTATCACATTTTAAGCGCGAAATTTGAAAATCAAACTTCGTCGAAACATTCTGTAATTTTCAACGAATCTCCAAGAGAGAAAACTTTTTTTTAACTATGCCATCTATCGACGCTTTCATAAATTACGACGTTTAAAGCGCGAAATTTGAAAGTCACGTTGTCCAAGTATTTATAATTTTGGGTGATTAAACTGTAGAATTTTCATGTTCTTTAAACTACGCCATCTAGTGATGCTTTCCTAAGATAACATTTTAAGCGCTTAATTTGAAAATCAAAAGAGAGTAAGAGAGAGTGAGCGTTCATGATTTTTCTATACTGCACTATCTATTGAAACTTTCGTAAATTATAACGTTTTAGGCGCGAAATTTGAAATTCAAACGTCATCGAAGCGTTTTGTGATTCTCCAGTAGAATTCTCACGAGTTTCGTTCTAAACAACTCCATCTGCTGGCGTTTAACAAACTATAACAATTTAGGCGCGAAATTTAAAATCAAATTATGTCGTTTTCAGTGCGAAATTTAAAAGTCAAACGCCACCGAAGCATTTTGTAATTTTAGATGATCCTCCAATAGAATTTTCATGTTTGTTTTAACCACGTCATCTGTTGGTTCTTTCATAAGTTGTAAGGTTTCAAGCACGAAATTTGAAACTCAAACTCCACTCAAACATTCTACAATTATGAGAGATTTTCCAAGAGCATTCATGATTTTTTTTAAACCACGCCATCTATTGACGCTTTCCCAAATTATAGTTTCTACCATCTAGTAGATTAAAAATTTTGTTACTAAATTAGGCTGCGCTCTATAAAAGGTTTAGGCCAGGATTAAATCGAAGCCTAAGTTAGAATGTGACACACAAAATGCCGTACGTCAAAACGTGTGTCACACTCTGACTTAGGAGTAAATTAATCCTGGCTTAAAGCTATTACACAACGCAGCCTTAGAGTCCCAATCTACCATATTTAGTAGACAATCTTCCAAGTTGGCAACACTGCTAGGAACATCTGTTAGTGGCTTCATTCGTTTCTTTGTGGATGGCGCCGTCTATCACCAGGTAACTCAACTTCTCTATTGGTTGCTAGCGCCATCTATCGCCAAGTAATGAAATTTGTTATTTGCGCCATTTTTCGCCAAGTAGCGCAATTTCTTTGTGTTTTGCAAGGCGGGGGGGAGAAGATACGGCATGGCAAGATATGGCAAATTACATTTGACAGGCACGTCAATTTCTGCAATATGGCGGTTTGTTGACATCCGTAAATCATAAATATTGTATTGTAACTATTGACCTTTCCTCACGGGTCACCCTGTATACAAACGATACATTGATAGGTAATTACGGACTTTAGTTAAAAAGTGAACGACTTTTAGGTTACTTTTGGAATTTTTCGATGATCAGTAGCGCGGCAGCTTAATGTAAGTAAGTTCCTTCCAAGTACTAGGTATTATAATATAACTCCAGTGTCTAGAATACTACTGACATTTCTAGGATATTATTTTGTTAAATTTAGTTAGGTCCGATCTTTCCACCTCCTAATAAAGTTCCCGATAACGTCATTTGGCAAATAACTTGATTTTTATGAATGGTTTCCATGGTAATTCGTAAAGTTATTCGCTGAATAAATTTATCAGGAGGTGGAAAGATCGGGCCTAAGGTCCGTATGTACAGACAAATCTCAAGTTGGACTTAAGGAAAAAGTGACACTTAAAGCTAACTTCATATCAAACTGTGCGTCGTATACTTAGGCCACTTTTCAGAATTAACCGGTTACTCCACCGGTAGACATTTTAAAATTCTAAAATCCACTGTAAAGCTATATCATGTTATTATAGCTATAAAAAGTATATAATAATAATACAGTTATAGTAAGTTAATAACTCATTATAGCTAAAATAACATATTATAGCTTTACAGTGGATTTTAGAATTTGAAAATGTCTACCGGTGGAGTAACCGTTTAATTCTGAAAAGTGCCCTTATATTCTTCGACGTAAAGGTTTACTTTAACTTAAGTCTAACGCTGGATTTCACAAACGTCACTTAACTTTAATCATCGATTAAGAATAATCATTCCTATACCTTCAACACATGTAACCATGGCAACGTTTACTTTAACGGATGATTAAATTTAAGTAACTTTTGTGAAATTCGCCATAAGATTTGTCTGTGCATACGGGCATAAGGGTATTATAAACAATGGTGAACTCAATGGTTTGTCGTCGTTCCAGAATCTTGTAAAACGCTCGACTTCCGCGGCCATATTTAGTGACTAGACTGGACAAGAAACTAAGGTTGGTTAGTATGATTCTCTCCTGATATTCTTAACTCGTTGGTTCCTTATGTTTCTGAAACTTTCCACCGAATTCGAGAGAGTGCTAGATGGCGCCCCTTCTAAAAATTTCAGCCTTATACCGGGTGTGAGATAAACAACGTCTCGACTCATAACTCCGATTTGAATAAGCGAAAAACCCTATAAAATGATATTCTCTTAATTATGTACAGGGTGTGGCAATGTGTCGTTAAGAAAATCACGACGACGACACAGTTCACTCAAGTTCGACCCGTACGTACTAAATTTGTCTAAGGCATAGTTTTCGCTTGACATTCTTTAATGAAAACGGTGAGGTCCCCCCGGGGAAAGATCTCTCTTTGGGAAAATAAATTCTCTGGCTTGTATTGTATTAGTATCCTGTACCTCCGCAGATTGTTGGTGGCTGGCAGTTTTTTCTGTTGAATTTAGAAGTGAAATATTTTAAGTTTTTCTTATGGAACACCCCGTATGTAAAATCATCGACTGATGGAGAATTAAATTTGCTATCGTTTTGCCAAACAAAGTCCTATACGTAAAACCTACGCTTTGTGATAATTCTCGTTTTCCTCTTGCTTCATGATTTTTGTTATTTTTAGGGTGCTATGAATGTGAACGAAATTGCTTTTTGGCTTCTAGAATTTATATTCAACTGTTTCCTGATAGAAGACAGCCATATGCAAAGACTTTTCGTAAATTAAGAGAAAGATTTGAAAGAACAGGCAGTGTTGCAAATGTTATTTCTGATAATATTAACTTACATGGCACCAAAATGACAAAAATCATAAAGCAAAATGAAAACCAGATTTATCTCACAAACAGTAAGTAGGTTTTAGGTATAGGACTTTGTTTGGCAAAAAAAAAAAACTTGAAATACTTCACTTTAAATTCAGCAGAAAGAACTGCCAGCCACCAACAATCTGCATAGCCTTCAAGTTTGTTTAATATAATGTTACTTAGCTTAAAGCATGTGCAATTACACGTTAATAAAATAAAATTAATTCAATTAAGCAAGTTAAAAGCAATTTAATAAGAGCCTTCATTTAAGATGTTTTTTCGTTGACGGCATTTATTTCGGTAAATACTTAGGCTTAGGTATAGAAATATGTTAATAAAATATTTTCCAAATTGATAGACGTATCAACATTCGTAATAATATATAGAGCATTCCATTTGAAATATTAAAGGTACTTACTTATAACTAGAGGCCAGATTTTAGGTGAAATGCCTTTGTTTAGTTATTAAGGTTTTAAAAGATATCTCTTCGTTTCGACTCTCTCGGATCATTTGACTCTATTTCTAATGAAACGAAGTATATCTTTAAAAAATCTTTAAAACCTTAAGCACTAAACAAAGGCGTTTTATCCAAAATCCGACTTCTACTTATAACCTTGGAGGATCTTATAATTTGAAGCCTAAAATACACTCAGATAATAACATGGTAATTATTACGACATCCGTACAGCAATGGTGTTTTTTTTCCAAAAATGTTCCAAATGTGTTACCCCATCCTTTTCAAAAAAAAAAAAATCACGGAGAAAATCAACAAGACATTTGGCAACCCTGATATTCAGAACTGTAATTTCATCAGCACATAGACATGTCAATCGTTTGTAAAAAAAAAATCGTTTTTTTAATCATCGGTTCAAATCGTGTTAGAAATCGATTCGATTGAAAATCGATCTATTGAAAATAATAATAATTTTATAAAAAATAAACAAGATATTAGAAATTAAAAATAAAACCAAAGAAATATCCTTTGATTTCTTTTCAAATTAAAAGCACAAGTCTTTTAAATCCAGATTTTTCAAGTATAGTACTTTTGACGGTCTGTTTTATTATAATTTTATTATTTATTATTAATTTTTTGGATTTATAACTGACAATTGCTGCCATCTTTTGATCATTCTAGCAATAAAGATATTACATATTATTCAGCTCACATAAAGAAAGAGGACATTGATATTCGACAGCGAAACGTTAAGTGTTTGTGTGCTATTTAGCGTCCGTTTAAAAGATTTTGCGATAACCACAGCGCAAACAATCGTTGGCGCATGTTTGTATGTATACGAAAAACAAATGAATTTTGAATGTTCCGTTTTCAATTTTATTTTGTGAAAATAAAAATCGATTCAATAAGATCGACGTGAAAAAATCGATATTTTTAACCACAAAAAAAAATCGATCCTTATCAACGAACTTCGGACATTTCGGAGCGTTGTCATGGTTACGCAATACGAGGGAGAACCAATGAAAAGTGAGCGTTCATTGTGTAGCCATGGCAACGCTCCGAAATTTCCGAAGTCTGCTTATCAGCACCCAATTAGGAATGCCTTTAGTTGGCAATGTTTGGCTCCAACATAACCTCTGTGTTTGTTTACTGCAGACACAGTCTCAATTTCTTGTTCTAATTATTATTGGAGAAATTGAATCAAATCTCTTCAATACACACATTTTAGTAATCTTACAGAAACCTGTAAAATCGCCAGATTTTGGGCCAGTCATTGATAGATGGTGCCACTATTTTAGTTTCCGTTATATTTAACAAAACATGAAATTCTTGAGTTTTCTTTAGCTTTGTTCCTACACAGCGCTAAATCAGTTCGGAACTCATGGGCTCTTGCTACAGGGCATGCGCTCTTACTAAAAATGCTGTGTATAAGAGCGCATGAGCAGTACAGTTCCGAACTGATTTCGCTTTTATTTTGTAGAATCTCGGCTTCAACACGCGCACTTCTAGTAATCTTACGTCTAAATTTTTTTAGCTCAAAAAAATAAATACATAAATGAAATCAATCATTGCAGAACGAAAAAAAAACTACATAATTTCAAAACTTTTGATGCGAATTTAACCGACAATTTTATATTTCAAAAAGTATTAAGAGAAGAGATCCCGCCGGATGTACCGTCGAATTTAGTTGTCAAACAAAACGACAATTGCGGCCTGTGGCTAACGTCGTAAGAAAATGGAGTAAGGCAGTTTTTTTGGACAATCTTTAATGATCTCTCGGTATTAAGATCTGCACTTGCTTACTAAGGCCCGTTTCACATGCAACTTTTTCAGTTTTCAGACGTGGTGAAGTTGCACTGATATTCAAGAGCCAACAACAAACGCATGTAAAATTTTATTTTACCCTTGCAAAGCGCCGAGGCTGAAGTCTCTTGAAGTTCAATGTTAAACTGTCACGAAACTAAGTTAAACTTACTATTTATAAACAAAGAAGAAAATGTGTAGATAAACTCAACCAGTTTTGCTTGGGATTTTTTTTAACCGCAAGTATCACCGCCATGCCACCGAAAAAGTTGTGCAACTCGCTCACTTATCGTGTGTGTTTTCCACGTATTCCTCGGACATATTTTTTTTTTTTAGTGCTCACAAACTCCGTCATAGTTTTTATCGGAACCAGATAAACATACAAAGTCATTATTTTACTGAAGTATTTAAAATGAAGGAATGATCATACCTGGCAAGGTATTAAAAAAAACGCAGCAACGAGTAGAATTGAGGTCGATGGAATAAATTCTCTACCTCTATACTTAACACACATATCCTGTGCACAGTGTATACACATGAATAGGCCCGATTTAAACGCGGCACGTAAGTCTTTGTCTTGGATGCACGTGGGAAAAGCAGAGGCAGTGATTTACGGCCGTTTAGAAAGTCGCAGAATAAATAACGTTTGTCATTCAATTCAATTCGATTCATCTCGCAACGCAAAAGATTTACTTGGGCCGCTGGTCACAGCGATTCGATTGGTTTTCCTTCTTGATTGGACCACCCGCATCGAGCTTATTAATCTTTTATGACAGGAAAAGCCTTTGTGTGCTTGATTGGATGGACTTTAATGCTGATATTTGAAGAATGTTGATGAAATTGAACGGCGCGGCGGTGCTAAGATTAAACGCGAGTCAATGGAAGAGTTCGATAACTTCTCGCTTTTTTTCCTTATAAGTACACTCAGTGTCTCTAAATTTATTTATTTCCAAAATAAGGAAAAAAATTCTTTCTTCAAATTGCAGCTTTTTAATTTTTGTGTGGAAGAGCTCCAGCGGAGTATTTCGGAACGCACCTTTTAATTTTAAAAACAGACTCGACGCTTTTTTTCGCGGCTACATCCGCTTGAGGCGTGTTATTTCTGTCATATTATGTATGTATATGTGTGCACAAACATCTTAAATATTCATCGTGCAATCGTAAAGTTCGTGCATGATGTGGCACCTGTGCAAGGTCAAACTAATGTCGTACTGTTCTCATAGTATTATAGTGGGTCATGAAGAGGAGGAGATTGGTCGTGGTTTTGAAAAGTAGAAGCGCCCCGACCATTTACGTTCGTTCAAGTTTACGAAGTGCAACGTCTCACAAAATTTAAGAGGCTCCTTGCCAACTTTCATTTAATTTCTACAACTTTGGCATTTCAATTCGATAAAAGTAGAAAGAAACGAATTACTAATGAAGGTCTTACCAAATCATCGTCGCTCTCTTCGTCTGGTTCCTCTTTGTATCTTTTTTTCAACTTTTTAATGTAGTTTATGCTCTTCGTCACAACAGTTTCCGGCTAAATTAAACAAATGTGTTTATTCATGTAGCTCTTGGTATTAAACTACAAACGACCAAGCACTAGCAATAAATAGAAATGCAGGGGCTTCGCTATCAAAGCTCTAATAAATTACTGAATAGCTACAATACACACAAACGTGATTCAAGTTTTAAACAATAATTATTTTAACTGTTAATATTTATTGAGTTTTAAAATAACTGAAAGTAGAAAATATTTGTATTATTATCAAAGCACGGATTAAAAAGTACTGTCGCAGCCTACGTCCGTAAGAGAGACACGCGGCGCATTTGGTTTCGATTAATATCATCATAATCTTTGGCAGCTATTTCAGAAGCAAATGAGATTTAGCTAAAGCTTCTTTACTTAACCTACATTTCGTTCTTTTTTGTTTGTTTTAAAGAGTGTCAAGACAACATAAACAAACATAAATACCGATTAACATTCTTGACAATTGACAATACAATGCAGCACAAAAAGTTGGTCTGACAATAATACCGCTTTGTGCCTACTATAAGCCATAATTATGCCTGCTCAGAAAAAGTGTCCAGTTACACTAATATAAAAATACCCTGTTTTTATATTACAATGAAAAAAAATCCCATTTTCCCTTTCGATTGTAAACATAAACATAAAAATGTGTAAAGAGTGTAGAACGAAGTTGTATTTATTTAGCAACTGTGATTAGTAGTATATGCATACGAATTGATACGCATTGATAAGTAGTTACAGATTTCAGTTAAAAAGTGAACGATTTTTAGGTTGGTTTTGGAAATTTTCGATGATCATCAGCGTAATGAGAGTAAAGTACTTTTATGATAGAACTCCAGTGTCTAAAATACAACTGACATTTCTAGGATCTTATTTTGTTAAATCTAGTGTATTGTAAACAATGGTGAACTGTATAGTCGCTCCAGAATCTTGTAAATGCTTGTGTGCGCCTATGACTTTAGTGACCAGATTGGACAAGAAACTAACGTTAGCACGACTCTCTCCTGATATTCTTAACTCGTTGGTTCCTCTGGTCATATTTATGTTGCCATGTCATGTGAAGTTGGAAGAGTAAAATTTATAATTATAAGAACATTTTTATATTTATGTACCTATATTTTTTTTAAATAAATTATTTAGGTATTTGGAAAAAAATGTTCTTTTCTTTATAGAACGCTTATCGAAAACTGTTTTACCGATGTAAACAAACGTCACAATGTAGAAAAAATTGATTTTCATTATCAGGGTGCGGGCAAATACCCGAATTACGGGTAATTTTAGCAACCTTGCGAGTAAAAGAAATGCGTGGGTAAAAATGGGTATTTTCAAGAATAAAGAAAAAAAAATTAATTTTTAAATTTCTGCCTAACGTCTTGTTAGTGATATTGCAGCTTTACTATTGGCAACAAAGAAATCACTAAAGCCGGAAGCCGGCAAAAACTAAAATAACTAACTAACCGTCAAATCCACGTTCCCGATCAGTGCTGCCAACTCTACACAATTGTCAAATCTTAATTTTAGAAAGTTTTGTTTATTTAATGAGGTTTTTTTTAAATATTTTTGTTATTTTCTTTTAGTTTTATAAATTTGTCGATCGTCTTTTGTTTTATTTTACAAGAATTACGCAACTGTCAATTCTTAATTTTAGACAGTTTTGTTTATTTAACGAGATTTTTTTAATTTTTGTCATTTTTGTTAAATTTACAAACTTTCTTTATTTATTTATTTGTCGATCGTCTATTGTTTTTTGCGTCAAAAGTTGCACAATAACTGTCAAACGTCTTAAAATAGCTTGAACCCAGATTCGTTTATTTCATGAGAATTTTTTTTATTTTTGTTATTTTTTAAAAATTTTATAAATTTACCGATCGTCTTTGTTTTATTTTACGTCAAGAATTGCACAACTGCCAACTCTTAATTTTGGAAAGTTTCGTTTATTTGATGATATTTCTTAAATTTTTGCTATTTTTTAAAATTTTTGTCATTTTTGTTAAATTTAGAAATTCTCTTTATTTATCTATCGATCGTCTTTTGTTTTGTTTTGATTTTTTAAATTTTGGTTATTTGCTTTTATTTTTATGTTATTTTTGTTAAATTGATAAGTTTTGTTTATTTATTTATCGATCGTTGTTTTAAAATAATTTGAACTCAGTTTTGTTTATTTCATGAGAATTTTTTTTAATTTTCGTTTTTTTTAAATTTTATAAATTTGCCGATCGTCTTTTGTTTTATTTTAATAATTGGTAATTCTGAATTTTAGAAAGTAGAACCAGTTTTTTTTTATTTAATGAGAATTTTTTTATTTTTATTTTTTTAAATTTTATAAATTTATCGATCGTCTTTTGTTATATTTTACAAGAATTACGCAACTGTCAATTCTTAATTATAGAAAGTTTTGTTTATTTAACGAGATTTTTTATATTTTTGCTATTTTTTAAAATTCTTGTCATTTTTGTTAAATTTATAAATTTTCTTTATTTATTTGTCGATCGTCTTTTGTTTTATTTTTCGTCAAAAATTGCACAATAACTGTCAAACGTGTTAAAATAGTTTGAATCCAGATTCGTTTATTTCATGAGAATTTTTTTATTTTTATTTTTTTTTAATTTTATAAATTTGTTTTATTTTACGACAAGAATTGCACAATGCCAATTCTTAATTTTAGAACGTTTCGTTTATTTAATGACATTTTTAAAATTTTGCTATTTTTTAAATTTTTGTCATTTTTGTTAAATTTATAAATTTTCTTTATTTATCTATCGATCGTCTTTTGCTTTTTTTTCCGTCAAAAATTGCACAATAACTGTCAAAGGTCTTAAAATAATTTGGAACCAGTTTTGTTTATTTCATGAGAATTAAAAAAAAAAAAAAATTTTAATGATTTTTAAAAACAAAAACCGCTTGAATAAAATCAGTGGTTTTAAACATAATTTTAATCAAGTGATTTAAATTAGCTCAACCCCGATTTTAAACCATTTTAATAAATTTACCGAAATTCAGAGACATCTACCGAAATTTTTCACAACTGTCTTCCGAAATGTACGTTTGCTGCTTGGTCGGTTGGCAGTACTGTTGCCGATTGACGCCTATAGTCCCATATACAGACGATTTTAACCTAAAAAATCTGTCATACAACGTCCAAGTGTGTAAAGGTAAGTTATTAGGTATTTGAATAAAATAAATTTGGTACCATTTATTTTCTGTTTTGGGTGTGCGAGTAAATAAATGAGTAATTTCATTACTCCAGGTGGGTAAGAGCGGTTTTTTTTTTAATTTGAAAAGGGTTAGAGTGAATTGGCAACATTGTTCTTTATAGAACGCCTGTCGAAAACTGTTTTACCGATAATCCGGTAATTTCTCTTCTCCAATAAAGCAAAATAACAAAGACAGATATGATGACTGTCATCGTACTGGTAGTACAAAAAAGATATACAAGGCTCCAGAGTCTCCAAAAATAATCATTTTTAATTTAAAAAAAAAATCCCTTTGTTTCTACTGGGTATAAAAAATGTCCAATAAGGGATAATCTTTTAAGTTGGCAACTCTGGTTGTAAGTTCACAGTCAGTAGCGTCCCTCGAGTATGACTGTCACTGATTTGACAATTACATTACATTTGCATATAGGTATCAAACAGTATGGCGGTTTATTTTGACACTGACGTTTAAGTGTCGCTACTGGGTAATTAATTGTATGTGAAACTGTAACACTAAAATTTATAATTATTAAAACTTTTTTATATTTGTATTGCAATTAGTTTAAAATGTAGATTGATTTGATAGCCTTTTATTTAAAACAACTGCTGCAACTCTTAAAAACGAAAATTTCACCAAATATAATTCCATAATGACACGGCAATTATGAAACTGTTTTTGAGATCACAATCGGTTCATACAAAACGCAAAGAAGAAAAGGATTTTTTTTTGGATAGTTTGGAAAAAGCACGAGCAGAATCCGTTTCAGCAAATTATCGCCAGCGACAAGTTGATTTATTAACAAAACCGAAAAACATTCTAACGTTAAAATCACGCGTAATTTACGTGTCAAGCAAATGGATTAATTTTTTCTCCGCACGAAAGCCCGATTATATTCGCTCCACATTTCGCATTATTCTCTTCACCGTCGTTTCTAATTCGATTCAAAACCAACCTTCACCACTACAATACTCGCTCATGAAAAAAATTAGGCAATCATTAATATTAAATTCAATAAATTCGGGGAATACCCGAAATTGCGAAAGCCATTTCGGGTATTCCCCGAATTTATTGAATTTAATATTAATGATTGCCTAATTTTTTTCATGAGCGAGTATTTCGTAAATTTAAATTTTTTTCTCAGATTGTGATGTGAAAACTCGTAGGTGATTAAAGTCTGCCATAAGAGAGTTGTTAATTCACAATTACGCAGAAACGAAATTTCCTATGGAAAGTGAAAACGTGCAACTTAAGCGGGAAACACATTGAGGCGATTGCGGTGCCCGTCACAAACGTTCACATGCGAGCGATCACGGTAAAGTTACGTAAATTCATTGGCAGATCTATCTTGTCGCATACATGTGAACGTTTGTGACCGCAACCGCCTTAATGTGTCTCCGGCTTTACTTAGAAAATGGGCGAGGATACAATGGCAAGAATTTGATGCCCACGGCGTTCCTCTAAATAGCTTTCTCTATTTGAAAGAATCTCAAAACTGCAAGGACGTTATTAGTATAGACATGAAGATACCTTTGCAGATTTCAAACATAGACGTTATTAGTATAGACATGAAGATATCTTTGCAGATTTCAAACATAGACGTTATTAGTGTAGACATGAAGATATTTTTGCAGATTTCAAACATAGATTTACATAATAATTTTGCGAGTTTACTTTACGTCGAATAAAAATCTGTACTTGTACGTGGTGCTTGCGCAATTTCAGGCATGTTGTAAGCATGACGCAATCCCGATATAAAAAATTAAATTTTCTTGACTCATACATTAAACAATATGATAACGGTTCATTATAGTTTGTTACAATGCCGACTGCACAGAACAAACAAACAAACAACCTTGACACAAATACAATCGCCAGGCTTTGCGAGCAGAAGAATCTAAAAATACCTGCGGCAACAGGTGGTTCGTGTAAATAAAAATTCCGACATTCCGCGCTTAAACGATCGAAGACGAGCCCGAAACCTTTGTACATGGGTAAAATAATCAGTTTAGTTTAATTAAGAAATACGCGCGTGTCAGTTCAGCTCTGGGGGAATCTGGTTTTGCAAGTTCGAAATTGCATAATGAAATGACATTTAACAGCTGTGCACGGCTTTCATTTTTTCTATTTTGGTTCTTAGGTATGAAAAAAGGTCAAGAATCTGCTTTCTGTTTTGTCATGCGACGGTTGGTGCTTGAAATAATTCCAAACAAACGTCAACTTGGAGGTTATGTTTGTGATTTGAGATGCCAACAACGTCAAATAAATGTCAGTTTGGAGGTTATTTTTGTAATTTGAAATGTCTACATACGATGTCGCCGACTTAATAAAATAAAATGTCGGTGTGTTTTAATGTTGCTACTCAAATGAGTTTCGGCAAAGCACCAAAATAGAATTGAACACATGCTTGCATTGGGGAAACTTTAAAGCGCCTTCCTTTTTCCCAACAGTTTACTTTAAAAAAAAATGTTCATAATGATCAGTTCATAAAAAATACCAACGTTACGTTGCAGCACCAAATTTCGGGCTCTTTAAGTTTTAATTATGAAAAAGAAAAATTAAATAAAATAAAAGAAGGCAAGTTTGTTTTCCTTGAAAAACAAATATTGAAATATGGAGTATTAAGTGGAATCGTTCGTCCATGCAGACGCAATTTGAATCCGTAGTTCTTTTCTGCGAACGCGTAATTTGCAAATTCTGAACGTGTGTAATAATGACCGAGCAAATAATAAAAATATGGCCGATTCGTCTACGTTTACATTTATTTATAAATAACGCAAGCACGGTTTACCTTGAACGTTATGCAATGGCGATTACACGTGACGGTAATATTCACTTTCGTGGAATATCAATGCAACACGTCTGTGTGTGTGTGTGTGTATCCTTCATATCTTACTTAATTAATTAGTAACAGAATTTACAACTAACGAAAAACGATTATATTTGCGTTTTTCATTAGCAAATTGAATTTGTTTTAAAAAATTATATAATCTTCCGACATCTTAATAGCTCTCGTATTGGACTGACTCACTTCATGTAATTTTTTAATGAAAAGCGTTCTCAAAAAATCAAAAAGAAATATACAAGTCAGATGTAAAAAAAAAGAAGTCAAAGAACCTGCGTTGCTTTGTAATTCAATTACAGGAAAATTCTGTCTTATTGCGTGGCGGTTGGTCACATTGGTTGTCGCTTAAAATAATTTCAAACAAACCACGGTTTGGAGGTTATTTTTGTAAGTAAGTGTCAGCGTACGTTGTCGCCAACCTAAAAAATAAAATATCGGATGCTCCATTCACTTTTGTATATATAAACCAATTGTAATTTTTTGTTCTTATGTTGTCACAGTTTAGTTGTCAATTGCAAAATGCATTTTGAAAAATGACCCGGAAATCCATTACGAAACAAAAAGAACCGCATTTAGGTGTAATGAATTCAATAAAACGTTGGAAAAGCATGGAGGCGGTGGCCAAAGATCTAAAACTGCAGCACGAAATTGAAGCCAACATAACCTAAAAATAAAAGTCCCGCTTACAAGAGTAGTTTTCCATTTGTAATTCAATATGATCAGATCGGTTTAAATCAGAGTTACTCTGAACACAATGCAAATGGAACAAATTCGATCACATGTCACTATATAAACATAACCTGTTTGATTTTCGTCTGACATAAATATATTAAATTACTTGACATATCACAGGGTTAATTCGCAGATTTTTCAGAAATGAATAACATAAATAATGCGTGTATTCAAAACTTTTGTCTAATTAAAAAAGTAGGTATTACCTGCAGATGAATATTTATATTCGTTTCGGGGCCCTGCAATTTAAGGACAGCCATTTTGTATGTATTGTATGTATGAGATGTCTCAAACACAACCGAAACAAAAACACTTTTACGGATTTCTGTTATCCCATCTCTTTTTATTAAAAATGATAAGTTTTAAAAGTAGGTGCTTGAGGGGACGGACGCAGGTAAAAACAGGATCAGTTGGTGAAAACTACTCTTATCAAAAGGAACACGTTGCGGATCAGTTAGAGCTACTCCGAGTAGCTCCGACTGATAAAAGGAAAGCGCCTAAGATACAGGAACTAAACGAAGTCAAGTTTCAACGGTAAAAGTTACTAAAACGTGTAACTTTAGTTACTCATTACAAAAGTGAGTGTACTTTAGCTTAAGGAGAAACTTCTGCAGTTTGGAGTATAAAGGCTGGATGCGCGATGAATTCTTACTTCCAACTTATAAAAGAAATCTTATTGAAACATTTGAAGGAGCGAAAATCCCCAAAAATTTCAAATTTAGCGCGCTTAGCCAGAGCGCCATCTGTTTAAGAATTGTGAATCTTATTCACATTTACCACAGCTTAAACTAATACGTTAATTTATTACCAATTGTGCCGTAAAAAATACGTCCTAGTGAAGATTAAGGACCGATTTTACAATCGTCGGATAAGCATTATTATTGGTATAACGTGACGTAGGTGTAACGTAGATATGGAGAAACATTAAAGTTAACAGTTATTCCGTTCTTATTCCACGATTGTAAAACTGGGCCTAAATGAAATTAAAGACGTAAATTTCGAGAACCGTTTGAATTAGAAATACAGGAAACTGTAATTGGGCCGCTAAGGGCACAAGACACTCTTTTGCTGATCGAAGCCGTAAAGTAATTGGGAGATGGAGAAACAAACATAAACCCAATCAAATTGAAACTAGTTACATGACACAACAATGAAATTAAAAATTTCACGTGCGAATTCGAATTACAGAAAACTGTAATGGGTTGCTAAGAGCAACACGATAATCCGTTTACCTGCTATTTAAAATCATTCAATAATTATTAAAAGAGAAAGAAACGCGCAAATTGAGCGAAATCGAACTAGATTAAAATAATAATAAAATAAAACTCTGCCACCCACCACTTATTGATAGTAATCTATCGAAATTATCACAGATGGCAGCACCCATCAAAATTTTTGAAGTTTTTAAAATTTATTTATTTGCACCTGCGCCTTAAATATAAATGTAGGATTGAAAGATACGTGTAACAAAAAAAAACAATTATAAATATCAATAGGAAAGAATAAATAAAATATCAAAAAATCGTGAATGGATTATTTATAGTTACCAGTGAGAAGTTAGCAACAGATCTCCAGCAACAAAATTGCAAATTTTAAATTGGCTGCCAAATCCGCCCTAATTATCACAGAACTATAATTTTAACGGCATGGTGAAGATCATTAACTATAGTTTGTCCCTAGTGTGTCACAATTGCGAAAAAAAAAAAAACAAACCCATATTATTGGCAGTAATTAATGTCCAGTATCTAATTATATAAATAACTTTTTAAAGAAACTATTTACGATGAAAACTTGCACGTAATCGGATAGCAAATGATCAAATACATCGAAAGGTGCCACCAGTTAGTTTTGGCCGATCGATTTGATTGATTATTGATCGATTAAAAATAGTTAATGTCACACACTTAAGAGACGCCAAGTACAATTGCACATAACTTTTTGTACAAGTGTTGCACAAACGAAATTCTGGCAAAATATGAAAGAGAACATTCAAATCTATCGAGTTATGCTATTTCTGAGGTTTGGCCGATCGATTTTATTGGTTAATTATCGATTGAAGACGGGCACTACGACATTTCAGATATTCAACTATAAATGCACATAACTTTTTATGCAAATGTTGCACAAACGAATTTCTTGCAAAATATGAAATCTATCGATCTATGCCATCTCTGAGTTTTGGCCGATCGGCTAGCTTCCTAACAAAATTAGTCAAAAATGTTTCGTCCGAAAACGTTTTTGCTTCATCAGTGTGAGCGCAGCCTTAAAGCACCAAAATAAAACAGGAAAGTAACAGAGATAAAATAGGAAAATAAAGGACAAGGCCTTTTCATAATATACAGGGTCATTCGCGGCTTAAATCTTCCAGTGGGCCATTCAACGTGAATTGCCCCCAATTTTCAATGAACTATATAAAGTTTATTCAATGAGCTGACATGTAGGACAAAGAGAAGACCTCCAACTTGAAGCTTTCCCTTAAAATGACTCGAAACGAAACGCTCGAAGAACAAAAACGATGACTTCATCCTTCCACGCCTAAGCGAAAATTTATTGCCGCCGTGTCAAAACTGCAACAACGACTTATTTATTTATTTATAGGAGTTACGTTTTGACCACCTGTAGTAGGTGGAAGGTCGCGTCCTCGCAAAACGGCCATTTCGGAGCCATACGAGCGAACTGAATCATCAGTTTGCTGAAGGGTAAAGCCGCGTAGGCATTCGCTCAATGCCACCACGGTGCTTGTGAAATTTGATCACCGGCGGCGTTCTGGAAACCTATTATTCCACTATCGAGATTATTCCATACTTATGCATGCGACACGAATTGACTGCGTTCGCTTACTTACGTGCCTCGTTTTTGCTTAGAAAGTTTAAGGATCAAGAATATCTTTCAGGATTAGTTTTGCATTATGCATGTACAGGTGCACTCCGTTATTTTAAATGCATATTCTGATCTGGTTTCTTTTAGAAAGCACAAACGTATACATAAAATTTTATTTCTTCATCGAACTGGTTCACAAATAATCTTGGAACAAACAGAAATATCGATAAAATTCCCTTGCATCCCTGAGCTCATTTTCTGAAGTCATAAAAAGAGTCTTTAACGACAGAACTGTAGAGGACATTGATGAGAAGGTTCGAGAGAACTTGTATTACATACAATACAACAAAGTAGCCATTTGTAACAGAGATACATATAACGACAGTTTTATTGAAACTTGAAAAAAGGCGGAGACAGGACAGAAGTGACTGTATTGTAAGCCACGCCCATTTTAGTACAGTCATGGCCAGGAAATTCCAACTCCAAATGAAACCATACAGTAGGTAGCCGAATACGTCAACATATATTTTTAAAATTTGGATTCAGGCTGAATTCCTATAGTGTCTTGTGTTATGGTGAAGTGAGATCATTCTTAATTTTCCCGTGATTATTAGCAATGTCAACGGATCTTCGTATAGGTTCGAATTTAGAAAACCCAACTTTCTCTTCTCACTTACGCGAACCTCTCGTTTCTGCGAGTGCTAAAAGCAAAAGGAAACCGATCCCGGGGGCAAAAAGAAAAGAATCACCCGGTCGTGTTCAAATCGAGACACACGATCGCTTTACAAGACTTTTGTATGCATGTATAGAGTTCACCGTCGGTTCTGGTTCTTATGCGGGTGCAGCAGACGGTGACTCAGCCGAAGGAGTTCAAGGACTTGCGATGTCCCTGTCACAAGCGACGCGTTCACGTTCACAACAAGAGAGAACAGTGATAGTCTCCTGATAAACAAAGGGGGCACACTTAATTTTGTCGCCGAGCGCTAAATTGGATGGTCCAAACCAAATCGAAAGAGTTCTTCCAAAAAAAAAAAAAATGAGTGGGTCGACGCTGAAATTAGTGAATGGGCTCAAGTTCATTATTAGAATCGTTACGTCATCGGCGGCGGTATCGCGTTAACGGATGTACAAGAGCGGTTTTGCTTGCATCAGATCTAATCATAAATTAACAAACACCATGTGGTAGGAATGACGTAAACTTAACGACTCTAACGTCGCGTGATTCACCTCCTCCAAGAACGAAGAAAATTAAAACGACCGAAATCAACGGACAAGTAAATCGTTACGATTCCACATCAACCCTTAAGTCTAGTCTACACCTGTGGTCTACATGTAACGTTTTATCGTCCGATTAGACTGACGCATGTCTACATGCACTCACTTGTCTGCCGTCTTGCTTGTACATAAAGCTCCAGCCCATCAGTCATTTGCGAGTTTTGTCAAACCTCAGTTCATGCAAAACGTCCAACTTCCGTCTACACGTAGCTTTTTGTTTGACAAACCTGTCATGATTATGCAAGACTGACGACAAAACGTTACGTGTAGACCAGGCTTTAGCGACAATATGTGATACGCATGTCAAGAGTTGATTGGCGTCTAGGGGTGCTTCTAGCTTCTGCGCATAGTTTCTTAAAAAAAAAAAGGGGGGAAAGCTGCGCACGTACCTTTTTGTAAAGCTTGATCCAGGTGAGATCGCCTTTGGAATCTGTGTATTGCAGGCCGAAAAACCAGACTTCCCTAAGGCCGATCGTCTTGACCACTTGGTCGAAGAGTTGCTTGCCGGTGGTCGTCTGCTGGATCGCGAATTCCAGCTCCGCGTCCATCGTCGTCACCCGCACGTTCATCTGGAACAAAAAAAATTTAATAAATATGGACCTTGTCCTCGTACAAATCCTTTGGTTTTCAACGGCTTTGGTTGTTGCCACTTCTGTCTTCATTCGACAGAAGTTACAGCCGGGCAGAAAGCTAAAGAGCCATAGCTCAAAATCATTTGTAAAACAATCCAGTTCAACTCTGGGGGAATCTGGTTTTTGCATGTTAGAAATTGCATAATGAAATGACCTCTAACAGTTGTGCACGGCTTTCATTTTTCTGTTTTGGTTCAAAGCTCAAGATTCTGCGCCGTTTTGTACTTCAAATATGTATAGGAAAATTCTGTTTTGTTATGCGACGGTTGGTACTTAAAATAATTCCAAACAAATGTCAATTTCGAGGTTATGTTTATAATTTGAGATGCCAACAACGTCAAACGAATGTCAGTTTGGAGGATGTTTTTGTAATTTGAAGAGTCTACATACGATGTCGCCAACTTAATGAAATAAAATGTCGGTGTGTTTTCGTGCGGTACTCAAATGAGTTTCATAACGTATTCAGTAAAACACACATGCTTACATTGGAGAAACTTTAAGGTGCCTTCCCTTTCCCAACAGTTTGCTTTAAAAAAATGTTCATAATGGTCAGTTAATAAAAAAATATTTGATCTAAATCACGTAAACAAACGTCCATCGATTTTTTTTAATAGAGTTGATCTCAGTTCTTACAAATGCAGCAGCTTAAACTATAGACGATAAGCAAAAGATAGATTAAAAAAAAAAAAAACTAGACTGTTGCCTAAAACGGTAAACTATAGATAACAAAGTAGGTCCAACATTCTCTCTTTCGATATGGTTTATTTTGTACTATGGTAATAAGTTATAGACAATACATAGGTAGGCTATATAATCAACAGACTAAGACTATAGATAATAGACTAGAAGCAATACAATATACCGTAGAAACAAACTACAGACCTTAGCCTAAAACATCCGACTACAAACAATAGATAACAACACAGACAATAAAGGTAGACTCAATTGATAGATGAACGATGAAAGACGTATGTCATAGATAATAGACAGATAACAACACATTGTAGAATCTATAGAGTAGAGCTAAACTATTGCCGAAATTAAGACAAGAACCTGAAGACTACAGACCACTGCAGGCAATACAATTTACCAAACAGACAAACTACATACCTCAGTCTAAAACAACCGACTACAAACCATAGATAACAAAGTAGACAATAAAAGCAGATTCAATTGACTCTATTTCAAAATGGTTTCTTTTATATATTGATACACAAACGATGGAAGACGTAAGTCATAGATATTAGACAGATAACAATAGAATGTAGACTCTACGTATACAATAGAGCTAAACTATAGCCGCGATTAAGACAAGAATCTGAAAACTATAGACCCCCGTAGGCAATACAATTTACTATACAGGCAAACTACCTAAAACAACCGACCACAAACCATAGATAACGAAATAGACAATAAAATTAGGTTCAATTGACTATATTTCAAAGTGGTTTGTTTTTCATATTGATAGACGAACGATAAGAATAGATTGTAGACTCTACGTACACAGTAGAGCTAAACTATAGCCGCGATTAAGACAAGAACCTGAAAACTATAGACCGGCGCCGTAGGCAATACAATTGGCCGTGCAGACGAACTACAGACTTCAGTCTAAAACAACCGGAGATAAAAATAGACAACAGACAATAAAAGTTGGTTCAATTGACTCTATTTCAAAATGGCTTGTTTTACATATTGATAGACATACGATGGAAGATGTAAGTCATGGATAATAGACAGATAACAATAGATTGTAGACTCTATGGTGTAGAGCTAAACTATAGCCGCCATTACGACAAAAACCACAACCACTGTCTATAAATCACGATAATTGTGACCCCTATTCTTATTGTCTATTCTCTTTGCCTGTAGACGGTTGCTTTAGACAAAAGCCTATAGTTTGTCTGTACAGTATATCGTATTGTCTTTATCATGGTCTATAGTTTAGTTCCACTGTACAGAGTCTATTGTAATCTATCTATTTTCTATGGCTTACGTCTTTTATCTTTCGTCTAACAGCTACATCTGTAGCACGTACGTAAAACAAAACCATTTTCAAATAGAGATAATCTGTAGAAATAAACTACAGACCTTAGTCTAGAACAACCGACTATAAACCAGGGTTGATTGTCCCTTCTGTTTACCTGTAGTTTATAGTCGATTGTTTTAAAATAATAGAGTCTATAGTTTGTTTATAGAGTATATTGTATTGTCTACGGTGATGAAAATTCTTTGTTTTACACATTGCAGAAGTTACTGATAGGCGATGGACGAAAGATAAGTGTCATAGCAAACAGATAGATAACAGACGGTACAATAGAGATAGACTATAAACAACAGATTAAGACAAGGGACTATAGGAGACCGTAGGCCTTAGACGACCGACAAGAAAAACTATAGATCTTAGCCTGAAACACCCTACTATCTACTATACACCCCACAAAACGCTATAGACAGTAAAAGCAGGTCCAATTAAGGCTGTTTCAACATGGTTTGTTTTACGTATTGAACGAAAAATATAGGCCACAGACAACATACAGATAGACGATAGACTATCAACAATAGATTAAGACAAGAAACGATAGAAGGCAATAGACCATAGACAAGAGGTCGTAGATAATACAGCAAACTATAGACTTTAGTCTACTATAGACCATAGATAAGAGAATAGACACATGGTTTCTTTTGCACATTGCAAAACTGACTGACGGACGGCGAACGAAAGCTATAGGCCATAGAAAATAGGCAGATAACCATAAAAAAATTAAGACGAAAAGCTATAGACAACTAATACAACCGACTAGAGACTGCAGATAATAGAATAGATAATGAAAGTAGGCCCAGCTGTCTCTATTTCGAAATTATTTGTCTGGCGCATTGGAAGAATTAGCCGATAGATGAGGGACGAAATCTTTAGGCCATAGAAAACAGATATGTATACAATAGAGATATGCTATAAACAAGAAACTATAGACAATAGACCACAGAATAGAAAATTGACGCAAAGCAATAAACTGCGGATTTAGGCTATAGACAATAGACAGGTGTATGAAGTAAACTGTAAGCTGTAGATAATAGGCCACAAATGAAGAACTATAGACAACAGAAACAAGGGATTTTCATTTGTCAAATCGCAAATCCGTCGCGTCGCAGAGAAATATATAGTATCTTGTAAATTCAGGAAGTTACGGGAATGATCCGGAGGCCGCAACTCCTATTGTAAGAAAGGACAAAACGTCGACAAGCAAGAAGTACGAGCCAGAAGAAGAAATTCGGAGCAATCTCAGGCGTGGACCACCTGATTACTTGAAGCACTTCGTAACTTACTTATGTCTGTTTTACACAGTCAAGGAAATCGATGGATTTTGTGACCTTGAATTTATTCATGCCTGCAAGCATGAAATCGACGACGTTAAATCCATGAAAAAACCATGAAAATGAAACCACGAAATGAGAATTTCAAAGAAATCGATGGAAAATAGAGCTGGTTCTAATTTGGCATTTTATTCATGGATTTTATTGTCGTCGATTTTATGTTTGCACGCATGAATCACAAAATCCATCGATTTCTTTAACTGTGTAAAACAGGTATAATATTACATGGGCAGAATAAAGCAGAGGAAGAGAAAATACTCAAGTTTAAAGAAGAAGTTATTTATAACAAATAAAAAAAGGACTATTTAATTGATTTGTTCCTCAAGGCAGGATCTTTAAAACTTTTCCTTTATTTAATCTTTTACGAAATGAATTTTTTGTGTATTAAAAAAAATTAAAGAGAATGCACACAGGCAAGTCGAAATTGATTGTCCTGATCCTACATTATTTTCCGTGAGCTTGATATCAATATTAGGTTCGCTCCGTTCGTCAGGATTTCAAGTTCTGAACCGTTCAAAATCCTACTGAGCATGAGCAGTGCACAAAATTGGATATATGTAAATTTCATACTGCGCATGATTTGAACGATACAGAACTTGAAACTCTGCCAAATGGAACAGACCTATTTACATCTATCACATGAAGGTTAGAACGAAAAACAATACTTAAAGCTGGTTCTTGTCCGATGAAAATTGTATCACAAACTCTTTTAAACGGATACTAAATGGCGCACAAACACTTAACGTTTCGCAGTCGTTCGACATCTTCGTCAGAAGTGAAAAAACGTTAAGTGTTTGTGCGCCATTTAGTGTCCGTTTAAAAGAGTTTGTGATACGAAAAACAATACGCGCATAGAACATTCATGAAACTTACATCCAAACCTAACTTAATCAATAAAGAACATAATTATTGTTTAATCGGAAAGCTATTACAAAGAAACAAACCATTTTTTTATGAATGAACGGCAATGATCTGTCAACAAAATCTTAGTATATCTAGTAACTTCCCTAGATCTCCATATGTTGCTAACTTCAGTTTAATAATTGGATGCAGGGTTGCCAATGTGCCAATGCGGGTAATTTAAGGTCTGTTCGATAGCTCTGCACTTTCTACACTTTTAAGACCTTTACTCTATTTTTCTCACTCCTACTCGCATTAATTATATACATCTTATATACAATACTGTATTGTGCCTACTATAAGCCATAATTATGCCTGCTCAGAAAAAGTGTCCAGTTACACTAATATAAAAATACCCTGTTTTTATATTACAATAAAAAAAATTCCCATTTTCCCTTTCGATTGTAAACATAAACATAAAAATGCGTAAAGAGTGTAGAACGAAGTTATGTGTTTATTTAGCAACTGTGATTAGTAGTATATGCATACGAATTGATACACATTGATAGGTAGTTACAGTAGTTTCAATTAAAAAGTGAACGACTTTTAGGCAAGCGTAATGAGAGTAAAGTACTTTTATGATAGAACTCCAGTGTCTAAAATACAACTGACATTTCTAGGATCTTATTTTGTTAAATCTAGTGTTGTAAGTGTATTGTAAACAATGGTGAACTATATGGTCGCTCCAGAATCTTGTAAATGCTTGTGTGCGCCTATGACTTTAGTGACCAGATTGGACAAGAAACTAACGTTAGCATGACTCTCTCCTGATATTCTTAACTCGTTAGTTCCTCTGGTCATATTTATGTTGCCATAGCATATGAAGTCGGAAAAGTAAAATTTATAATTATAAGAACATTTTTATATTTATGTACCTATATTTTTTTTTAAATAAATTATTTAGGTATTTGGAAAAAATGTTTTTTTCTTTATAGAAAGCTTATCGAAAACTATTTTACCGATGTAAACAAACGTCACAATGTAGAAAAAATTGATTTTCTTTATGAGGATGCGGGCAAATACCGGAATTACGGGTAATTTAAGCAACCTTGCGAGTAAAAGAAATGCGTGGGTAAAAATTGGTATTTTCAAGAAAAAAAAAATTAATTTTTAAATTTTTGACTAACGTCTTGTTAGTGATGTTGCAGCTTTACTATTGACAATAAAGAAATCACTAAAGCCGAAAGCCGGCAAAAACTAAAGTAACTAGCTAACCGCCAAATCCACGTTGCCGATCAGTGCTGCCAACTCTACACAATTGTCAAATCTTAATTTTAGAAAGTTTTGTTTATTTAGGGTCGGTTTATCGATGCTAGGTTAAATTTATCTTCCAGTTTGTTACCAATGGCAACGTATACTTTCATCATTGTTGCCACTGGTAACAAACTGAAAGATAAATTTAACCTAGCATCGATAAACCGACCCTAAATAAACAAAACTTTCTAAAATTAAGATTTGACAATTGTGTAGAGTTGGCAGCACTGATCGGCAATTAATTTAAGCATCGATAAACCGACCCTTAATGAGAATTTTTTATTTTTTAAAAATTACACAATTCTTAGTTGGTTTCTGAATTTTAGGATGTCCAACCAGTTTTGTTTATTTAACGAGATTTTTTTAAATTTTTGTTATTTTCTTTTGTTTTATAAATTTGTCGATCGCCTTTTGATTTATTTCGCTGCAAGAATTGCGCAACTGTCGATTCTTAATTTTTGAAAATTTTGTCTATTTAATGAGATTTTTTTAAATTTTGGTTATTTGCTTTTATTTTTATGTTATTTTTGTTAAATTGATAAATTTTGTTTATTTATTTATCGATCGTTGTTTTAAAATAATTTGAACTCAGTTTTGTTTATTTCATGAGAATCTTTTTAATTTTCGTTTTTTTTTTATTTTATAAATTTGTCGATCGCCTTTTGTTTTATTTTAATAATTGGTAATTCTGAATTTTAGAAAGTCGAACCAGTTTTTTTTATTTAATGAGAATTTTTTTATTTTTATTTTATTAAATTTTATAAATTTATCGATCGTCTTTTGTTATATTTTACAAGAATTACGCAACTGTCAATTCTTAATTATAGAAAGTCTTGTTTATTTAACGAGATTCTTTTATATTTTTGCTATTTTTTAAATTTTTGTCATTTTTGTTAAATTTATAAATTTTCTTTATTTATGTCGATCGTCTTTTGTTTTATTTTAAAAATTGGTAATTCTAAATTTTAGAAAGTCGAACCACTTTTTTTTATTTAATGAGAATTCTTTTATTTTTATTTTTTTTAATTTTATAAATTTATCGATCGTCTTTTGTTATATTTTACAAGAATTACGCAACTGTCAATTCTTAATTATATATTGCTATTTTTTAAATTTTTGTCATTTTTGTTAAATTTATAAATTTTCTTTATTTATTTGTCGATCGTCTTTTGTTTTATTTTCCGTCAAAAATTGCACAATAACTGTCAAACGTCTTAAAATAGCTTGTATCCAGAGTCGTTCATTTCATGAGATTTTTTTTATTTTTGTTATTTTTTTAAAATTTTATAAATTTGTTTTATTTTACGTCAAGAATTGCACAATGCCAATTCTTAATTTTAAAACGTTTCGTTTATTTAATGACATTTTTAAAATTTTAAAAATTTATAAATTTTCTTTATTTATCTATCGATCGTCTTTTGTTTCATTTTCCGTCAAAAATTGCACAATAACTGTCAAAGGTCTTAAAATAATTTGGACCCAGTTTTGTTTATTTCATGAGAATTAAAAAAAAAAATTTTAATGATTTTTAAAAACAAGAATCGCTTGAATAAAATCAGTGGTTTTAAACATAATTTTAATCAAGTGATTTAAATCAGCTCAACCCCGATTTTAAACCATTTTAATAAATCTACGGAAATTCAGAGACATCTACCGAAAATTTTCACAACTGTCTTCCGAAATGTACGTTTGCTGCTTGGTCGGTTGGCAGTACTGTTGCCGATTGCCGCCTATAGTCGCAGATACAGGTGTCTTGCGTTTAAAATACGTATATACACCATTCACGATCTTTTTAGACTCAGAGTAGGCCATGTTAGGGTGACATTTTTGTTGGTACCTCCAAGTGAATATGTTATATTTTAATTTGATGGTTATATTTTTGAAAACAGACGCCGAAAAACATTGATGATTTTTAGCATTTTGACTTAGTATTAAAAAGTCACAAGTAATTATTTGTTTTTATTTTACTTTCTTCATGGAATCGTAGAGTATAACAAGCAATAGTCGATGGGACTGACATTAAAGTGTCAGAAGTTTACATTTGTCACATTTTGAGTTCTATCAAAATTCATGTACCTAACTTAACGAAAAAAAAGCATGGCCCTCTAGAGTCTAAAAAGACCGTGAATAGATTATAGAAAGAAAAAAACAATTGATTCCTGCAAAATACCTACCTAACGCCGAAGAGTTTCTTATCGAACGGAAGCTCATTAATAATAATTTCATCCGTATCATTTGATTATATCATCGATGCCCAAAATACGCATGCGAAGATGAAAACAGCCATAAATTATTTTATCGACGATAACACGAATAACATCTAAATTATATACGTTACGCGCGAAATCCTTTTTAATTTTGCATCGCGCATGAATATTCACACAGCAACGTGAATTTTTCACGTTTAAATTATTTCGAAACGCGACCTTCCGCTAATTAACAGTAAATTAAAAAACAAATTCCATAAGACGTGATTAGAAAACTCGCCGCACTCGCCCGGACGCGTGCGCTAGAATGTCTTACGACTTTATAGTTACTAGCATTTTGCTTCTTGGTTGGTTGTAAAAAAAAAAACCTCGAGAATCTGCATTGTTTTGTAATAATTCAAACACAGAAAATTTCTGTTTTGTTATGTGGCGACATTGGTTGGCGCTTGAGCAACTTCAAACTTCAATTTGGAGGTTATGTTTATAATTTGAGATGTCAACAACGTCAAACGAATGTCAGTCTGGAGGTTATTTTTGTAATTTTAAGTGTTGTCAACCTAATAAAAACGAGTTTCGCAATGCAGTCCTTAATTAGGCGTCAAAATAGGAAAATGCAGCACTCTGGGACGTGACAATGGAAGCATGCGTAATAACCACTTCCAGTTTCCTGTTGCATTTTAATAACTTCGTCGGGAGTTGTTAATTACCTATTCTGCTTGAAGATGGTAATTTCGTTTCGTAACCCGGCAAGGGCGATAATTTAATTCATTACGGGACGACGGGGCCTTGGCGCAAAATTCAGACGCTAATTATTCGTTACGCAAACGTCACACTTGGTTAGTCACTGCTTCTTCGAACCCGGTGATATTTGGAAATGCGCTTAATTGAGTTATTCGCACCGTTTGCACGTACGCGCTTACTTCAATGAGCACGCCCATTAGTGTTTATGGTGCGAAATTGATGAGAAAAATTACTTGCAAAAGGAGAGCAACCAAAATGGACTTGGAAACTAACTTCTTAATTCAAGACCACTTGAAAGAAGACAACTTTATTAAGGGATCCGGCGAGGCAGATTCTTTCTGCACAGACTATCTTGTTGACTTAACGTTTAACAATTTTTGTGCAAATCGGTTTTGATTGCAGCGGATTCCCCGAGCAACAACAACAAGGTCAACAAGCGATCGAAAGATGTCGCTACTTAAATGTTCATTAACGTTTAACGTAGGTACGACAAGATACAGTTCGTTGTATGTACTTACAACTGTAAAGTTTGTCACTGTTTACTTGGGAAATAATTTTGTTACACGTCGTGACCTTGCGAAGTCATTGTTTTAATGCCAGTGATTTCTTTGAAGCTGCTTTAACTACTTTGGACCACGTGTGTACGTTTGAAATTACTAATGGGTGAAGTGACCAGAAACGTCTCGAAAGTATAGCAAGATACTTAACAACAATAGCAATTTGATGTTGAGAGTATTTTGGATTCTCTTGTTTTTTTAATGTGACATTCGCGAATGCTTCTGGAAAATAAATTCACGTCTTTTCATCGTTTTCAGCTCTTATTGGAATTTAATAAACTTCCATGATGGTAGTACCTCCAAATTGTCGTAAAATGGCGCAAAGAATAATCGAGAAGATAAACCAAGGAGTGTTTGCCTTTTGCTCCAGGTTTAGGGAAAATGGGGAGCCTTCCACTTCGTACAAACAACATTCACGAATATTGTTGAAAAATAAAATCCTATCAAGTAGGTGTCTTCTTAAAATTCCACGATGGTAGCGATTAGTGCTGGCAACCTAAATCGATTTTTTGGATAATCGGTTAACCGGTTTTGGATATCCGCGGTTTTGGAGAAAACCGAAAACCGGTTATCCGGATAACTCGGTTATTCGAGTATCCAGTTATACGGAAAACCGGTTATTCGGATAACCGGATATTTGGATATTGTCAGTTTCTTGGATAATCGAATAATCGGTTTTAACCATTATATGGATAGCCGATTATATCCGAAACCGGTTTTTTTTTCGGTTTAAATTTTTTCCGGTTTTTGCCAGCACTAGTAGCGATGGGCAGAATAATTTGTCAAAAGAAGATGACGACAATTCAAAGAATCTGTATGCTCTCACTGGTATGAATAAAAATCTAAAGTGGTACGATGATGTCAGCATTCGTATAGAGCAAACAATCATTTTGTTAGTTGCTAGTAAATACAGCAACGCATAATTACACATGTAAACGCTATTTTAATTGTACTCGTTAAGTCCTTGGATTTCAAAAGAAGTAAATGGAATTTTTTTCAAACGTCCTCAGCGTCTGCAGGTCAGGGAGTTAATTAACTATAATTAATCAATCAGAATCCTTAAACCCTTTTAACTTTACCATGTAAGACAACTTAGGAGTGCCCCAATAAATAAAATACAGAGGCAGCTTCGTTGACTGTTTGAAGACGAAACAGGAATAATATATTTTCTGGATGGCCAGGGTATCACAAAATGGTCGATCTGATAACCTCGGCGGACATCAATTGCCAATTCTGCGACCAATTTAAAACCAAAGGGGTTACGACCCACGTCCATTAAACTATGTAGATCATTGAAGTGATTTATAAATCGCTGGGAAAAGATGGCGGAATTAAGACCTCACCGGAATAACAACGCCATATTGTCTATGCATGAACGGCGGGGCACAGTCTTTTTTACATGATGTTATTTAAACCATGTCATTGTAAACTCGTGTTATTAAAATAAAAAGTGTAAGTAAACTTTTATCTACATCAGGAATTTTAGGGATTAGCTACTTAATTGATAAAATCGTAGCTATTTTTACAGTGAACTTGCATGACTTGTTAGGGCTTGACATGGTACATTTACAAGATGATTAGTGTTAAGTTAAAAAAAAAAAAAAAAACGTATAACGTGGCATCATACCGTTTTGCTGGACACCATTTTGCTCAAGTCTATCCGCACGAAGGATAACTATCACAAAATTGCAACTCCAAAGGCTGCAGCACTGTAGTACTTGTGTGAACACTTGGAACACCGCTAAACCGAACTAGTGTCTCGCCCGACGTACTTACAAATGACCGCAGGAGCTATGGGCAAGCCAACGTATTCTCGTCACAAAGGAACAACGGTTAAAACGACCGGCCTGTGACGACCGGTTGGCGACCAATGCGCACCGCTGATTCAAACGGAATCGCCCAATCGTGACCGGAGCAACAAGTGCGGCTGCTAGCCGGCGCCACCTGTTACATGACCAAGGAGCAAATTGTTTCTAATTACACAGTCCAAGTTGCTTTGGCATCCACAAAAAAATCGAACTTACTACACTTTGATAGGGTCTGTAAATTTACTTCTTGGATTATATGTATATACCATAAAGGCCTTTAGCCTTCTCCTTCATCTTTACTACTCGGACTCACCGGGGGTTGGTAGAGATTTCTTAGTTTTCTGGATGTGGAGGATGCATAACAACCTTGCCCTTGTCTTTCTAATTTTCTATTTCCGGTTTCCTCTTCCGAATCCAGATTTTTTCTACTGACTCAATCCGTTTCAGTTTTACGGCTGAGCTTGTAGTTTTATCCCGATATTGTTTTCTTATTCCCGCACTCTGCAGGATCTTTTCCACCACTCGATTCATCTCCCAGTTTTCCTCGGTTTTTACTTTCCCTTGGGCTGATGTCTTGCTCAACACCATCGACCTTGCTTTATTAATTTGATTTGATTAGGTCATGTTTTTGTCCACCCTCATTTCTGATGTGATACTTATAGTGATGTCCATGGGGGGGACACTTAATTCCATATATCAAGTACAATGAGGAAAGCTTTCTTCCAGGCCCATAGATGGCGAAACTGATAAAATTTAAAATTCCCGGGCATAATGCTAACGCTGTGACACTAGCCAACGAACAAACTTCACATCAATTAACCACATTTTATGTCGAATGGGCGTTGGTTATGTTTGTATGTGTATTATTTGCGGCTAGTTAGAGTTTATTGTTCGTTTTTCTTTGGTGTTTAGCGTTTAATTTGGTTTTTGGTGGTTATTATTTAGTTTTTTAGTTATAGTTTAGTGTTAGTTTTTCTTTGGAGTTTAGTGATTAGTTTTTTTAGGTTATTAGTTGTTTTTTGAGTTTAGTTAGTTATTTAGTTTTTTAGGTAGAGTTTAGAGTTTCTTTTTCTTTGGAGTTTAGTGTTTAATTTGTTTTTTTTTGAGGTTATTGGTTGTTGAGTTTAGTGTTTAGTTGTTATTTGAGTTTAGTGGTTAGTTTCGTTGTTCTTTGAGATTTCGTGTTCGTTCTTGAATTAAGTAAGAGAATGCCAAAAATTCAATTAAATTTTCGTATTAATAAGTTGTTTTTCTGTAGATATGGTTGGTGTTTACTGTTGCGTGAGAGGCTGCTACGGCAGTACTGAAAGTAAACATAGATTTCCCAACCCTGTGGCAAACCCGGACTTGTTCAATAAATGGGTGCACTTATGTGGTAACCCACGTTTGATGCAAGAAAACACAAGTGAGAAAATATATAGCAATTGCAGAGTGTGCCACAAACACTTTTCTGAAGAGGACGTGGGTCCTAATCAGAAATTATTGCCAGGTGCAATTCTACAGCTGAATTTACCAGGTATAGCTCGTAATATACAAATACTAACACAATGAAATTAATTCTATTGTTTTTAAAAAAGATAAAGGACAGTTGAATGTGGAGGAAGTTGAGGAACACATGGTAGCTTGAAGTAGATCGAGAGCTGCCTAGTACCTCGTCACAGGGTATGTAACATCATAATTTATTAGTATGAAAGCTTTAACATGTTCTTGTCAATCATTTTTTTTGTCACTCACAATGAACCGATAATTTAATATAATAGAGTCCATGACACATACATATATGTGACAGCAGTTTCTGAAGAAAAATTGGCGACGCCTATATAGTTTGGACACGATTGTGTTAAAGCATACGTGCAAGTATAGTTTGTTAAATGCATTTTTTTAAGCATGACACTGATAAACAGTACTAGTAAAACCAATTTTTATATGTAGCTGTTGCGTCTAGGTACATCACTCGTGTAGATTGACAACGGAACGTCTTTAAAAGAATGTTTGTAAAGTAAAACTGACAATTACTTGCCTTGAAAGTAGTGAAGCATTTCATACAGATAAAATCAATGACGTGCGTGAAAAGATTCTTGTAACAGTAAATAAAAATAGTTGTAATAGTAATAGTAATTTGAAAGCAGTTCTGACTAAATAGTTCGTTGGTATTACACCCATCAACATTTTACACTGAATGCAGCTGTCAAAAGTGATCATTACTTTGAAACTTTGATGCACAACTGGTTCTTACAGTTTCAAGTGAGTCAGAAACTGCTATAAAAAAATATGCTATGTATTTACCTACAGTAATTGCAGTAGTCCATGATTTTAAGTTAGTAGGTCGGCTATCATGTCACATGTTAAATTAGAGAAATTGAATTTGATATAAAATATAACAGACATCAAATTTTGACAATTCAACTTGATGAACTTTTCAATTGAATTATTTTTGTTACAGCGGCTGAACAGACTGCAGAAATGGGAACACTTATCAGCCAAAATGGAATATTAACTTCACAATTAAAGCGTAAGTGTTTATGTGTAGAGAATATTACCTACTGTTACATAAACACACTATCTTTGTAGAAAAGAGACAGTGTTACCTGGCAAGCATTCATTAGATTGAGATTGGAGGTATGAATTACAGTCTAACTCCTGCAGCAACAGATACAGCAAAACTATGTGAATTCCTCGATGACCTCTTTGACAGCGTAAATGGCAGTCTTATTCATCCTATTCAAGGAAAGGAGCTTAGATGTGCTGTAACAAGTGTTAGTCCTCACCAAATGTATTGGACAGCAGCTATCAATACATTATCAAGTATGAAATTTCTTACTCCTAGAGGAACATTTACACCACCAAGTATAAAGAATTTCATTTTTACATTAAAAAATGTCCACATCCTGTACAATAGATTACAAAAAGAAGGATTCAAATACATGACCCCTCGTACATTTAATCAAGATCCGCTTGAAAACTTTTTTGGAAGAATACGGCAAGAGGAGCTCATTACAATAATCCGAACTGTGGAGCTTTCACTCCATTTTATAAGAGTCTTCTTGTTAAAAGTTTCACATCTCCTCATTCTCTTGGCATGAATTGCGAAGATGATAAATCAGAAATGTTTGTTACATTACAACATCTTGTGACACAGGTAAGAGCATGTATTTTCTATTTACATATAGATGAATATTTTCATTATGTTTATTGCAGGATACTCAGGAAACTACAAAGAAAATCCAAATGATTTCCATTCCAGATACAGTTCCAGGAACATCATCAATGCAACAGAAGATAATTTATTACATTAGTGGATATTTAATGAAGAAAATTCTTCCGCAGTACCAGTGCCTAACGTGTAATAATAATTTCGTAACTACAAGTGATGAATGTGTAGAAGTTTCTTCATTTACTTTTTTAAAAGAATATCGCAGCCAACGGAAATTACAGTATGTTAATAGGACATTTTTTGATTTTGTGTGTAATACTGTAACTATAATACAATATATTTGCAACAATCATTTAGATAATGTAATATCGTTTATAATATTCACAATTGTGTACAAACACAAGTGAAATTGGACTTTGACGAAAAATGCTCTTTACATATAGAGGAGATAGAAAAAAAGTTATAAAGAAGCTTACTTCTATTATCATATTTAATCAGATAAAACAAATAAACAATATTTTACGAGGAAGAGATTTACATAATCTTGGCAATGATGCTCCAACAATCTTTGTTAAAGCTAGAGAACACTATTCAAAATCGTTTAAAAAACGAAATACTTAAGCTTTTTATATTGGTATATGTATAAGATATTAAACACTGTAGAAAATTGTCTGTATTGTATGTATGTATTTCTGTAGATATCTTACTGTTAAATAAACGTCTCAGATATAATTATTTGAATATGTTGTCCATAAACATGACGAAAACTCACGTTTTAAGCAAATTCTTAAAACATGATTTTTTATAGGCTGTCTTTTAAAATTACTCGAACAAGCGATCGAGCGTTTGATTAATATGCAATTTCCTATCTAATTGACCACTTGATTAAGGTAAGAAATCGCACATTAAATAAATGCTCGAACGACTGTTCGAGTAATTTTAAAAGACGGTCAAAATTTCGTCAAATTTAAATTTGAATGTGATGCCTATACTGGCGGCAATAACTTTAGTTTCTTCCAAGCCATTAGAGGGTGCTGTTAATGTAATGGCTAACGGTAACACAGTGTCCTTTCTGTATCTTATATTCTGTGGTGATGTCAACATTTATTTCTATACAGTGCCGGCGATAGGATGTTTGCCGCTCGCACGCAATTTCTATGTAAGCGCCCCCCTCGACCCATATTTACTTACGTGCATAAAATTTTTACTAAAGTTTTAGTTTGCCATTCTTTTAATAATGATAATAGTGAGGGGGAGGGAAGATCCGCGCGGAAGATCTCCCTTTGAGAAAATATAATTCTGCAAGTTTGTATTGTATCTTAAAACCTCATATTCACAGGCACTTTAACGGCCTTAGAGAAACCTGTAAAATGGCTGGGACTTTTAGCTACTGATCGATAGATGGCGCCACTAAGTTTCCGATTTTTTGCACGAAAACAGCAACATCTCGTGTTTTTAGTTACGTACTATATATAAATTTTATGCCTGTAAAAACCTCAGGCGAAATATTTAGTAGTCGCTCTGAAAGGAACCTGTTTCTTAAAAATGAACTTATGAACCCAACTCAACCCCGGCCTTTCTGAATGCCCGCTTCCGCCGGCCCTGTTTTTGTAATATTTCAAACATTCATTTTTGTTTATTTTTTCCTGGACATTTTTTGTGTGCATTGTGTACACCCACATTCAGGCAACCAAACTTACACTTTTGGTAAAATGTCTCATCTGAAATAATAGGATGATAATCAGTGGCGTAACAGAATTAATTTTGACTTGACTTACGCTGGATTTCACAAACGTCACTTAACTTTAATCATCGATTAAGAATAATCATTCCTATACCTTCAACACATGTAACCATGGCAACGTTTACTTTTAACGGATGCTTAAATTTAAGTAACGTTTGTGAAATCCGCCATTAACCTTACAAATTAAACATAAAAGCAAGAAACGTAACCTTAAATAATATTATCCATAAACTTACGTCCAAATCTCTACGTAATTTATTATAAATAACAAATAAAATTTACAACACTGGAGCGTGGTGATTACAAACATACGAACCGCGCGCGCACGCCTATGCAGTGTTACCAACGCGCAAGAATTAGAAATTCCTCAAGCAATGTTGCCAACGAACTAAACCGCTGTTCCCACAATTGACGACAAAAATATCCGCTTTGCTCCGATCCTGGATACAAAATGAGAGAGAAAAAAAAAACAAACACTTTGAATATTAAATAACTTTTAACAGTTAAATACTGGATTTTCCCGAACACTTCAAATACCCGAACGATTACCCGTTAAGTCTCGAAATATTCACTTTTCGGGTAATTATCCGCATATTGGCAACACTGAGTCCTCAAGAGTTGTCAAAAATTCCTTTTCAACACAGAAAATCCCTCAACAATGTTACTAGTTTTATGAATCGATTAAAAAAAAAACAATTTGAAAAGAAAACAAAATACATAGTAAAAATTCAAAAAATAAATAATAAACTTCAATAAAATAATGAAAACAAAAGACGATCGATTTTACATCTCATTTTTAGATTAACAATAAAATTTAAAATTGTAATAATAAAAACAGAAGACAATTGATTTTAGAGCACAGGTCAGTAAACTAATTAAAAATAAGAAAATTGTTAAAACAGAGAAAACAAATGAACAAAATTTTAAAAAATATACATTAAAAAAAATTATAAAAACAAGGCAATCGACTTTAGAGCGCAAGTCAATGGATAAATAAATAAATTGGAAAAAGAAGCAATTTGAAAGAAACAGTCGCAAAATTATATGCCTTCCACATAGTCAAGAGATTATTTCAAAAAACCGCAATAGATGGCGCTGATCAACATCTCACACAAATACAATTTACTTCGTCATTTACTGGCGACAAGTGACATTTTCTTATCGACTTTCCACCTCGTAAAAACAAATGAAGAAGAAACTTTCAGCATGTCTTAACAAATAATCGACAGTTGTAACTTTGCTCGATGGATGGCGCTGTTCAGTATCTCACACAAATACGATTCATTTCGTCCTTCACTGACGACAAGTGACATTTTCTTATCGACTTTCCGCCTCCGTAAAAACAAATGAAGAAGAAACTTTCGGCATGTCTTAACAAATGATCGTCAGTTGAAACTTTGCTCGATGGATGGCGCTGTTCAGTATCTCACACAAATACGATTCATTTCGTCTTTTACTGACGACAAGTGACATTTTCTTATCGACTTTCCACCCCCGTAAAAACAAGTGAAGAAGAAACTTTCGGCATGTCTTAACGAATGATCGTCAGGTGAAACTTTGCTCGATGGATGGCGCAGTTCAATATCTCACACAAATACGATTCATTTCGTCCTTCACTGACGACAAGTGACATTTTCTTATCGACTTTCCGCCTCCGTAAAAACAAATGAAGAAGAAACTTTCGGCATGTCTTAACAAATGATCGTCAGTTGAAACTTTGCTCGATGGATGGCGCTGTTCAATATCTCACACAAATACGATTCATTTCGTCCTTTACTGACGACAAGTGACATTTTCTTATCGACTTTCCACCCCCGTAAAAACAAGTGAAGAAGAAACTTTCGGCATGTCTTAACGAATGATCGTCAGGTGAAACTTTGCTCGATGGATGGCGCAGTTCAATATCTCACACAAATACGATTCATTTCGTCCTTCACTGACGACAAGTGACATTTTCTTATCGACTTTCCGCCTCCGTAAAAACAAATGAAGAAGAAACTTTCGGCATGTCTTAACAAATGATCGTCAGTTGAGACTTTGCTCGATGGATGGCGCTGTTCAATATCTCACACAAATACGATTCATTTCGTCCTTTACTGACGACAAGTGACGTTTTCTTATCGACTTTCCACCTCCGTAGAAACAAATGAAGAAGAAACTTTCGGCACGTCTTAACAAATGATCGTCAGTTGAAACTTTGCTCGATGGATGGCGCTGTTCAGTATCTCGCACAAATACGATTCATTTCGTCCTTCACTGACGACAAGTGACATTTTCTTATCGACTTTCCACCTCCGTAAAAACAAATGAAGAATGAACTTTCGGCATGTCTTAACAAATGATCGTCAATTGAAATTTTGCTCGATGGATGGCGCTGTTCAGTATCTCGCACAAATACGATTCATTTCGTCCTTTACTATCGACTTTCCACCTCCGTAAAAACAAATGAAGAAGAAACTTTCGGCATGTCTTAACAAATGATTGTCGGTTGAAACTTTGCTCAATAGATGGTGCTCAATAGATGGTGGTTTTTCAATAAGTATAAGTGGGTTTCCTTCCAAGTTAAAAGAACGACTTTGAGCTGTCTAGGAGCTGTCCGGCTACTTTTACAAAATGAAATTTGAAAACCCCCCTTTTAAGAAAACAAAATCTCTTAGTCCCTAATTTGAAGGAAAAAAAATTCTTAAGTTGGGAACACTGCGCTTATGTTCAGTTTAGTTACCTCTTTTTTTAGTGACAAGAAAATATCTAGCGTTTTCGATTGACCGCACCAAGTTACCATGTCCGGTCGTGCAGCACCGTCGCGTTTGACATATACGTTCGGAGACAAAATTTTAACTGTCAAAATAGTTTGTACTTTAACCTATACGAGAAAGTGTGAAACCAGTATTTCTAAGAAGATTTTTAAGAAACATTTATTGCAGCTGCATTAATTAAAAGCAAGAAGTCGAATTTGCAACTGACACAAAGACAGGACTGTACCAATTGTAGACCAGCGGGGGTGGAGGACAAAGAAATTCGCTGTTTCCTTCGCATAATCGCATACTTTTCGATGGTTAGATCGAGTTGGTCGCACCATAGTGCGTGTTAACACAAAAGGTTAAAAGAAGATGCAAATACACCGAGTGCAACCGATGCAGGTGAATCGAAAACGCTTTTACAGTGTCGCCAATCTGCGGATAACAAATAAGTTAGTTAATTTGATCACGTGAGATTTTTGACCATTTTTTTGTGTTAATATTTCTTGATTTTTATATATGTATTCTGTTTTGTTTTTCGTTGGTCGACGAATTAATGTTATTTAATTTAAAATGCGCACAATTAAAAAAAGAAACTTGTTGACGTGTCTCAATTTTCATGGTACACACAGATAAAGGCACTTCAAAAAAATCGCTCTTATATCAATGAATCACAGGCAAAAAATCTCAAGCGTGCAACTGAGCAATTGTATTGTAATTTAAATCAAGCGGAAAGTTTTGCATACAGGTTGTAGGTATTTACTTGCGGTTTTCCGTGTGTCGTTGGATTAAAATCTTTCCTTTTTCAAACTAACTAGTAACGTTAATGAGTGAAATTAAAAATAACTGGAATGACCAGCGAAGTTTGAGGTGATATTATGTAAGCCCCACATGTTTATTCATTCACGTCTCATTTAAAAGCATCAAATTAGTTCCTTTTTTACAAGTAGGTGGCACACATACTTTGATTCTCTTTTAAGTTTAGCATTTTATTGTTTATCCTTTAACGTTGTAAATTGAAGACACTTTTTGTTTCTTTTCAAATTGCTTGTTGTGTCGTCTATCATTAACAACAAAGACTCAATCTCCTTTGAAACTCTAAAACAAAAATATAGATGGCGCCAATATCACCCTCCTGCTTTAGTTTTATATCGTTTTCGGGTCACGTGCACTACTGTGCACTCATCTCTTATTATCACATGAGGTTAAAACAAGATGCAAATACTCTGAGCACACTGGCTCTGGCGCAGGTGAATCGAAAATGTTATTAGATGGAATTAGTGCCATGCGCGCTGGCCTAATAACTACAAAGTGGTCAAGCTCAAGAATCACTGTTTGAGTTGGCAATAAAATTAAGAGCATTTTTCATTCGGCTACTTGCAACACTGTTGTTATGTGAATAAAAATTAGCGTTTTAATTCGAATATGAAATGTCAAATGACGCTTGTAAAGTGACGGCTGTCAGTGTTGTCAAACAGTGATTCTTGGCCACTCTGTATAAAAACCAAATTTTCCAAAAGCTTTAATAAACGATAACATTCGCTTTATCTGCTCAGGTTACCGAGTGTTTTTTCTTTTTAATACCGAAGTTATGAAACAGAATAAGCGCGCTGAATATAAGTTTACGACGCGTGTTATCTTATCGTTCGGCGCAAGAGGAAAAAAAAACAAATAAAATAACAATGTAACAACACGCAGATATCGCGTATGGTGTTGTGTGCATTGTGCCTGCGAATGCCTTCGTGTTAAATCACGCTGTTTAATGTTCTAACTTCTAAATAAGCAGTTACTAACGAGGTGGCACGTATTTTATTTATTTTCCTACTTTGCAATCGCCGAGGTATTTGAATATTATGTCAGAGTATTAGCAGACTTACTTATTTTAGGAATGAGTAACACGAGAATGTCAATAATTAAATTCGTACTTTTTTGTCTAGTAGGTAACGAGTGTTCAACAAAATCGCACCTCGAGTCAGCCTTGGAAACAAAAGTACATATCGCAGATTGAACTGTACAGGTGTTGTGTACCGTCAGAATATAAAATTTAGGTTATGTGAAGGGACTGAATTCAAACAATTTATTTTAATATTGTTTTAAAAACCAAATTATTAGTTTCAAAACATCTTTTTGTGTTGGCCACTTCCCCCAACGAATATGTGTCGTCCAACAACTAATTAAATTGGCCGCATACGAACATTTTGAGGTTAATCAAATTTTTTGACATATGAGAAATGAACATGCAAGCTACGACGTGCTTTCTTGTTGAACACTTGTTATAAATACTTTAGGAAAATAAGCTACACAACAAATTATAACATAGTGCTTTGCGTCTGAACTCTATCCACCCTGTTATTTTATACCAAGAAGTGAAGTAAAACAATACTTACTGATTTCGGCATGGCTGCAATGTATTAGAACTAATCCACCTGCAAAAAAATAGATAACGAAAAATTAATAATAAGAAATAACGCACAGATGCATGAATAATAAATAACACATTCGATTTGTTTTGTGAGCTTCGATATCTTTGCGTAGGTTCATGAGTCACCATCGTATTACTCATTGGCAATAATAAATGTTAAACAATACAAAAGATTTTAGCACACGAGCAGTGTAAGAGCTGGGAACTTTAATTACGATTTTCAAAAATTGCACGCATATACCGAGGAACGTAAAATGGTGGAAGTTCCCGTTGTCCGGGACAACTTTCCATTATTTGAGGGCGAATACTGATGAGAGATTGCGGGTTCAATTTAAAAGTAATTATGCTCTCACTTTTACCCAATCACAACAGTATTAAACTTTCCAGTAAAATTAGTCGACTTGTTAATGGATGTGATTAAAAAAAAAAAAAACGCGAGTTCAAGCCTTAAATAAACAACATAAAAGGTTCTATTAATAAACATGTCTTGTATGTACGTAGAAATATTAAAATACAATTTTATATTTTGCACTTCGTACGTATATTTTCTGCACAGTACAATTTTTTGGTTTTACCTTTGCTATTTTAACGTGCTTTTAAAAAAAAATTCGTTATCGAGAAGGCTCTGAACTTATTTTTATTTTATGACGACACGTCGTAGCTTAAGGGGGAATAACGCGAGCTTAATACACTTAATCACAAACAAAAAAAAATCAAAATTTCGCGCCGAAAAAAAGTAGTGCCGCAAAATTTACATAGATGGCGCCACACGATCTCAATTTTTAATTAAAATTCATTTCAACTTGTAGAAGATAACAAATACATTTAATTGCAAACAGAAAAAATTTAATATTTCGCAACAGAAAAAAAGTAGTCCGATAAAATGTACGTAGATGGCGCCACATGATTTCGATTTTTTTTAAAGCGGAAGATGATGGAAAAACACTTAACGGGAAACAGAAAACCTTAAAAATTTCGCGCTGACAAAAGGAGTGTAACAAAACTTACATAGATGGCGCCACACGTTCTCGATTTTTTAAAATTAACTTCAACATACGGAAGATGATTGAAATACACTTAATTGCAAATAGAAAAAATTTAAAGTTTCGCGCCGAAAAATATTACATATACGGCGCCACGATTTCGATTTTTTTTTTTTTAAATATAAACTTCAACTTGCGGAAAATGACTGCAACACACTTATGTAGTTGGAAACTGCGCCACACGTTCTCGATTTTTTAAAATTAACTTCAACATACGGAAGATGATTGAAATACACTTAATTGTAAACAAAAAAAAATTAAAATTTCGCTCCGAAAAAACGTAGTTCGATAAAATTTACATAGATGGCGCCACATCATTTCGATTTTTTTTTTTAAGTTAATTTCAACTTGCGGAAGTTGAATAAAATGCATTCAATTGTAAACAGAAAAAATTTAAAATTTCGCGCTGACAAAAGTAATCTGATAAAATTTCCATAGATAGCGCCAAACGATTTCGATTTTTCTCTTAATTAATTTCAACTTGCGAAAGATGACTGAAATACACTTAATTGTAAACAAAAAAAAATTAAAATTTCGCTCCGAAAAAACCTAGTTCGATAAAATTTACATAGATGGCGCCACACGATTTCGATTTTTTTAAAAATTAATTTCAAGTTGCGGAAGTTGAATAAAATGCATTCAATTATAAACAGAAAAAAGTTAAAATTTCGCGCTGACAAAAGCAGTCTGATAAAATTTACATAGATGGCGCCAAACGATCTCGATTTTTCCTTTTTAAATTATTTTCTACTTGCGGAAGACAATTGAAATGCAATTCATTGCAAATAGAAAAAATTTAAAATTTCGCGTTGAAAAAAGTAGTCCGATAAAATTTAAATACATAGATGGCGCCACATGATCTCTCTTTTTTTAAATTAACCTCAACTTGCGAAAGATGAATGAAATACACTTAATTGCAAATAGGAAAATAGATGGCGCCACATGATCTCTCTTTTTTTCAAATTAACCTCAACTTGCGAAAGATGAATGAAATACACTTAATTGCAAATAGGAAAATAGATGGCGCCACACGATCTCGATTTTTAATTAAAATTCATTTCAACTTGTAGAAGATAACAAATACATTTAATTGCAAACAGAAAAAATTTGATATTTCGCGCCAGAAAAAAGTAGTCCGATAAAATGTACGTAGATGGCGCCACATGATTTCAATTTTTTTTTTTTTTTTTTAATAACTTCAACTTGCGGAAGATGACTTCATTGGAAACAGAAAAAAGTTAAAATTTCGCGCTGACAAAAGCAGTCTGATAAAATTTACATAAATGGCGCCACACGATCTCGATTTCTCCCTTTTAAATTAATTTCTACTTGCGGAAGACAATTGAAATGCAATCCATTGCAAATAGAAAAAATTTAAAATTTCGCGTCGAAAAAAGTAGTCCGATAAAATTTAAATACATAGGTGGCGCCACATGATCTCTCTTTTTTTAAAAATTAACCTCAACTTGCGAAAGATGAATGAAATACACTTAATTGCAAATAGGAAAAATTTTAAATTTCGCCAAAGTAGCCCGACAAAATTTACATAGATGGCGCCACACGATCTCGAATTTTTAAAAAAAATTAATTGCAACTTGCGGAAGATAACTGAAATACATTTAATTGTAAACAGAAAAGTTTTAAATTTCGCACTGAAAAAAGCAGTCCGACAAAATTTACATAGATGGCGCCACACGACCTCGATTTTTCTTACTAACTTCAGTGTTGCCAACCGTAGCGACTTGTGGCCACAATTTTTAGAGGCACGTAGTGACGTAACGGCGACTCAATCAGCCAAAAGTATCGACTTTTGAAATTTTTGTACTCATTCATTCTTATAATAACACACAAGAACAATAAATATGTCTTTTCAACAATTTACATTTATTTTCATAATCCTCAAATTCACAGTGTTTCTGTCTGTATTTTAGAGCGCTCTCTGTCGGCGGCTAATGTTACAAAAACTGTTGTTTAGAATGAGAAACCTTAAACCTACAAATTTTAACATTTTGTAACGAGATTTTTTTTCAGTACTAAACTGAAAACGGGGTAATTCCCGAGTAAAATGTTTATCCCGATGGCGAAGGCGTGCAGAAATTCTAGTACATATCTATAGTTTTTCTGTAATTAGCAATTAGTTGTTTCTTTCTAATGCATGCAAATATTAGATAGAGAAAACTTTTAATGCCACTTGCGAAGAAAAACTTATTCGTGTAGATCGCCCTTTAATTGCTGAATTGTAAACAGTTTACAATTGTAAAAAATCGTTACATTTTAAACGCCGCAAGTGCTCTCGCGAAACAGTTCCTGAACGAGCCCTAGCGTTCGTTTATTCAAGCCCGTTGTGAACCCCCCAGTGAACGGAGTTGAATAAACGAACGCAGCTTTAACATTCCCACGAAAATAATTGAGTTAACCTCAAATCATTAGTTGTCAATTTGACAATCGGAAATGTCATGCAGTTAGCAGTTTTGAACAGTGCTACCACACCAACACTGTTTTTTTTACACACTGAAATTTCCTTCTTTAAAAATCTTCGAAGAGTAAACGAAAACAATTAAATATGCAAAGAATAATTAATATACTCAAGATCGCAGCCATATTGAAGAGTACCGACGTCATGGAAGTTGATTATTGCATTGCTCTCAGCTCAGTACATATAAATACAACTGTTAAAAACGAGAGTCTGCTTTTACCTTTACTTTTCCAACTTGGAAGTTAACCGCTTTAACCTTGAGCCGCAAAAGCATATGAAACGAGCATACGTTAACAGTGCCCGTCGTTAAAGTTCCCCGGCTTTAATACACATGTCCTAATTAAATTAAGCAAACAGGCGTATGTGCGATTGCTATTAAATTCACGCTCGTACTCGGATAGCACCTGCCTATCAAGCAATTAATGTTTAATCTGAACGATGTAATCGCGAGAGATAAAGCAGTAAACGTCAAAATTCCGCCAGTCCGTGCAGATTAAACTGCCGTTCTCCTTGTCTCGACGCGGCAGCGATGACCGACGATAGCCGGTAATTCTTGACACGGGTATCATGGCGTTACGATGCCAACTGTTAAAGAGTGACGTACTCACCTGTGAAACGCTATCAAGCATGCGACGCCTTTATCCACCACATCAAGTAGCACTTGCGCTGTATTTTTTTAATGGGAGCACACCCTCCTCGACACACGCGGGACAGCGAAGTCAAACTTGCCAAACCCTCACAACATCAGCAGCGAATTCGTCACTGACACTAGGCAACGTTCGTCCGTCTTGGAAGAATTTTTCGCGGGTTTTAAAAGACGCACGCGACACCTTGCGGATATTTCGTGAACTATCACGAAAGTAACGCCATCTTTCGATATGAATCCGAAATGAGTATTTAATTGTCACGGCTTCCTAGATTAGTAAAGCCCAGTGTGCTTTACCCGGCTAGCCGCATTTCAAAAAAAGTTGTTCCTGGAAAAATGACCTTGACGCACTGTACTGTATCGCCCTCTCGACAATTTTCAAGTAACTACGTGTACACGTCAATTTGAAATACTTATGATTTGACGGACAATTCAAATAATTCATTTTAAATTTGATTTCGTTATAAAAAAATGCCTTTACGACGGAGATGTTGCGTAAGCAATTGCAATTCGGAAGACAATGTTTCTTTCCATTGCATATCAGCAAATATGGAAGTAAATTTAAAATGGAAAGAGATTTTGTTAAATCATACAGGTACAACATTAATGCTGTAAAATTACTTTATGTTAAAAGTCGTTACGTTTCTTTAGATTTTGCACCTTTATCGGAGTATGCGGTAGTTTGCAGTAAACATTTCTCCCACGACAGTTTTTTAGTTACGCAGAAACGTAAATTATTAACTGCAGAAGCTGTGCCTTCTATATTTGAGGTTTATTTATTAAAATATACACATACATATCAATTACATTAAATAATAATTTTAGTTTGTCGATGAAAATCTAACTTGTTTGGAAAATTTAACGCCTGAAGTACCATATAAAATATCTGGTGCAACTCAGACATCAGCACCAACCATTGAAATAAAAGATCTAATATATACTAATAAATGTCTCACACAAAAATTAAGACGTTTACAAATACAGTATAACAAAATGAAAGAAGAATTACAAACACAAAAGCAGAAAACACAAAATGTATATTGGAAACATTTAGAACAAATTACAGAAGATGCCAATCAAATGAATCCTCGTGCAACATTCATATTAGATCAAATTCGAAATTATAAAAAAAAGCTTCCTAGATGGTCTGAGATTACAATTCGACATTGTATTGCTTGGAGATTTTGTTCACCAAAAGGATATACATTTCCAAGTAATTCAATTCTTAAGTTACCAAGTCATACCACTCTAAAGAAATATATGGGAACTGACAACAAAAATTTAATCAAGGATCGTTTAACATCAGAAATTAAAACGTTACGTGCCTCAGAGAGAGTATGTTCACTAATTCTTGACGACATGGCAGTACGTGAAGCAGTGTTTTATTCCAAAACAGAAGATCGTATATTTGGCTTAGAGACTATTCCTCAATCTCATGATGAAATAGGAAATAAACCTGTTATTGCTAATCAACTGCTTTGCTACGTAATTCAGGGAATGTCAACAAAATATATAATACCAGCAAGTTACCATTTTCATAGACATTTAAACAGCAAAGATTTATACAAATTAACATTAGACGTTTTAAAATTACTGTCCGACTGTGGTTTTATCGTGATAAGAATGGTAGCTGATAACCACAGATCCCATGTAGCTCTTTTCAAGCATTTCGGCAATGGAATGCTTAAAAATGTTGTTTCGCATCCTTACAATCCAGGACTTGAGCTATTCTTCAGTTTTGACCATTGTCATGCAATAAAAAATGCGAGAAATTTAATGCTGGCTCATGACATGACATCATCCGATGGTATAATTTCAGCTAAATACCTCTTTGATTTGGCTGAAATTCAAGAACACCTTGTGATTAAACCAGTTAGATACTTAACAAAGAAACATCTTTACCCTTCTAATTTAGAGAAAATGAAAGTGAATTTGGCTGTTAATTTGTTTTCTCCTCAAGTAACAGCAGCTTTGAACATATTATACAATAACTCAGCAACTCAACTGCTACGGTCACCTGAACAGGCCCTATTGATTTAGTTGAAGCAAGAGTTCCAATGTGTCAGATCTGAAGTTGCAAACTAATAATAAATTATTTTCAAATGTACAAAATACACATAACTTGCAATGCTTAAAGGTGTCTTCCACTTAGCATTAAATTTTATGCTTCAATCACATCAAAACTCATAGTCAGAATTGAAGATTTCATCGTTATGCAAACACCCATCACAATAACCATTGCCGAAGCCAGCCAGACCAAAGCTTAATAAACGATCATTGCTGATCGTGTTGATACTGCTGCCATTACACAATTTATTTAAGAGCACTAATAAACTTATGATCATGACTTACTTCAACATCATCCAAAATCAACTTTGAAATCGTGACTTGACAAATAAGAAATGTCAAATGATGTTTTACTGTACTGTAGCTCCCTCTAAGCACAGAAAAATAGCTTTGAACTAAGAATGCGGCTAGCCGGATGAAGCACACTGGGGTTTCATTAATCCAGGAAGCCGTGTTAATTGTATTTAAAAATACAGAATTAAGTTATTATCAGTTATTTAGGACTGTAAGCATGTATGATTTCACAAAGGATGCTATTTAAGGCAGAAAACACAAAGTAATGCTATCAATGTTTATTAATGAAAAGTTAGAGATGCAAATCAATTGATAAACCTAAAATTAAAAATACTTAAAATTACTTCTTTCCATTCAATATATTCAAGACCGATGGAATATTAAGGCAACCAAGACAGGCTTCTAAAAATCATAATAAAATTCTGTGTAAAATAAAAAAGTGTGTTTGCTTTCAGATTATTCAATGCGACAACTAAAACGTAACCAGTTCGAATTCCTTGCAATACTATTTCTTATTAACTAATAACATATTTCAATTAACATAATTTCACTATTAGAGAGCACCCTACAAATGTACATCATAAAAAAAAAGCTTAACATAAGCATAATGCATTCTATTTTATTATTAATCACTTAACATTAGTATTCCTGAAGTTTTTCAAATAAATTAAAAAAGAGTTATCAGCCTCGTGCATGTCTCGCGAAATTATAAACAATGCTACCACATGTAAATCACAATTTGTTCTTTAAAACGGAGAGCTTAATTAAATAATAAATATTTTCTGTTACACTCGAACGTGCAAGTGAGACTTGAATTTGTCTTGCCTTAATTTCACAGCGCTAAAAACAGATTATTAAATATTTCTCCTTTCGTGGAAAATATTGGAAAATACTTCGATGGACAAGACAAATGCAACTTCGATGAAAACAATCGTACGAATTTGATTAAATTAGAGCTATGTCCTATTAGAAGTATAATGGAGTTTGCCTTCCCCATGTTGAAAAGTAGAAAAAATTCTGTCTAAAAATATTTGAAGATCATTCCTGATTCATCTATAAATCATCACAGAAACTGTTACGAATATCAACAAGAAAGCAACTATTTTCAACCAGTATAAATGAACACATGTGCCGTTAGTATTACCGTGAAGATTTCAATCCAGCATAGTATGTTGTTATTAAATGTATTTCGGAGTATTGACCTAAGCTTGTTCACTAAAAAAGACCTCTGACGTACGCTTCGATTATTCTCGGCACGTCCTTGTCAAAACCGCACACGTCAAGCCAATTCGGTGAACCTCCACCCACAACCAAGTTGTGCATACCCAAACAATACGTAATTACCCTAAAATAATAAACGTAATTGGTGTTCGTATTCATTCGAAGCTTCCTTCAGTAAGGAACCCCTTAGAATGTGAGCTGTTTAATACAACTGCCATACTACAATCTCGTTCGAAGGGGTTCCTCATTCAAGGAAGCACTCATTCTCTTTTCTTTGCATTACCTTGCATGTGGCAAATTAAATTTCTTCTTGTAGGTATTAAAAGACTCTTTAATTTTTTCTCCCCTCAGATTATCTTTGGTCAAGGAGGATATGTTGAAGAAAATATTTATAAAGACATCGATCGGTTTATTTTTAGTTACGGCCCATTCGAATGGCGCAGACAAAGTTACCGTGTCGCTTTTATACTCCTTCAGCTTCTTGATGGCCTGATTCAACGTAGCACCTGTCGAGCAAGCGAACTCGTTGTTAAAATAACCAAAACGTTAGGAAACAAACTCACTTTTTTCCAGTGAAACAGGATTAACACTGGCACCAGTGAAGACGGCCAAAACTAAATTCTTCTCCGCTTTAAGTTGACTCAAAGCTACCAACGCCGCAGCTTCTAGGCCATTGAGGTTCCTAGTTGTCAGACAAGGTTCAGACATCTTCGAGCTGACTTCGACGGTCACCATCATTCTCTTGCCGGTGGAGCGCAGGTTGATGTAGGAAGCGTTCAGTGTTTTATGAAGAGCGCTGAAGATCGACGGGCACTTCGCCGGCTCCTGGTGGGCGAAGTCCGGTTTCTTATACTCGGGGTCCGCCGACTTAACCTCGACCTCCTCTTTACTTTCCAAATACTTGATGAGTTTAGGGTCTTTAGGCCTGAAACAGCCGAGTAAAGCCGCGTTCGTTACTTCCAAGCTAAATCTTACTTTCCCCCCTTCTCTAGCGTGCGCAAGCCGATAAACACTTCCGCTGGATGAATCTTCGAGGTTTTAACACGTTCCCCGTCCGTCAGTATTTCAATTACTTTCGAGTGTACGTTGGAACTCTGCTTTAGGAAACCGAGCTTGTAAAGTTTGGGCAGGCAAATTATTAATTCGTTTAATGGCAGCTGTGGAATTAAGGCTTCCCAAATCTAACGAACATAAGCTGTAGATGTCTGATAAGTTCGATAGGTTTAGACTTACTAGTTGGGATTTATTAAGGCTGGAAGGAATTTGTGATACGTGAGAAACTTTCAGTTCCGAGAGCAATTGAGCAACCTTTTCTTCGTCGCGAGACGTCTTGAACTCTTTCACCTTGCCGATGTAATTCAGCACTTTGACGGCCTCTTCACTATCGCCCGCAATGCTTTTAGCCTTGTCCATTCCATGAAGAATATACAATAAAATGGCTTCCATAACTGAAAGGAGCACACTTTAACTTAACTAAAAATTTAATACTAATTACAACTTAACACCAAAGTTCTCATAGTACACATACACACCGATGTTATCCATTTTACAGTGCGACAATTTTATTATGTCTTTGTGTTTCCATCCGTGGTGGCTGTTGACCAGGGAAATGCTCCTCGCCAACTCCAAAGGTTCCCTCTTGAAATAGTAAGCCGTGATGATTTTATTCAAGCCGCTGGGGAAAGACTTCCTCTCTTTCGTGCAAAACTTCAGGAAACCGAAGAAGTCCTCGTCGCTCTTGCAGAGGTTCAACGCCAACGTGTAAATCTCGTGCCTGACTTCGTTCGTTATATTCTCAGACGTGACGCAGACCGCGAGGGCGAAAAAAATCGGCGCTCGCCTCGTCAGCAACTTGTCGTTGTTCACGAACTCGAAAACGTTTTTGATCACGGTCAGGTCGTTCTTGCTCGCTTTCAACAGGTCTTCGCACGAGGACAACTTGCTCTTCTGAAAGCAGCCGTGTGTTTCCGGATCGCCTGAAATGTACAGCGGCTCCTCTCTCCTCAAATACAGGAACCTCTTCAGCAAGGCTTCCGGGAGTGCTTTGACGTTCATCGTTCGCTGAAATTACGGGTTAAATTGCAGGTCAAGCAAGAACTGTTAAATAAAAATGAATCATTATCTGTAAATGTGACTGCAGTTTTTAAGGGGGAAATATGTGCGCAATAACGTCAAGACATCACTTGACGATTAACTGAATTTTGATTTGGTTTATTAATTTTATGAATCAAAGTTCTGGGACTTACTCAGTTTCTTTTAATAGAAGATTTAACGTAAAATCAACAACACCAGCATGAGCCTAACGTACTGCATAAAAAAAGAAACAGGTTGGCCAATCGACAGCAGAGCAGTGTTGCCAGATTTTTAAAACGCAAGGCGTCAAGGGAAAAACGCCAACAATCCCATCAAAACGTTCGAATACATTTTTGTCAGTCTTTTTTATGAGGGATGAGGAATATGTCACATTAGACAAAATACTACAATTGTTTGACAACTGTCATCCGTTAAACGTCAATCGGTTTAGAAAGTCATCCCTTTTTCGCTTCATCTTCTTTCTTTAGCGAGTTATCGCAAACAGCACGTTAACCTACCGTAGACGTTAAAATTACGTGGCCCCATTCATTTTCCATTGGATCACATGCGCCGATTTTAAGCGCATAACCGGTAATTACCGGTCAAAACTAAATATGTTTAAGCTACCTGAGGTGCTGTTCAATTGCACGGCTGAATTACTCGGAACTACTTGGAGCAGCTCTGGAATAACTCCGAGTAGTATCTGTGCATTTGGAAAGCATTTAGTTAAAAATATTTTTAACCGGTAATTACCGGTTATGCGCTTAAAATCGGCTATGATCTTAACGTTTACGGTAAGTTAACGTGATGGTTGCGATAACTCGTTATTAAAAAAATCAAAACCAACTTAATGAACTTTTCAATTGAACACTTGTTACAAACACAAGATTTCTTGAAGCAGATGAGCGAGACAAAATTCGTTACACATTGTGAGTGAGAAAGATGCGATTACACACCCAAGAAGCACTTGAAGGTGTAGTTTATGAACGCAGCCCAGAAGTCACCGTATGTAGTTAATTTCCTTTACAGTCGCTAAATAAATACAGTACCGCAATCCATATGCTTAATGTGTAAGATAAAGAAACCACCAGAAGTCACTGTATGTAGTTAATTTTCTTTACAGTCGCTAAATAAATACAGTACCGCAATCCATATGCTTAATGTGTAAGATAAGGAAACCACTTTTTTGCACTTTCCATTTTCATAAACTTTAGTGACCACTTTCGTCAATTCAGTGACCATTTTGGTCAACTTCAGTGACCATTTTGGTCAACTTCAGTAACCATTTTGGTCAACTTCAGTGACCACTTTGGTCAACTTCAGTGACCGCTTTCATTAACTCCAGTAACCACTTTCGTCAACTTTAGTGACCATTCATGTGTTTAATGTGTAAGATAAAGAAAACATTTTTGCACTAAAATGACAGTTTTTCTAGTTATTTTCTTTCCGGCAAGCTTAAATGGTCGACATTTCTAGTGATTTTCCTTCCGACAAGTTAAAATTGCTGACTTTTCTAGTGATTTTCTTTCTGCCAAGTTTAATCAAATTTATTGTCTGTCAAATAAAGTTAAAAATGCCCGAGTGTCGTTGTTAGAGTTAGATGTTTAAATTTGCACTAAAATGGCGGCTAATTGTGGTACTGTAATTGTTTAGTGACGGTAATTTTCTTTAGTTGGTGGCGCCATCTGTGTGCATTTCAGCAAACTCATTTTCGTTGGTCATGGCCAGCTACATCTGATAGCTAACGCTATTATGGCCGTCCTGTTCTACGATTTTCCGTATAAACTTTTGTTCTTTTAAGACTCTGAGCTTTGTTCCTCATTTGGCGCCATCTATTGATAACTTGTATAGATGTGTCAAAACTTTTTTTTAAACTCGTTTTTAGGTTAAAGTAATGTCGTAAAGTTTCGTTTTATGACGCCCCGAACTAGTGAACAGTTCATCACGCGAACCGACCATCATACTCTAATTAAAAATAAGTTTGTCAATAAGATACGTAAACCGAAGGATTTGCCGCAGTTCAACCCCTCGACAACGCCCACAATTTGGAAATCGATTTCTCATCAACGAGGACGACGTCTTCGAACACAATGCTTGGGATGACGTCGAATGGGATGAAGAACAAGAGTCAGCGGCTAAGAAGAAAGTGGAAGCAAATAGTGTAATCACATTTTCCTCGGAAGCCATACAGAATTACGAGGTCGACGTCGACAAATACGAGAAACGTACACTTTCATCGTCCACTCAGGCCAGTATTGAGATCGATTCGTTATTTGAAGGCATCGATTTTTACACGTCCATTACCCGTGCTCGTTTTGAAGAGTTAAATGCTGATTTATTCCGTTCGACCATGGAACCTGTAGAAAAATCCATCCGCGATGCTAAAATGTCACAGATTCACGACATTGTATTAGTTGGTGGTTCAACTCGTATTCCAAAAGTACAAAAACTTCTCCAAGATTTCTTCAACGGCAAAGAATTAGAACAAATCTCTTTAGAGTGTCATGTAGTCTAGTTGTGTTTTAGTGCCCCAATACACAAAATGTAAGTTGTAATGATTGTAATTATTAGTTAATAATAAATCTGTTGTTGTATTAAGCTATGTCCCTAATTTCATGTTACTTCAATTATTACCGTGACATTTTTGCAGACATGCATACAATATTCTAACCATTTTTGCCTTGTTGGCAAATCGCTTGGAACTTAGAAAAGAGGTTTATTTTTATTTCCACAAACAAAGCACTTCTTGCCCATCTTCAGAAAGAAAAATCTTTAATTAAAACAAACAACGGATCTGTAGCTTTACGCTGGATTTCACAAACGTCACTTAACTTTAATCATCGATTAAGAATAATCATTCCTATGCCTTCAACACATATAACCATGGCAACGTTTACTTCTAACGCTTGATTAAATTTAAGTAACGTTTGTGAAATCCACCATTAGTCTAATATGTTAATATTTGGCATACTGAGGGCGCTACTTAGAGTACTCTCCATGGCCAACTTTATAAAAACAGTTTCTTTGCGAAACGGGACGGACATAATAGCGTTAGCTATCAGATGCAGTGTGGCCAGATTTTTATTGGTCAGAGTCGCCAACATTTTCAGAAAAAGTAGCCCAATGTAGCCATGCCACTATTGCCACGCCTATGAATAATTATTATCAAGGCGAAACACAAAACGATCAATCACAAGTTAACTCTAACTTCAGTTTGTTCCCTTAGTAACTACTACGAAGACAATTATTGTTATGGTAATTTAACTTTAAATTAAAATTAAATTGTCTTTAATAAACCAGGCCTAAGTAGAATATTTGAAACGAGTAGTAAAAACACAATCAAATCTTAACCTGTGTCTTAATTATCCTATCCTAGACTATAAAATGTGTGCCAAATAACGTTTTTTTTTATGTATTATGTTATACAATTTAATTTGAAATTGAAAGTATCTACATTAAATGCAGGTATAGCCCAAATTTATAGCTAGGAGCCATAGTTCTTTTTCTTTCGCCAAATCGTAAATTTTGGTAGCCCAATTGGCTACAAGTAGCCACATCTGGCAACACTGATCAGATGTAGCTGGCCATGCGTTGGTTAATTAGTGGTGCCATCTGCACGTGTTTCTTTTTTAACTAATTTCATGAGCGGCAAGTTCGAATTACGAATTGAATTTTAATGAAGGGAAATAAACGTCAATCGATTAAAAAACCAAAGTAAATTACAACTGATTAGTAGAAAAAATAAATAAACGGCAATCGGTTAATGAGCAAAAGTAAACCGCGATTGGTTATTGAGGAAAAAAAAATAAATGAAAGTTCACTAAAGCTACCACTCAGTTACGCGGATAGCGTTTTGCGACTCTCGTGCGGCATTTGTGATTGGCTCATTCAAAATCGTTTAAAATTATAGCCAATCACAGATGCTGCACGAAAGTCGCAAGCCGCTATCCGCTTAACTGAGTAGGTAGCTTAATGAATGAATAAAAACGAGACAATCGACTATACTCTGTTTTTTAATTCGGTGGAGTACTTTTGGAATTTTGGCGCTATAAACGAGCTCTGTCATTGGTAGCTGACCGGTAACTACCAAGGACAAAGCTCGTTTGGCCGATAACTACCAATGACAAAGCTCGTTTTTAGCGCCAAAATTTCAAAGTACTTCTCCGAATTAGAAAACGGACTATAGTGCAGAAAAACAAAAAGGAAAATAGACTAATGAATGTCACTGCGATATCACACATCACACGCCCGCAGTATAACCAATCACATAATATTTAAAATACCTTCGGTTATTAAACGCCATTTCTGGATGAAACAGACAAAACACACTAGGATTCCTTAGCCTTACGGTGCCAAATTATAGTTAAAGCGCGCTACTTTCATTTTTAAATATCGCTCAATTTGCGATGTTTGCAAAAACTGACGCGCATCAAATTATATCTCAAAATCGCCCAATTTACGATAAACCGCCAAATCTGAAACACTGCAGCAGAGTTGCCAATTAGAAGAAAATCGAAAGCACTAGATAATCTAGTAAAATCTGTGGACTAAAAATCTAGTCTAGATTTAGTCCACAGATTTTACTCCTAAATAGCACTAGAAAGCACTAAACGTTCATATGTCTACATTTTATTCTATGAACTCCTTTTTGAGAAGCTTTCAAGCGTTCGAATTTCTTGTAGGTATTTATATAAGTAATTGCATTCTTTATTTATAACGGGTTTTCAATTAAAAAACTTCTCGTAGTGTGCCATGAAATGACAAAAGACCAAGAAAGGCATGTCTCAGCTTGTAACACGTTTACGTTGTGAACATTTTGCCCACACGCGCAGACAAACGTTTTCAACCCGTTTTAAAGAATTTGGGATACAATTTTCATCGGACTAAAGAAGTTTTAATTTATAATGCGTAATAAATTTGGCAACTCTCGTTAAGTTAGAAACAGTTCCATTTAATAGCAACAACAGGTTCACCAACCAAACGAAACAAACGGAAATTCCAAATCGTGTAGATTCGTTAAACGTAAGTCAAAGATACCAGCGTTCGTATTTAGATGAGCACCCCTTTTATTCCAATGAATGTATTAAAAGGCGAAAGTCTTCGAATCTCGGTAACAAGGAGATCTGCGCGCGCAGCACGAATCCTAGACGCTTGGGTCGCGTCGATGGCCGATAAACGATAAAGTAGCGAGCGTCTGCTTTTTACCGTTGCACGAGCAAAATAGGTAACTGATTTATCAATAATTCTACCGGCGATATGAAAACATACAGTCGCAAAAAGTCAGGGGAAGCTCAGGAAGTGATAATAGAACTCAACGAACTATGTCGCCTGTGTATGGCAAAGGAGGACGAGCTCGTGCCCATTTTTAACAATGACGACCCCATACCGCTCACGCTCAGAATTATGGCGTGCGTTGCATTGGAGGTGAGTTAATTACTTTCGCTCGGGAATGAATAATTTTAAGAAATACTTTGAAGGTATTCGAAGGTGACGGTCTCCCCGATAAAATTTGCCACCCCTGTCGATACCAGTTGGAAAAATCTTACACGTTCCGTAAAAAATGTGAAAGCTCCGACCTGAAGCTTCGCCAGCATCTGAAGGCCCTGCAAGAAAGATTAGGCGACGAAGCAGTCGAAAACTCTGAAGAAATGACCGTGCAGAAAGAAGCAGACAAATTGGAATCGGCGATGGACGCAGATATGACACCGGAGCCCAGCACCGAAGAGGATCTGGTGGGCGTGACGCAAGTCGCTTACATACAACCCGACCCAGAGCCGGAAGACCCGGAGACCATAACACTATCGCCTGAAGTTGAGCAAGCAAATAAGAACGCGTGCACTTTGAACACGCTCCAGTTAAAAAAAGAAACGGCCGAACCTGAACAGGAAGACGCCGACGGTGAAAACATATTCATCGTGACGGATCAGGAGCAGATTTTGGAAGACGATCAAGTCATTGAAGACCAAGACCTAGAAGCTATCGCGGAAGCTGTGAAAAGTACTCTGGCGACACATCCTAGTTTAAATCTTACGGGAGAATTACAAATGAAGGTAACAACTTTTCTTAAACAGTGCATTTTCTTGACAAGTAAATATCGTTGTTTACAGGTCGATCAACAACCAGGAAAACCCACTCAAGTCCAAGTAACCACAGAAGACGGGTCCGTAATCATAATGGAACTGATGACCGAGGATGATGCCGAAGTGATCCCCAACATGCAAGAGTCGGAGCACGAGTTTAATGAAGACGGCGAACTAAAAGTGTTTCAGTGTCCCGACTGTCCCAAGTCATTCGCTAGAAGAATACAGTTAAGGAGACACGCCTCCGTCCACATGCAACAGAGAGGCTTCAGCTGTGGCATCTGTGAAAAGTGGTTTCCGACTCGATCGGCGCTGATCCGGCACGAACGAATTCACACAGGCGAAAGGCCTTTCCAATGCGAGGTGTGCCAGAAGAGTTTCGCACAGAAGGAGATACTTTTCAGACATCTCATGACTCACACGGGGCAGAAGCCGTATAACTGTCCGCATTGCCCGAAGGGATTCACACAGAAAGAACCGCTCAGGGTGCACTTGAGAACGCACTTGAACCCCAATCCATCGGATATCCAACTGCATTATTGCACTCTGTGTCCCAAGGTGTTTTGTCACGCGTCTGGACTGAGTAGGCACTTGGTGACTCACACGGGAAAGACGTTCAAGTGCAGGGATTGTGATAAGTCGTTCACTGACAAATCTTCTTTACGCAGACATCACCGGCAGACGATGCATCAGCCATAACATCATCGCACATCGAGATGTTTTACTACATGATGGAATTAGGCTAGTTTTATAGATTTAGCAGTTTATAAACTAAAGCTGGTTATTTGTAAGGAGAAGTGAGTCTTATTTTTTTAGTAGGTTGTCTCTAAGGTTTGTCTTGTATATAAAATTACGTTCTTTCCTCTTTTATTCTTATAATAAAGTAAAAAAATAAACAAACATGAGTAACTAAGTAGGTCTTTTTTCTTCATTATTGCTTAGAATGTAAAATGGAAATGTGAATCTTAGATGCCGATGTAAGTTTGAGCGTTAGGAGACGGTCCAAATAATAAAGAAAAAGTTATTTCCAAAAGATTACTTTTTTTTACAAAATGTAACAGATCAGTGAACGAAATTAACCACAAAATATAAATAATAATTGCAGAAAGCTTTGGGGAAATATGGTGGCGGAAGAAAGAAAAACGACATAATAGTTCCTTTTGTTTCCAATTTGTGTTTAACTTGGCATCACTGAAAATGTAAATACCCGTTTCCTATTGGTCGCTCGCGTTGTACGTGATTAACAATCAAACGTCACAGTTAACATTTATTTACAGCTATATTTTATTGTTGCAATTTGTTAACGCAGCATCGCGCGTTTTAAACACCGTATCTGTTTTAATCGTATTCCGATGGCCCCCGAAATCCAATCAAAATAAAAACTAACGACCCTCTTCGCCATATGGCAACGTGAAAGAACATGTTTTCCGCACTAAAGAGATTTACAAGCAAAGGAGATGGCCCCGTTAGCTCGACGCCCATGCCGGGAAGGCCCCCCGGGCATCAGGCAATGTCCACCACGCTGCAACGAAAATTCGCCCGCGGAGTTCAATACAACAGTGAGAAGTTTACTGTACGGAGAATCTCGATACTAAAACGTTTTAATTTGCAGTGAAAATCATAATAAAGGGCGACAGGAACGTGGGTAAAACTTGCCTGTTTCACAGGTTGCAAGGGAAGAAGTTTTTCGAAGAGTACATCCCCACGGAGGAAATTCAAGTTGCGTCGATACAGTGGAGTTACAAAGCGACCGACGACGTCGTGAAAGTCGAGGTGTGGGACGTGGTCGATAGAGGGAAAAAGAAAAAGCGGTTCGACGGGTTGAAGCTGGACAATTCTCAACTGGAGCTACCCGAAGAAACGGCCTTGGACGCCGAATTCCTAGATGTTTACAAGGGCACGAACGGTGTCATCTTGGTTATGGATCTAACGAAAAGTTGGTGAGTTAAATAGGAACTTAAAACGAAATCAGGGGGATCAAATTGTTTATAGGACTTTCGAATACATTCAGCGTGAAATGCCCAAGATTCCCGATCACATTCCAGTCATCATTTTGGCAAATCATTGCGATATGGCTCATCATCGAACTATAACATCGGATCATGTACTTTATTACATTGAATCACTGGCCGGGTAATTAATATTTTAACATCGTTTCGACGAAACTAATTAAAATTCGATTTTGTAGGATTCGCACTGCTCAAGTGCGTTACACCGAGTCCTCCATGAGGAACGGCTTCGGCCTGAAGTTCCTGCACAAATTCTTCAACCTGCCGTTCTTACAGTTGCAAAAGGAAACTCTCCTGAAGCAGTTGGAACGCAATGAATCTGAAACGATCGCGACCGTACAGGAATTAGATTTATTTTGTGAATCCGACGAGGCCAACTACACGAAGTTCTTGGATAATCTCACTAAAAAACGGAGGGAAATAGCCGATTCAAACGCGAATATTCCTCCCCCGATTTCAATACCCATGTCGGCATCCACGCAACAAATAAGCACTCAGAATCCGTACATCACCGACCTAAAGAGATCTCAAAGTGCTTCTATTATAATCGGGGCAGGCAAGCCAATACCATTCGGGACCGTGGCCAATATCGCGTTCAATAAAAACCCCCCCAGCTCGAGTACTCAGTCTTCCAAGAGTTCTAGTCTTAGTTCAGGGTTTAAAGACGGGCTACCGGATGTACGAAGACTGGAAGTTAGTCCGATAATGTCCGTAGAAGAATTTTGCCCCGACGGGGGGCAAATCGACAGAAGCTTTTTGGACGATTTACAATCTAGTCCGCAGAGTAATAACGTTAACGACGTCGACGATTCAGACAGGTATCTCGTTAAATAATTAACCACGCCAAGTAATTTTTTTGGTTATGTTTCTAGTGACCAAGACACTGGGAATCCCCTGGTTTCCGAGTTTCAAGATGATTTTGAGGGCGAAGAAGGATCGAAACAAAACAAAACGACTGCAGAGCGTCGTCCATCGGCCGTGGTCGGAAGCAGCGAGCTAGAAAATGATCGCAGCATCCCCGAGGACATGGACATGCGACATACCAACGACGAGCTCGATTCCACCATCAATTCAGAAATATCAGAAATCACATCGGAAGCTTTCGATACTTGGATGGGGGCCGATACGAAATGGAGACGTTCACCCGAAGGTCACTCGTTTACTTTCGTTTATTATTTAATTTAATTTAATAATAATAAGGTACAGCTACAGAAATATAGTAATTTCCAAATGGCACCACTAAAGTATAAGAAAAAAGTAACATAAATATGTAAATAATTAAAAAACAGTAGTAAACAATAACAAACATTAATAGAGCTAGACATGTATTAACAAGTACTTATAACAATTTCTAGTAATAGCTTTTTGAACTGACTTGCACTAGCATTGAACAAATCACAGTTATTAAACATATTATTATGCACTCTCATTATGTATCATTCAAGCGCTGTTTTTATTTTAGGAGGTGAAGACGTGTCTGCCGTAAGCCAGACTTTAGATTACAGCGGGAGCACGATCTATGATGACAGTACCAGCGTGACGTCGTCGAACGTCCACATGGAATTACTAAGTTCCAAGCACAGTCGGAGTTCTGCTAACGTCAGCGTAAACAGTGACAATGAAAGTGCAAAGGCTCCGGTCAAGAAAGAAAAGAAGAAAAAGGACAAGGAAAAGGTGAAATCGTTGCCTGTCGGTTACCAAAAATTTTGTGTTCGTTTGGCTTTAGGGTGAAAGGAAACACAGGCACAAAAAATCGAAAGACGTGGAGAAGGAGTGCGCAAAGACCGAGAGGAAACATAAGAGGCGGTCTCGGGATGAAACTAGTTCTAGGCGTGACGAATTGGAAGAATTTTTGAACGGATCTGCTAGTCCTAGTATGGATGCTGCGTACGAGGCTATTTAGCACCTGCCTGCCTTCGTCAGTTACAAGTACATTGAAGCTTAACGGGGGTGCAGCATGACACGTCAAAGTTTTTTTTTTTTTTTAAACAGCTTTAAACTGCGTGGGGAAATATCTCATCACTACTTAATTATTTTAGTCATACGATTACTCTCATTCTCCAATAATCTCTCTGTAATTTAAGTTTATATTACAATAGAAAAGTACATTTCAATGTAATTTCCAGTGTTGAAGTGCTAAGCATAAATGGAAAGTACCTTTGTTTAAAAAAATGTATTATGCTAAGGCCCGGGCTTTTCATGTCCTGTTAACTGACGGTTAATCCCCCATAGTAACTATGATCACAATTGTTACTATGGGAATTAATCGCTAGATAAAATTAATTGGAGAGGAAAAAACCGGGCCTAAAAAGCGCATGTGGTGTGAGTAATTTTAAACGTAACTTGTTTGTAGAAAATTTATTGCATTTGTTACATGTATGGTCTCTCTCTCTCTCTGTATATTAGATGCTCTCCTTAAACCTAGCCATTTTTAAAAGTCTTATTGTTGTTATGTATTTTTTTTTTAACTTCTACTGTTCATTTTCACTATGTATTTAATTTCTGTGACGAAACGTCGCAGATATTCTCAAAGCTGCTGCATCTGTCTCTTTGTAAAATTAAAATTAATTCAACAGTACATGAAATAATACATATTGTACCTATAATGAAGTAAATGTGCCACGAGAGCTTTCATTCGTTGCATTTAAAATTTTGCTGTGACTGTTATATGATTTATTAATTTATATAACGTTTTTACTTATATATACATTGTTGTTGTAAGCGAATAAAGTTATTTAAGAGACTCACTTGCGATTATAAATTTTCCAACATGGAAATTCGCTGTTGCGTTAAAATCCCAACGTCGATCATGGCCTCCGGTATAAGCAACTCCGCCACGGAGTACTTCAGTGATTCCTCGTAAGCGTACAATATGCTGGTGTCGTAAATCATCATTTTGCACTGGGCTAACGCCAGTATGCAATTTCTCAGCCTACAAATTACTTCACGATCTGACCTCGGTATTACCTGCTCTAAATTCTGAACGAAACCCCCCACGCTATTTTCATCATTGTTGGTAGTCAGACTTATCCATATGAATCCGTTATTTCCGATAATAATACTTGCGCCGACGGCCAAATTGTAAAAGCGAGTTTTGCTTCTCTTGATCAGCGAGGGAAATACTTTTATTAAGACGCCTTGAGACAACTACGAATATAAAATAAGCAAAGAAGAAGATCCTCGGCGAAGCTAACTTACTTTCCCATATTTTAAACTTCTCGTGTGCAAGGAGAGTGCCCCGTCCGTAAACACGTTTTGTACCTCGGCGCTTATGAGGTCCCCTTCCTGCAAGTATTTACGCATCATGTGTTCATCCTCTGCAGAGCGTCGCCTCTAAAATTAACATGCAAGCAGTACACAATGAATCGACTTGGGACTTTTTATTTACCAGCTCTCCTCCGGGGAGATTCACCGCCGATAACAACAGCACCGAATCCAAGCGTGAGTTAGTATCGACCTTCCAACGCTTCTGATGCACTTCAGTTATGCGGCCCACGATGACGTCACCGATTTCTCCGTTATAGCGACTTTTTAGGGGGCGAATTGAAATCAGCTTGTTAACTTCTTCTTTAATGCCGGCCACTGACGCTTTCAAGTAACCGTCGTGCTCGTAAGTTCCGTGTCCTCTGGAACCAATTGTGTAGCAACAATGTAAATTCGTAAGATTTACGCTTTGCTTACCGCATAAATTCATTTTGCTCTGTTATTATCTGTCCCGGTGTGAATATTCTTGGAATTCGTTGGTTTGGTGCTACAGTGAAATTCACGCGGTCACTTGCGAGACGAATGTGTATTTTCTCGGACATTTTTCCTTTTTAAAAACGCATTATTTGTTAACCTAACCTCACTTTTGGCGAACTTCAAACAGTGTAGCCAACTAATTATAAAATGCCGAAATAACTAGTTTGTGTCGCGACAGGGTTACCGGATTTTTCTTGAAAAATACAGCGTTTCACAAAAAAAAGTCCACTTTCGCCAAATACCCGAGCGCAAAATAGAAAATTACGGAGCGCTTTATTCCACCTTTTTTTCTTTTTTAAATTCTAACTAATTCTCTTCTCCTTCTTCTTATTTTGGCAGTTCGTTATAAACCATGGGCCAGACACTCTTATTTTGTACAAATTAGGTATAACAACACTTTCTAATAGGTATAAAGAGTTTAGTATCTTTGCATTTTGGCAACACTGGGTCGCGATATCTTACGGCCGATTTTCGAACTATTTTGTTGCAACAAATTTATAAAATTTAAACAATTATGTGTTCCCTCTGCGAACGTATTCATGTTTAAACAAATTATTAACATATTCAATGAATTACATTGCGAGAGTGTGATTCTTATTTTACTTTTACCGAAATTACTTTCTGGTGAGATTATTCAGCGTTCTACGTTGGCTGCACTTTTGAATTTGTTTTTAACGGCAATACGAGGATTGCCACTTCGTTTTTATACTTGCGAAAGTTTTCGATTTTAATTGAGCTTATCGTCTTTAATTTCGTGTATTTGCTGTTCTTGAGTGTCGTCTTAAAGATGAAAAGCGAAGACGAAAGAGCTTCACAGGAGAAAGCCGAACAACCCATAAATGTTTACGTGAGAATAAGGTAGTTAGAGTTTACTTACATTCTTTTGCCTGCCTTTGATTTACCTACTAATCATTACTTATTTATAACCAACTTTCTTCTTCTTCTTCCTTCAATTAATTGGCTTTTGGCTATAACCAACTTTAATTCGTCTTCATTGGTTGTTGTAGACCGTTCAACGAGGAAGAAACCGAGAAGAAGTGTACCAGCTGCATCGAAATAATAAACAAGACAGGCATTCAAATTCGCCAACTTTATTCAAAGAAGTCCTACCAGTTCGAGTGGGTTTTCGATGCCTTCTCCTCGCAGAAACTCGTCTTCGATAAAACGGTGAATCCGTTGGTACTCGAAGTGCTAAAAGGTTATAACTGCACGGTTTTCGCATACGGCCAAACAGGCAGCGGCAAGACGCACACGGTTATTGGGGGTCAAGAAGAAGTAAGCTCGCTTTTTGAAGACTACTAACGCAAATCCTACTTTTTTTTTTTTCTTTAGAGTGTGGGCCTTATTCCCCAAGCCGTTGACATGCTATTCAAAATACTACAGCAAAATGAAATCGAGAGTAACATCCGTGTCTCTTTCCTCGAGTTATACAACGAGGAGTTATTTGATTTGTTGTCGATGGAAAATTCAAAAACCATCAGGTGAAGGTGCGCTACAAAAAATGTATAAATAATGTTCATTTGTGTTTTAAAATAGGCTCTACGATGATAAAAAACGCAAGGGCTCGGTCATTGTGCAAGGTCTAGAAGAAATGACGGTGAATACTAAAGAGGAAATATACCGTTACCTGGAAATGGGCTATGAGAGAAGGCGTACCGCCACGACCCTCATGAATTCCCAGTCGAGTCGTTCCCATTGCATATTCACCATCATAGTTCACATGCGTGAACTTTCTCCCACGGGGGACGATCTAGTGAAAACGGGAAAGTTAAACCTGGTCGATTTGGCCGGAAGCGAAAACATCGGACGGTCGGGGTCACTGGATAAGAGGGCTCGAGAGGCAGGAAATATAAATCAGTCCTTGCTGACCTTAGGACGCGTTATCAAAGCTCTAACAGAAAAGTCTTCCCATATACCATACAGGTGTGTGCATACATTCGTTTTTAGTTCCTTGTCAAATTTGATTTTTATATAGGGAATCTAAGTTAACAAGAATTTTGAGAGACAGCTTAGGCGGTTCCGCAAAAACATCCCTCATTGCCACAATCTCTTCGGCAAATATCAACGCCGAGGAAACAGCAAGTACTCTTGAGTACGCTATGCGAGTGAGAAACATTCAAAACAGACCTGAAGTTAATCACTACTTGTCGAGAAGTTCCCTAATTTATCAGTACAAACAGGAAATCGAGAGACTGAAGAAAGACCTGAACGCATGTCGCACCGGAACTGGCATCTGCCTGAACAAAGACAACTACTTGCAGATGATGAACGAGCAAGAACATCTCAAAAGTGATTTGGATTTAAAAACGAACCACCTCACCTACTTGGAGCAAGAGTTGAAAGAAGTCACCGTCAAACTGGACACGTTGCAGAAGAGTTGGGCGGACGCTGCGAACAATATCGAGAGTTTAACACAGCAGCAGAGAATCTTGGAAGAAAATTTGGTACTGTGTCAGGAGGAGAAAGACAAACAGAAGGAAGAACTAGAAAACATCAAAACGAAACACGAGCAGCTCACGACGGATTCTGAAAAGTTAGCTTCGGTAGTCGAAGTCCAGTACAATAACGAAGAAATCTTACACAGGAAGCTCTCTTCGTTGTACGACGTGTCTCACCGCAATAAAATATCTGCGAGGGATTTCTGTGATTCGTATAACACGTTGTGCCAAGCGATGAAAACCGAATTAGATTCATGCGTTAATTTCATACAAGACGTTATAAAGCTAGGATCAGAGAGTGACGCAGCTTTAAAAGCAACGTTAAGTGAAACCTATTCCGCATTGAAACAATTAATGACGAGTTTAATGCTGAGCTGGAATGCGCTGGAAAGCAACAAAGATGGATACTTCGATATGAAAGATGGACTGTTAAGTGAAACCTCCGCTTGCATTGAAAAGTTGGATCAAATTATTGAAGCGACTTTCACTGCGATATCAACGGACTTAAGGAGAATCATTCTCGAAAGTCTGGACAGCACGGGCAACACCGTTCAAGCCGTACACGAAAATCACAAACACTATTACGATACATTAGTGTCCACTGTAAGCGCAACTTCTCTTTTATTAATTAAACAATCTAACAATTTTTCTTACAGTTAAACAATATCAGAACCAGCACAACACAATCTTCAAATCAAGTGGCAGATTTATTAGAGCGCACACAGCAAGATGCAAGCTCAAAATTTGAAACTGTGAAAGGACTCGACGAGGAAACCTTAAATAGTATTAATTCATACGCATCGCATGCCAGAGAAGCAAAAGACGTAAGGCACATTTAATTAATTAACTGATTGAAAGATTCAGGTTTTATTTAATTTTTTGTTGCAGGATATAAGTGCCAGCTTCTCTGCCATTAGAAGCCAAATACTTGCGCTCAAAGAAAAACACTCCGCCTCTGTGGGGCAAGCGAAGAAGTACTCCGAGGAATTTGTTAATTTACATACGAAGAGGCAACACAAGACTGATAATTTACAGATATACCTAAACGAGTCCTTCGAGAAAATAAGGGGCGAAATAAACTGGTATTCAAGTCAAGTAAGAGCTTCGGTTAATGAACAAATGGAAACCGTCAAAGACATAGAAGAAAAGGTAATTTAAAACCATATAATTAATCGTAATTGATTTTGTTTTGTTTGTTAGGGAACCTCTATGTGTGAGAAGGCCAAGGAGGAAATTGATGCTACCGCTGCCAAGTTAAGAGAACAAAAGAAGCATAGTAACATTTTGCTCGACGATTTCAAACAATCTCTCGTCACGTTTGGATCAGGCACGAGTGATTGCAAGCAGAAGTACGACAATTACATCACCACACTAGCCGTAAGTACTAAAAATTACTTGATCGTTATGAATTTTAATCAATCAATTTTAGGAACTGTGTCATTCCACGAGTGAGAACGCGAATGCATCGACGAAACTGGTCGACGACATGTACCGAAACATTTCCGACATTAATTCACGAGTTCTAAAGGATTTGGGCGATGCCAGTTCAAAAGTGTCATCCACTAATGAATGCCTTCAAGAGAATCACGTCCAAATGAAGAAAATGATTCACGAGTTGTCGGACGTTAAACTGAAGTGCCCCACACATGCCGGTGATACTCCTCAACGTTCTCAGGATGCCCTGAAGTTAATCTCCAATTTGAATATTTATACCCCATGAAGGAACAAAATAAAAAAAAACATGCATTTATGAAAAGTAACTGAAAGGACGAATTTTAATATGTAAAGTAATACTTAATCGTTTATTTATTGTCTATCTCATACTACTTTGAATGTTTAATTAAAATATATATTGAATTGTTTATGTTTATGAAAAACGAGTTTCACTTTTCGGTCGATCACTATGCACAAAGTTACTTAAAAAAATTTAAGCTGCGCCGTTAAAAAACTTACTCATTTATTCCTTAGTCACGTCTAACATGTCTATCTCTATGCTCGTGGCATCTAAATTAACAACATTGTTCACGTTCATGGAAATTAAATAGCTGATGTCTTCCGACGTTTGCGTCGAATTCTCTGAAATCATCTCCTTCGAGAAACTAGGCACGTTATTCGGAGCACCCGGATACGGAGACTCGTCTTCGGACAGGTGTTCCAACACGTAATTCAACATCGTCGTGCTGAACGTGTCGTCCCTCTTCAACCCGAGCGCCTTGTGGAACCAATTCACGGCTTCTCCCAAATTACCGAGCAACGAATACACGTAAGCAATGCAGGAATAGGTGTTGGCGGCTTGTGGGCACAGCACCAACGCCTCCTGGTGACACTTGAGGGCCTCCTCGTACTTCTTCTGCTTTCGCAAAGTGTGGCCCAGATTATTTAACAGCGGGGCCCATCGCTCCGGCAGCAACGTGTGATAGTTGTTTCCCTTCACTATTTTCAAAGCGTCTCGGAAGTGTTTCTCGGCAACGTCGTAGTTCGACGTTTGGAATGTAATCACGCCCATTTCCTGCAAGACAAACGGATCTCGGGGCGCTAGCTTGATCGCTTGGTAGAAAAACTTCCCCGCGAGGACGACATTGTTCGTCAGGCCACACTCCAAACCGATGTAGAGTAGGGGAAGGTGGCATCCCCTCATCAACTGTGACGCCTTGAAGTACGCAGCCATCGCCTGGTCGTGTTCGTTTTCGATGGCAAAGGAATGTCCGTAAGCCAGCCACGCGGGGCCGAAAAGCCTGTCTAAAGTGGTCGCTTTCGCCAAGTACCGCCTAGCAGAATCACTTTTCCCGATTATGTAATAGTAACAGCCGACTGCGTACCATGATATCGCCAGATTCGGGTAGAGGTCGACTAAATTATGGGCTAAGGTGAACAGTTTGTTGCTCTGCATCAATTCAACCTGACAGCTTATGTAAATCGGCAAACACGTGCTGTGGTACGGATCCTGTTTTAAAATCAACTCCGTCAGTAAATTGCACCTTTGGTAATCACAGTTGTAATATAGGGTTTCCGCCTCGGCCACCGCCATGTCCAAGCTACCCAGTAACTCTTTTACCAGCGGAACCAACGACATTTGTATCTGCAATACTTTCCTTTCATTATTCGTCTCGTCTCTACTCTTCGTTTTATTGCCGTCTTTCATGTGGATTACGTTTGGCGTGCTTAGAGTCACGGGAATTTTATTAAAAAGGTACACAGACTGACACGGCGTACTATTCTGCATATTACATGCGCTTTCCATGCCCTTATATTTCAAAACGTTCATCTCAGATGGGACGTGATACTTCTTGAGTTTACTCCTGTAAAGCATCAGTAGAATATCCGCCTCTTCCGTACTGCACTGTTGAGATAGCGGCAGCGAATTCAAGAGTTCCTCTTCCTCGTCCGCCGTCAGCATGTGGTGTTGTATCAGCGATTCGAACGCTTCGTAGCAATGAACGTCGCACTGTATCGCCTGCCTGTAGCAATCGGAAGCCAATCCTCGATTATCCATCGCTTCGAGTACCTTACCTTTCAGGAGTAAAACCGACGACTGCACTTGATGCTGGGGGGTCTCGTCGAAAACTTCCGCGGCGTTAGCTTCGTTCAAACTGTTCTGCAAGAAAACGTCCAGGTCTATGGAATTTAACACCTTCAACGCTTCGTTCAGCTCATTCGCTTCTAGCAAGCATCGCACGGTTAATGTGTTACACAAAATGTAGGTCTTGTCGAGGTTCTTCGACCTCAGTAGATGGGCCGCCCTGTGATACTGCTTTAATAGGTACATGCACTGCGCTAGCTTGTACACATCCTTCGGATTGTTGGAGGTTAACACGACGACTTTGTCGGCCCAGAAGAGTGCGGCTTGGTAGATGTGTAAGCCGATGTACGTTTGCACCAGTTTTCTGTAGTTGTCTATTATATCGAAATTCTTCGCTTGACTATTTTTAACTTCGGAATCTGAAGCCATCGTTTATTTTTGTTATTTTCTTTTCATTTGAACATTTGACAGAAAACCTTCAGAAAACTTTCAATTTCAAACATGTTACCAAATGTGTAATTGCAACAGTGAGATTTGTGTTGCCAACTTTAAAAAACGAAGTTGCTCCATTTACGACTTATTTGAACGCGAATCGCATCATATTCACTTAAAAATCACTGATTGCATTCCATTTGCAGTTATTCAATTGCGATCAGTGAAGAGGAAGCGATTGAGTTTCCCTTCCCGCACCCCGTACTGATCAAACTGGTCATCATTTTCATGTGATTAATAGCATTTTCGATTCACCTGCATCGGTTGCACTCAGTGTATTTGCATCTTCTTTTAATCTCATGTAATAAGACAAGATGAAGATACTCTGAGTGCGCACTAGTGCGGCCAATCGAAAGCGCTATAAAATTGATAAAACAATGAACGAAAACGAAAATTTCGACATGTTTCAACAGATGGCGCTGTTGAATATCTTATAATTAAGGCACTCGATCTCTGTAGGTGAGTTCGGCAATGCGCTTGGCGATTCGAGCAGAGCTAGTGAGATTTTAATCAGCTGATCACAGAGTGCTCCACATGAGCAAATTTAATGACGAACGATTTCGAATAAATTCTGACAGTTGAGTTTGCAAATAAACAGAATTTTATTAATTCTTCTCTTGAAGACAATCTTAATATTTGAAATACTCTATTTTCTTCCAACAGCTACTTTTATTATTCACTTTTAGAAATTGGTTGTATTCCTCATCATCAAACACTATTTCTTGAAATTAATTATGCTCATTATAATGTTGAGATTCGTCTTACTTTCGTTATTTTACACAGTACAACACAATTGTTTAAATTAGACGACAATTATTCCTAATTCATGAACATATATAAATATAACCTACTTGACAAGAGCCGTCCTCCATTTACAGCCTATTTGAACGCGAATCGATTCAAATTCACTTAAAAATCACTGATTACATTCCATTTACAGTTATTCAATTGGCGATCAGTGATAACGAAGTGATTGAGTTTCCCCTCCCGCACCCCGTACTGATCAAGCTGGTTTTCTAAATCAGTTATCAGTTTCATGTGATTTTATACGTATTTTGAGGTTATGTTAATTTTACTTCCAAAACGTCATTCCTTTAAGAGCCTCTCTGTTCACTTTAAAATCAATTCAGCTCAAAATCAAATCGATTTGATTTTGTGTGAAGTGAATGTAAATGGAGGACGCTTAAGTTCTAAATCTAAGAGCTCCTCCAAAATATTCCGAGCTGAGCGAGCGCGATCTTTTTCATCTTATCTGTAATTGTCGAACGCTCCAGATCTGTCAAAGCAAGCTCGACTTTTCATTACTGAACGATTCAGAGGTGATTGATCAAAAAGATCGCATTGCCGAACTCAGCTTGTCTGTGGACACAGGTACTGCCATCATATGTTTTTGACACTGACAGTGGCTATTTGACCTTGAAGAAATTAGTTGTCAAAAATGACAAACTGGAATACTTTATGTAAATCAAGGCGCAAATTACTTTAAATTTTCATTTTATTGACACAAAGTGTGAGTTTACAGTAAATTTAAGCGTTTATAGGAAAATATGACATGATAAATAAATAAATAAATTAGAAAACTGTAAGTACTAACCAAAAGAACATACCTGAGATATTCCAAACTAAAAGTTAACTTATTAACGTGCTAGGCTTTTTTACTAATGTTTATTAGCTTTACTAGCGACAAATTAACTGGTTTACGTATAAATTTTCTTGCATAAAATTTTCATCTACAAAAAAAATTGCGTATACTTACGTATACATATTTTAGATCAAATTTAAAAACAATGTCTGATGTATTTTAACAAATTTAGTTAAAATAAACAACAAAATGTGTCTTAAGTCAAAAAATACATTAAATTATATATTATATGAAATGTACAAATGTATCTATTGCGAGCTTATGATATTTTAAAAAGAAAAGCTGTATGTATGTACCGGAATGTTAAACACTTTAAATTTGCAGTATTTGATCTGTAATGGGCAACATAACATACTTTAGGCATTATCTAGGCTGTTTTTAAATTTATTACTCCAAGAATCGAAAATTGAATGGAACAACTGTCACAATGACAACCAATTTGTTCAAGGTCAAATAGCCACTGTCACTGTCTAAAACATATGATGGCAGTACCTGTGTCCCTAGAGACACAGGTACTGCCATCATCAGAGAGATCGAGCGCCTTATCTTATAATTATAGGTCTGTTTGTTATCCTGCACTGGTGTACACTAGTGCACACTTTTTTTACGAAATATGCCTTAATGAAGCCTAAATTCTTTGATAATGTGTCAATACAAATCATACACATCTATACTGACATACCACACAAACATTGAAGATTGCATTAAAGCGTATTTTGTGAAAAAGTATGCGTTGGTGTACACCAGTTCAGGATAACAAACAGACCTATTATAACAACGCAATCATTTTTTGTGACTGTCCGTTGAAACTCATTGAATTGTGGTTTTTTAATATAACCCATCAATAACCACAATGAACCACTTTTTAATAAAAAAGATAAAAAGTACCATAACTTTCACTCTGTTTTCAGTATGATCAGTGATCAGTCTATGATCTGTTGTCACAGTATAAGAATTTACACAGTAGCGTCACTCGCGCATGCCATGTATGCCATTTTGTTTGATACCTACTGATTTGCAAATTAATTACATTTGCACAATGAATTAGGATAGGCTAGAAATCGTGTAGTATACAGCTTATGGAAGGCCACATAACCTTTAACTTTGTTTTGGGCAGACACAGCGTCGAGGGGCATATCATGGAAGCATTCGTGACTTGCCGGAGTCAAATAATTGTTCTTTTTGCGTATTAATAAGCAGTTTTGAATGAAAATTAATGTGATAACTTGTGTCATGACTAATTCTTATGCTATTTGTAGCATCATTTATCATTTATCGTAAACTTTGTTGAAATGTAAATAAGTCAGCAGCGTCGGATGTGTTTTACACATCGAAATGGAATGTCCATTTTCAGTGGTTTTACTTACGGTTAGAATCACACATTTGATTTCACAGAATAAAATTATTGGTAAGAGCTTTTTATTTAGTGCTAATAGCTCACAGTTGTGTATTTTATACTGAAAGAATGAGAAACTTTCCCCTGCTGTGACGGTACCTATTGGTCCTGTGGGAAATGTAAACAAATTTAGAAGTTATGACAACTTCAAAGTTTTAGTATTGGATGCTATTTCTATGCTTAATAATTCATTGCATTTGCAAGAGTATCAAACAGTATGGCGTCATTTTTTGACATTGACGGTTAAGTGGCGCTACTTACACTGCGCTGTGGTGATCAGAATGTAGAGAACAGGGAAAAGGTTCACACTTTTGTTTAAACACCAGTAAAATGAGCGTACGCATATTATTGCAAAAACGTCTTAAATATAGTCACATATAGTTTATAATTTATAATTAAAGCAGGTTCTTGTCCGATGAAAATTCGACAGCATCGTCAGACGTAGCTATCGAACGATGGCGAAACGTTAAGCGTCAGTGGGCATATTCAGTGTCCATTTCAAAGAATTTGTGATATAATTTATAAATATTAATCTAACATTATACAAAAACTGTATTACTTACGTGAGCGTAGCATCTGTGATGTGAGGTTAGTTGTATGTTGTATCGCCAAACAGGAAGCAACAAATTATGGCAGATAATCTCGAACCCAAAATGACGATCGCGTAAGAATGTTCACGTAAAAGTTTTATTTGCCATAAATAGTTTGAATCAAAATAAAGAACAGCACGTAAGTAAAAGAACTAAAGAAAAGAAAAGTTCATTTACATTAATTTTTCGCCAGTCATCTTGAATTTTATTATAATTAATCTCGAACCCAAAACGCATTCGGCGGATGTTAGCCTCGAACCCAAAATGCGTACGGCGGGTGTTAGCCTCGAACCCAAAATGCAGTTTGGCCAGTTTGGGGAACTTAAACTTTTAGGGATTTTACAGAAAACAGTTTATTTAATACTTTTTTCTTCTAGATTAATTTCGTCGTAACATTTGCTAGCAATTTCTCGCAATCGTGTGCTCATTGTCGCTCCGGTTTGCGCCACCATTTGATAGAAATATCCCTCCATGTTTCGCAGCAGCACGAAGGGGTGATCAAACTCCATTACGCCCCCAGCTTCCATGACCAGAACTTTATCAGAATCCATGATCGTATTTAAACGATGGGCTATCGTCAAGACCGTACATTCAGAAAACTTTTTCCTAA